>CM071936.1:87011844-87732658 GCA_016081115.2 Rehmannia glutinosa | reverse complement strand
GTTGTGCTTCGTTCCAGTTACATGTACTCTGAATCAGGACCAGCCTCCCTAAAAGTTTGACGACTATAAATTTTTCTATGATTATTGAGTCAACTTGCAAAGGCGGCTGCTGGAAAAAAGTGACAAATGTTTGAATTCAAATTAGCAAAAACTGATACGAAATTCTCAACCTTTTAACAATTTCAGTAGGACCATAACATCAGGGACAAAAAGACTAACATCTTGTTTTGTCCTTAATTATTTATGCATTTATTCGATTTCGTGACAAAAGCAATGCCAGTTTGTTGATTTTTATAGTAATTCTATGTTCAAAGATTTTTATGTGTGATTCAAACACTGTTAGAAACAGGGGCGAAATGGGCTGAAATATTGGGGGTGAAAAATTTTAGGCTAAATCAATAAAAATAAATATTTAGTACTAAAAATTAATTTTTTAAAATAAAATATACCTATAAAAAAATTGAAAAAAATTTTTGGGGCTAAAGCCCCCAATCATGGATGATACGCCCGATTAGAAAAATGCGATATTGTATATGTTAAAATCTTTGAGAATATTTAAAAATAAAAATGAAAAAGAAAAAAGACTCATTAAGCTTCAGAATGTACTATATGTGCAAACACGATCTCATTTTCAAGCATTTTAGTAATTTTATTATCCATAACATTGAAATCATAATTTTTTTACCCTATATGTCTTGAAAATATCTCACACTAGAAAACCACTCGTGGTATTACACTAGATTTGTGCTAAACTATTTTTTAATTTTTTGTATTTTAGCTTGTCAAAATAACATAAATTTTTAATTCTTAATTGAACTATTACAATTATTTTCACATTGATTTTCCACAAATTAATTATATATCGCAACGGGTGATATTTAATTTTGGCATTTAAAAATCACTTAGTTAATTATGCTAATTTTATTAATAAAAATATCCAATAAATATATCTTCCATTTTTTAGAGTGGTTTACGTTTTTAGATTATATAGAAGATTGTTTAGATTTTATGATAGAAGTTTGACTTTTGGGGATTTATTATTTACTTTTAGATTATAATAAACTATATAGATAGAATCTTGATATACGGAAAAAAATAGATTGTGTGAATAGAATCCACGATTTTTGGATTATTTGTTATCTTTTAGATTATATATGGAAAATATATATAATATAGGGTTATCGAAAAGATAAATATAAAGTCGCCTTGTAAAATCGAGAGAATGAGAAGTTGTACGCATTAATGCCTCAAAATAATAAGGTGACATGTGTCATATTTATTTTTTCATTTAAAGATGCATGATTGATTTCCCCTTTCTCATATTTTTTTAGAAAACCAATACAATCAATCTATAATTATTCTTTTTCCAGGGTTATATTTATTATTAAATGTATTTCAAATCAGTATGGACCAACCGCTTATTTTTTTACAAAAAAAAATAATTTTATTATATAATTCAAACTAAAGAATACATCAATAGTAGACATAAACAAATATGTTAAGAACCATGGAAGATTAACTATGAAAAGACTCATAGCATCTGGGTTAATAACAAAACTGGGTTTAAAGCTACAATTTTGAAAATTCCGTAATGTCTAGAATACCTATGTAATCGATCTATAACATGTTGAAGATCATAACGATTTGTTATCCTCGTGTCCCCGGATCGAAAAATTTTCTTATCCGAATGTCCACACAAGAAAACACCGCACTAAGGCGATGATAAACTAAGCGCCGCACTGCACGGCAAAAAATCAAAAACAACAAAAACAAAAACAAACAATCGGTATCTATGCATGTGGGAACCACTTATTTAGTAGATAAATTGTTATTAAGATATAGTGGACCAACCGCTTAACAAACATAAATGTATAATAATACAAAAAAATTAAATAAATATATATGATTATAACTTAAACTTAAAAAAACAAGTATATGATCAAGAACATCTTTCGGCCGTGCAGAATATGTAAAAATACATTCAATCACATACATATTCTTATTTTTCAAACTTATATGCAAAAATCATGTAGGAATTGTGGTATCATGTGATAGAAAATGATGCACTGATAGAGTTTTTGCAGAAAAACACAACTGTCATTCAATTTTGGCATTCCCCTGCATTTTTTGGATTTTTTTTTTTTTTTTTACACTTTGTCATCTAAATTAGGCAGTTTTGCACTTTTTTGTTGGAAATATTTACAAAGGATTACAGGAAAAAGCCTTCAAGATGACAAACAAAAAAAAACATAAAATTACAAGAAATGTAAACCTAACTATTACAAGTCTTGAATGGATTCCAACCCGAGAAAGCATGATCGATAGAACTTTACAAGCGAGTCGAGGAAGACCTCTGTCAGTAAGACAACACGTCCCCCGACTGCTCACGCTTTGACATAATGTCCCCAAAGATAAAAACGCTTTACGTCTTTTGTGTAGTAAAGCACCACTAACACAAAAGCCCCATCGGTCTAGAATGGTGCGAGAACCTGGTTTGCTTCGACCAGTAAAATGAGTGAAGTGCCGACACGAGATGTTGTAACCGGGTAGTAACACCTCATCGACAGATTATGAACATCTGACTTCTGCGAAATCTTACTTCCTCAACTTCTCACTCTACTCTTCCTCTACAAAACTCTGCCATGCAACAATGCACCCTAGGCTTAAAAGCCATCATTTCCACTTGAGGGAATTAAAGATAAGAGAGTGTCATTTAACCATATAACTCCCATTTGGAGTTACAAGCGCTGCTTACTTATGACCACTACTGAGGAGTTACAAACTCAAAACCCACATGAACCTAGACACCTCCAATGTCTAGATTCATCCACTCATGAACCGGACACCTCCAACGCCTGATGACCATCGGCCAACAATAACTCAATTTGGGGTCGCCCGTTTTCAAGTTACAAAACTAATCAACTCGAACCCGAGCCCGAAAGATTAGGCCCTGGCCGAAGGCCCATATGTGATCATACACTTGGGCGTTTATAGTATATCCAACCAATAACACCTTCAAAGTATTTATACTAGGATAAACTATGCACAATAGGCGTACCAACTTCGTGTATTAATTTACCACCATCCCTAAATTGGGTTTTGAGAAATATAAAATACCTCACTAACATCTACTCAAAAAAGTAGATTAACGATTTATAATTCAATTCCTCGAGGAATTAAATTCTTAGCCACCGAAAATTTGGTCAAAGTCAATTAAAGCGCCCACTTTATCAAAACCAAACAACAATCCCCCACATGAGTGAAAGTGTCGCATTGCATAACATGCGAACACGCAAACCAAATCCTCAAGAGATAATACGCATCCTAAAGGTAGCTTGTGGCTTTGAACCTTCCGTAGCTTAATACCATCGGGTACACCTACGCCTGGTGGGCACGCCAATACATGTTGCTCATCCACTGTATACCGAGATAATAAAGATTAATCACGTTAGCGTCTCAACACCTTCTCGTTCTCACGTTTAGGTCCGTTTGTACCTACGTGGACACCACTTTGGGATTCATAAGTGTTACTTTGAAGCGGCTCTCACTTCGCTTACATAGGTGATCTCTGTATCCGGTATCCCGCCATACTCAACCTCAACGCAGTGTAGGAATCATTAAAAGTCAAATGACTTACCTCACCACGACTTGCGTGTGTTTCAACACTTGGCATTGCTGTGGATGGGTTGAAACATTGTTCCAAGTGTTACAACATAAACTTCATCAGCTTAGTTTTCCCATCAACCAAGTTCTTGGGATCTCCGGTCATCACGGTTGAGTTACCACTATGATGGTTATTTTACTTTGGACTTTAAGCCCATTCCTGCAAAGAATTTACTCGACCGATCTCGATTCAATCCTTTCACAAAGGATCTTTTTGCCAAATTTTTGACTTTACGTATTCAATTGACATCACACACCTGAGAGATTAATTGTCTAGCGATTGTGTCTCGACGAATATGCCTGACTTACCGTTATACATATCGCTTCCGCCTTCCTATGCCAAGCTATCACAGTGAATCATCGGCTGGAGGCAATGCTTCCTAAAACACGGAATATCTTCCAAAAAGTTTCCGAAAACCACTCGCTTCTTCACCACCTTTATCCAAAGCTATAAACTTTGATTCCATGGTGGACCGAGCTATACATGTTTGCTTCAGGACTACCACGACTTACCGTACCACCTCCAATGGTGATATGTATCCACTGGTGGAATAAGAATCTTTCGAATCCGAAATCGACTAAGCGTCACTATACCCTTCAATACACCGGATATCTCAAGTAGTATAGCCCATACCCAAGGTATACTTCAAAGTATTTTAACACCTTGGTTAACACTTTCCAATGCTGTGCTTGGATTGCTCGTGAACCTACTCAACATATTTTAGGGTAAGCAATGCGGGCGTGTACAATTTGTAATGTACATTGCATCGCCATAATACGTGAGTATTCCATTTGAAACCATTGGATTCTCGCTTCATTAGCAACCGCTTTTACACATAATCAATGGGCGTCTTTGTGATGAGCCAATCGTCAAGCATTGAATTTCTTGAGCACTTTCTCCACATAGTGATTGTGACAAGATAATTTCATCACGAGTTCTCACGATTTTATCCCGAGTGATCACATCAAAGAGCTTCATATCCTTCATGTCAAAGTTTCTCTTTAACATTCTTTTTTTCGTGGTCCATGATAGTATCATGACTCACGACCATGATTAACAAATCGCTCACGCATGACAAATCCATGCATAAATGCTTTCGATGTCCTTTTCACATATACGCATTATCACACTCGTTGATTTTAAACCCATTTGACAACATCGTGTTGTCAAACTTAAGATGTCATTGTTTTGGAGCTTGTTTGAAGTCCATACAAGGATCTTATCAACTCGCACACCTTCTTTTATAAACCGGATGAAACAAACCCTTCAGGTCATTCCATATAGATTTCAACATCTATCTCTCCATTCTAAACGCGTCGTCTTGACATCCATCTCGATGAATCTCTGGATTATGCAAGCGGCAATCGCGCGAAAGCACCTGAATAGACGCAATCCTCGTTACTAGAGAATAAGTGTCAAAGAAGTCATACCCTTCTTTTGTTTAAAGCTTTTGCCTACAAGCGGTGCTTTATACTTATCAATAGTTCCATCTAACTTTATACTTCTTTTTAGATCTACTTATATCCTAAAGGCTTATTACTGGGAGATCAACCAACTCCCACGTGGTTTTGCGCAAATGACTCGATTTCACTATTGATTGCTTCTTGCCCGAGCGCAAAGATCCGGTACTTTCCAGCCTCTTTAATCGAGTTCGGCTCACCTTCTATCATCAATGTTAGAAAAAGTCGAGGTCCAAGGACTTAACCACCTTTCGCCTTCTTACTCGTCTCGATTCTTCACCACTCCTGTTGAACTAACTATTTTGTCAAGTGTGACGAGAAGTGTTGTACCAAATGTCATTCCGGATGTTATAACACCCGGCAAAGACCTTCAAGAATATCTCATAGGAATAACCTGCAATTTGTTCCAGATGTTATAACACCAAGTCACATCTCCAGCAACATCCGAATACGCCTTTTCTTTAGACTTCCATCTATCCTTTCTTTACAAGGATAAATATTCTCAAAGAATTTAGCATTCCTTGACTCAATTATGGTACCAATCTGTCATTTCAGGATTTTCTCGACTTATGTGCCATTAATGATATGCACTAACAAGTAAGTCATAACCAATAAACACACAATCGACTTTTAGGACCGATTTTCACTTGCTTTAGTTGGTATTGCAACCTTAGCCAAACACCCCCACACTTTAAGGTATTTATAAGAAGCTTACGATTTTTCCACAATTCGTAAGGAGTCTTATCTTTCTCTTTGCTGGGATTTTATTCATATGTGGTATGCCGTTAAAACTAGCTTCCCACATATTCGAGTTTTTTGTTCAACTCCGGATTCTCGAACTTACATGACTCCTGGTCTTTTCATTAGCATTACAATGCTTTTTGTTGTTCTATTACTATTAGAACCTCGCTCCAACAATATCGTTAGAACCTCGTTCAAACAAATTTGAGTAACCTTGTTCCAACAATTTTTTGTTCGAAATCCAACTTACATCGAGTGTGACCTTAGATGTTTTCACACCTTCAACAACATTTCGGACCTCACACTTGGTTCTCGCGAAATCATTTTTAGTGTTACAACACTTTTGCCAACACCTCCGCAAAGTGTCTTTCAAATACCGCTTCTGTTACAACACCTCCCGCACAACACTATCTCGCAACTTTGGTACGATGTTATTTCGGTGTTACAACACCTCGAGACAACACCTCCTTGCGCAACCGTGGTACAATGTCTGTTTCATGTGTTACAACACTCGCCCAACACTTTCTCAGTAACACTTAAATGCCGTCAAATCAAGCTCGAAAGCCAAAGTGAGACAAAATGATGGTTATACCCCCACGATCGTTGGATCAGATTAGAATTCCTAAAAATTATTCCAACACAATTTTCTTTAGTCTTTACTAAGACTTTCATGGATTTAACCCGGACCTCCGATTGCTTTCTTCGATTTTAAATTGAACAATCGTGGCCACTAATCCAATTTCCTTCTAGTTTTGCATTTAGGAATTCATGAAAATTTTCCAAGTCGTGGTAACAACATCTAAACGATGCAAACCATTTGGAAATTTTCATTTAAACCACATCCCTTCAAAGACGAATATCATGCGGGATCGGTTGAAACTTTCGACTAGTTTCAACACATTTTTGGATTGTTGGAATCATCCATTTCTCAATCCAAAACTCGAAATAGCGAACCTCTTGGAAATCACATCCTCATTTCGTATTTCATTTCAACACATGAACCTTTTGGAAAAATATCCTCAGTTCAAACCACACAATACATACAAGAAAGTGTACCACTAAGTCCGTTAAGGACAAAGTCGCGACAGAGGATATCATCATCCTGGCAACATGCTTCAAATGCAACAAGCGTTTTTAGCAACAACAACAATTCCAAAGAACTAACGAAAGGTCTTCATGGATTCATCTCCAAGCTAAGGCTCTGTTTCTCCTCGCCATCATGAAGCTACAATATTTGTCTTGCGATTGTTGGAAATATTTACAATGGTTACAACGGGAAAAGCCTTCAAGACGGCTTACAAAACAAAAACACAAAATTACAAGAAATGTAAAACCTAACTATTACAAGTCTTGAATGGATTCCAACTCCGAAAGCATGAATCTGATAGAACTTTACAAGCCGAGTCGAGGAATACCTCTATCCAAAGCATAAATACGTCCCGGCTATTAACTACGGTTTGACGTAATGTCCCCAAAGATAAAAACGACTTACGTCTTTTTGTGTAGTAGCACCACTAACATAAAAGCCCCATCGAACTAGAATGGTCACGAGAATCGCTCAGCTTGCTTGACACGAGAAAAATGCGAGAAGGAAGTCTTTGACACGAGATGTTGTAACACTGGGTAGTAACACCTCATCGACAGGATTATGAACATCCGAATTCTCGCGAAAATCGACTTACTCTCCAACTTCTCACTCTACTCGTCCTCTACAAAACTCTCTACCATGCAACAATGCAACCTGAGCTTATAAAAGCCATCATTTCCAACACTTGAGGGAATTAAAGATAAGAGATGGGCATTTAACCATATGTAACTCCCATGAGTTACAACCCTTACTTATGACCACTACTTGAGGAGTTACAAACTCCAAAGGCACATGAACCTGACACCTCCAATGTCTGTGGATTCATCCACTCATGAACCGTACACCTCCAATGTCTAGATTCATCAAAGCTGCAATAGTAATCTTGAATTTGGGCCAAGCCCATTTTCAAGTTACAAAACTAAAACTCTAAACCCGAGCCCAAAGGGGTCGGTCCCCGGTCCAAGTGCCCATCTGTGATCATACACTTGCGTTATATAGTATATCCAACCAATAACACCTTCTAGTATTTATACTAGGATAAACTATGCCCATTCGCGTGGCTTCGTGTATTAATTTCTCACTCATCACCGGTTTTGAGAAATAAAAATACTACGAACATCTACTCAAAAAGTAGATTAACGATTTATAATTCAATTCCTCCGAAATTAAATTCTTAGCCACCGAAAAATTTGGTCAAAGTCGTGTCGGCCTACGCCTTTATCAAAACCGAATTTCCAACATTTGCATCTAGATCCCAATTATTGAATTTCGTTTGGATTGATCCATGCGCATGATACGCCTCTTTATCATTCACTTTTTAGTCAATTACATGTTTTATGTGCTCTATTCTAATTGTTGAGCCTAATGCTTAAAAAATTAAATTATTATTATTTTTCCCTGCAAACAACATAGAATCAACCAAAAAGTGCACCAACAAGATATGTCATGCATATGACAAAATCTCAGCAAAAAAAACAACAATCGGTGCTCAATATGACAAAGTGTAAGTCAAGTGGCTACGATAATCTAAGGGGTGAATAGATTATCTCCATCTTTTCGATTATGCCCACTTTTTCGAATCAACAAGTAAATGACAAGAGTGTAAATGCGGAAATTAAACAACACTGTCGATTTAAAGAGAGTTCAACCCACTCTGGGCCTAATCCTCTACCACCCCGGATCTCCAGGATGGATTTCAAAAGAAAAATAATTTTATTAATCACCAAAATTAATACAAATTCAACTTACAACACTCAAGAGCACCACACTCTTCTTCAACACCACCTTTGGAGATTACCACAATCTCCTTTGAAGATTACAAATCTTCCTTCAACGGCACCTTTGAAGATCACCACAATCTTCAATCTTGAAGAATACCAAATTCTTCAACTCTCAAGAGCACCACACTCTTGAAACACCTATCACCTAGATCACCCGTTAGTATTCTTTCCACAGAATACTCACAAGGATATCTTGTGTTGAATGATGACCAAAATCAAGATTACAACTCAATAATGAATATTACAATTTGAGTGCAAGTGTAATCAAGAAATGAAAGCCCTAGACTCAAGATGTGAAAGTGATAAGCTAGCAAAATTACAAAAGAATAATAACTATGAAGAACAAGTGTTTGCTTGGAATGTATCTTGTTGTGTTGTATCTCAATTGTTGTTTTTGTTTAGCTTCAAATCTTCTTCTATTTATAGAAGAGTCTTCACAAACATAGGCTCCTCCTCTTTCAATTTTGTCTCGCAAAAAGAAGATCACAAGATGTAGAAATAATGTACAAAATAGAAAAGCAAATCTTGCTTTGTCAATATGTTCAACGGTACAAATTTCTTTGTCAAAAGATTACACAAACATGATCGGTCGCCCATAGAAGATTTGGCAACGCTGAGCGTTGGAGAAAAATAGTGCGATCCAGTAGGGGTTGCGAGTGCGGCCCGGTCAAGGTGGGTGCGATCGGTCGCCTGAGGGGGCGGCAAGTTGGCCGATCCCCTTCCCTTTTTCACAAAACATGTTTCTGTTTCGTTCAATTTCAAATTTCGGGTTCTTTCTGCCGGTCTACCTCTTGTGCGACCGGTCGACCTCCAATTTGAAATACTCCAAAAATAAGTAAAAACATTTTAAATCACTTGGGAGTATTTGGACAACATTTATAAACATAGTAAACTCATTTAAACAAAATCATCAAAAGTGTTGTCCATTTTATCAATAATAAACTCTAAGAAATACTCCATGAAATTAGTAAAATATTTCAAATCTTTTAGGAGTATTTGGACAACATTGTTTTGGTGTAAAACCAATTAACACAAATCATCAAAAGTGTTGTCCAATTTTATCGAGTAATAAACTCTAAGAAATACTCCAAAAATTAGAAAAAATATTTTAAATCATTTGGGAGTATTTGGACAACATTTATAAACATAGTAAACTCATTTAAACAAAATCATCAAAAGTGTTGTCCATTTTATTGAATAATAAACTCTAGGAAATACTCCATGAAATTAGTAAAAACATTTCAAATCGTTTAGAAGTATTTGGACAACATTGTTTTGGTGTAAAAACCAATTAACACAAAATCATCAAAAGTGTTGTCCAATTTTATCGAGTAATAAACTCTAAGAAATACTCCAAAAATTAGTAAAAACATTTTAAATCATTTAGGAGTATTTGGACAACATTTATAAACATTGTTTTGGTATGAAAACTCATTTAAACATAATCATCAAAATCTTGATAAAAACATTTATCTAACAAACTCCCCTTTGATGATTACAAACCAAAACAATTTTAGAAAGTTGATTTTAAAACAAAACAAATTTTCCTAGGTCTAAAACATCAATCCATTATAAGCAAGATTCATCATAAGTACAAACACGCAAGGATAGGAGCAAAGATTTTTCAAAATCATTTTTGCACAAGCTCCCCCTATCAATACGCATATCAAGAACAAGTACAAAACAACCAACTAAAAGCTAAAATCTTAGCTTTTACAACTTAAGCTTGAATATCATAAGCTTATAAGCTCCCCGTCACAAAACATCATTAGTCTAAACATAAAAGTCCACAATACATCACATGGACTAAGTAATTTGGCTTTTAAGAGCCATAGTCAGGAGCTTTTCTTGCAAGCTTATTTGCAAGCTTATTTCCGCTTCTTTGAGCGTTTATGCTTTTTCTTGTTTCTCCCCTTTGGAATCATCAAAAAGAGTGTTAGACGATAAAAACATCATATAATTATATCAAAGTGTGCAACTTAATCGATTTATCGGCATATTGATCATTGAAGCATAAATTCCAAATAATAAGGGAGAAGTCAATCATGTGATTTGCAAAAGCTTATTTGATTGATAAAACATGATCTCTATAAACTTAGAAAACTTTTCAAATCGAGAGAATCATGTAGGTGATGAATTTTTCATTGAAATATTTTGTTAACACTTGGCAAGGCGTCGAATAAAACAAAGAGAAATATAACGCTTTGTAATTCATTTAAGCCAAAATTTTCATCACCATTTGCAATAATACAACATTCATCCATCAACAATAATAATTCACAACACAACATTGCAAGAATTCCAACAAAAAAACAATACATAAGCACTTTATCGAGGTTCCACCCATTGAGATAAAGGAGTAGAATTCTTACCAATCAATCGAGAAGTCGAGTAATAAGGATGATAATCTCGCACTATAAACCCAAAAATATAGAATATACAAGAAAGAAATCATTTTGGGTGAATTGTGTGTGAAATTTTCAAAAGGTTCGATTTTGGAAGAAAATAACCAAAATAACGAAATGAAGGATCAAGCAATTTTATTGGCTTGAAAATGGTCTGGGCGACGGTTGGGGTCATGGGCGACCGGTTGGGGTCATGGGCGGTCGACGTCATGGGCGGCCGGTCGACCTTGCCCTCACGGCCAGTGGTTCAATCTATTTTCCAAAATCAAGTTTGAACCAAAAATCCGATTTTTCGCCCCTAAATTTTAAAACGTGCGTAATACAAACGTGACCTCATTCAATATACATTATGTCATAATCAAGCTCGAAATGAGGTAAAAAGACTCGGTGGTAAATGAACAAATGTCCACGAGTTATCTTTGAGACGGAATTAAACACATCTCAAGTTTTTGTTAAAAATCGCATTCCCTTAAAAAAAAAATCGAATCTCAATATGTTTAGTTCGATTATGACGAACCATATTTTGAGAAATTTTAAATACCAACTTGTTATCCCGAAAAATAAGAATGTTTTAATACTTTGATACAACAAGACATAATAAGAGATGTCTTTCAAATATTTGAAAATTTCTTAAGACTTTAATGAGATTCGTTGGGATGGTTTTTGAAGTCGAGCATATAGACATAAGGCATATAAAATGTCGAGTCTATAGGAATAATACAAGAAAACATACCTCGAATTTGTTTGTCAATAGACATGCCTTTCTCAACCTTTGTCAATCTTTACATTGATAGCTATAGAGGTTGAGATGATTCTTCATTCTTTAACGCCTAATTTCTTCTTTTGTATACTTTGATTGTGGAATATAACCACCTTCTGGCATTGTTTAACTTGAAGTCCAATGAAGAAATTTGAGCTCCCCATCATGCTCATATCAAGTACACCTTGCATCAACTTAGAAGACATCTTCTTCGACAATACCTTTGAGCTACTATCATCAGCTTGTTCATCAAACTAGTTCAAAATACCAAAATTTCTCGCAAAATCTCAACAAAGAATTTTGCACAAGAGCATAGTGATATAGAATAATAGAGACACTATAACGAGTAACACACACTATGCTTCCAAACACATCATTAAGAGTTCCATAAAACATTTGAGTTCAAATAAGCTTATATAAGCTATATAAAGTCTCTTTTGAAATTTGAAAATCCGAGAGCATATAGTTGAGACCTCATTTACAAGAAGCATATGAACAAGAGCTTTGATAAAGCAACAAGAATAATAGCATTTATATGTGCAATAAAATGCATAACTTAATCAAATATTTTATCAAAACAAAATATAATCCTTTACAAATCTAGGATAAAACAAGCTATGTCAAATAATGCCTTTAAAAAATCAAAAACATCTCTTAATAGCACTTGTATAAAATATTGTGAAATACAAGCACATAGCATATGAGACAAATATATCGAGTCTATAAGATGAAAAACAATAGTGAGCGTATGATAGTTCATGCACAATATGACATAGATAGCCTTTGGTGAAGATATATATATATATATCCTACACAATTCTTAACAATTCTAAAGAGAAAACATAATGATACAAGTGTAGCTAAAGCAAAGAGATATCACAAATAAGCTTATGCCATAAACATCCATAAGAGATGATAAAATACTTTAATCTTAGCAAATGCACAAGAGTTTTAAAAACATCATGCAAGGTCTTCTTTTCAAAGAATTTTAAAAACACAAATATATATTGATGACCTTAATTTTTAAAAATATTTGAAAACTCATTTTACAATAAAAACATGCATAATAACAAAATAAAATGCATATTAAATAGGGAGATACGATTTACCAATTACGCTATTTCCATGGGTTGTGCCGTTCCCATTTTTGATGGTATCTTCCCTTTTGAAAATCATCTTGTTGATGATAGCTTCTCCAATTGCTCCATTTCCAAGGATTATGTCCTTCCCATGGTTGATATTGTTTTTCTCTTGGAAATTCATTGTGGTGATGTCTTCTCCTTTGATCAAATGAGATGATCATTTGATGTCTTCTTGGCAGTATGAATTTTCTTCGATTACTATTTCGTCGGGTACCTAATATGACATTGTTTTGTGGTACCCTCAAGTGTTTTGGTCCTTTGGGATTAGCTTTGAGACTTTTAGGTCTCCAACAATAATTAGAGCTATTTATAGTCCGGCAAGTATTTACCGTATGACCCTTTTTACCGCAATAAAAGCAAGTAATAATTTTTGGAGCATAATGACCAACATGCATAGGGACTTGATTTCTTTTCACATAATTAACAACACTAAAGCTTATGATCAAGTCCTTGTTTCAATTTATCACAACTATGAACATCAATAATATCGCCATTTTATCGTGACTAAGTTGGATTTTGATAAATTATTTTTCATGCAATTAATATCCTCAACAAGAGTACTATTTTATTTTTCAAGGTTTCTAACCTTGTCAAGTGTGGTGGTGTGATCACATGAAAGTGATTCATAAGAGAAAAATAAATTATCCTTATCAATTTTCAAAATATTGAATTCTTTTTTCAAATTTTTGTATTTAACAAGTAAGCTTTGGAATTCATTTTGAAGTTCATCAAAATCATTTTGCAAATCACTATAATCATTTTGTAATTCATTATCATAAGAAGTGGAGGGTTTTGAACTTACCTCGTTTTCTTCTTGAAGTCCATAAGACATCGCTCGTTTTCATCGACGTCGGAAGTTGTAGAGAAGCTCATCCCATGTTGGGTTTGTATCCATTTGAGAAGTAAATGCTTTTGAGTGGCTCCTTTTATTTGCATATACTTCTTCTAATTTTCTCCATACTTTATGTGCCGATTTAATTCCTACAATATGATTATATTCCAAAATGGTAAGTGAACAATACAAAATATTAAGAATTTTACCATTTAAGGAGATGATTTTCTTCTCTTCATCATTGAGCTCTTTGAGGCCTTTGGAGGTGTGTGGTGTGTCCATCATCGGAATGGATTCTTCATTTACGACCGTGTTCCAAATATCGAACCCGCGACTTTGTAGATAGATTCCATTCTTTCTTTCCAAAATATATAATTTTTTGGAATCAAATAGTGGTGGCTTGGTGGTGGAGGCGCGGTAAGGTAGACTTCATTCGTAGCGGTGATCGTTCCTCTTTACTCGCAATGTGGAACGAGCTTGCCAAAGAGTTTGGCTTTGATACCACTTGTAAGTCCAAGTGGCTACGATAATCTAGAGGGGGGTGAATAGATTATCTCCATCTTTTCGATTATGCCCTCTTTTTCGAATCAACAAGTAAATGACAAAGAGTGTAAATGCGGAAATTAAACAACACTCATCGATTTAAAGAGGTTCAACCCACCTGGGGCCTAATCCTCTACCACCCCAAGATCTCCAGGATGGATTTCAAAAAGAAAAATAATTTTATTAATCACCAAAATTAATACAAATTCAACTTACAACACCTCAAGAGCACCACACTCTTCTACAACACCACCTTTGGAGATTACCACAATCTCCCTTTGAAGATTACCACGATCTTCCTTCAACGCACCTTTGAAGATCACCACAATCTTCAATCTTGAAGAATACCAAATTCTTCAACTCCTCAAGAGCACCACACTCTTGAAACACCTATCACCTAGATCACCCAAGTGTATTCTTTCCACAAGAATACTCACAAGGATGTCTTGTGTTGAATGATGACCAAAATCAAGATTACAACTCAATAATGAATATTACAATTTGAGTGCAAGTGTAATCAAGAAATGAAAGCCTAGACCTCAAGATGTGAAAGTGATAAGCTAGGCAAAATTACAACAAGAATAATAACTATGAAGAATGTGTTTGCTTGGAATGTATCTTGTCAGTTGTATCTCAATTGTTGTTTTTGTTGCTTCAAATCTTCTTCTAGTTATAGAAGAGTCTTCACAAACATAGACTCCTCCTCTTTCAATTTTGTCTCAGCAAAAGAAGATCACAAGATGTAGAAATAATGTACAAAATAGAAAAGCAAATCTTCTGTCAATATGTTCAATCTTACAAATTTGCTGTCAAAAGATTACAAATATGACCGGTCGCCCTATAGAAGATTTTGAACGTTGGAGAAGAAATAGTGCGATCCAGGTAGGGGTTGCAGGGGGTGCGACCGGTCACCCTAGGGGGCGACCGGTTGACCGGTCCCCCTTCCCCCTTTTTTCACAGAACATGTTTCTGTTTCGTTTTGTTTCAAATTTCGTGTTCTTCAGGTACCGGTCGACCTCTTGTGCGACCGGTCGACCTCCAATTTGAAATGTTGTCCGATTTTTATCAAAAATAAACTTCAAGAAATACTCCAAAAATAAGTAAAAATATTTTAAATCACTTGGGAGTATTTGGACAACATTTATAAACATAGTAAACTCATTTAAACAAAATCATCAAAAGTGTTGTCCATTTTATTGAATAATAAACTCTAAGAAATACTCCATGAAATTAGTAAAAACATTTCAAATCTTTTAGGAGTATTTGGACAACATTGTTTTGGTGTAAAAACCAATTAACACAAAATCATCAAAAGTGTTGTCCAATTTTATCGAGTAATAAACTCTAAGAAATACTCCAAAAATTAGTAAAAACGTTTTAAATCATTTGGGAGCATTTGGACAATATTTATAAACATAGTAAACTCATTTAAACAAAATCATCAAAAGTGTTGTCCATTTTATTGAATAATAAACTCTAAGAAATACTCCATGAAATTAGTAAAAATATTTCAAACCTTTTAGGAGTATTTGGACAACATTGTTTTGGTGTAAAACCAATTAACACAAAATCATCAAAAGTGTTGTCCAATTTTATCGAGTAATAAACTCTAAGAAATACTCCAAAAATTAGTAAAAACATTTTAAATCATTTAGGAGTATTTGGACAACATTTATAAACATTGTTTTGGTATAAAAACTCATTTAAACATAATCATCAAAATCTTGATAAAAACATTTATCTAACACAAAATACAAAACTCGTATAATTTAGATGACAAATGTGAAAAGAAAAATTAGCTCTCAAAGTGCAAAAATCGCAATAGTTTGGAACTTTGGATGGCAAAGTATTTTTACCTATTGAGTTTTTTAAGATCTTAAACTTGGGTCACTAAATATTGAACTCAAATTGTTATTACACACACCATATTAATTTAAATGTCGTAAGTAAATAAACAGTACCCTAATGAAGTTGTAACAGAATAATAGAAGTAGCAGTAATTTAATTACAGGAAATATTCATTCTGACTTTGAGGTTTCGTTCCGATCTAAGATTTCATTTTGATAGTTGTTAGCATGAAAAATGTGTGATTCATGTTGTATTTTAGGTGTGAAGTGCTGATTAGGATGTAAAAATTGATTGAAGGCATTTTCCACAACTTTAGTACACATTTTTCTAAATTTATAATTCCAAGTGGCTTGCATTAAACATGGGACTTAAAGGTGGTCATTATCTAATATGTGGAGACAAATGTGTTCTCTATAAACATGTATAGAGCGGGTTTTACTTGTTGTTGATGTTCTTCTTGGATCAACAAAGAAATTACTTAAATAATATGACGTGGGAGTAAAACAAACACTTGAAAATTGAGAAAAATGGCTAATTAAATCGTTTTTATCAAGACGAAGCGGAGCGTGTCTGGTCGGTTTCGTACACTCAATTTAAATTTTACAAGTTATATAGTAGGATTTTCTCTCTTGTCTTTTCCTAATAAATGAGATCTATTTATACTAATACAATTAGTGGGCTAATCATCATTACATCTAGCATAATAGTGGGATAATGGTGGGACACGTGTCTTCTCATTGTGTGCATGAGGCGCATCCGGCCATGTGTTGAGAGAAACTTATTGACTTGTCCTTTTGACTCGTCAACAGTGGCACCTCGTCTTGGTCGCCATCGGGCGTTGAATCCACTTAGTAGGAGATTTGTTGAGTGGAGCACTTGCTTGATTTTATTTGGTTGTGGTGGTCTCAAGCTCGTGCCCATGTCACCAGGTCGGCTACTTACGCTATCCTGGTCAGTCCACGCTCATTCGACAAATGATCCGTCATCATCATCGAATAGCCACGCGGATATATTTTTACCTGCGGCTCGGGTATCATCAATGACCGCCAAGTTTAATTTCGAGGAGAAAGATTCTTCAAATAGATTTAAACTTTAAATTGGAGAGAGAAAATTGAGAAGTCAAACGCGGTTTCGACAATAGTCACCGTCCATCAATGTCCAAACGGCGATTAATTGCGTCCCATGATGACAGACACGCGGGTATCTTTCTATTGGACCATCATTGTACAGAAACGGGGACGTGATTACCCAACTTTTTGAATTTGAAAAGATGCACCCTCTTCAATCATGCGATGCTTCCGAGGGAAGTTAACCTATAAATATGTTTTTCCTCTTTCATTTCTTACTTTCCCATTCACTTCATTCATACTAGCATTTGCATGACCGAGCAGAGATTTTAGGTCGGCCATTGAGAACGTAAGCTCAAGAACACCGGTAACCTTCCACATCCTTCCTTTCTTTCTCCTTTCCTTTTCTTTTTCGAAAAACATGTCCTTCGGTTCGGCCACGACCAAAATTGAGATTTTAGCGTTGAATTTGAGATCGAAGATCCTCCGCCTCGATGATCCTTCATCTATCGCCCTTCGTCGGAAAGAGAAACAAACCTGAGAGAGTCCTGGACATTGTCTATGTCCAGCTTCAAACCACCGTCCCGAGCCAGGTTGAATAATGATTTCTTGTGTGGTGATTAAGTATAAGGCAACTCATGACCTTAGCTCATTGAGACATGTCTCGCGATTGATCACCTCTTATACGAAACTCTAGGCGGGGCAACGGGAGCCCTTAAGAATGGGGTTTATCCTTTTTTTTTAATTGAATTTAGGTTGTATTTGGTTTTGCGTGTTTAATGATGATATATTTAAAATTTTATATATATAGCAATTTGAAAAGTTAATAGTGTTGGGATATTTTTTCAATATTTAAGTTAAATAATACATGATACTTTAATGGTAAGATTTGTAGTGGTGGGCAATGGCGAGTCGGAGACCTAAGAAAGGTGGACCGATACACAAAATGGGGTGGGTCGATAGAAAATCCAAAAAAATAATACAAATTGTAACTAACTTTTATAAAAAAATAGAATTTCTCACTAAATTTACCTTTTTAAAAAGAAAAAGAGAGCAGGGTTAGGGCCTAGGTTGGCCCAACCCTAAACCTGCCAGTGAGGGTGGGTCATGCTAGATTGATATAGTTTGAAAGTTGTGAACATATTAAGTAAACGAGAAAATATATCTTATATATTTTTATTTATTATGTTTATTTTTTATTGTATATAGACAATATCGATGACCAACCGAAGATTGTCAAAAGATGACTTATATATTATACGTGAAAAACATATCTAAAATTAAATGAAAAAGTTATGAAATTCATAATAAATAAAAAAAAGAAATATATTTATATATAATGCAGTACACACAGAGATTTGAAACCGGATTTAAATAACTTTATTTTAATATACAACTTTGTTTGAACAATTTAAATATATAATTTCAAAAGTGATTTATTAAAAGAATGTTGACTACCAAAAATAATGAAATCACAAATATTTATAACTTCTTATTTTTCCATAGATTTTTATTATTTTTTTCTTAAAGAAATTTTATTATTCTTTTTTAGAAACCGAAAAATGTGCAGGAAAACTATGAATTACTATTTTAAGAATAGTCTCTTTTTATATATTTATAGATATATACATACGGTGGTAGTGGGTCCACTGTTATATTCTGAATAAAATGATAGAAATCGTGATTAATACATAAGCGATATTTTATCACATAGGTTATGCGTATGGCTGAAATTTGAAATTATAGATATACGTTGTTGTTTTTTGTGAAAAAAAAAAGGTAAATGACATTTTTTTTTATTATAAATGCATCAAACAAACATAATTTCGAATTTTGGAGTAAGTAAAATCAAAATATGAATTTTAGAAAAAACACATGCAAGGCTTTTGAGATTTTTAATTAGTTACATTGGCGTGCAGTTGATCTCTAGCTCCCATAAAATATTTTGTGCTACTTATGTAGATATAATCCCAAATAATAGTCTAATGAAATAAAATATTTGTATTTTCTTATATAATCGAACAGTCACATATGAATTGGTCATGATATAAAGAGGGGAAAAAAAAGAAACAATAAATGTCAATATTTATATTGAGTCATATTATTGGGTTTTCTTATTCCTTGCTAAATTTCTTGGTAAGGCAGATGGAGATGACCGTCTCTCACAAGTAAACTAACTCTATAAATGAAATACACTCGTTCTTTTTCTTTCTGAGAAATTATAATGGACAAGAATAAAGTATTCAAACAATTTGACACAGACAAAAATACTATAGGAATTACGAGCCACATGTCTTTTTCTTTACTTCTTCTTTATATTTATTAAAATTTAAACGAACTGGATCCTTGTAATTCCCTCTCCCATTTCACCTTGACTTTCCATTAATAATATATGTACAACATGATAGTATTATATATCGTAGACATAATATTGCAATTTAAGATAAAATAAAAGAAAAAAATTGGAGATATATCCAGAGATATTTTTTGTTTTTAGGATGGAGATATATATATATATATATATATATAGACAAAAACTTGTATAAAACCGTCTTCCCATTCCGTAAGACGGATCCCCAACCCGCCCGCATAAAAAAAAAACTGCATCTAATATGCAAGTACTTGCTGATCGGGCCGCCCGCCCGCCCGCGACCCGCCCAGGCCCAACTCACCCAAGTTGGGCGCCCCCCACCCAATGGTTGGATCCTCTTACTCAAAAAATTAAGAAATTTGCACCACGGTAGAATCAACCGAGTGAACGAACCAAGAGAGGTGTTATTCTACCACAGCACCAATGGTGCTTGTTGTGCATATTTAGTATAACCATGAATATAACCATGGATATAAAGCTTCATTATCATCCCTTCATTTTAGAAATTTAAATTCTTTGAATACCAAGTGAAACTTTATCTGAAAATAGTGATACTTTTGAGTAATAAATATGATACTTTTAAGGTGAACATTGATACTTTAATTTTTACATATTCAAAAAATAAGAATTTTTGATATACACATTCTAGTTTCATAGCTAATGTTTTTTACATTGAAAAACTGATACTTATGATGGAAATAGTGATACATTTGATATTAAATATGATACTTTTATGATGGACAATGACATTTTAAAATTTTAAATTCTCTGAATAAAAATAATACTTTATCCGAAAATAGTGATACTTTTGAGTAAGAAATATGATACTTTTAAGGTGAACATTGATACTTTAATTTTTACATATCCAAAAAATAAGATTTTTTGATGTATTCATTCTAGTCTCATAGCTAATGTTTTTTACATTGAAAAACTGATACTTATGTTGGAAATAGTGATACATTTGATATTAAATATGATACTTTCATGATGGACAATGACATTTTAAAATTTTAAATTCTCTGGAAAAAAATTGATACTTTATATTAAAATAGTGATACTTTTGATAAGAAATATGACACTTTTAAGGTGAACATTGACACTTTAATTCTTATATATTCAAAAAATAAGATTTTTTATATTAAAATATGTGACCGTATTAAAAAAACATGAAACTTTATCTCAAAAAATAGATACTTTTACTCATAAAAGTGGTACTTTTAACTCACATGTCATATTTATTTTTCTTTTGTCACATCTTTCAATTCATAAAAGTGATACTTTATCTCAAAAA
The DNA here is from genome assembly GCA_016081115.2 of Rehmannia glutinosa. Classification (NCBI taxonomy): domain Eukaryota; kingdom Viridiplantae; phylum Streptophyta; class Magnoliopsida; order Lamiales; family Orobanchaceae; genus Rehmannia; species Rehmannia glutinosa. Next base: position 87,711,666 of record CM071936.1, on the reverse strand, counting down.
TGGATACTTTTACTCATAAAAGTGAGTACTTTTAACTCACATATTTCTTATTACATTACAAAACTAGGAACAAAAAAGAGAAAAATAAAAAATAAATATGATGTAGTTAAAGTAACACTTTTATAAGATCCATTTATTGAGATAATGTATCAAGATTTTTTAATAGACTTGGGTTCAATTATTAGCCTTTACATTTATAGGCATTTTTCATTTTTTTTAATTAACATGCGTATTTATGAATGGGTTTATATAAATTATTATACTAAAATTGCACAATGAGTACTTGTGGTGTAGTGGTAGAACACCACCATAAGTATATTAAGGTTGTGAGTTCAATTCCGTACTGGAGCAATTTTTTTTTTTAAATAAGAGGTGCCGCTGGTGGGCTGGGCCGCGGGGTGGGGCGTTGGGCTGGGGCACGGTCAGCGGGTCGCGGGTCGGGCTGGGGGATCCGTCTTACGGAATAGGATCCGTAAGACGGTCCTACAGGAGACCTACTCATATATATATATATATATATATATATTCAGATTGAATATAAGGAAACATTTAAACTCTTCTATAAAGTACAAACTATGCGTAACCAAAATTAACAAAATGTCAGGCAAATTAAAAAGTTTTGAACTGTAATCAATCGTCTAATAACATTTCAAATCCACTACGAAGTCCCTTGACGGCATATTTTTTGTTGATTAACTCCTATATACTCTCTAATGTCTTGTTCTTTCAACCAATACCTTATCTCCTACATAATAAGCCATACGCATATTTTTTTACTTACAAAACATAGAATATTGGTTGATTTTCCAAACTACATTCATTAACTTCCAAATATAAAGAATTTCGAAATAACTAATCCATTTAATTTCATAACACGCGGTACAAAGAACTATGTCACGGGCCTAGCCATTTCGGGCCACACACGATGCCCGCTCGGCGCTCCTGGGGTTCACCCGGGCCCCCATCCTCGAGACAACCACCTGGTTTCGCCGCTGCGCTCATTAGTGAATGCGGCTCCGATCCGACCGGGGTAGGGATGACCAATTCCCTTCTTCACCGTCAAATCCACAACCCGATAAGCTCCCGAACTTAACCGGTAGGCTCGCTCAACATCCGAAGGGTCATATGCACGCACCCACAAACCACCGATCAAGCCACATACAAATCATTCTCAAAGACAATCCACCAAAAGTCATAGCGAAAGACACCCTAACGTCACTGGGCGTGACATCCTCCCCCACCCAAGATGGTGTACTCCCTCGTACACGGTCTACTTCACCCGAAGTGCATCAACAACGCCCCCTTGGCAGCCCACACATGTGCCCCTCGCACACCAATCGCACTCGGAGACCAGAGAGGATTCCGAGATGATCGCCACCCAACATGTTCCGCTCCCTTGCCTACTCCACCCTCTTTGGTAAAGAGCGTTTGGCGCAACCACTTTAATACAAATGTTGGGATGGCTCTGATACCACTTGTCACGGGCCTAGCCATTTTTAGCCCCCACACGATGCCCGTGCGGGGCCCAGGACCACTCGGGGCCAGCCTATCCCTCGGGACAACCACTGGTTTCGCCCTGACTTGGGCTCATCAGGAATGCGGCTCCAGCATCCGACCAGGTTGAGTAGGGATGGTCAATTCTCTTCTTCACCGTCAAGTTCACGACCATTGACAAGCTCCCCAAATTTAACCTTGGTGCATTTCAACATCCGGGCGGTCATATGCACGCACTCCACAAACCCGGCCCGGCGAAGCCACATATAATCATTCTCAGCACAATCCACCAGTAGTCATAACGAAAGACACCTCAATGTCACGAGGCGTGACAACTAGCTAACAAACTACGCTAATTAATAGTCCAGATAAGTTAGTGCATGTTTGAGAGTACTTCCCAGAAAAAAATTCATCTATGAAATTGACTTCTCAAAATGAACTTTTTAGAAAAAATATTTATAAGTAATGTTAAGTGTTTGTTGAAAATGCTTTCTAATAGCATATTGCAGAAGTGCAATAATTAAAATTGAAAAGTCACAAATTCGTAGTTTTCTATAATGGACATTTGGAGAAATAACTTATTCCAAAAACCTATTTATAAATAACTACCAAATATGTTGTGCATACTTGGGATCACTTCTTTAAAAGTCTACTTACAAAATAATTTTTTTAGTAAACAACTTTTCAAAAAGTTTCCAATTTTGATTTCTCTAGAATAAACTTTATTTTTAGAAAAATGACTTTAGATTCAAAATCCACTTGAAAAGTGCTCTCAAACAAGCACATCATATTTTACCAAATGGACTTCTATATTTAAAAGTTCATTTCAAATTGATTTCGAGAATGCTCTTATTCATTATGATTTTTCATCTGGTGTTTTAGTTTACCACGTAAAATACTATTTATACACATATTTTATACGTGACATTAAAAATAGAAGATTCCATAAAACCTTGATTAGTTGGTAGTGGCCTAGAAGTTTATTAGGTATAGTAGTTAAGTCCACACAAAAATCACAAGCATTATAAAAATTCCAGAGAGAGAGAGAAGAAGAATAGGAACAGAACAAGCCTCCCCTATTTGACCAAATATATTTTCTTCTTAATTTTCCAAACCCCTTTTAACCCTCTCTTTTTCCCATCTATTTTTCCCACACCTTTTTTTTTTTCTCCTCAAAACACACACACACACACACACACACACACACTAAGCTGAAATATACCAAATGGGAGAGAAAAACAATGAAGAGAGTAGTACTACTCGTGATCCCAAGATGGATCAAAACCCTTTTCTTCTTAATCGCCATTCTCATATCTCTCCTCTTATTCTCAGCCCCAACTCTTCTCGTAATCGCCGACGCCGTACTCCCATCCGCCTTCTTATCCGCCGCCCTATCGCCGTCGTCGCTCACCTTGCGAACCTTCTCCGCGCATCTCAACGACTACGATTTTCGCCGCTCGCTCATCGATATCCCGATCGTTTCCATTATTCGCTCCGCCATCATATTCTGTAAGTATATATATACTTGAAAACTTTTAAATTAAATGAAATTAGAAAACAATAAACCACTAATTAAGCTTGAATTCGTTTTTTTTTTTGGATTTGTACAGGTGTTTATAGTTTGTGCGACGGACCGAGGCTGTCGAGGGGCCGTACCTGGCGATCGCAACCGCGTGCTCGGCGGCGTCGCTGGTGTTCGTGTCGCTGAAGGCTTCGTATATTTTCATCATTAGCGGCGGATACAGTCACAGGAGAGGAGGATATGCGGCGGCGATGGAGGCCGCGATGTTCGTTTCCTCGTTAGTGTTGGCGATTGGTCACGTGGTGGTGGCGTATAGGACCAGTTGCAGAGAGAGAAGAAAGCTGTTGGTTTACAAAATTGATGTTGAAGCTGTAAGTCCATTCACCCCTCTCCCTTTCTGTTCTTACCTAAGCTTATTATTGGTCAGAAGGCCATTTTCGTCATAATTTATTTATTTATTTATTATTTAACATGAAAAATTCGTAGATTTTTTATTTGTCAATTTAGTGGGGTTTATTGAGGGGCTTGCATTATATTTTTAGTTTGAAAATTTGGGAGATTTTTCAGTATTGCAAGTTGGGATGGTGGGCCCTACTACAGCGCTGTACGAAGATGACTAAGAATTATATGGCGTTTATTATGGGGTTTCTTAGGTTGATTTCACGTTGGGAGCAATAGGGCTTATCCTGTTTGTCTTCTAGAACATGGCCCTAGGAATCTCTCAAAATGTTTGAATTCAGATATATCCTGTTTGAATCTCTCAAGATGACTAAGAATTATATCATCTCAAAGGCTCCACTACCATACCCCTGAGTTTAATGGAAAGAGCGAATTGTGATATGACTCAACGAAATGAGGGTCTTAAGGCCTGTCTTAGACTAAATCGCTACGAAAAAAGGCAGAGCCAGTAATAAAAATGGAGTGGGCGAAACATAAAAAGCGGGGGTGATATACCTAAAAATGGTATAAATTATAATTAAAAAAAAATCTAGCTAGTGTAAATTTTTTTAAAAAATAATGTTGGGGAGGGGGCGAGTGGCTCCTCCCTCCGCCTTTCCGCCACACATAAATTTTCCTCCAACCTCTTACAAAGCAAATTCAAACCCCACGCTGCGAGTGCCCTCGAAACGGAATTTATAAATCTTATAAAAATTATCCAAGAGTGTTAGTCTATTTAAAAGAAAAACAGTTATTTTCTAAAATTACAAATACGATTTTTTACATATACGCCATAGGATTTGTATATGTTTAAAAAAAATGTCCCATAGTGCAATGGGTAAAATAGAAATAAATCTGAAATAATATTTAATTTGAAAGATAACTAGGGGCTTTTGTAATTGAGTTGAATACCAAGGGTAATTTTTGTAATTTATCCTTATTTTTATACATAGTAAATTTATATAAAATCCACTATATGAATAAGATAATTATATCGAAGAATTGCGAGTCGTTGCATCCAAATTTGGATTATTAGAATGATTTTCTCAAATTTTTCAAGTGACTTGATAGTAGAGTACCATAATTACGTGTAATCAAGGACAGAATTGAACTTCCTAAATCCTAAATTTGTGGTCGAAAAAAAAGACTTTAGTTTAATGTTTAAATGGGAAGGACACTAGGACTTAGGAGAAATTTGGATTGGAGAATCCATTAATTACATGTGAAAATTGAGGTGGTGAATAATTAGTTGTGAGGAGGACTAGGATGCCAAACCTATAAAAGATTTGGCCTACTTTGCAAATTCCCCTAAGAATTAATGCCCTTGAGCTAATAATCTTGATCCTCCATTTTGTTTGAGGGCATGTAAGTATCCCAACCACATTTCCATTACCCATGGTTTCATTTCATATTATGTGTAAGAAATAGATATATAAAAAAATAGATAACTACGCAACTTGTCGGCATCATTGCTGATTTTTCAACTCGACTCTTCAAACCGATATCTTTATTCAATAAACCAATCATTAATCATAAAATAAAAAAATCCAAAAAAAAATATTTATTTATTTATTCATTTTGTATATTAGACTATGTCTAATTAATCTGATGTCACATGGCTGCAGGTCTCCGCATGCAAGAATGGATTTCCTAGATATCAAAAAATACTCCAAGATGCAAGAACAAAATAAAAACAAATTATTTCATCTTTTTGTTTCTTTTAACAGATCCAGTCAAGTTTCAGGTAAATACTGCCAATAAAATCTTAATTATTTACAAATAATTTAATCATTAACCCATGTGCTTCCATTTGTAATTTTCCTAGCTACACCTAATCACATGAACAAAATCTAACTTTACTTGTGTTTTAAAAATAAACAAGTACAACTTATTTACAAACATAAACTACTTTAATTTACTCTTCCACAGTTTATGCGACTAATTAACTCTAGTTTTTTCAACTCGTGTTTTTTACAGATTCGTCCGAAGGATGTATGTCTGGAGCCGTACGATCAAAGATATAGATTTATAGACGTAGATTAGGAGTAGATACGAGATTTTTGTGTGAGGTATACGTACGTAAATATATGTTGTATATTGTATTGCTGCTTGTCTCGATAATGAGGCAGTGTGTCGAGAGAGTGGTCAATGTTCTTAACATGTAAATATATAGATGGGGATGTGTTAGTTAGAACTTGCCGTGAGAAAATGCTATCGACTGAGTTCTTATTTTGAGCTATTTTTTGAGTCTTTGTGACGGATTTTAAATCCATTTATATGAAGTCATTTCAAATACTCACACAATTCCAAAATTTTCCATCCAAATGCAACATGATTAAGAATTCAAATCAATAATAACAAATTTATTGAGCTTTTAAGTTAGTCTTAGGTTGCATTTAGATGAGAGGATTTGTATTTGGGGAAAGGGATTATGGAAGTATTTCAAATGACTCTAAGAAGGAAGAATTTGAAATCCACCAAATTTACTCCAAAAATAGCTTCTAAGGATTTGAAATTCATTATAGAATTATTTCATTCAAACAATCTCAATAATTTGTTATTATGGATTTGAAATCCATAGCTCAAATCCTTCCATCCAAATGAAGCCTTAAGATCTAATGGATTTCAAATCCATGAACTCCTATTTAAGCTTTTTTGAGTAGGCGGATTTCAAATCCATCTCCCTTTGAGTCATTCTTCCCTCAAATCCAATTTTTTTTCATCTAAATGCAACCTGAGGCATGGTTGGATTTGAAGCTGATGATTTGCCATTAAGTTGGTTTGGATACGATTAATTTCATGGTTCATATCTAAATTGCTAAACGGCAAATTGATATGTAACTTTTGTTTGGATTTACTTGTATAGTTGTATTATTTAATTTGTTAAGAATGATCTTAAATTCTTACAACCTATTCTAACTTAAGAATCGGAAGGTCTTGACTTAGAGTTAGCCCAACCAATGCTCGTATTGCAAATCATTTTTCGTGCTCAAAGTACCTATCATATCAAGATTACTTGGACAAACCTAAACTAATCCCAAAATCACACGAATAATTTTGATTACCCCAAAATTATGACATGTTACATATATGTTAGACTCATCCTTGCTAGATGTAATATTAATTGTCCATGCATTAACAAGAATTAGACTACTAATTTCTTTTTTAAGTCTATTTCCAAAGCTATATATACAAATACATAACATGGCACAAAGCATGTCTTCTCCACTTGTGTATACAAATAAACATGCAAGGCTGTGCATGCTTCATAAAGATACCCTTCATATTGTGCCCACTGCCCACTTTCTTAAGGTACAGGTCATGCTGATTCTTTTCTTGATATTATTACAAGTTTTACAGATCATATATCCATAAAATGCAAAGATAATGGCCAAAACAGGTAAGGAAAACACTGATTGTTTTAAATTAAATAAAATTATCCTTAGCTATAGTTTTTGAAGATGTGCCAGATAATTGAGGTCCCCCATTACAAGTGGGTGAGAATGCAAGGTCTAAAATGCAAAATGATCAGATTCTTTAGGACCTGCATTTAAATTAACATTGAAAAATTCATCCCCACTTAAGCTAAAAAGTGGGCCTTTTGGTTTCAAGTACAGAAGAGCAACCACTTCTTCTGCCTTGAGTCAGAGTTTGGTGCTATGATTGGATGCCAAAAAAATATATTTCTGTCCCTGAAAAAAGAAATTATCTAGCCATTGGCACCAAGTGTGATTTTTAGTATGTTTAAAATTCTAGTTTGATCCTGTAAGTAAATTGCTCAATTTTAATCCTATTATTTCGGAATATTGCAAAGCAATCGAAAATTGACACTTGACCACGTGATCCCCTAAAACTTGGGATTTTCGATTTCCGCCTATTTTTGGGTAATATGATTGATATTATTAATCCACATCATCAACAGTTACAATTTTAAGCTTAATGTGGATTAATATTTGTCATATCACATAAAAATAGCCCGGAAAAAAAAATCCAATTTTAGAAGTTACGTGCGAGTCAGATGTCAATTTCAGGTGGTTTTGTAATATTCTGGCGACAATAAAATTGAGATTGAGCAATTTTAAAACTTACATGAACAAATTAAAATTTGAAATCGAACATGACGAATTTTGACAACCCATTTAAGGACCAATTTGCAATTTTGTGCCCCCCATCCCATCCCAAACAATCGATATAATATGGACTCACAGGCACCAACTTATTCTTGTTCATACATTTTTATGACTATTTACACTTTTAATATGATATTCACAATGATTTACCAAGTCATTAATATAGCTTTTTTACCAACTGCAATATTAAAATGGCGAGACTATCCATAATTTATTTTACAAAATATATGTATATATATAGCTCACATACAATACGGGACTACGAGAATTTTTAGAATAGTGTTTAAAAGTACTCCCAAATAAATTGTTAGTCAAAAGTGTGATCCAAAATATAATATTTGTTATGATGTTGTGCTAATTTCAAAATTCTTCAAGCACACTAACTCATGAAAAATATTTGGGTAAATCTCACTTTACCCCTCTAAATTGTAATTGAACATCACTGTATCCCTTGTAGTTTTAATTGTATTACGTTACCTCCTTATACTATCAATCAATATCACTTTACCCCTTTATTCTATTAAAATATATAGCATTTTATCCTCCTATTCCTTTATTAAAAGACCTAATTGTCCCTACTATTATTTTTAATTTTATTTAATAACATTAATAAATTCATATAAGTTATTTTTTGGGAAAAAAAAGCTATCTATTAAATTTTAAAAAAAAATTATATTAAATAAATATTGTAGATTGTTTTCCATAAAACTAATATATTGATACAAATTTATTTTTTCATAATAAATCTGAAGATGATGTATTATATTGTAAATAATATTTGTAAAATAAGTAAACTATTAGTATTAATTTTCTCAAAATTAATGAAATGTAATATATATATAGGGAGGGGATCGTGTGAGACCACCCTCCTAGGTAAGACCATATAACCAAATCTACACCATCAAAAACATAAATCAATGGCCAAGATCTAAATAAATCTATACAGCTTTTCATATGAAAATATACATTGGAGGGGGTAAAATAGGAATCCAACAAATTATATATAGTAACCGATTCCTAAAAATTAGGGACGTGATCTTGTATTGATCACGCCCCCATAATCGAGCGATTCACCTTTCCTTTCTCTCCCTTCCCATTCGAACCTGCAAATTATTCAAATATGGCAACAGAATCATGCAACATTTATTGAAAAGTACACAATTACACTCGACTAACTATACATTAAAATATTACTAAGTATACAAAAACAATTAACTAAGTATACAATTACACTAAACTACATGTACATTAAAACATTACTAAGTATATAGAAACATTTAACTAAGTATACAATTACATTGAACTAATTATACATTAAAATATTACTAAGTGTACAAAAACATTTAACTAAGTATACAATTACACTAAACTAAATATACAATTCCATTGAATTACTTATATAACTAAGTATACAAATCCACAGAACTAAGTATACAAATTCACTAAACTACTTACTAAACTAGTTATATAACTAAGAATACAATTCCACTGAACCAAGTATACAAATCCACTGAACTAAATATACAATAAAACATGACTAAGTATACAAGTCCACTGAACTAAGTATACAATAAAACGACTGTTCACAAATATGGCTGAAAGAAGTGTCAATTTTGAAAAAAACGCTTGAAGTTGATGATTTTTCCTCCCTAAAAATCGGGTAACTGAAAATGTAGGATTATGTTTCCTTAAAAATAGCTAATAACCGTCCAATTAACAAAACTGATTAAATATAAAGTACAATTATACTCCTATAAGCCTAAATTAACTAAAATGATCTATACCATCCAGAATTTTAAATCAAGAGTCCATAAGTGTTCTTATGGACTAACCTAAAGGGATTGGTCTCATTTGAACCAATCCCTATATATATATATATGTGATATATATATATATATAGGGATGAGATCCTATGAGACCATAGCTATAGGTAGGAACATGAGACTCAATCTACACCCTTCAACCAAATAAAATAAAAGGCTAGGATTTAATGGCACTTTAGAGTAATTAAAAAATAGTGGGGACCAAATAGAGGTACAATTGGAATGTTAAAATCACCAAATAATCAAGTTTTCCTAAAATCAAGGAATAGAATCTTACCATAATCACCATCTTCTTCTTCCAAACGTGAAAGCATCGTCCAAAACCGGAAAAAAACCCACGATCAAAGCGGTCTTCTCCCAGCGTCCAAATATTAGCCTTTATCATCGTCTTCTCCCACGATCAAAGCAACATAAAAAACACAGAAATCCTACGCAAAAATCGAACCAACAAATATTCTCGTGATCAAAAACACCGAAAAATCCACATCAACGGGATCAGTATTGCAATGTCACAGATACAGATACATATAGCTTTGGAATTCTGTGCATATAGCTTTATAATTCTGTGCATATAGCTTTGTAATTACATGCATATAGCTTTGCAAATCGTAACTCGTGTATATTATATGCTTAGAGCACATGTGTTTAGTTCGTATTAATGATATCCGTGTATAGTGTTTCGAATTTGTGTATTTATTATGAAAAATATGTATCACATATAATGTAACACATATAGCTTCTGTACATATGTGTGTTTAGTTAGTATTAATGAAGTGTGTATATAGTGTCTCGAATCTGTGTATTTATTATGAAAAATGTGTATCACCTATAATATATCCAAAATAGCTTCCGTACATATGTGTGTTCAGTTGGTATTAATGAAATGTCTTGTATAGTGTCTCAAATGTGTATATTTAGAATGAAATATATGTAGTACATATAGATTCTAATATATAGTGTCTCACATATAATGTATTCCCTAAATACGTTTTTGCCTATTAACAATGCATCTAATATATGTTTAAAGTATTAATTATGAACACAAATGGCATTAAATATGTGTACTTATACAACAAATATTGGTGAGTTCAATTTTGCACCATACGTTCATGTTCTCTAAATATGGATTTACACGATACATTTAAAATCTGTGTAAATAGTATTCTGAATTTGTTGTTTTAATATCTAAATATTGTGTTTTTGCAGATCAAGATCCAGATTACACAGTTCACGTTGGTCAGAGGCTCGAAATTGTAAGTCCAAGCGGCTACGATAATCTAGAGGGGGGTGAATAGATTATCTCCATCTTTTCGATTTATCCCTCTTTTTTTTCGAATCGAATGCTCAAAGACAAATATAAAGGTGCGGAATGTAAGCAACACGCGTCGATTTAAAGAGGTTCAACCCACCTAGGGCCTAATCCTCTACCACCCCAAAGATATCCGGGATGGATTTCGAAAAGAGAAAAAGATTTTATTAATAATTACCAAAATTATTACAACAAAATCTTACACCAACACCTTGAAGAGCACCACACTCTTCTTCAACACCACCTTTGAGATTACCACAATCTCACTTGAAGATTACCACAATCTCCAAACGGCACCTTGTGAAGATTACCACAATCTTCACCCTCGAAGAGCACCACACTCTTCAACACCTCAACAAGAAGATTACCACAATCCTCTTGTACCTATCACCTAGATCATCCAAGTGTGCTCTTACCACAAGAACACTCACAAGGATATCTTGTGTTTGAATGATAACCAAAAATCAAGATTACAACTCAATGATGAATAATACAATTTGAGTGCAAAGTGTAATCAAGAATAGCCTAGACCTCAAGGATGTGAAAGTGATAAGCTAGGCAATTTTACAACAAGAATAATAACAAAGAAAGACCAAGTGTTTGCTTGAAGTGTATCTTGTTGTGTTGTATCTCTATTGTTGTATTGGTTGCTCCAAAACTTCCTCTATTTATAGGAGATGATTGATCAAGCATAGGCTCCTCTTGGGGATTGAAAATCTACAGAAAAATACAATTAAAATCAAGAATATAGTTGTTAGAAATCAATCCCACAAATTAAGGAAATGTGTCTCTTTGTCAAAACGGTCATATTTTTTTCATCAAAACACAGAGCGACCGTCGCATACGTAAATAAGAGAAAATAAGAACCCTTTGAAAATTACAACAGGCGACCGGTCGACGTAGGCTTCGACCGGTCGACCCTGCTTCAACCGGTCCCCTAAACAAAAAAACGAAGAGTTTAAGTCTGTTTCAAAATGAAACTTGTGTACACTGTCGATCATTGGCATGACCGCCGACCGACCGTCCGACGCCTGAGCGGCACGGCGACCGCTTGTTTTTCCTTCCGTCTCATTTTCTGTTTCTAAAAACATCTTCGTGTATGGGTTGCCCTATAGAGCGACCAGGCCGACCACGGCAAAATGTTGTCCAATTTTTGTCAAAGATAAAACCCAAGAAATACTCCGAAAATTTAGTAAAAACATTTTAATCCAATCGAGAGTATTTAGACAACATTTAGGAACCTTGTTAAGGAGTGAAAAATTCATTGAAATAAAATCATTAAAAGTGTTGTCCATTATTATCAAAAATAAACTTGAGGAAATACTCCTAAAATATTAAAAACCATTTTAAATCATTTAGGAGTATTTGGACAACCTTTAAAAGCATTGTTTTGGTGACAAAATAAAATCATCAAAATTAAGATAAAAACATGTATCAAACAATCTCCCCCTTTTTGATGATTACAAACCAAAACAATTTTTACACAAACTAAGAGAGCAATTTTTGCAAAGATTTTCCGGTAAAAATATTTGACCGTTTGGAAGCAACCAAAATTTCCAAAGAATATTAAAGCAACCAAGTAGGGAGTAAATATTTTTCAATAATAAGCACAAGCTCCCCCTATCAACAAGCACATCAAGAATAATGTAAGAGCAATAATCCATAAGCTAAAAGCTTTAGCTTTTACAATTTACTCAAGAGCTTATAAGCTCCTCCTGTCACAAAACATCATTAATCAATTATATAAGTCCATCAAGCAATAATTGGACTAAGAACAAATCACAACTTATGGCTTTTATGAGCCATAGCTTATAGCTTATATGACACGCTTTTATTAGCTTCTTTGAGCTAATGAGCCAATATCCTGTTTTTCTCCCCCTTTGGAATCATCAAAAAGAATGTTAGGATGGTGAAAACACCATATATTCATATCAAAGTGCGCAACAAAACCGATGTATCGAGCTATTTGAATAGTGAAACTTATAAACCAAATAGGAGGGAAAAGTCGAATCATACGACTTGTAGAAGCTTATGAAAAATCATTTCATTTGCAAAAACATGATCTCTATAAATATATGAGACTTTTGAAATCGAGAGAATCATGTAGGTGATGAATTTTTCATTGAAACGTTTTATCGAACACTTGGCGGGCGTCAAAATTAGAAAATAATATATATAGCCCTTGTAAATGTAATCAAGCCAAGTTTTTCATCACCAAATACAATATAACAAATATCATTCATCAATAATCAATAAGCTCATCACAAACATATATGAATTACATCAAGAAAAATACATATAAGCCACAAACTCAAGGGTTCAACCTAATTGAGCTAAAGATAGTGAAATTCTTACCAATCAATCGGTAAAGTCGAGCAATGATGATGATAACCGAGCTAGATAATCCCCAAAATATAAAATGTATGCAATAAAACAGATTTGGAGTGAAATTTGTGTGCAATTTGCGAAGGGGACGAAAAATGGACAAAATAAGCCAAAATGGCGAAGTAAAAGAACTATTTTTAGCCAAAAAATCATCCGAGGGCGACCGTCCAGGCATGGGCGGCCGGTCGAGCTAGTGGGCGACACGGCCGCCTCGCCCGGCGCCCATCACTATGTTATGGTTCGTTTGAAAAATCCGGGTTTATCCAAAAATCCGATTTTTCGCCCTAAGTTTTAAAAACGTGCAAAATGCAAACGTAGACCTCATTCAATATACATTATGTTATAATCAAGCTCGAAATGAGGTAAAATACTCGGCGGTGGCGATTTAAAAAAGTCCATGAGTTATCCTTGAGACGGAATTAAACACATCTCAAGTTTTTTTTTAAAAATCACAACCCTTAAAAAATATATCGAATCTCAATATGTTTAGTTCAATTATGATTTAACCAAATTTTGAATACGAATAACCGTATAATAGATATCAAACTTGTTATCCCGAAAAAAAGAACGTTTTAAAGCTTTGGATACAACAAGTCATAAGAAGAAGTGCCTTTCAAATATTTGAAAATTTCTTTTAATGGCACTTTAATGAGATTCGTTGGGATAGTTTTTGAAATCGAGCATATAGACATAAGGCATATGGAATGTCGAGTCTATAGGAATAATACAAGAAGACATACCTCGAATTTGTTTGTCAACCGACATGCCTTTCTCAACCTTTGTCAATCTCTTCATTGATAGCCATAGAGGTTGGAATGATTCTTCCTTCTTCAATGCCTAACTCCTTCAAGAGTTCTTTTGAAATGTAACCATCTACTTGGCATTGAATAATTTGAAGTCCAAGCAAGAAATCATGCTCATTTCAAGTACTCCTTACATCAACTTAGAAAACCATATCTCGCCTTAGTTCGACCAATGTTGCCTTGGTCATCGAGTTTGTTCCGGAATACCCTTTTTGCATTTATAATCGTTTGTGATGAAAGACATGGCATCAACTTCCAAGTATCATTTCCTTTTTAGCTCCTCTTGTAATTCTAAAAACCAATCTTCATCTTGAAGCATCAATTTAGGAATTTGTCTTCTTCATCACTATTGGGCATCCAAATGATCTAAGGTGTTCATAATAGAACATTTACATCCAAATATTTGGAGTATTTCATTTTCTACACAACTCAACAAACTCATTAACGGCATCTCTTATATAATCAAGAGAAAAATAGCCCAAGTGTAAAAACATGCCTCAATCATCAATCACAAAATATCTTGCATAAGAGCATAGTAGAAGTAGACACTACATATATAGACCATGAAGCAAGGAACACATACTATGCATTTAGAATATCATCAAGAGTCTAATAAATCATGCAAGTTCAAATAAGCTTAAGAAAGCTATAAAAAGTCTCTTTGAAATTTGAAAATCCGATATCATATAATTGAGACCTCATTTAAAAGAAGTATTTGAACAAAAGTTGACAAAGCAAATATGTGCAATCAAATATCGAATAGTGCCTTTCAAAAAATCTAAAAATCCTCTTAATGGCACTTGTATGAGATACTATGAAAAACAAGCACATAGGCATATGGCAATACATATATCGAGTCTATAAGAGTAAAAGTAACACAAGTAAACGTACCTCGATAATTTATGCCTTTCTTGACAAAATGGCCATATGTGAAAATATGTAAATCCTACACAATTCTTAAAATAAATCTAGAACAAATCATTATGATAAAAGTGTAGGCTAATAGATATCACAAGTAAGCTCATGCCATAAAAATCCATAAGATATGATAAACCACTTGAGTCTAAAAATGCACAAGGTTTTTTTTTTTTTTTTTTTTTTTTTTAAACATCATATAAGGTCTTCTTTTCAAAATATTTTAAAACCACAAATATATATTGAAGACCTTAATTTTAAAATAAATATATGAAAACTCATTTTGCAAATAAGACACAAATAAAAACATGCATAATAGACAAATAAAATGCATATTCGAATGGGGAGATACGGGTTACCAATTACGCCATTTCCATGGGTTGTGTCGTTCCCATTGTTGATGATATCTTCCCCTTGAGAAGTCATTTTGTTGATGATGACTTCTTTGATTACTCCATTTCCAAGGTTTGTTACCCTCCCATTGTTGATGGTCTCTTCCTCTTTGAAAATCATCTTGTTGATGATGTCTTAGCCATTTCCAAGGATTGTATTCTTCCCATTTTTGAGTATATCCTCTTCTTGGAAATTGGCTTTGTCGAAAATAGTTTCTCCTTCTTTGATCAAATGAAACGGTCATTTGATGTCTTCTTGGCGGTATAAATTTTCTTCGATCATTATTTTGCTGGGTACCTAATATGACATTGTTTTGTGGTACCCTTATGTATTTGGGTCCTTTGGGATTAGTCTTGAGACTTTTAGGTCTCCAACAATAATTGGAGCTATTTCTAGCCCGACAAGTATTTACCGTATGACCCTTTTTACCGCAATAAAAACATGTAATAATTCTAGGAGCATAATGACCAATATGCATAGTGACTTGATCCTTTTTCATATGATTAACAACATTAGGCTTATGATCAAGTCCTTTATCACACTTATGAATATCAACAATATTGGACATTTTATTGGTACTCAAGTTGGATTTTAATAAATCATTTTTCATGCAATCAATATTCTCAACAAGAGTACTATTTTCTTTTTCAAGGTTTCTAACCTTGTCAAGTGTGGTGGTGTGAGCACATGAAAGTGATTCATAAGAAGTAAATAAACTATCCTTATCATTTTTCAAAATATTGAATTCCTTTTTCAAATTTTTGTATCTAACAAGTAAGCTTTGGAATTCATTTTGAAGTTCATCATAATCATTTTGTAAATCACTATAATCATTTTGAATGACAATATCATAGGAAGTAGAGGGTTTAAGACATACCTCATTTTCTTCATTGATGCCCATAAAACAATATTCAACTTCTTCATAATTGGAAGTTGTAGGAGGCTTATTCCTTAGATTTGAGCTTGTATGATCTTGAGAAGTAGATGCTTTTGTTTGACTCCTTTCATTTGCAAATACTTCATAGATGGCTTCTAATTTTTGCCACACTTCATGTGCCGACTTTATTCCTACAATATGTTCATATTCTAAATTAGTAAATGAACAATACAAAATATTTAAAGCCTTACCGTTTAAGGAGATGATTTTCTTTTCTTCATCATTGAGCTTTTTGAAGCCTTTTGAGGTGTGTGGTGTATCTTTCATCGGAATGGATTCTCCATTAATGACGGTGTTCCAAATGTCGAACCCGCAACTTTGTAAATAGCATTCCATTCTTTCTTTCCAAAATATAAAATTTTTGGAATCAAACCGAGGTGGCTTGGTGATGGAGGTGCCGGAAAGATGAGCTTCGTTCGTAGCCGATGATCGTTTCTCTTCACTCGCGATGTGAAACGAGCTTGCCAAAGAGTTTGGCTTTGATACCACTTGTAAGTCCAAGCGGCTACGATAATCTAGAGGGGGGGTGAATAGATTATCTCCATCTTTTCGATTTATCCCTCTTTTTTTTCGAATCGAATGCTCAAAGACAAATATAAAGGTGCGGAATGTAAGCAACACGCGTCGATTTAAAGAGGTTCAACCCACCTAGGGCCTAATCCTCTACCACCCCAGTATATTCGGGATGGATTTCGAAAAGAGAAAACGATTTTATTAATAATTACCAAAATTATTACAACAAAATCTTACACCAACACCTTGAAGAGCACCACACTCTTCTTCAACACCACCTTTGAGATTACCACAATCTCACTTGAAGATTACCACAATCTCCAAACGGCACCTTGTGAAGATTACCACAATCTTCACCCTTGAAGAGCACCACACTCTTCAACACCTCAACAAGAAGATTACCACAATCCTCTTGTACCTATCACCTAGATCATCCAAGTGTGCTCTTACCACAAGAACACTCACAAGGATATCTTGTGTTTGAATGATAACCAAAAATCAAGATTACAACTCAATGATGAATAATACAATTTGAGTGCAAAGTGTAATCAAGAATAGCCTAGACCTCAAGGATGTGAAAGTGATAAGCTAGGCAATTTTACAACAAGAATAATAACAAAGAAAGACCAAGTGTTTGCTTGAAGTGTATCTTGTTGTGTTGTATCTCTATTGTTGTATTGGTCGCTCCAAAACTTCCTCTATTTATAGGAGATGATTGATCAAGCATAGGCTCCTCTTGGGGATTGAAAATCTACAGAAAAATACAATTAAAATCAAGAATATAGCTGTTAGAAATCAATCCCACAAATTAAGGAAATGTGTCTGTTTGTCAAACGGTCATATTTTTTTTTGTCAAAACACGGGCGGCCGCATTTAAATAAGAGAAAATAAGAACCCTTTGAAAATTACAACAGGGCGACCGGTCGATGTAGGCTTCGACCGATCGACCCCTGTTTCAACCGTTCCCCCTAAACAAAAAAACGAAGAGTTTAAGTCTGTTTCAAAAATGAAACTTGCAGTGCTGGCCGATCATTGGCGACCGGCGACCGACGGCCGACGCGGCCTTGAGCGGCCGGCGACCGCTTGTTTTCCTTCCGTCTCATTTTCTGTTTCTAAAAACATCTTCGTATGGGTTGCCCTATAGAAGCGACGGTCGACCACGAGGCAAATGTTATCCAATTTTTGTCAAAGATAAAACCCAAGAAATACTCCGAAAATTTAGTAAAAACATTTTAAACCAATCGAGAGTATTTAGACAACATTTAGGAACCTTGTTAAGGAGTGAAAAATTCATTGAAATAAAATCATTAAAAGTGTTGTCCATTATTATCAAAAATAAACTTGAGGAAATACTCCTAAAATATTAAAACCATTTTAAATCATTTAGGAGTATTTGGACAACCTTTAAAAGCATTGTTTTGGTGACAAAATAAAATCATCAAAATTAAGATAAAAACATGTATCAAACAGAAATCTCACCTGGATCAACTAAATATTGGATCCCAGAGGTTGAGCAAGAAAAAATCCCTCGTGCCAACATGCATTTCCATACATTGGAGGCAGGAATACAATTTTATAAGGATTATGGTTTGTGTAGTGGCTTCGGCGTTAGAAGAAGCACTACGAAGAAATTCAAGAACGAGGATTTATGATTTGTTTACATAATTACGAACATAAACATACAATATCTCTGCAACCTATTTACACATTATCTCATGTATTACCCACACATCGTCCTTCAATGACAACATCAAGATCAATAAACGTATGTTTTGGAATTATGTGTTTAAAGATGTAGAATTATGTGTTTTTAGTTATGTAATTATGTTTGTTTAGTAATATCATATTGTTTTTTGTTATTTTGTGCAAGCATGTATATTTGGTTTGGAATTATGTGTTTTTAGATGTAGAATTATGTGTTTTTAGTTTTGCAATAATGTTTGTTTAGTAATAGCATATTGTTTTTTGTTATTTCGTGCATGTATATTTTGGTTTGGAATTATGTGTTTTTAGATGTAGAATTATATGTTTTTAATTTTGCAATAATGTTTGTTTAGTAATAGCACTGTTTTTTATTTTTTTGTGCGAACATGTATACTTGTTTTGGAATCATGTGTATTTAGAAATAGATTAATGTGTGTTTAGTTATATAATAATGTGTATATAGTTTTGGGTTAGTGGATACTTAACTGTACATAATTTTGTGCGAAACACATACAATGTAATAACTACAATACAATATTAACAATGTATAACAACATTCCGACCATATGAACGTGAAAAATGCAAATTTATATTGATTAAAGAGAAAACAACCCACGTCTGAACCATTCATATCCATAATTCAAGAAACCATCTAAGTCATATGCAAATGGCTCCCAAAGACAAAAAACACCAACGATAGTAAACTAACTATACAAAAATGATGAGCACAATTCTGCATACTACGTTGTCTATTTAAAATAAAACTACAATACGATCTTCCCCGTCCAAAACTTTCTGGCTTCTTCCAAACATATATCCTTTAGCTCATTGCTATGGTGGAGGATTATTGCAACTGAGTACTTCGTACGTAAGTTAGACAGTTGAGATGCATTATTCTTCTCCAAACCACAATCCCATCCCTTGGTGCCACCGCCCATGTAGCTCTCCATATGCCTCATGGCATATATACCACAATCAACTTTGTTTGTGGTATCTCTCCAAGGCATGCATAGTCTAGACGGGGTGAATTTCCGGACAACACTAGCCATTTGCGGGCAGCCTTTAGTCTCCAAGTAGTTTGAAAACATCCGAACCTGCAAAATATACCATGGAAAACAACTTCAAACTTAAGTAGACTATATATTATAATTAACCATATCATACTAACTAACTACACATAATTTCAAACTTAAATACACACAATTACATACCTATATAAACACACTCATTCTGCACTAAAAAATTATCTTCCCATATCTTTAACTCTGATCACTATAAAATCCAAAAACATGTGGGGTTGGGGTGGGGTTGGCCGGGGGGTGTGTATGGGTGACTGTATTGTATCAAATAATTTATTGTTTAGTCCTTCAGCTTTTCCAATTCAAATTTCAAATTCACAGAAAAATACTTTAATGTATATATGTTGATGCATTGGTTTGAAAAACATTGTGCTATTACTAAATAAACATTATTACGAAACTAAAAACACATAATTCTACAACTAAAACACATAATTCCATGACAGTATGCTATCCAAGACATATAGATGCTGAGTAAAAACATAACAGCCAGGACAAATGTTTTAGCAAATCTTGTACAAATTCTAATACCTTATAACACAATTTAGAACTGATTAAAAAACAACATGCATAACTGATTGAACGCAAAAAAAAGCTCACCAACTTGTCCGACAAATCTCCATATTTCTCCTGGCTGCTTCCACCGACAGACGAGTTATCGATAATATGGCAGTTAAACCTCTTGACATCAAAGGTCACCAGAAAGATGTGCTCGCTCTTACAAATCGGGAAGAAAAACTGAAACACACTATACATTAGGGTCTTGGTAATTACAGAAAAGATTTGAAAAAACAATGAGATTAATTACCAGTACTTACCATGTCAAAGTTGCTCAATTTATCGGAGCTCGGGTCACCGAGCTCTGTGTCGAGTCCTTGCACAAACGACTGATACACAAAATTCTATAGCTAAACACACAGAATTCTATATCTAAGTTCACATGATTCCAAATCAAATATACCTACACACACAGAATTCTATAACTAAACACACAGAATTCTACAGCTAAACGCACAGAATTCTACATCTAAGTTCACATCATCCAAAAAGGCAAACTAAGCAAGGAAATGCAACACATAAACCATAAACACATTATTATATACCTAAACACACAGAATTTTATATCTAAGTTCACATGATTCCAAATCAAATATACATGCCCCACAAATTATATCTCATTCAACAATCCCCCAAAATTAAAACCCACATAAAATAGAACATTATACATGCCCAAGGACTGCTAAAATAATCCCTCCTTAACACGGCAATTGCTCTATTCCAAGGTAGATTGTAATGTTTAATAACATGATCAACTATCCCAACATACATAAAATGTTTGCCAGGACCAGTTACAGAGTCCGTAAATTGGTTAAAAATATCGGTAGTGGTGATTGGTGAGATGACGCATCGGTGGCGAAAGAAGGTTGTATTGTAAGCATAAGCGGTCGATCCTTTGCCTCTTCGTCGTCTTCATCGGCGTCGTCGGTGGAGAGGTTGATGTAGATGGAGAATTTCTATTTGAGAGAATTTCTATTGGAGATAAATTTTAGGGGAATTCCATGAGAGAGAGAGATGTTGCACAAATCACGGATGAGATAAGGAAGAATTTGAGTTACTAAATTCAAAACACGTCCAATTACAAATATATCCCTTACATTTTACAATGAAATTCTTTGTAATGCCCTTAAATGAGGCGCCAATGCCTAAAATGAGGAGTAAAATCTGGACCATTGATTATTAAATCAAATGGTCTAAATGTGGTCTTATGTTCTTACCTAAAGGGTCTGGTCTCATTTGATCATATCCCTATATATATATATATATATATATATATATATAAATGCCTAGCCATGTTTAGTATAAATTATGTTAAATTTAAGAATATTCATTTTATATTCATATAATTAACCAGTAAAATAACTATTTTTACTATTTAACATAGTTTTTATTTACTTATTTCCAGAGCGTGCCATAAGGACAGAAGCTTTGGAATTCAAAGATTTGCCGCCTTATCTAAAGGGGGCTAAGGTTACGAAGTAAAGGACCCTTCCCTTTGGGCGCGTAAGAAGTTGTCATCTCGATCGACATGATTATTCAATAAATAATTGAAAAATTACTAAAAATATATCACATCTTTTATAAAAATGTATAGTATATACTATATAATATTAAGTTTGTGATGAATAAGCTAATAGAAATTAAGAAATTAAAAGTATATATTTATTAGCTACTAGAAAATATCTAGTAATTTAATAGGAACTATATTAAGTTAGAAAAATTAGCAATTAAATGAAAGATATGTAGATAAAATAAATTTAATGTGTACTATTGGAAAATACAAAGGCGTGGCATGATCGACACTTATTTTTAGATCCAGAATGAGTAAAACAAAAGTCAAGCTAAAGACTTTAAACTTATTAGCACTTCTTAGGAGGCAACCCAAGCCCTTTTTACTTGCTTTCATAGTTAGATTAATTTGCATGTTTGTGTTTTATTAGGAGTATTCATGTTGCATCTCACCCCTATCCCTCTTTGCATGCTCATTACGCGACCCTGATGAAATTTCGTGCAAAAGTTGCTTATTGTGATTTCAAACATATGTTTGAACCATGAATGCGAAGTCAGCTGGTAATCATTCATCAACTGTGCCCGTCTCTCCTCAAATTCTGGAGGTTCAATGTAGTTACTCCAAACAATGCGATTCAATCTTTCCATGAATTCCTCGTCCTTAAGCAAAGTATGCCCCACTTTCGCACCAACCTTTTCCATGATATGCCACATACATAGGCGGTGAATCTTGTTCTTGAAAACCCTTTTAATAGCATTTTTCATTGCGGGATCTTGATCAGTAACTATGTATGTTGGCTCATGCCCCATTGCCTTTAAGAAATTTTGAATAGCCAGGACATACGATTCTTCATCTTTCTTTAGAAGTTACCCAAACGCTTGACGTAACACATCTTCGATGATTGTCCACACCAAAGGAACGGTCACGAAAACCATTTTGTACCTAGGTTTGTTGTGACAAGTCAGTCTCATTTTTCACAAGATAAGAAATTTCATTCAAGTTTAGACGCATGCAATTTTTTTATAATACATAAGCAACATTGTAATAATATATAAGCATATTATGTTAAATTCGTATGCATATCCACACATCAATACATGCTGTAATGAAATAGTCATTTTCTTTAAAAAATTATATATTTTCGTATGCAGTATGAAAGCAACTCGTAAGCACTCTTTTCCTTTTTGTTATGCATTATTGTGGACTAATTTAAAAAAAAGATGAAGGATCATGAATTTTGTTGTGATTTCACCCCGTACCTGTTAGTGTTGTATGTTGCATCGAAAGATATAACATCCCCGAACATTCTGTAGTTTTGCTTACACATTGGATCAGCCCAAAATAATCGTGTAAGTTGGTCGTTTTCATCAACGTCATAGTTGAATGCTGTATTTGGACAAACTTCAATCTTTTTCAAAAACTTATCAATAATAAGTCAGTGCATCGGCTCCACGTAGACATAAGCTTTCGCTCTCTCTTGAAATTTTTAAAGTCGATTGGCGGTGCGCCTTACATTCGAATACCCTCCAACCATCTCCTTATCGATAATAAGTTTTGTGATGTGTTTGCTTTTATACGAGACTTAGTATGAATTTTTGGTGAGCCAAATTTAAATTCCTATTCGCTTTAGAAAGTGTCAGACACCCCGGCGTCAATGAATGCGTGTGCGGGATTTCAAAACTCTTTCTTGTGTAAGAACAGTTCATGGCTTGGAACACGCAACACGCCTTGCATCCCACCCTTGTTGGTTTCCTGTGTCTCACTTGTGAGACTTCGTCATCATTTAGCTCCGCTTCTTCAGGAGATGCAGATGAGTTGCCAACCTTTTTGAACCCTTCGCGGTTGCAAACAACGTATTGCATGCATATTATATCATTGTGGAAGCATTTGGTTGTACTAATTCTCACATCAAATCCGGTGGCACGCCCATAATCCTTGTAGAATTGTATTCCGCTCTTGACACTATAAAAATCATCCCTTCTTTTGGAGTCAGATGTTCATCACATTCTGGTATCCAATTCACAGACGAATCCGTTGTTATTTCAATCTGTTGCTGCAGAGCACTTGCAATTACAACTGTCTCAACAAAAGAAATAAATAAGCAAGATTTGAAACTACGTTAGCATAATGGCCACTTGTTATAAGCAATACTATACTGATATATAAGCAAAGAACATGACCAGAACAACCGGCGTTGTAATCAAATAATTTCAGTTCATACAACCTAAATAATGATCAATTAACCTGATCGGTTATTGTGCAACATGGTTTATTATGCAACATGTTTTCTATCATATCATATATGTTTTTTAAAGAAAAAAATGGGGACGAATAATTAAATTTCATGCTTCAGATATATGTTCATACTTATAAGCATATTAGAATTAATATATAAGCATTATTATGGATACTAATAAGCATATTATCTGGTTAATATGGAGAAAAAGAACGTGGACGGGGAACTAAATTTTAGGTGTTCGGAAGTATGGTGGTAATCATAAGCACATTTATAGGCAACTGAAAGCAAATTTATCATAACGAACAAGCAACTCAATGGGTAAACATACACACACAAAAAAAATGGCATGAAGATATGCCCTTTTATGGACTACTAAGAAGTTCACATTTGTAAGCATACTATTCTCAAGGAATAAGCAGTATTGTAGGCCCGCATAAGCATATTTCTGGGTAATAATTACAAGTAAAAATGAAAATGATTGATCGAATCATTGATTTTAGGAAAAATTACGAATCAAATATTAAGGAGAATCAGTAACAAAAGGAAAAATCAATACAATTTCGTAGTCAAGGAAAAGTGTTACCTTGTTCTTCATTAGTATTGAAGCTTTCTTCATATGTGTCGTCCATTCCCTCCTTTCTTGTGTCAGCGCTGCAAATGGTGAATTTTCAGTGAGTTGGGAGACTATTTACGTTAGAGAAGAACGGTGGACAAGGTGAAATGAAGTGGACGATTTAATTCAGTAACAGATATGGTGGAGTTTGATTGTAACTAATCCTATTTTTGTGGGATTTACTAGATTTAGTTATCATAATTTATTATGGTATGGACTAATGTACCCTCCATATGGCTGATTCGAATTATTTACCAGCAATTAGAAAGGATTAATCTCAGCCATCTACATCAATTTATCTACGGCTTGGATCTGGTCCTACGTACTCACATAATAGGAGGTCCTATATAACCCTCCCCCTCCAAAAATAATATATACGGAATGACACAATTCTAACAAGATTTCATAAATAATGGCAGCAATTGCGTGGAATAATTAATACATACCAAAAATACAATACCATTTATTGATATCCAGAAATTATATGTATTATGAATTCTTAGAATATATATAATTAAGTTTATATCTTATTTCCTAAATTGTTAGTCCTCCATCCCCTATAAATATGTTGAGGACACTCATTTTAATTGTATACAATCATACATCCAATATTCAAAGTCTGAAAGTGCTTATGCAAGTTTCAAATAACAAAAGAAAGAGAAGAATAACTCCATTTATTACATTTACACGCTGTCTAAACATGAACAAGACCCAGCAAGCAGTAAAACTTAGCTCTTGCAGCTATATGAAAAATTAGCCTACAATGACAAAAAATCAAATTTTCAGTCTGGAGTGTGTTTTCACAATAGTAGTCTGTTTAATACATTATTCATAAATATGTGGGATCTCATATTGAAAATATATCGACGTGGAAATAAAACACAGCTAAAACGGATTTCTTAAACTTCAGTCCAATTGATTCCTAAACTTCAGTCCAATTAATTTTTGGTATTGAAATAGAATCCATCGTACAATTAATAAATTATATGTTGAGCACAATTATATAAATTTATTGTGTTGAAGTCAAATCTTAGATATTTTGTAAAATGTACCCTGTTCATATAAATGATGGGTCTTTTCTAATCTAACATAATAAATAAAAGAATAATACATCAGGTTTAAAATAAAGATATATCATATCCATATAACTATGAAAATGTAATAAATAACAAAATAATACATCAGGATAAAAAAAACCATATCCATATGAACTTTGAAACATAATAAATAACAGAATAATTTATCAAGTAAAAAAAAGATATATCATATCCATATAAATTTTAAAACATAATTATACATCAAGTTAAAAAAAGATATATGATATCCTTATAAAATTATAAATGATTTGAATATATCTTGAGTAGAATAAATACTAAAATAAAATACTAGATTCTATATATTTTACCAAATCTCATACTTTATTACATCAATAATGCTCTAGAAATACTTGGCATTATTGCATACCAATGGTGAATCACGTTCAATATACATAGCAAGATAAAATAATTCAAACAACATACAAACTATACACAAAGCAGATAAACTGTTACAAGTTAACAAAAATGCGAAAGGCTACTAGTTAGTCTTTTGGGCAAATTGCAATAAACGCAAGAGGAAGGCAAATTTGACTAGGATACTATATGTTATACTGTTTTTTAATTCTTTGAGGAACATTGTTTGTAGATTAGTTATTAATTATATTGAAGAATAAGGGTCAATGATATACTTATTCGTAAAGTCAGTTCTACCATTGTTGTTTATTTGACCAAGTATATTTCCCACAAAACTTGAATCATATAAAAAAAAAGAAGAAGAAAATTGATTAGTGGTTGAATACCCATTGTAAAATATTTGTAAATTAATATATAGATATATGAATCTAAATAAGTTTTCCAGTTATTTACACTGTGTAATACTTATCTTTGTAAGATTCATCATGCCAATATGAGTTGTTTTTCACTAAGCACCATACTCACAAATCCTGAATCATATTGTAAATTCACTACAAGAAAATTTCAGTTTACCGACAGAATTTACCGACAGAAATAATTTTGTCACTAAAATTTTACAGGTACCTACAAATTACCGACAAAATTTACATATTATTTTTTCCCAATATATACCGAAAGATTACCCGATGATTACGATAGATATTTACCGAATGGATAATTTTGTAGGTAAAATAGGCGTCATTTGTTTGAGCAAATAGGTGTCATTTTAAATATCTTCCGATAAACTTATTTTTATTTACCGACAGAAAATTTTTGTTGGTAAAAGTAAAATAATTTTTAAAATTTTAATAATTGGAAGACTTATTTACTTTCTTTTTTAAATAGTCTAAACATTACTAATGGATATACCTTAAATTAAAAAGAGAAAACATATCAAACCCTTGCCCTCTTTTTTACAGAGTTCAAAACCTCCCTTTCGCTGCGTGCGCGGCGTCACCACCACCTAGCCACCATCGGACCGCCCACCGTCGCACCGCCTGCCGTCACACCGCCCACCGTCGCACCGCCGTCATACCTCCATATCAGTGAGATTTCTATCTTCCTGATTTGAGCAAGGGGATTTTAGGTGGAGGTTTAAGAAATAATTAGGTTAATAAAATACTTAATTTATATTTTTCAGTAAATGTTGGTGTCTTTTAACTAAATCTATTCTATATTCATATAGGTCAATTGTGAGGTTGAGGGCATATTACTTCCGGTGGGTAATGGGACTCCGTTTGTAAAGATCACAGAGTAAGATCAACATAGAAGTACATCAAAAGGTGAGTTATATTATTTTTGTTTATAAAGCATAAAAATGCACATGGCAAAAATTAATAATTACTATTTTCTCGGTTCTGCTTTGTTTGCACCTTGATATTAAATCATTACTCGTTCAATCATAAGTAATATTTTCATCCATTAATTGATCAATGATTAAGAACAAGTGGAATTTTGACAGCCTAGCTCTAAAACATGATTAATTATCACACGTTTGTATCTCTAAATTGTAAATGATATTCATAATGTTATTTTCGTCTCACTGAATTTCCAAAGTGAACAATTATAACGGATAAGTAATTTAAGATTGAAAGAAAGAAATAGATCATGGGCTTAGGTTTTGTGCACAGAAGTTTATAGATAATCAAGTATCAGTATTCCTTTTTTGCTATCATTTACAAAAATATACAACTTGTACGGGTTTTGTCAAAAATGAGCCCAAGCCATGAAGGCTAATGGCTAAGAACATTAAGAAGAGAAACTTATGTAAAAACCTTTGAAAGCTACTAAGGACTTCTTTTGTTTGCATAGAGAAAAGCGAAAAATCATTTTACTTTACAAAATGAAGTAACTTCTTATATAGAATTTGGTGATGTAATAGAAAATAATGTCTCTACAATTGTACTAACTGAGGATATACCATAGCTAAATTGTCACAACTGTTAAAGAATTTTATTTTTTTGAAAAGTGAAGCCCTACTCATTTTGGAAAACACAAGTAAACCTCATTTTTTTTCTTTTTGAACATAATGATATTCAAACTCGATGCACAGGTGATACAATTCTTCATACACGAACTTTGCTTCTTGATGGCTATGCTTCATACAATAACCCAAAATAGAGTCATCGAAAGAGGAAAAAAAAAACAGAGAGAGAAGGGAGAAGGGGGCTGCCAAACGCCCAAGTCCAGCCACTGCTTCGTGCACTCAAATTTGATATGCAGACAATGAATGTTCATCGGGAATTATGGTATGCTTTTGCTTACGATCCACAGATATGGAGAGACTGGAAAGAGATATTCCAATTATTATTTGTAAGCTGGAGCGTATATTCCCTCCTGGTTTCTTCGACTCCATGGAGCATCTTCCAATACACTTGCCTTATGAAGCAAAACTCGCGGGTGCATTGCAGTACCGTTGGATGTATCCTTTTGAAAGGTAATGATTAAGTATAGTGAAAATTCATTATTTTTTTCATATTAAAAAGAAATTCCTTTTGAAAGTTCCTAAATGAATAATGATCCATCTGATTTTGCAATCTTATAATTTGTCTTTGCATCTTGCAGCTCAAATTGTTCGAGTTGTCATTGCTAGGAATTACATTGAGTTTCCTCGTTGCCTTCTTAATGGTCGGGTAATGCTAGAAATTTAAAGTTCTAAATGTCTATAGACATGTAGAAGTGTAAGTATATATGATTCTTTCCACCAAAAAGTTCGATTTCAAGGATGATGGATCACACTCAACAATGTTCCTTTAGAACCTTTTCCTTTCCACTTATCTTAGCCTCCTTAGTTGGAGCAGTAGTAAAAGGAAAAGCAACCAATGTTACTTGTTTATACAGTCAATTGAGGCAACATCATTCAAATATTACTCTGTTCTTTGATTAGTAAACCAAATCTACAGCTATGATATGTTATAAAAAGTTTCTTTATCATATTTGGTTTTATTATTGTTTATCATTCAAATATTACTCGTTTCTTTGTTTGAATCTAATATTGATTTTGAGAAGCCAATTTTGAAGTAATATTGTCATAGTTGATGCTCATCTAAAATGTCTCGGACACAAGTTTGTCGTATACGCACGAACACTAGGAAAATTGCTTCTCCCACTATTACAAATATTCAGGTTCTAGTTTTGCCTTTTATTTTCTTTTGGAGTGACTGGAGTAATTCTCTGGTTTGAAGTACTCTATATTTGGTGAATTTAGTATTCATAACCCAAAGATGTTTGAAGATTACAAAAAAAACCTTGAGGTTTGATTCTATGTTAAATGTAAGGGAGTAATTGTAATATTGTTACAAATTTAAGGGGGGTTTTGCTTATGACGGGGTTAAAGTGTAATACAAAACCAAACCTTAGGGTTTTTTTGTAATTTCAAAAACTTCCGGGTTTAATTGTAATTAACCCAAGCCTTAGGGGCTGTTTTTGTAATTATTCCTAAATCTTATTGTTGATTGCATTCCTTTCCTACAGAGGTTATTATGTTTCATGAATTCATTTCTACCTATGATAGAGTTTCTTAACATCCAGATATACAGCGTAACATAGAATTTCTTAGCATCATATAAACTGAGTTGCATATTTGAATTCTGCAGCAATCCAAAATCACGATTGCTTATATTTTTTTGTGAATGTTTGTAGGTCTAATATTGAAATGGGTAGACATCGAGATCTCATCAAGAGGAAAAAGACTACACATTCATCACCAGCAGCACCATCTCAACCTCCATCCGATCCACATCCATCTGCTCCATCGGATACACAGTCAAGGGCATCACGATTGCCTACTTCGTCACATACACCATCACGGGAGCAGTCGACAGCACACACATCTGAAGTGGCCCCTACTATTGGATCTGAGACATCTAAAAGACGATTGCCGGTGTATTTACGGGGTAAATTGTAAGTAATATTCGTGAACTTTTGAATGGACCATTCCTTATTTTTTTTAATCAAACAAGATACATATATAGATTTCAATTCATCTATGTGATAGATTTATAACTTATGCTATAGAAATTGAATAATTGATATGTTCATAATTAAAATGCATTATGTCGTTTCGTAATAATAGAGTTCTTCGAGTTTTACCTTGAAGATAGACTTAGTTATATGTTAACAAGGTCTAAATGATAAAGTGGCACTTAATAGAATGAAGATAGCTCCCAATATATGTGACATCTCACCTGGCAGGCTGGCTGTGGTGATTTGGTAACTATTGCTAATCTTGTTTGTTTTATTGTGTTTTGTGGTGTTCCATAGTAAAAAACAACAAAGCAAAATGAATAAAGATTTTCAAAGAATGAGAAACCCCTGATTGTGCCTGTGTTTAGCTTCTGCTGGACATTATATTATGACAAAGTCATTATATTATCAACCTTCAAAAGCTAGCACTTTGTCTTTTAATAATTGTCAATAATTTTTTGACCATTCTTTTACAGTTTAGAACCATCTGGAACATGCTCTTGCTTGATAAGGGGCATTATTGAGGAGAGGATAGATTTTGAAGGTTACAAGTGGAAGGTTGTTTCTAAAGAAACTAAGGATTTATACTTTGAAGAGTTCAGGGTAAGAAAATTTATTTTTTTGTTGCATTTGTTTAATTAAATAGTAATAATTTTATATGCTAATAAAATCATTGAGTTGTATTATTTCCAAATATTTAGGTTCGGCAACTCGGATGTAAACTAACAGCCCCAGAGTTGCATCTCCACACCCACACAAAAAATCATGATGGCAAGACATTTACTAATGCGAAGTCCAAAATAATTCATGTAATCTACTCAAATTAGCCATCTACTTTAATCTATAGCTTTGTCATGACCCCTCCCTTTCCACTATGTTCTCTATACTAATATTTCATATGATTTTAAAAAATTTCAAGATACTTTTACTTCTAAGCTGGAGGAGTTGACACAAGCCAATGAGACTGTAGATGAAAATAAGTTGTATTTGGATGTTGTGGGTGGAGCGAATAGAAATGGAACTTATGGTCCCAAATATTGTGGGTGGAGCGAATAGAAATGGAACTTATGGTCTTGAATCTGAAGCATGTGAGTATTATGGTACTAGACCACCTACATCATTCCAATCCGGTCCAATGAGAATAGTGAAGAAATTAATGAACTATGACAAAGAATTATACAACAAGATGAGGATATTAAGAATTTGAAAGACTTGACAAAACGTTTGTTGCGGCGTATTGATGGAATGTCGAGAACTCAACCACCACCCCAACATCTTTGGTGATGATGATGAGGGCGGCGATGATGATGAGTGCGCTTTCTGATGTAGCTTACGTTGTTTTAGTATCAACATTTTGTGCTTATTTGGCGTATTTGGTAGTCTTTTATTATTCACACTTTTAACATGCTTGTTACTTTTGGTATTATCGTTTTGCACTATTTCTAGGATATCTTAAGTACGTTTTTGCATTATATTAATGGGTTCATTTTGGGATTTTAATTTGTATACATGAGTATCTTTATTATATTATGATTCAATTGCATTACGGTAGACTCTGAGACAATTCTTGAAATATAATGTATACATGCCCACAAATAGATTACCTACTAATTGCCTACAAAAATATAAAAAGAACTACAAGACAAAAAATACTTGATATTTCTTGCTAATTACCGACAAAATTACCCGTGAAAATGTAGTAGGCAAGACAAAAATACCAACAGTTACCAACAATTTTCATAATCATTACCAACGACAATATCATTTGCTAATTACCGATGAATGTAGTAGGCAAATTGTCTCCAACAATAACAAACATGAACTTACCTACAATTTTTTTGCAATTTATCTGACGATAATCTGCGGTAATTACAAACATTCAAAAAATTGTCGGTGATTATTCTGGAAACAACGATTTTACTGCAGTTTTGGTTTGTTGGAATATTGTCGGCAATTTAATTGCCGGCAAATTTTTAGCATTACCGAAGCCATTTTACGTGGGTGGCTAATTTTTTTTGTATAGTTCGACAAATGAATTACAAAATCACCTATATGTGAAAAGATATGAAGCTCAATCAATGTTTATTGTTATCAACAAGGGAGTACTTGCCTGTGTAAGGTCTATTCACACAATATTCATTGTTTTTCACTGACAATTGTTTATCAAACCAATGTCACCTGAATTTTATAATATAATTGATTAGTTTATGAAAAATCAAGAGTATCAAGATAATGGTTTAGCTTTCAGATACACTTTGATATTTATATTAGTTCCTCACAAATAACATAACTTCTAGTGTCAAAAAGCCCATAGAAATTAGTAATATGATTGCCATAATACGAAAAGATTACAAAATACCAAGACTTAAGAGAAGATGGCTAGCATGCTAGCATAAATTCACCAATGTCAAGCAACTTCAATACTCATTTGCAGAATCTGCTCATACCATCACTTAACAGGCTTCTGAGCATCTAAAACCTAACTCTATACCCCTAAGAGCCAAATAAAACGATCAATGTTCAATCAAGGAGACCATTTCTAACCAACAATAGATGGACCATTGAGTTAGGCCTACAATGCAATTATGCAAGATGATTAAACAAGGCATGTGGTGACTCAGTCAGCTCAGGATCCTGACTTGTTGAGGCACATCCTGCGATTCACCTCCTCCATAAAGCTCTAGGGAAAGGGCAGTAGGGGCCCTTAGGGATGGGGTTCATCCTTTTTTTATTAAACAAGGCATGCATTATCTAAAAGTACATACACAAACATCAAGACCAATGAGAAGATACAAATACGTTGGTACCTGAGAACCACCCCGGCCCAAATTGATGACCATATTAACCACAAAATGTAATGACAGTAAATACATTATTGCTTCAAATTCATATAGCTCAAGAACACAATGCTGACAATTCTTCCTTTTTGCAGAGAAATGGTTTTACATACCTTTTAGATTAGATTTACGTATAACAACACATTAAACCTGAAATATTAGTAAGAGAAAAACAATCAAAATAGGAAAAAAAACAATGAATGAAAAAAGCAGTGCAAAAAAAAGGTCTTATCTTTTGACCGCATAAACCCAAATTGAATCTTAGATAAGATATTTTTGCATTTTTCCATCGGAGGTCCGTGAGAGGGTGTTTCGATTGGGCAATATTTTTCAATCCATAACAACATAGAGTTGAGGAACATTATTTTCGTCGGTCCTGTTGTAATCTCAGGTAGAGATTGCAGATAAATGGGGGATTACAGTCAAGTGTTGGGAAATTTATTTGTATAGATTTGATGATGTTATGTAAAACTTAGATTAGGAAGTTGGCACTCTAATTCTGCTATAAAATCAAATATGTAATAGATAGGGTTCTATTAGCTGAGTCAAAACAACCAAGTTGAAGATTGCAGAAGTTGACTGAAGATTGAAGTGAAGACTCTGATATGTGTCAGCTAAGTATTGCAGTGAAGGATCAGTCAAGTACCAAAAAGTTATCTCAGTCAGCAGACTGACAGCTAAGTCACTCTCATATAAGTGGAGAATACTATCAAAGGGGTTCAACAGCAAAAAAGACTCAAGAAAGCTGAAAATGTCCGTTGATAAGCAAATTAAAGTCAAATCTTTGCTAAAAGAGGAAACATGACAGACTGCAACCATAAAGTTGTTTTACTGAAAGAGTGCAAATGGCTGGGAACCAATGGGATACTCCTGCAAACTTGCAGAGTTTCAGGCATGGTGCAGAGCATTAATACAAAGGTTTAGTCTACATCAAATGCTCTGCATAATAAGATAAGCCAACGACCATGAAGTATAGTTTAAAAAATGGATCTATCTCTTCAACGGATACATTTTTCAAATAGGCACTATAAAAGGCTGAGGAACTTAAGAGAGAGAACACTTATGCAACTAACGACAAATAAGAGCATTCAAGCAATCTGAGCAAAGTGAAAAATACTCTCAAGCTATACACTCTATCCTCAAGCCTAAAACTTGAAGTAAATTGATCGACCACACTCAGTGAAGAAAAGAAAACTTCAAACTGTTGAAGAGGAACATTGTTGAAAGACAAGGGGTCTCCACAACCAAGGTTAAAGGAAGTGCAATGAGATTCTAGTTTGAACCAAGGCTTTGGACTTGTTGGAGGGCTATGTGATCAAATCTTAAAGTCTAAAGGAGCTGAAGTAGTAGGACAACCGTTTTGTGAAAAGCTGAGTCCCAGAAGTGAAGCCAATTGTGTGATCAAGGCTAAGCTTGGACTGTTGTACTATTGTAACAAAGTCACTGTTACTTTAGTGGATTCATACAGGAGTTGGAGAAGAGTGGAGTAGAGGAATTACCCCATCCTCGAACCACTATAAAATTGTTTTGTGTCTTTTATCTTTCAACACATTTTTTTCTTGCTTATTTATATCTGATGTTAGATAAATTTGCTAAGTCTATTGAAAATAACTTAACCATAAAACAAATGTTGAAAATATATTTTAACAAAGGGTGTAAGACTTCCACTGAAAAATCAAGTGTATTGTATTTCTAAAAAGGTCATCTCACTCACCTGAGTTATCTTATCAACAGCTCTTTTGAGTCTGTTGAGTGGCTAACTCTACTGTTGAAGTTGAACAAAGTTGTCCCTCAAGGACTAAGTTGACTTGCAATAAAACTCTAATTTAAGGACAAAAATCGAAAATTGGTTAAGTCTGTTCAACCCCTTCCCCTTCTAGACTTAACTTAAACACCTTTTTGGGACCTACAGGTGGTATCAGAGCGGTTGGTTTAAAAGACCTTTCGCACTGGTTACTGAACTAGATCTCAATCGTTTTCAAAGTACAACACTTATTGTTTTAAAATTTTCTTTTAAAAGCAAGTTATTATCATGGAAGTAAATCTATCTCGCATTCCTACGTTTACTGTTGAGGAATTTGATGACTGGAAGATTCGCATGCAGACACATCTTGCAGCTTTACACAATGAGATGTAGTTTGTCATTGAGGATGGACCCCTACAAATAATGAAAGTGAACATAGTTGTAAGGGCTGCTGCTGCACCCGCGGCTGAAGGAGAGCTTGCTATGGTAAAAAGCCTCGAATGGAGTGAACCAATGAAAATAGAAAGAGATACAACTTGGTCAATGTTGCTTAAGATATTTTGTACAAGACTCTTGACAAAGCCATGTTCAACAAAGTCAAATCATGCAGAATGGCTAAAGAAATTTGGGAAAAGCTAACTTTAATTTGTGAAGGATCAGAACAAATTAAAGAAAATAAATTAACTATTGTTGTACAAAAATTTGAAAATTTTAAAAGGATTGCAGGTGAAACTCTGGATCAGTTCGTTGCTAGATTTACGAAGATAACAAATGAGCTCTCTGCTCTTGGAAAAAAATACACACAGAAGGAGATGTGTACGAATATTTTGAGGACGCTCCCAGCTGAGTGGGAAATTAAGGTGATGGCCTTGAGACACTCTATGGTCTTGACAAGAATCTCCAAACATGAGTTATTCTCAGATTTGAAAACTTATGAATTTGAGCTCCGAAGGAAAGAGCAAGAGGAGATTGTTGTACCCAAGACAACTGCTTTACTGGCTGGAAAATCCAAGAGAGTTGATTCCAAGGATACCATTGACCAAGAGGAGATTGCCTTATGGTGAAAAGATTCAACAAGTTCTTTAATAAGAACTACAACAAGTTCCTTATGGTGAAAATCCAAGAGAGTTGATTCCAAGGATATCTGACTACGACTTGGAAAGAGATAGCCAAGCCTGAGTATGGTGGAAAAAGAGGTAAACTGGCTGAGTTCATTTTTGGTAAGATGTGCCAAAATGTACTCAACATCAAGGTGGTTGATGATGGGAAGTTTGCAAGTTCGCTGGGATATGGCCTAATTCTAGGTCATTTGATGGAGAAGAAGTGTGTTTCCCTTCGCAATGGGAAACCCCTTCCATGCAAACAAGAAGATGTTCAAGGCCAACCTCTCTGGCGCCCAGAAGCAGGCCCATGCCTAGAAGTTTGCTACCTCTGTGGGGGAATCAACTGAGCATATCCCCAAGGACACAGTTGTTTCTGCTAAAGCCCCCTCACCTAAGCCTGTTCTAGCTCCCTCTCTCGTCATTATAAAGAAGAGAACAGATGTGCCCTGCAAGACAACTGTAAAGCTGGAGAGACAACATTCACAACTGTAGAACCAGAACAAGTTGAGGGTGAAGTTCCCCTGGAAAGAAATACCAAAAGGAGGCTTATGAATAAGGCTGACAAAGTTGTTGAGCCAGCTAAGTCTGCCACAATTGAGATTGAGAAAGCTAGTGTCAAGGAACAACAAAAATCAAAGGATAGGGATGTTGGTTAAAGCACTGAAACTCAAGCAGCTGCTCAACCTCATGAATCTGAAAAAGACACAGTTGGCAGGCCCACAACTAAGACATCTGAACAAGATACATCTTAATTTTTCCTGGATGAGCTGGACTATCAAGGACCCAACTTTTGCTCCTCGTCGCACCTGCAAATCCTAAACTGGAGGGTTTTCATGCTAAAGTTAGAATTGGAATATTGGATTAACAAGTATATGAATATAAAGTGAAAATAGAGTATTAAGATGTAACCTTTTTCCCATGCATGAAATGCCCCTTTTATACCTGGATTATGGCTCTTCCCTCTTTCCCAAAGGGATCCACGTGTCGTATTCTGATTGGTCTCTGACCAATCTCCTCTAAAAGTCCATCAAAGTTACTCGCTGACACGTCTTCCCTCCTCAAGGGTCACTTCCAGCAGGTCATCTGATGAAGGATCCAGGCAACACCAAATGCAAGTTATCTCGAGTTCTTGAAGACTATGTAACTGAGTTCTTGAGTTCTTGTATTTATTTATCATAGATTAGGTGCTTATTTACGTTGTTTTGAGTCGTTTTGATATTTTGGAGGCCAAATAAACCTTTAAGGCCGCGTCTTAAGTTTATATTTCGAGTTTGGTACAAGCAGGGTCAAAGTCGAAGACAAAGTCGAGTTTTGACTTGACGTACGGGTAGCCCGTGCCTCCACGGATGGCCCGTGTGCCTTGGTGAATGAAAATAGGGCTTTCGGTTTGACGCACGGGCAACCCGTGCCTACACGCACGGCCCGTGCATCTGTGCAGGTCAGCACTGGCAGGGTTTAGTATTTGGGTCATAACTTTCTCTACAAAACTGGTATTGGTATGATTCAAGTTGCTATGGAAAGCTAAGAGAAAGGGATACAACCTTTATGAAGACTCAAGGATAGATTCGAAAATCTCGGATGCGTATTTTCGCTCACACGTGAATGTTGATTGTGATTGAGTTTCCTTTTGGGTTTAGACTTCTTTTCCTTTCTAGTTTGTTTAGGGCTTGCTTTGAGTCGCCTATATAAGGCAAACACTGTTTTTTTTTCAGAAGAACTTTGATATTGAATATTGAATTGAGATTTTTCTCTCCAACCCTTTGGGTTTTCCAAGAGCTCAAGATTGTTCATCTTGTTGTGATTACCAACTTATGAAGCGAACTTACACATTCATTTGTGGCGTCTACGCTTACCGAGGTTCTTGCTTTTCTAAGCAATGGGTCGAGGTTTCCACCAATCTTTAACCGAACTAGTGAAGATCTTGGGTTAACAACATATTGTTGTTGGGTCGTATGGACAGTCGTTGTTGCGGTTCACATCATCATCCCCTGTACATACTTACTCCATGGCAGGTATGGCGACCTACCCCCTTTCCAGCCTCTAAATCCGGCTCATTAATGATAAGGTCAGGGAATGTTTTTGTATTAAATACCCTTCTTCAGTCGAGCTGCCACCCATCTTTATGTCTCATAATTAGCCATATCTATCGTCGCCTACCCTCATTCAGTAGTTACTCCAAGCCTTTATATCACATCCAGTCACATTGGTCATTAAATACGGGTTTAGTTCTTTCCGTTGGTAGATCTGCCTATCTCCTCAGTTCCTCTGGAAGAGCTCTCCAATCCCAACTTCTATTGGCTTGATTGTCTTAGCCTTATTCTTTACTTAAAAGATCTGCCCACTGGCAGGTCTATCTAGGTAGGCTTGTTCCTACCCAAGTTGGGCCAGATCAGTTACCCCCCTACTCTATGTGGATTAAGATGGTAGATCCATCCACTAGAGTAGGCATGCGACTGGTCCTAGAGATTTTGGGCGGTAATTTTAAGGTGGTTGACATTTTGAATTTGACTGCCGCTTCATATACACGCCCATAATGGTGCATCACATCAATCCCCTCAAATCCTTATCCATTCACCTTCCGACCGTTCATCTTATCCCATTCTACGGTTGTCGTTGCTTGCTTCTCATTCAGCCTTAACCAGTAAGATTCGCCCTTATTTTTGTAAGGGAACTGCTCTCATTTTTCCATCTTCTTCCTTCATGCTTCCTTTAGTATTTATCTCCTTTCTCGATCACAGCTCCCTGCATGGCTAGCCGCTTAAGTAAGTTCCTCTTACTCTTTTCCTGTTTGCATTAAATTTGCTTTTCTTTTTATATATTCAGCTTCTCTCCTTCTCTCTTCTTTCTTTTAAGTGCTTTGCTCCCTTTTCTTTCGCCCCATGGTCTTCTATAGCTCTCACCCATCACACCCTAATGTTCATACCACCTTGTCTGAGATGAACCTGGATAAATTGCATGTTAATGAGGGTATTTCTCCGTTTAAACTTAGACTTCCTAGTCCCCAGGATAAGCTACATAATCCCGCCAGGGGGTATATAACCTTCTTTGTGGAGCAAATGGAGGCAGGCTTAAAGTTCTCTGTGCCCGACTTTTTGTGACATATCTCAAAATCTTTTGGGATCCCCATCCCGCAAATAGTCCCAAATTCCATTCGCTTGCTACTGAGTTTTTACATGGTCCGTTCTCACTTTGGGGAGGTACATAATACTCAGCTCTGGCGTGATTTTTATCATGCTAAGCCTTCCAATCCCCCTAGTTTTTTTTACTTCACGAGTCATGGTTTTGCCAAGTTCATAGACGGGATTTCCAATTCCAATAAGGCTTAGAAAAAAAGTTTTTCTTTATTTTCTCCCCAATTCTTTGGTACTTCCCTACCAAGTGGGTCACATAAATGCCTCACTAGGGGCCGACTGTCTAAGTTCCTCCTTTTCGGAGCCACTGACTTGTGATCTGAACTCTGACCTTTATCATGCCCAACTGTTGACCGAATCCTGACCTTTGCTTCATCATTTTCGACTGAGCCCCCTGGCCATTCCTTTGCCTTACTCTTTATGTATATGTTTGTATTTCTTTATTTCCTTATGGAACAATAACACTTCTTAATATGCTTTTGTGCCTCTCTGCAGGTCAAATGATGAATGAACGTATTGTCGCCTGTATCCGTGCCAGGAAAGTTGTCAATCATCTGAGTCACCCTGAGGGGCAGGGCCCTCCTCCTTTGATATGACCTCCTCGGATTAAGGTCCCAACCTTTTATCGTCTTGAGCTTCCAAGTTATCACTCACAGAGCTCTTCTTCTCCCGTGGACCTCATCCACCAGGGCCAAATGGCTAGCCAGCTTGGCCACTGGTGCCTCTCGACCCACTCGCCAGACTCGAATTATGCCCTAGGAAACCATTGTTACTTTCCCTGGACAACCTTCTCTTCTATAGGTGCATGACCCTGAAAGGGGCGCCCTCTGGATCTAAAACTTGGTCACTCCCCATGACCTATAACTCCTTTAGTCATCCAACTTTGAAACTTAGATGATTTGTATGGCCGATTTGGCCTCCTAGGTACGTATTTCTTGCTTTATTTAATACTCCCTTTATTTTTGCTCTTACTATCTTACTGTTGATTTACTAATTAAGTATAAAACATTTCTTGCTAGATGGTCCTCCATATGGGGTCCCTTGTTAAGAATGTTAAGGGTGGCCTAACTTCCCAGGTTGAACTTGAACTCCGGGTGCATAATGCTACCTTAGAGAAGAGCTTGTTGAATCTTCACGACTGGATAGACACCCTGGAAACCGAGATTCAAACTGCACTTAACAAGGCACACACCTAGGCCAATCGTTTCGAGGAGGAGAAACTTAGGGCCATCCGGGAGGCCATGGCCAAAGGTAAGGCTAAATCACAAGCCGAATGGGCCCACGAGAAGGAGCAGTTTCTGAATTTGGAGAAAGTCTAGGAGGCTATCGCTGAGGCCTCCATTCCTTATCTAGAACATGGACTCCAAGTCATTGCTTGCATTTCTCAGGAGAAGGGATATGAGCTTCCAGTTCTAGACACAAAGGAGGTTCTCTTGGAATTAAATGCCATAACTGCTGCCCTATAGGGCCAAGCTGATGTTGCCGTCCCTGAGGACCTGGCTCCAGCTTCTCAACCTCCTATTGATCCTGCTTCTCCTACCTCTCTCCTACATCTTGTCCCTAAAACTCTAAGCAGCGACACTGAGGAAAATATTGCTTAAGATGGCGATGAGGTCACTAATCCTGGGGGCTCAACTATCTCGGCTGGGGGCACTGCTTAATTCCTGCTTTACTGTTCTTCTGTCTGTACTTATGAACAATTTATTTTTGCTGCTTTTCTAGAACAATTTCATGGCTCTTCGCAACCATTTATGTTTTTATATTTCTGTACTACTAGCTTCATCATTGTCCCCCCCAATAAGTAGTTTTAGAGAACTGCTTAATTGGGCTATGACTGTATTTGAATTATTTTGCATAATTGGGGAATTTCATCTTATGGTTTTTATTCATGCTCTTCGTTGTTTTGTTTTACTTGGCTTTACTTTTGCCGGTAATTTGTCATGATTTCCGTGTGATTGTAATTTTGGACTTGGCTTATTTAGAGCTTCAGCTCTCCACACCAGGAAATTTTTTAAACATAAAAAATTCTTAAGTAGAATACTCTTATTCAAAACTTAAGACCTGACTTACTTAGAGCTTCAGCTCTTCATACCAGGAATTTTTTAAACATCAAAAATCTTAAGTTGAATGTTCATCTGGAAGCTTAAGACCTGGGGGATTCAGAGCTTCAGCTCTCCTCGCCAGGGTTTATTGGTAAAAAACATAAGTTGAACGTTTAGCTTGAAACTTAAGACCTGGGTGATTCAGAGCTTTAGCTCTCCTTGCCAGGGTTTATTGGTAAAAAACTTAAGTTGAACATTCAGCTTGAAACTTAAGACCTGGGTGATTCAGAGCTTCAGCTCTCCTTGCCAGGGTTTAATGGTAAAAAACTTAAGTTGAACGTTCAACTTGAAACTTAAGACCTGGGGGATTCAGAGCTTCAACTCTCCACGCCAGGGTTTAATGGTAAAAAACTTAAGTTGAATGTTCAGCTTGAAACTTTAGACCTGGGGGATTCAGAGCTTCAGCTCTCGTCGCCAGGGTTTAATGGATAAAAACATAAGTTGAACATTCATCTCGAAGCTTAAGACCTGGGGGATTCAGAGCTTCAGGTTTCCTAGCTAGGGTTTAATGTTAAAAAACTTAAGTTTAACATTCATCTCAAAACTTAAGACCTGGAGGATTCAGAGCTTCAACTCTTCTCACCAGGGTTTAATGGTAAAAAACTTAAGTTGAACGTTCAACTCAGAACTTAAGACCTGGGGGATTCAGAGCTTCAACTCTCCTTGCCAGGGTTTATTTGTAAAAAACTTAAGTTGAACGTTCAGCTCGAAACTTAAGACCTAGAGGATTCAGAGCTTTAGCTCTCCTTGCCAGGGTTTAATGGTAAAAAACATAAGTTGAACGTTCAACCCGAAACTTAAGACCTGGGGGATTCAGAGCTTTGGCTCTCCTGGCCAGGGTTTAATGGTATAAAGCCTAAGTTGAACGTTCAGCTCGAACTTAAAATATGGGGGATTCAGAGCTTCGGCTCTCTTCGCTAGGGTTTAATGGTAAAAAAACTTAAATTAAACGTTCAGCTTGAAACTTAAGACCTAGGGAATTCAGAGATTCAGCTCTCCTCGTCAGGGTTTAATGGTAACAAACTTAAATTGTAAGTTCAGCTCAACACTTAAGACCTGGGGGATTCAGAGCTTCAGCTCTTTTCGCCAGGATTTAATGGTAAAAAACTTAAGTTGGACGTTCAGCTTGAAACTTAAGACTTGGGAAATTCAGAGCTTCAGCTCTCCTAACCAGGGTTTAATGTGCAATAATTTGGACAATATTAACAAAAGATGCGTCTTCC
The DNA here is from genome assembly GCA_016081115.2 of Rehmannia glutinosa. Taxonomy (NCBI): domain Eukaryota; kingdom Viridiplantae; phylum Streptophyta; class Magnoliopsida; order Lamiales; family Orobanchaceae; genus Rehmannia; species Rehmannia glutinosa. The sequence continues at coordinate 87,669,705 of CM071936.1, read as the reverse complement.
TTCCAATTTCAATAAAGTGCACAAAAAAGGAAGCGTTACAGGCTCACAAGCATTCGTACTCCCATTCATAGATACATTCTTAAACATAAAACTTCTTAAGATAACACACGTTCAGGGCCTAGGTATCTTTCGCCCCTCCATTTCCTTCAGCTCATAAGCTCTACCTCTTATAACCTTTACTACTTTGTAAGGTCCTTCCCAGCTGCTCTCTAGTGCTTCCCTTTTCTTCAGCGCATCCGCTTGCCGCAATACTAAATCTCCCACTTGGAAGTTCCATTTTCTAACTTGCATGTCATAGGACGACTTCATCAGTGTTCTGTTGACTTCCATCCTTAAATTGGCCTTTTCTCTTTTCTCCTCCAGTTCATCCATGGATTCCCTCATTAGCTCATTATTGCAGGTCTCCTCGTAAGTGTGGATCATATGCGTTTCCATTCTTATTCAGCTGGAATTACAGCTTCTGCTACGTACACCAAACTAAAAGGTGTCTTCCCCGTAGCTTCCTTAGGCGATGTTCGATAAGACCAGAGTACATACTGCAAATCATCTACCCAACCTCCCTCAACTCGTTCCAACCTCGCTTTCAGGCCTCTAAACAGCGTTCTATTTGTGACTTCCACCTGCCCATTAGCCTGGGGATGGGCTACTGACGTAAAATTCTTCTTAACCTTCATTTCCTCTAACCAACTTCTGATCTTCCTCCCCTAAAAACTATGTCCCATTATCCAAAACCAAATCCCTCGGCCAACCATATCGACTAACTATATTGTTTTAGAAATTCATGATGTTCTCTTCAGTGATCTTTGCCAAAGGTTCTGCCTCTATCTATTTGCTGAAGTAGTCTACTGCCACTACCAGAAACTCTCTCTGCCTTGATGCCATGGGGAAAGTCCCCACAATGTCGATGCCCCATTTGGCAAAAGGACATGGAGAACTCATTACTCCCAATAATTCAGTAGGTCGATGGATGAGAGGTCATGCCTCTGACATTTGTCGCAAGTTCTTACTACCTTCTGCACATCATCCTTCAGCTCGGGCCAGAAATACCCAGCTATTCTTGCCTTCTGCGGTAGCAACCTACTTCTCCCGTGCGATCCACATGCTCCCTCATGAAACTCTCGGAGAACATAATCTTATTCATCATTGCTCAAACATCTCAAGTATGGATGTGAAAAAGCTCTTTTATACAATATCTCCCCTATTAGACAGTAGCCTAGCGCCCTTGCGTGAATCCTTGCAGCTTTTCTCTGCTCTTCAGGCAGGATGGCCTTGGCCAAATAGTTGTGAATATCCCTCCTCCAGTCAGTCTTTTCATCTAATGACAAAACCTCTAGTCCTACGATGCAGGCGTTATCCGACTAGATGGTGATTGTCCTAGTGCTGCAATCAGTGGCAGAACTAGCTATCTTGGATAAGTGGTCTGCCTTAATGTTTTCCTCCCTAGGAATCTGCTCCAACTTAAACAAGGTGGACTGCTTGGCTAACTCTCCCACTATCTGCACAAATTTTTTCATCCTTTCTTTCCTTATCTCAAAATCTCCACTAACCTAATGCGTAACCAACATAGAGTCAGAATAAGCTCTCAAGGATTTGACTCCCAAGTTAACGGCCATGCGCATCCCTCGCATTAGTGCCTCGTATTCGGCTTCATTATTAGAAGCTTTGAACCCAAAACTAACTACTACCTCCAAATACTCCCTCTTAAGGTTGGTCAACACTATACCTACCCCGCATCCCGGTGACGAGGAAGATCCGTCCACATGCAAGAGCCACGCCCCTAGCTCAAGCTCTGGCTGCATCATTTCTTGCAGGAAGTTCGCCAAAGCATGTGCTTTCACCGCTGTCCTCGGGCGATATTCCATATCGAATTCTCCCATTTCGATAACCCATTTAATCATTCTGCCAAAAGTTTAAGGTCTATCCATTATCCGCCCTAGTTTTAGATTAGTAAGAACTACCACCTTGTGAGAAAGAAAATACGGTTGAAGTTTTCTTGCCACCACCACCAATGCCAGCCCTATTTTTTTCTACCTTCGAGTACCTCAGCTCGGCTCCTTGCAGCAATTCGCTCACATAATAAATAGGCATCTGCCTACCCTATCCTTTTCTCAGTAGCACTGAACTCACAACCCTCTAACCTACCGAGAGATAAAGATAAAGGTCTTCCCCCGGAATTGGCTTAGTTAGCAGAGGCAATTTGGATAGAAAGGCTTTCAGTTCATTGAAGGCCTTCTCGCATTCCTCTGACCACTCAAATTTGTTGACCTTCCTCCATACCTAGAAGAATGTGAAGCTCTTCTATGCTGATTTGGAGATGACCCTACTCAGCGCTGCTATCCGACCTATAAGCTGTTGCACTTTGTTGACACTGGTGGGCGATGCCATATCAATTACCGCTTTTACTTTTTCTGGATTCACCTCTATCCCTCTTTCTGTGACCATATATCCCAGAACCTTTCAAGCTCCAAAAGAGCACTTAGCAGGGTTTAACTTCATTCCAAAATTCCTTAGGATGGCAAATGTCTCCGCCTGATCTGCCACATGGGCTTTGGCTAACTTGCTCTTACCAACATATCGTCATAAACTTCCATATTCCTACCCAGATGTTTCCTAAACATCCGATCCATCAGCCTCTAATAGGTTGCCCCTACATTTTTTAGACCGAAGGGCATGACCACGTAGCAGTACGTACCCAGATGAGGTAATGAAACTTATCTTCTTCTGGTCCTCTAGGCTAGTTGTATATAGTGGTACCCCTAGTAAGCGTCCATCATACTTAGAAGTTCGTACCCTGCAGTTGAATCCACCAACTGGTCTATCTGGGATAAGGGGTGAAAAGCCTTATTGAGGTCGCCAAAATCAATGCACATCCTAGTTTTATCCTGTTTGCCAAAAATATTTGGATCTTATAACTGCAATAGTACAGTGTAGTTTATATAATAATGGTAAGCAATGTCGTATTCCTCAGGGATTGACTACGAACACTTAGGCTATACTAACATCGCATTTCAATTTTATTGAAGCGACTGAATATCAAATTTTTATAAAAAATAAAAAATAAAGAAAAAGAAATAAATTTGCGAACCCCACAAGTATTTTCAATAACCACGGAAGCAACCTTAAGCACATAGTCCCAACATGTTTCTTCAATATTAAATCCAATTAAAGTTTCAAAAACCAATTCATGCAATTCTATGGGTTTAATTCCTAAGTTAGTCTATTCATTCTCCCGGACGGCGCATAAACAGTAGATTAATAATAATTGTATGTCTCCAGACTCGATACAACTATTATTAACTCAAAAAAGATCTATGAACTGAATGACTCCCCACAAACAGTTGTAGGTCTCCTGACTCGATACACCCATTTATATCTGAATTCGATTTTCATCTTTGTTAAAACTCTCTTCCGAATATTGCACTAACAAATATGACATGCAAATTATTGGCCAAATAAAAAACAATTAATAATAAACACTTAAATTCATAAAATAGAACACATGAATCAATTAAGAAAATAATTAATCAAGATTTAACATGAATCCACAGTTTTGATTATGCCCTAAGATCCGAAAGATTAGTCAAACATTGATAACAATTTCATAGACAAACTTGAAATCAACATTATGACATTGTTTGAGTAAATACAAGAGATCTAAACTAAGAAAAAAAAACCTTCGTGTCAGGATGGATTCTCCTTCCAAGTCTTCGAAGCTCTTGTGCTTCCGCAGATGCGAAAGGCCTTGTGGTGTTCTTCGCAACCTAGCCCTCCTCTCCCAGAAGACCTTGGATCTTGTGTTCCTTTGAAATTTGGTGTGTTGTATAGTGTATGGATGTTGTTATTTTCGTGCAAGTCTTGGGTCCCTTTTATAGATGCTTGGAGAGATCATTGATAGAGTTTGAGTGGGAAAAGGATACAAAAATCCGAAATAGTGCATCACACGGCCAGGTTGCGCAGCCTCACATGGCCACTCCACACGGCTGTGTGGTTCCACACGATCTGGCCGTGCGGCTTAATTTCGTCCCATGTTTCTTCCCAACTTCACACGGACATGTCTTCATCGCACGGGCAAGTCACACGGCCATGTGGTTCCACACTGTCCGACCGTGTGACTATCCGACTGTGTGACGTGTTTTTGTCTGGTTTCTTCTTCGTTTCGATCTTCTCTTTGCACTCTTCAATCCTATCCGGGCCTTACAACTAATATTTCTGCAGTTATGCTCTATTTCCTGTAAGACGTTACAAGAATCCGCAATATCATGCCCTTCTAAGGAAACCAAGTAATAACACACTAAATATACATGCAAATGTATCAATTATATATCATTTTAAGCCCCTAAATGCACGTATATTTTACACGTATCAAAATCCCCCAAACTAAAAGCATTTCTCGTCCTCGAGCAAATTAAGAAAAAAAAATCTCAAGGGGTACAAAGAACACATAAGAATACTATAAACATTCAATCTCATTTGACTCCATATCTAAATAAACCATGCAATTCATTATCAAGCATTCATCTTTCATAAGCCCGACATAATTAATACTCTCTCGGGTACTTGACATTGAGACTCACAAGTAAGTAGTGTATCACTCAACTCTCAAAGTGTATGGAAAGTGTTTGCACTCAAAATCAATTCAGTGAATGTAAAACTATCATAGGTTTGCAAATCGTCTAACATCTCTACCACTTTTGTGTGCACAACTTAAGAATCAAAAAGGACTTTCATTTGGTTGTAATGTCGGCTCTTTGGTAAGGGTAGGGAAAATTTGGATTAAGTGACTTGACATGAACAAATAAAAATTTAAGCACATAGACTTGCAATTCACCAACCCAATTTCATCTAAAAATCATTCATTCAAGATATTTTTCTTGTTCAACTCAACTCCACCCTTATTTCTCCTTTTTTATTCTTAGGTCTTTTTGCCTATTTTCTTTTTCTATAGCCTCAAGCTCTCAATTTTCTCAAACTTTTCAGAATTTTTCTTTTCTTTTTCTCGATTTTCTCTATATGTTTTTTTTCAGAGATTTTTTTTTCGAGCTTCATTCTTTCTTCATTCACGTAGATACTGCTCATCCCTCTTTCTTTTGCCAACTTCCTCTCTTTTTTCATAAATTTTCACCACATCTCTCGAAAACTTGTTCATTTTCTATAAGCTCAAGAAATCTCAGGGATAAAATCATTTGTTCAGTTTTAGCAATCAATATGGCTAACAATAAAAGTTTTGGATCAAAATTGGCTAACTACGGAATCATGAGTTCATAGGTAGGATTTTTAGGCTAAGTAGGCTAAAACAAAGATGACCTTAAATCATTTTAAAAAATTGCACACACACATGGCTTCAATGAAGATACCAGAGCAAGTTCTAGAGTTTTATCAATCATGAATGTCACACTCAAGAAAAAATAAGTTGCATAAGATAAAGCAGTTATATGTACAAAAGCTCATATGCTTATTTTTCGCAACATGCTCAAATACCCAATTTTCTTAACTATTGCCAAACAAATAAATGGCATCTCCTCAACTATTCCTCGCATTATTCACAAAATATGTTATCTCATAAAATTAAATGCTCATAGTAAAAATCATACGGAAGCTTTGGGCACTTTCGAAAATCTTGATTAAAAATCACACTCAAAAGCAATTAAACATGCTAAAAGTAAAAAATAAAAATAAAAAATAAACAAAAATTCGAATTTATTTTTAATTTTTTTATGCTCAACGTGCAATTCTAAATGCAATGCAAAATGCAAAAAGTACTAAATTATGCATTCTTGACAACCCCCCAAACTAAAATATGCTTCGCCCGAACATATGAGGAAATTATCAAAAGTAAAGAGGAATGCGTAATAATTACTTACATGGCTCACTGTGGTGGTGGAGGTGGAGGGTAGTGGCCTTGTAAAATATGACATTGATCCATACGAGACATCATATCGTACATGTATTGATGTTGTTGGGTGATAGCATCGAACCATTGTAAGTACTCCGTGTGGTACTCATCAACTGTAGCCGTCAAATGATAATGTCGTCTATCAATTTGCCCACATTGGCTTCCACCCTTTCTAGCCTATCACTCATGCTAAATGGTCGGTGACCCCCTTGTCTAGCGGATTCTGGCGCATCTCTCATAGGCTCGTCTTGCTCTTCTTGAGCAGCAGCCCCTATTCACCTCTTAGCAACCAATTACCCCTATTTCTTATTGACGTAGCTTCAGGGTTAGGAAGCCTAACTTTTGTTCTATCCGCCTAATTTAGCCAGTAATCACGCCCATCGAATTGAATCATTTTCATAGCAGATAAAATAGTCAAATCAATAAGTTTTGGCCCTACAGCCTCCGCATACCTTTCAAAGCTAACATTAAAATATTCAGCAATAGGAGTAATCATTCCCCCAATACAAATTCCTCCCTTATCATATTTTTTTCTCACTCTATCAAATTGCCGGGCTATCATTGCCATAATGTTTGGCACAAGCTCCATCCCCGACGCCATACACCAAATAATAAACAACTCATCTACTCGCAAGGCTCCTTATCTCTCCTCCCTTGCAAAAATCGTTTGCGCTAATGCTCTTTGTACATAGCGGAACACGGGGTTTCAAATGCTAGATGCGTTCGAGGTACCTGACGTGTAGATTCGTTTTCCAGTTATTTCTCTCCAAAATCTATCCTTATCAAAATCCTCATGCTCCTCAAGCCCATAAGCCGGAGTTCTATATATTTTATTTAAATCATCAATAGTCAATTCCCTCGGCTCATTTGCCAACCGAAACCGAATCCCCATCAAATTTCATTTTCCGACTACTAATTCAAAACTACTCAAGACCTCAAGCGTATAAATTGAATAAGTAGTGAAATGCCCATTCAATAATTCATGCCAATCAATCCGACCACACATAACCCGACAATCTTCCAATAAACCCAAATTAGCAAGAGTAGGTTCATCGGGGTACCTTGTGTTTATCCATGGTCAATAATAGAGTATCTCCCATCTAGCCCGGTGTGTTTCATTTGGCAAGATGACATTCGAGGCTTTTGGGTCGTCGATCGTGTATTCCAGTTGTGGCTCGGGTTCGGGCTCTAGAGTTGGTTCTCTTCTTCTTCTCGTATTCCTTCTTGTTCCTTTTTCTTCCCTAGAAGTCATGAATACCAAATTTTTGAGGTGAAAAAAATATGAAATTTTAAACTTTGAAAACCCCCAAACTTAATGTTGAACTTGAAGAAGTTGAAAATTAAAAGGCTTTAGGTGATGGGTTTCTTTAGAAGTTGAAGAATTTGTGTTTTTGCGGTGAGATTTATAGTAAATTTGAAGAGATTTGGAGAGGAGTTTGAGAGTTTTGGGAGAGAAGTTTTGAGTTGTAGGGTTTTGGGTAGGAGAAAATGGGAGAAAATTTGAGTTTTGGGGGTGAAATAAGAGTTGGGTTCACGACAGACGGGCCACACGGCCCGTGTGGGCTCGCACGGGCGGGTCGTGCGACCCTGCGCACCCTGCTCCTTGTTGATGTCGTATCCCACACGGTTCGCCGTAATAATGCAATTTTACACTTTTTTAATAACCGGGAGTTTATCGTGGCGCCTCTACACAACAACTCACAAAAATAAACACAACTAAAACTTAAGTTAATACTCAAAATAAAATTGAAATTAAAATTTAAATAAATTGAAGATGATTAAAAAAAATAAAATTAGGAAATAAGTTGAGTTGTCTCTCATAAAGCTCTAAGTTTTACGTCTTCATCCAGACTTCAAATTTCTATAATCACTGTCGTTGAATCGTGTCGGTTGAAATCTGTGAGCCCTCAAAGTCAGTTCCATCCATCAGACAAATGGCATTGCATTGTTCTCTCGGATTTAGTTCAGTGTCGCTTGGGAATTTGCCCTTTTGATTTTGGCCTTCCACTGCAGTTGTGATCTGGGCTACTTGTGTTTCTAGAGATTTCAATCTTGCATTCACGTTCGTGTTCAACTAAGTGACCTGTTCCTCTGGGCTGTCTATCTTCGCTTTATCCTTGTTCAGTCCTGCCCTAGTTTCTCCAATAAACGAAGATAGCATCTCTTCTACATATGCTTTCTTTTCATTAAACTCCGCTCTGCTTTGATTACCCACATTAAATCCTGAAGGTGGCTGCAAAACATTTTTATTGTTAGCATAAGAAAAGTTTTCATGGTTCGCAACCCCAGATGATAATAATTAGGTGTCTGATTATTTCTATAATTGTTGTTGAAGTTCCTTTGTTGTCCCACAAAGTTTGCTTTTTCTTTAACAACAACAGGATCTCTTGGAGTCACTTGTTGTATCGCATCCAGTTTCATATTTAGCATGGATACCTGTTCTGTGAACATGACGACTTTCTCATCCTGAACCTCTGCCACACGTCGGAAATTAGATCTCTTGGGTGGCCATTGATAACTATTATTTGCCATCTCCTCTAAACGTTTTAGTGCTCATCTGGATATTTCCCTAGCAGTGCACCATCAGATGCAACATCTATGATCGTTCTCGTGTTGCCACTCAAACCCTTATAGAAATACTGGACGTGTTGGTAGTCGGGATATCCATGTTGAGGGCACTTCCTTAGCAATTCTCGGAATCTATCCCATGCCTCATATAGTGGCTCTGAATCTAACTGCCTAAACTGGGCGATTTCGGATTTCAATTGCAGCGTTTTGCTAGGGGGAAAGTATTTAGCTAAAAACCACTGACTTAGTTTAGCCGAATCTGCTGCTGGTGGTGTTAGAGAGCATAACCATCCCTTAGCCTTATTGCGCATAGAGGATGCGAAAAGGCGGCATAGAATGATATCCTCAGAATCACCATTCATCTTAACAGTGTCGTAGATTTCTAAAAATTGCGCCAGATGCACGTTTGGATCCTCACGACTCTGCCCCTAAACTGATTTTGTGACACCATCTGGATCAATGCAGGTTTTAGTTCAAAGTTGTTAGCATTGATTGGCAAACGGGCCACACCCCCATAAGTTCGACTTACCTCCGGCTGGAAGTAGTCCCTAACTGCTCTTCTCACGGGCCTTTCCACTATTCGGTCTTGTGCGTCTGCCTCAGGTGGGCACTCCTCATTGATTCTGTTATTCACGGCATTCTGATTAATCCCCTCCGCCATTGCTTTAGATATTTTCCTTAGTTTTTCGTTGTTTTCTCGGTTTCCAAATCAATGGGTATTGGCTGGGTAGATCTAGAACACGTGATCATGCACCATCTGCACTTAACAAAAACAATGTTAGAACTGCAGAAGAAAAATAAAATAAAATAAAATTCAAAAAAAATCAAAACATAAAAAAATTACAAAAATGCTTCAATTAAGATTGAACTACTTATTACTATATCTAAGTAGAATATTTCAATCCGCGACAACGGCGCCAAAAACTTGTTCGCCAAAAGTATTTGGATCTTACAACTGCAAGTGTACAATGTAGATTATAGAATAATGGCAAGGAATGTCGTATTCCTCATGGATTGACTACGAAACACTTAGGCTATAATAACATCGCATTCTAATTTTATTTAAGTGACCGAATATCAAGGTTTTATAAAAAAAATTGAAAATAAAGAAAAAAAATTTGCGAACCCCACAAGTATTTTCAACAACCACGGAAGCAACCTTAAGCACATAATCTCAACATGTTTCTTCAATATTAAATCCAATTAAAGTTTCAAAACCCAATTCATGCAATTCTATGGATTCAATTCCTAAGTTAGTCAATTCCCCCCCAGGCGGTGCATAAACAGTAGATTAATAATAATTGTAGGTCTCCCAACTCGATACAACTATTATTAACTCCAAAAAGATATATGAATCGAATGATTCCCCACAAATAGTTGTAGGTCTCCCAACTTCATATACCCGTTTATGTCTGAATTTGATTTTCGTCTTTGTTAGAACTCCTCTTCTGAATATCGCACTATCAAATATGACATGCAAATTATTGGCCAAATAAAAAGCAATTAAGAATAAGCACTTGAATTTATAAAATAGAATACATGAATCAATTAAGAAAATAATTAATCAAGATTTAACATGAATCCACAGTTTTGATTATGCCCTAAGATCCGAAAGATTAGCCAAACATTGATAACAAATTCATAGACAAACTTGAAATTAACATTATGACATCGTTTAAGCACAGACAAGAGATCTAAACTAAGAAAGAAAACCCCTTCATGTCACGAAGGATTCTCCTTCCAAGCCTTCGAAGCTCTTGTGCTTCCATAGATTCGAAAGGCCTTGTGGTGTTCTTCGCGACCTAGCCCTCCTCTCTCAGAAGACCTTGGATCTTGTGTTCCTGTGAAATTTGGTGTTGTATGGTGTATGGATGTTGTTATTTTCATACATGCCTTGGGTCCTTTTTATAGATGCTTGGAGAGATCACTTGTAGAGTTGTAGTGGGAAAAGGACACAAAAATATGAAATAGTGCATCACACGGCCAAGTTGTGCTGCCTCACACAACCACTCTACACAGTTGTGTAGTTCCACATAGTCCCGTCGTGCGGCTTGATTTCGTCCCATGTTTCTTCCCAACTTCACATGGACATATCTTCATTGCACGAGCAAGTCACACGGCCATGTGGTCCCACTCAGTCTGACCGTGTGACATGTTTTTGTCCGGTTTCTTCGTCTTTTCGATCTTCTCTTTGCACTCTTCAATCCTATCCGAGCCTTATAACTGATATGTTTTCAATTAAGCTATGTTTCCTGTAAAACTTTACAAGAATACGCAGTATCATGCGCTTCTAAGGAAACCAAGTAATAACACACTAAATATACATGCAAATATATCAATTATATATCAATTTAAGCCCCTAAATGCACATATATTTTACATGTATCATATCCCTCTTTGGTAGCAGAATTGCGTTAGATAACCACTTGGGAAATTGGATCTCCCTAATGTGCCATGCCTTTAGTTGTTTATCCACTTCCTCATGTATTATCTTGTCTTTATCCCATACAAACAGCCTCTTTTTCTTCTTAACTAGCCTCCGCTTCGGGTCCACATTTAAGTGATGTGTTACTTTCTCCGGATCCACTCCTCCCATGTCTTCCGAACTCCAAGAAAATACATCGATGCTTTCTCTTAAAAATCCCATGATCTCACTGGCTAGCTCCGACCCTAGCCGTGTTCTTATCCTAGTCACGTTACTTTGAATCTCCTACTTCCAGCTCTATACTCGTCAGCTTTTCCTCAGACTTCACATTCCTCATGCCAGGCTCTTCCCTCTTCTTTCGCTTTATGATTTTGAGGGGGTTGGTCTCCCTTTCACTTTCCAATTACTTACGCTTTGACTTTTTCTGTTCTCCTTTCCTCACTGCTCTACGTAACATTTTCTGGCCACTTGGTGATCTCCCAGTACTTTCCCCACTCTGTCTTCCATAATGAATTTTAGTTTCATATGGAATGTGGAAACGATAGCTTGAAACGCATTAAGTGCAGGTCTACCAATAATGACATTATAGGTAGAATATGAATCGACTATAAGAAAACAAACCATTCACATTTTATGATGTAGTTGCTCTCCCATGGTGACAGGTAAGGTCACCTGTCCGATGGGCTCGACTACTCCCCCACTGAAGCAAAACAGGGCTGTGTCCACTGGCTTTACCTCCATTTCCAGTCCCATCCTCAGATAAGCTTCATATAACAGCACATTGACCGAGCTACCCGTACCTACCATGATCTGAGCTACCTCAAAGTTAGCTATGGAGGTTGTGATGACCAGAGCATCACTGTGTGCGAGGGAAACACCCCTCCGATCCTCTGCCCCAAATAATATAATGGGATCTTCCACTGCCCCTACTTCCATGACCGGTCGGACCTCCACCCTAGCGTGCACTTTTTGAGCTCTATTGGAATCCCCATTTGTAGGTCCTCTTACTATCATATTTATTGTCCCTCTCGGGAGGTGATATTCCTTGCCCGCTCCAGCGTTCCGCATGCCCCCTCATCTTGCCAGAGGGTGATGATTCTTGTTAGCCCCTGCATTACTAGCCTACGGTTGGTTTATCTTGACCCAACTAGCCAACCATCTTTTCTTAACCATTCTCTCTATCTCATCATTTAGGTATCGGCATTCCTCCGTGGTATGCCCAAAAACATTATGGAATTCACATAAAAACTTCAACTTAGGCTTGGATGGCACTGCAAAATAGTTCGCCGGCCACTTTAGGTCCTTATTTCCCGCTATCGCCATCAGTACCCGTGCCTTAGAGGCCATCAGGGGTGTGTATAATCGGGGCTCTCCCGATCTAAGGACCATTCCTGGCCTTCACTCCTGCTCTCGAAACCGTTTCGGCGCTGCCTCCCAGTGCATCTCGGTCCTATCCTTCCTCTTATCCCAATTTTCCTACTTTTTGCCCTTTTGCGCCTCCTCCAGATTAACGTATTTCTCAGCCCTAGCCAACATGCCATCAAAATCCCTTACCGGCCTCTTAGCCAGGGACCTAAAGAAATCCCCTTCCTTCAACCCCTGGGTAAGCGCGCTAGTTAAGATCTCCTGATTTGCGGAGGCCACCTCCAATGTTGTCGTTGTAAACTTCTTGATGTAATCCATCAAAGGTTCTACCTCTGACTGCTTGACCCTAAAAAGTGTCAAAGGTATCTTTTGGTGCTTCCTCGAGCTAGCGAACTGGTGCAAAAAGGCTGAGCTAAACTCTCCAAAGAACCCGATGGAATCCGCAGGCAACTGGCTAAACCATTGCTTAGCTGACTGAGATAAAGTAGTAAGGAACACTCGGCACACTATGTCCGAGTGCCTATGCAAGAGGGTTGAATTCTCAAATCTACACAAATGCTCATATGGGTCGGTCCTCCCATCATGCTCATAAGTCAAAGAGCGGAAACTTGCTGTCAACTCATCTGCCATCACTGTGGCCCTAAAGGGTATTCCCCTTCTCACCACCTCCTTGCCAGACATCCTTTGTTTTAACTCACTTACTTCATTAAGCATTTTTTCCCATTTTTCCGCCATCGTATCCTCTCGCACCCCGAGGGACCACCCCCTCCAGGCGATTGAGTGGCTCCCCCAAGGGATAGCTCGGCATATCTCCCTGCGCCCTAGCTTCTGAAACAACACTAGAGATTAGGTTGACCAGCTGACCCCTCGAGAAGTGTAATGTTTCTTTAGCGAACTCCTCGCTTAAGTTTATTCTTGGAAATTGGTTCGTGAAGGACCCCGGGTGACACCAGCAGCATTGAGCAATGACCCCTCTAGCGTACCCACTAGAATACCAGGTGGTTGCACCCCTCCCTCCAGGGTAATCATAGCCTCCTTACCCCTTGATCCAGACCCGCTCATACTCACGTCTTGAACTCAGATTTTCCCACAGACGGCGCCACTTGATATGTCCTGGATGAGCTGGACTATCAAGGACCCAACTTCCGCTCCTCCTCGTACCTACAAAGCCTAAACTGGAATGTTTTCCAGCGTCGGCACTCTGATGCTAAAGTTAGAATTGGAATATTGGATTAACAGGTATATGAATATAAAGTAAAAATAGAGTATTGAGATGTAACCTTTTTCCCATGCATGAAATGCCCCTTTTATACCTGGATTATGGATCTTCTCCCTTCCCCAGAATGCTCCACATGTCGTCTTCTGATTGGTCTCTGACCAGTTTCCTCTAAAAGTTGTAACGGCTCGCCTTCCAGATCGACGAATATCCCCAAAAACCAACACTAGTCTTTCCAGACGCTTTGTCCTCACTCACGCGCACCTTGGGAGCAGCTTCCTAGGGGGTCACCCATCCCACAATTGCTCCGGGCCAAGCACGCTTAACTTCAGAGATTTTATGAGATGGATACCAGAAAAGAAGATGCATCTTGTTGGCATGAGTAGTACCTATCAAATCATTTAAGTTCTCCTCAACTGTATAGTCCCATACCTTTACAGTCTCAGAATCTTCTCTTCTCTCATTCATGTCCCCCTTAGCCTAAACGTTTGCCAGGAGCCGCTCCTTGTCAGTGCAAGAAGGCATGGACAAGGAGCGGCTCCTGACAGGCTTCTAGGCGGAGGGGGACATGAATGAACCAATCCCACACCCGAAGAAGAGGATATTCTGAGGCTATGTTGGTATGGGACTATGCAGTTGAGGAGAGCTTAAAGATTTGATAGGTACTACTCATACTGTTGTAGGTGGAGAGACAACCTTTTTGACAGTAGGCTCGGTGTCTCTGTTGCTTCACTCTCCTCAGCTGTCTCTCGCACAGCTGGGTTTTCAACAAGTCTCAGCTGATCATCTTCAGCAGACTTTGCTGATTCATCAATGACTTCAGGAGACTGCTCATCCAATGACAGTAGTCTCAACTTCTTGTTGTGGCTGGGTAGAAGATTCAACCTTCTTCTTCTCAAGTTCAGATCGCCTGAACAATCTCTTTTTCCTCAGAGGAACTTCTTGTTCAACATCCTCTGGTTCCTCAAAAGTAAAAGCTTTTGGTTTGTTCTTAGAGACAGCTGCCATACGTGTCTTGGCAATCCTCTTCTTCTTAACGGTAGGAGAGGAAATATGGTGTTCCTCCTCTATCTTGGGCTGCGGGCGGTGAATCGCGCTGCAGGGGGGGAGTCTCACCGCTCGGGCGGGGACTCACTGCAGGGGCGGAGTGCCTTGGACTGTGCTGCGGGAGCAATTACTTTCTTGGACTTAGCTGCGGGAGCAACTCTCTCTTCGGAAGAGGGGTGTCAGCTGCATCTTCCGGGTCAGCTGATTCCCCCTCACTGGTATCAGGTTTCTTTGCGTGAGCTCTCTTCTGGGCACCGGAAAGGTTTGCCCTGAACATTCTCTTCTTCACGTGAAAGGCCTTACCATGACTAAGGTTGACACATTTCACTTCCAACAGATGGCCAATCACGATGCCATATCCAAGTGAGCTTTCGAAGGACCCATCCTTCTTATATGTCCTGTTTAGCACATTCTGGCAGAGTTTGCTGTAAACAAACTCAGCCCAGTTAATTTTATTCCCTTGCATGATTGCAGCCATGGCGATCAACTTTGTCTTGGACAGCTGATTAAAGCAAACTTCATGTCGACACATTTCAAGACGACATCCATCAGCTTGTGATAGTCGTCCTTCAGCTACTTCTTGTCAGCTGTATATATTACTTTGGCAGCACACTCTGGTTTGGCCACTTCCTTCCATGCAGCAGCCAAGTTGACATCAACCTCATAGATGTCCTTTGAGCCCTCTGAGGGCAACAAGCAGTGCTCAGCAAGGTTTTTTGCACTGAGTTTTATGACCTTGCTGTGGATGGAAGATTTGATTTCTTCGTCCTGCACCTCAGAGTTAACGTAGAACTGCGTTACCTCCTCAAGGTAGGTATGAGAGTATTCCATAGTCAGAAAAGCCTTTAGCCTTGACTTTTCCAACAATTCAAATGCGATCTTGAACTGGGGTTTCATCAACACCCCGCGAGAGCCGTGTGGATTTGCTTGTGGATTTGCTTTGAGAGTTTCACAAAGTGGTGGTTTTGAGCCATTTTCAGAGAGTTTTGCCGTTTGAAAAGTGTAGAACTTGCTTTGAAATAACTTATGGTTTCTGAGAGAAAAACTTTGATTTGCTGGAAGATGAACAGTTCGTGTAGTGAGGGATATGAAAATTTCCGTATATAAAGGTTATGAAAGGACATATTTTAGATTTTAAAATTTTTGATCAAAATCAACGGTTGAGATTAACACGCCAAAACCGCATTTAATTCCTCGCATTTAATGCAAAACATTTATATCAAATCATATGGGTTCTTGTGCAGCTTTTACTGTGACTGTCATTATTATGCTGACGTCATCCTTAAAAACATTCCCGCTCATTAAAAACGACTGCATTTTTGTCACTTAGCTCATAAATGATTGTTCACTTGGTTTTATACCATTGATTTGGGCTTCCGACACTAGAGTTTTGTGTTGTTTTTGAGCATTTTGAGTCGTTTTTGTTATATCTCATAGGTTAGGCATTAATTTCTATTGTTTCGAGTCATTTAAGTGGCCAAGACATATTCTGGGCCAAGTATATTGAGTCTAGAGTCATAGTAATGAGTCTCATGTCAAAAGAAGCAAGGATGATCAAACAAGAAGGGGATTGATATCAAGAAACGTCCAAACGCGCCTAGAATTTCCAGCACTGGTAGGTTTTAGTATTTTGGCCATATCTCTCTCCACAAAATTGATATTGAGCTGATTCAAGTGGCTACGGAAAGCTAAGAGATAGGGATACAACTCTTATGAATACACAAAAAGCAAATTCGGACGTTTGGATGGCGCTACAAATAAAGAAGAGGCGCTTCTGACCCAGCAATGGCAGCCGCAACGCCGCGCCCAAACGCGCCCGCCGCAGACCGGGAGTGTTCTACGGGCGCTGCAGCCGCCGCCTCCTTGTGCTGCAGCGCGGGGTCAAAAATGGGCAGTGTGGGTTTTGTGTTTTGGCTTTTTGCGCTGCATTTTCAGCCATGGGCGGACAAAATAATGAAAGTCCGATTTTTGGATCTAAAAGGAGGGTACTATAAATAGATACATGGGAGGCTTCATCTAGGGCATGGAGGACACTTGGGGATGAAAACCAACACCACCAAGACACAAGGAAAGAGTTGGGAAGAAGATTGAAGACATTTATCATCTAGAAATAGATAAGATTCTTCTTTAATGTCTTTAATTCCTTCTTAATTCCTTCTTTGTTGTTTCTTGTATATCATTTGAGATGCATTCTCATTTGATTATGGGTATTTGTATTTTCATCATGAGCTAAACTTTATAATTCTAGAGGGATGATGTAATCTATGTTTGAACTTATGTTTTGATATTGTGGTTTGTCAATCTAGATTTCCCAATCTATTTGTGCTATTTGGATTTATTGCTTCTAAATTACTTGATCAATAATTTAGAGTGTTTGGTGTATTTGATTTGACACTTGAGAGAGGTAATTGAATACATGGCCTTGAAATAGCATAACCTAGGATTTCATAGAATTGAGAGATTTGTGAATCCTTTGAAGTCATCAACCAAGATTCATAGTTTTTATTGAGATTTCAATTGGTGATCTTTATAGAGATATTGATTTCCCAATTGTGATCTAAAATCATTTGGCGCTCGAGAGAGAAAATGATTATTGTAGAAATCTTGACTTATAAATTGGTAATTTGTGATTGATATACCATATTGATAATATAAGGGAAAACTAGATTCATCACACCTCTAGAATTCATTCTCCCATAGATTTAGATGTTTATATTTTGATTAGTTATAACTAGTTATTTTTATTTATAAATTGAGACATCCACCTATTATTGATCTGTCAAATATAGCATAGGTAATTTATACTTGGTACTTATACACGCATTCCCTGTGGATACGACAACCCTACTCATATCACTATATTAAAACTTGACACTGCAGACTTCTTGTTAGAAAAATTTCTAACAAGTTTTTGGCGCCGTTGCCGGGGAATGTGTTTTGTATGATATCAAGGTTGATTGCCTAGTTGTAATTTGACTATTTTTTTTGTTTTTTTCTTTTCTTGTTTTAATTTTGTGTAATTGTTTTAGGTACATCGTTGGATGGAATTATAATGTATGCATATACGTGGCCAACCGATGATGCTACTGTGATTTTTGGAAGTCAAAGTGTGAACCATTTTGTTCCTTATTATCCACCTCAAGAAAATGCATGGACCCAAAATATGGCAATTCATGAAACCTTTCATCAGCAAGAACAATTGTCTAGCTTGGAAGAAATATTTTATCGCTTTCTAGATGATTGTGAGGCAAGAAGACGACAAGATGAGATAAAACGTCGGAGTTGGAAGAAAATCTTCTTTGAGTTTATCGAAGAGTGTAAGATAAGAAATCGAAAAGTGATGATAGATTACTACAAACCAAGGCAAGCATTCAACAAATTGAGATTACATGTCAAACTATGTCAAAGTTACTCCAACAAATGATTGACCAACTTAATAATGAAGAGTCGTCATCATTCTTGGGACTGGTGAAATAGAAAATCAAACATGAATTGCCCATTATGAAAAAGGTGGATGTCCTTCAAAATTTGGAGGAGACTTTTGAATAGTGCAATCCGATCTTAAAAGAGGATGAGCCACATCAAATTAACTCAGGGAGTATCTCTATCTCTCACTCAATTGAAAATCCTCATATTGACAAAAATATGTGCACTCTAGATGTAAGCTTCAATACAAATGTATCAAATTTTAAGAAGCATACACTTGAAGGAACAATGTTTGAAAATGGTGATCAATTCACATGTTCTACATATTTCATGATATTTAATGTGAGTAAAGATAGAAATATCTTTATTATGATTGATAAACTATTTTTCATCATTAGGAACACATTTGATTTCCAAAAGACCATCAATATTGTGATCCTTAATCATCCACGTCTTTCATACACTGAAGGACCGCCTATATTGTTGGAAAATACAAAGGTGTGGCATGACCGACACTTATTTTTGGATCCCGGTTGAATAAAACAAAAGTCTGGCTAAAGACTTTAAATTTTTTTTTTATTTCTTTTTATTTATTTTTTATTCTTTTTTTATTTTATCTTTTTTTTATTTATTTATTTTTTTTCATTTTTTTTATTTTATCTCTTTTTATTTTTTTATTTTTTTTTTTTTTTTTTTAATTTATTTTTTTTTCAATTTTTTTTTCTTTATTTTTTTTTCTATTTTTTTGTAATCTATTTTTTGTGCTTCATTTTGTTTCTTTTGAGTGATAAAAAAAATCGAGTTTTGTAGTATGTTGAACTGTAGAACTGCATGACTAAGTTTATTTGTTGATTATGAATTGAACTGTCACAAGAGCATGCTTTTAACTAGTGATCTATATATTGCTTCATTGAATTCATGTTCATGCATAATTCTGTTAACTTATTCGAAAATGTTTAATGAAGTTGAGTGTTGCTTGTATGATCCCACCGGATTCTAGAACTTGTTTGATTACTAATCGAGGCGAAATCTTAGGTGAAGTAATATTAAGGAAATGATTTAGACCATCTTTGAACAAGCCAGAGCCTAGAATGCCTACCTTTGCATTATATTTTCCCTAGTGTCCCCTTTTGAGCCTTATAAACCCGTCTCTTTGGCAACCGATTTTATACTCAGAGCTTAAATGTGAATATCCGAAGTACCCATCACTCATACACACAAAGTATAGAAAAATATTAGAAGTCGAGGAGGGTGTGATGAGTAGAGTGGACATTTAATTGAATAAAGTTGCCCGAGAAAAGAAAATATGGAATCCCATGTACGCAAAAGAATAAGTTTGGGGTTCCGAAAAAATTGAGAAAATTAGTGGGATTGAAGGTTCATAAACATTGGGGATGTCAAAAAAGTGAAGGGTAGTTGCTTATTGATAAGTCGAAGTGTTAATTGTGTGTTTGGGTGATTTGAGCCACTTAATCTCATATTTTCCTACCTTACCCTAAGCCCACATTACAAGCTTTAAAAGTCCTATTGATCCTTGTGTTACATTAGCCTACATTAGCGCAGATTAGTGTGAAAGACAAGTTTATGGAATCCTAAACATCTCATCTTGATATTTAGAAAGTGGATCATTTTGACAACACTTGATTGCGTGAATCTATTTGAATAAAGTAAATGGAGTTGGCATGAACATTCCACACTTTTGATCACAATGTTAAAACGCATGCTTCATTGATAGTGAAATGAGTATTGAGACAAATGTTATTAGTTGTGAAGTTTTGCAGTTGTTTGTGTTATTGTTGTCCTGTATTTTTTATTTTAGAGCTGTAACTGTTTGAGGACAAACAATAGTTTAAGTTTGGGGGTATTTGTTAAGTTGGTATTTTACCAACTTAATAATGTATTTTAGACTAGGACTTTATATTAATTTTGGATGTTTTAGAGTCGCTAGAGTCCATTTTATTTCATTAAGTGTCGTTGAGGAGTTAATACATATTTTGGTAGTCGAAAATTGATGAAAACAAAAAAAAAAACGTGTTTAGGAGGAAGAAATCGCATTTGAAGAAGAAGGAAAAGAGGAAAATCGCAATTTCGGGCTTGAATAGGCGTGGCGCTGCAGCGGCAAGACCCCCGCGCTGCAGCGCGGGGGTGAAAACATGGCAGTACAGAAATTTGAAGTGGCGCTGCAGTGCCCCGTCCTTGGCGCCACAGCGCCTAGACGGTTCGAGATGGCGCTGCAACGCCCCATTTTTGGCGCCCTTGTGCACGGGGCGGAAAAAAAGTTGAGACGCCCGGCGCCGTCTTTAGCTCCATGGGGCGAAATTACAATGTAACTTATTCCTTTTTCTTGGACTTTTGTGGGGTATAAATACAAGTCTTGGGGCGTGAAATGGGGGATCTGGAACCATTTGGAAGACAACAAAACAACAAGAAGACAAGAGAGAAGAATAGAAACATCTTGGGACAAGCTTGGAGAACAAGATTGAAGGCTCTTATCATCTAGAAATAGAGAAGATCCCTCAACTCTTGTTCTTATTTTGTTACTTTCTCCATATTTTGTAAGAAGTATTGTTGTATTCTTATGGATTCATTTTCTTTAATCATGAGCTAAACTCTATAATTCTAAAGGGATGATGTAATATATGTTTGAACTTATGTTTTGAAATTGTGGTTTGTCAATCTAGATCTATCAATTTATTTGTGCTATTTAGATCTATTGCTTCTAAATTACTTGATCAATAATTTAGAGTGTTTGGTGTATTTGATTTGACACTTGATAGAGGTAATTGAATACATGACCTTGGAATAGCATAACCTAGGATTGCATAGAATTGAGAGATTTGTGAATCCTTTTATGTCATTTATCAAGATTCATAGTTTTTATTGAGATTTTAATTGGTGATTTTTATAGAGATATTGATTTCCCAATTGAATCTAAAATCATTTGGCACTTGAGAGAGGGAATGATTATTGTAGAAATCTTGACTTATAAATTGGTAATTGATGATTGATAAACCATATTGACAACATAAGGGATAACTAGATTCATCATACCTCTAGAATTCATTTAATCATTTGGATAAACTCATTGATATTTTCATATTCTTGATTTATTTTTGGTATTTTTAGTATAATTAAATCCATCAAATATTGAATTTCTAAATAAAGTTAGACTACTATATTATAGTACTTAGCGATAATTCGATAATTATTCCCTGTGGATTCGACAACCTTACTTCTCTATATTAAAACTTGACACCGTAGACTTGCGGTTAGAAAAATATCTAACAAGTTTTTGGCGCGTTCTTGGAGTAATTCATCTTATTTGCGCTAATATTATTATTTAGTAGTTTTACTTTAATTTAGATTGTTTTTTTTTACAATAGAGTCATTGTCATTTTTGTGTTTTCTTGTTGATGCAAAAAATTAAAAGTGCTAATTTAATCTTATTTGATCCAGAAATTGAAAGAACGCTTCGAAAGATTAGAGCCGCACGAAGAATCGAATTCACAAAAATGACAGGAATCGGTGATGATGAAGACCGCATACCTATTGTTGCACCACCGGAAAGGGCCATTCGGGACTATTTTCGACCAACCACGAATCAAAACTATTCGGGCATTGTTCGCCAACCTATCAATGCGAATAATTTTGAATTGAAGCCGGCCCTAATAAACATGGTGCAACAGAATCACGATGCCATATCCAAGTGAGCTTTCGAAGGACCCATCCTTCTTATATGTCCTGTTTAGCACATTCTGGCAGAGTTTGCTGTAAACAAACTCAGCCCAGTTAATTTTATTCCCTTGCATGATTGCAGCCATGGCGATCAACTTTGTCTTGGACAGCTGATTAAAGCAAACTTCATGTCGACACATTTCAAGACGACATCCATCAGCTTGTGATAGTCGTCCTTCAGCTACTTCTTGTCAGCTGTATATATTACTTTGGTAGCACACTCTGGTTTGGCCACTTCCTTCCATGCAGCAGCCAAGTTGACATCAGCCTCATAGATGTCCTTTGAGCCCTCTGAGGGCAACAAGCATTGCTCAGCAAGGTTTTTTGCACTGAGTTTTATGACCTTGCTGTGGATGGAAGATTTGATTTCTTCGTCCTGCACCTCAGAGTTAACGTAGAACTGCGTTACCTCCTCAAGGTAGGTATGAGAGTATTCCATAGTCAGAAAAGCCTTTAGCCTTGACTTTTCCAACAATTCAGCGATCTTCAGAACCAGGGTTTCATCAACACCCTGCTTCGAGAGCCAGTGTGGATTTGCTTGTGGATTTGCTTTGAGAGTTTCACAAAGTGGTGGTTTTGAGCCATTTTCAGAGAGTTTTGCCGTTTGAAAAGTGTAGAACTTGCTTTGAAATAACTTATGGTTTCTGAGAGAAAAACTTTGATTTGCTGGAAGATGAACAGTTCGTGTAGTGAGGGATATGAAAATTTCCGTATATAAAGGTTATGAAAGGACATATTTCAGATTTTAAAATTTTTGATCAAAATCAACGGTTGAGATTAACACGCCAAAACCGCATTTAATTCCTCGCATTTAATGCAGCAACATTTATATCAAATCATATGGGTTCTTGTGCGACTTTTTTGTATTTGTCATTATTATCTATGACGTCATCCTTAAAAACATTCCCGCTCATTAAAAACGATCGCATTTTTGTCACTTAGCTCATAAATGATTGTTCACTTGGTTTTATACCATTGATTTGGGCTTCCGACACTAGAGTTTTGTGTTGTTTTTGAGCATTTTGAGTCGTTTTGTTATATCTCATAGGTTAGGCATTAATTTCTATTGTTTCGAGTCATTTAAGTGGCTAAGACATATTCTGGGCCAAGTATATTGAGTCTAGAGTCATAGTAATGAGTCTCATGTCAAAAGAAGCAAGGATGATCAAACAAGAAGAGGATTGATATCAAGAAACGTCCAAACGCGCCTAGAATTTCCAGCACTGGTAGGCTTTAGTATTTTGGCCATATCTCTCTCCACAAAATTGATATTGAGCTGATTCAAGTGGCTACGTAAAGCTAAGAGATAGGGATACAACTCTTATGAATACACAAAAAGCAAATTCGGACGTTTGGATGGCGCTACAAATACAAGAAGAGGCGCTACAGTTCAACAAATAGCGCCGCCCATGCGCCCAAAAACGAGCGCCCGGCTAAGGAGTGTTCTACGGGCGGCTGCAGCACGCCTCCTTGGTGCTGCAGTGCCGGGGTCAAAAAATGGGCAGTGTGGGTTTGTGTTTTGGCGCTGCAGCGCCCATGGGCGGACAAAATAATGAAAGTCCGATTTTTGGATCTAAAAGGAGGGTACTATAAATAGATACATGGGAGGCTTGATCTAGGGCATGGAGGACACTTGGGGATGAAAACCAACACCACCAAGACACAAGGAAAGAGTTGGGGAAGAAGATTGAAGACATTTATCATCTAGAAATAGATAAGATTCTTCTTTAATGTCTTTAATTCCTTCTTAATTCCTTCTTTGTTGTTTCTTGTATATCATTTGAGATGCATTCTCATTTGATTATGGGTATTTGTATTTTCATCATGAGCTAAACTTTATAATTCTAGAGGGATGATGTAATCTATGTTTGAACTTATGTTTTGATATTGTGGTTTGTCAATCTAGATTTCCCAATCTATTTGTGCTATTTGGATTTATTGCTTCTAAATTACTTGATCAATAATTTAGAGTGTTTGGTGTATTTGATTTGACACTTGAGAGAGGTAATTGAATACATGGCCTTGAAATAGCATAACCTAGGATTTCATAGAATTGAGAGATTTGTGAATCCTTTGAAGTCATCAACCAAGATTCATAGTTTTTATTGAGATTTCAATTGGTGATCTTTATAGAGATATTGATTTCCCAATTGTGATCTAAAATCATTTGGCTCGAGAGAGAAATGATTATTGTAGAAATCTTGACTTATAAATTGGTAATTTGTGATTGATATACCATATTGATAATATAAGGAAAACTAGATTCATCACACCTCTAGAATTCATTCTCCCATAGATTTAGATGTTTATATTTTGATTAGTTATAACTAGTTATTTTTATTTATAAATTGAGACATCCACCTATTATTGATCTGTCAAATATAGCATAGGTAATTTATACTTGGTACTTATACACGCATTCCCTGTGGATACGACAACCCTACTCATATCACTATATTAAAACTTGACACTGCAGACTTCTTGTTAGAAAAATTTCTAACAAGTTTTTGGCGCCGTTGCCGGGGAATGTGTTTTGTATGATATCAAGGTTGATTGCCTAGTTGTAATTTGACTATTTTTTTTTGTTTTTTTTCTTTTCTTGTTTTAATTTTGTGTAATTGTTTTAGGTACATCGTTGGATGGAATTATAATGTATGCATATACGTGGCCAACCGATGATGCTACTGTGATTTTTGGAAGTCAAAGTGTGAACCATTTTGTTCCTTATTATCCACCTCAAGAAAATGCATGGACCCAAAATATGGCAATTCATGAAACCTTTCATCAGTCACAAGAACAATTGTCTAGCTTGGAAGAAATACTTTATCAGTTTCTAGATGATTGTGAGGCAAGAAGACGACAAGATGAGATAAAACGTCGGTCCGAGTTGGAAGAAAATCTTGCTGAGTTTATCGAAGAGTGTAAGATAAGAAATCGAGAAAGTGATGATAGATTACTACAAACCAAGGCAAGCATTCAACAAATTGAGATTACATGTCAAACTATGTCAAAGTTACTCCAACAAATGATTGACCAACTTAATAATGAAGAGTCGTCATCATTCTTGGGACCTGGTGAAATAGAAAATCATGAACATGAATTGCCCATTATGAAAAAGGTGGACGTCCTTCAAAATTTGGAGGAGACTTTTGAATAGTGCAATCCGATCTTAAAAGAGGATGAGCCACATCAAATTAACTCAGGGAGTATCTCTATCTCTCACTCAATTGAAAATCCTCATATTGACAAAAATATGTGCACTCTAGATGTAAGCTTCAATACAAATGTATCAAATTTTAAGAAGCATACACTTGAAGGAACAATGTTTGAAAATGGTGATCAATTCACATGTTCTACATATTTCATGATATTTAATGTGAGTAAAGATAGAAATATCTTTATTATGATTGATAAACTATTTTTCATCATTAGGAACACATTTGATTTCCAAAAGACCATCAATATTGTGATCCTTAATCATCCACGTCTTTCATACACTGAAGGACCGCCTATATTGTTGGAAAATACAAAGGTGTGGCATGACCGACACTTATTTTTGGATCCCGGTTGAATAAAACAAAAGTCTGGCTAAAGACTTTAAATTTTTTTTTTATTTCTTTTTATTTATTTTTTATTCTTTTTTTATTTTATCTTTTTTTTATTTATTTATTTTTTTTCATTTTTTTTATTTTATATCTTTTTATTTTTTTATTTTTTTTCTTTTTTTTTTAATTTATTTTTTTTTCAATTTTTTTTTCTTTATTTTTTTTTTCTATTTTTTTGTAATCTATTTTTTGTGCTTCATTTTGTTTCTTTTGAGTGATAAAAAAAATCGAGTTTTGTAGTATGTTGAACTGTAGAACTGCATGACTAAGTTTATTTGTTGATTATGAATTGAACTGTCACAAGAGCATGCTTTTAACTAGTGATCTATATATTGCTTCATTGAATTCATGTTCATGCATAATTCTGTAACTTATTCGAAAATGTTTAATGAAGTTGAGTGTTGCTTGTATGATCCCACCGGATTCTAGAACTTGTTTGATTACTAATCGAGGCGAAATCTTAGGTGAAGTAATATTAAGGAAATGATTTAGACCATCTTTGAACAAGCCAGAGCCTAGAATGCCTACCTTTGCATTATATTTTCCCTAGTGTCCCCTTTTGAGCCTTATAAACCCGTCTCTTTGGCAACCGATTTTATACTCAGAGCTTAAATGTGAATATCCGAAGTACCCATCACTCATACACACAAAGTATAGAAAAATATTAGAAGTCGAGGAGGGTGTGATGAGTAGAGTGGACATTTAATTGAATAAAGTTGCCCGAGAAAAGAAAATATGGAATCCCATGTACGCAAAAGAATAAGTTTGGGGGTTCCGAAAAAAAATTGAGAAAATATTAGCGGGATTGAAGGTTCATAAACATTGGGGATGTCAAAAAAGTGAAGGGTAGTTGCTTATTGATAAGTCGAAGTGTTAATTGTGTGTTTGGGTGATTTGAGCCACTTAATCTCATATTTTCCTACCTTACCCTAAGCCCACATTACAAGCTTTAAAAGTCTTATTGATCCTTGTGTTACATTAGCCTACATTAGCGCAGATTAGTGTGAAAGACAAGTTTATGGAATCCGGTAAACATCTCATCTTGATATTTAGAAAGTGGATCATTTTGACAACACTTGATTGCGTGAATCTATTTGAATAAAGTAAATGGAGTTGGCATGAACATTCCACACTTTTGATCACAATGTTAAAACGCATGCTTCATTGATAGTGAAATGAGTATTGAGACAAATGTTATTAGTTGTGAAGTTTTGCAGTTGTTTGTGTTATTGTTGTCCTGTATTTTTTATTTTAGAGCTGTAACTGTTTGAGGACAAACAATAGTTTAAGTTTGGGGGTATTTGTTAAGTTGGTATTTTACCAACTTAATAATGTATTTTAGACTAGGACTTTATATTAATTTTGGATGTTTTAGAGTCGCTAGAGTCCATTTTATTTCATTAAGTGTCGTTGAGGAGTTAATACAGATTTTGGTAGTCGAAAATTGATGAAAACAGCGAAAAACGTGTTTAGGAGGAAGAAATCGCATTTGAAGAAGAAGGAAAAGAGGAAAATCGCAATTTCGGGCTTGAATAGGCGTGGCGGCTGCGGTGAGACCCCAGCTGCGTGCGCAAAGTGGGGGGTGAAAAAAACATGGCAAGATGAGAAATTTGAAGTGGCGCTGCATTTCCGTCATTAGCGCCCACAGCGCCTAGACGGTTCGAGATGGCGCTGCAACGCCCCATTTTTGGCGCCGCAGCGCCGGGCGGAAAAGTTGAGACGGGCGCCGCAGCGCCCCTGGGCGGAAATTACAATGTAACTTATTCCTTTTTCTTGGACTTTTGTGGGGTATAAATACAAGTCTTGGGGCGTGAAATGGGGGATCTGGAACCATTTGGAAGACAACAAAACAACAAGAAGACAAGAGAGAAGAATAGAAACATCTTGGGACAAGCTTGGAGAACAAGATTGAAGGCTCTTATCATCTAGAAATAGAGAAGATCCCTCAACTCTTGTTCTTATTTTGTTACTTTCTCCATATTTTGTAAGAAGTATTGTTGTATTCTTATGGATTCATTTTCTTTAATCATGAGCTAAACTCTATAATTCTAAAGGGATGATGTAATATATGTTTGAACTTATGTTTTGAAATTGTGGTTTGTCAATCTAGATCTATCAATTTATTTGTGCTATTTAGATCTATTGCTTCTAAATTACTTGATCAATAATTTAGAGTGTTTGGTGTATTTGATTTGACACTTGATAGAGGTAATTGAATACATGACCTTGGAATAGCATAACCTAGGATTGCATAGAATTGAGAGATTTGTGAATCCTTTTATGTCATTTATCAAGATTCATAGTTTTTATTGAGATTTTAATTGGTGATTTTTATAGAGATATTGATTTCCCAATTGAATCTAAAATCATTTGGCACTTGAGAGAGGGAATGATTATTGTAGAAATCTTGACTTATAAATTGGTAATTGATGATTGATAAACCATATTGACAACATAAGGGATAACTAGATTCATCATACCTCTAGAATTCATTTAATCATTTGGATAAACTCATTGATATTTTCATATTCTTGATTTATTTTTGGTATTTTTAGTATAATTAAATCCATCAAATATTGAATTTCTAAATAAAGTTAGACTACTATATTATAGTACTTAGCGATAATTCGATAATTATTCCCTGTGGATTCGACAACCTTACTTCTCTATATTAAAACTTGACACCGTAGACTTGCGGTTAGAAAAATATCTAACAAGTTTTTGGCGCCGTTGCCGGGGAGTAATTCATCTTATTTGCGCTAATATTATTATTTAGTAGTTTTACTTTAATTTAGATTGTTTTTTTTTTACAATAGAGTCATTGTCATTTTTGTGTTTTCTTGTTGATGCAAAAAATTAAAAGTGCTAATTTAATCTTATTTGATCCAGAAATTGAAAGAACGCTTCGAAAGATTAGAGCCGCACGAAGAATCGAATTCACAAAAATGACAGGAATCGGTGATGATGAAGACCGCATACCTATTGTTGCACCACCGGAAAGGGCCATTCGGGACTATTTTCGACCAACCACGAATCAAAACTATTCGGGCATTGTTCGCCAACCTATCAATGCGAATAATTTTGAATTGAAGCCGGCCCTAATAAACATGGTGCAACAGAATCAGTTTGGGGGAAGTGCCGTAGATGACCCGAACGCTCATTTGGCTATTTTTCTCGAGATATGTGACACTATCAAAATGAATGGGGTTCCCGATGAAGCTATTCGGTTGAGGTTATTTCCATTTTCACTTCGTGATAAAGCTAGACAATGGCTTCAAACCTTCCCACCTGGAAGTATTACTAGTTGGAATGATCTCACTGAAAAATTCATGGCAAAATTCTTTCCACCTAGCAAGACACTTCAACTTAAAAGTGAGATTGCTCAATTCCATCAACTCGACTTTGAGCCACTCTACGAAGCTTGGGAGCGATTCAAATAATTATTGAGGAGGTGTCCACAACACGGGTGCAGCAGATTGGCAAAAAGTTCAAAAGATTTCTACAATGGTATGAATGGGCATTCGAGAACTATTATAGATCTTTGCAAATGGGAGGTACATTGATGGCTAAAACTCCAAGTGAAGCCATGCTTTTACTCGAAGAAATGGCTGCCAATAGTTATCAATGGCCTTCTGAAATATCAACACCAAGAAAAGTTGTCGGTGTTCTTGAACTTGATACTATGTCCGCATTGACCTCTCAAATTTCCGCTTTGTCAAAGCAAATTGCTAGTCTAAATTCGGGTGGAAAACAACAACCGAGAGGCGACCATGGAGATAAGTCAAGAAATTGTGAATCCCGATCACGGAGCAAGCGAATTATGTGAACAATCGGGTTTCAACAATCGAGGGAATCAATTGCCGACGCATTATCATCCGGGACTTCGCAATCATGAAAATTTCTCATATAGCAATACGAGAAATGTGTTGCAACCACCTCCGGGATATCAGAATCAAGCAAGTACGAGTACACATGTGGGAGAACAAAAGCCATCTTTGGAGGAATTACTTGGTTCATTCCTTGTAGAATCAAGAGCAAGGATGAACAAGGCCGATTCTAACATAGAAAATTTGGGTTCAAGGGTTACAACAATTGAAAGTCATCTCAAATCTTTGGGGACACATGTGGGTCAATTGGCCACGGCTATTAATTCACAACAGAAAGTTGATACGTTTCCAAGTAACACCGAGGTGAACCCACGGGAGCATTGCAAGGCCATTAAGTTGAGAAGTGGAACGGAATATGATGAACCAAAGATGCCTACTCACAACACCAATGAACCAGAAGCAAGCTCTGAAACACTCCACAATGAAGAGGGCATTGATAAGCAATCAGAAAAGGCAAAAATTGAGGTAAAACCAATTTCCAATTCTGATAATGTGTTACCAAATTCTCTTCTTTTTCCACAGAGATTTCAGAAGAAAAAGTTGGACGCTCAATTTTCCAAGTTTTTGGAAATATTCAAGAAAATTCACATCAACATCCCATTTGCCGATGCACTTGAGCAAATGCCAAACTATGCAAAATTCATGAAGGATGTGATGTCAAGAAAGAGAAGGTTGGAGGCATACGAGACGGTCAATCTCACAGAAGAGTGTAGCGCCATTTTGCAAAGAAAGCTACCACAAAAATTAAGAGATCCGGGGAGTTTCACTATCCCTTGCACTATTGGTGATTCTTATCTTAATAAAGCTCTTTGTCATTTAGGTGCTAGCATTAATCTTATGCTCTTTGTCATTTAGGTGCTAGCATTTCACTATCCCTTGCACTATTGGTTGCAACACATTTCTCGTATTGCTATATGAGAAATTTTCATGATTGCGAAGTCCCGGATGATAATGCGTCAGCAATTGATTCCCTCGATTGTTGAAACCCCGATTGTTCACATAATTCGCTTGCTCCGTATCGGGATTCACAATTTCTTGACTTATCTCCATGGCTGCCTCTGGTTGTTGTTTTCCACCCGAATTTAGACTAGCAATTTGCTTTGACAAAGCGGAAATTTGAGAGGTCAATGCGGACATAGTATCAAGTTCAAGAACACCGACAACTTTTCTTGGTGTTGATATTTCAGAAGGCCATTGATAACTATTGGCAGCCATTTCTTCGAGTAAAAGCATGGCTTCACTTGGAGTTTTAGCCATCAATGTACCTCCCGCTGCAGCATCTATAATAGTTCTCGAATGCCCATTCATACCATTGTAGAAATACTGAACTTTTTGCCAATCTGCGTACCCGTGTTGTGGACACCTCCTCAATAATTATTTGAATCGCTCCCAAGCTTCGTAGAGTGGCTCAAAGTCGAGTTGATGGAATTGAGCAATCTCAGTTTTAAGTTGAAGTGTCTTGCTAGGTGGAAAGAATTTTGCCATGAATTTTTCAGTGAGATCATTCCAACTAGTAATACTTCCAGGTGGGAAGGTTTGAAGCCATTGTCTAGCTTTATCACGAAGTGAAAATGGAAATAACCTCAACCGAATAGCTTCATCGGGAACCCCATTCATTTTGATAGTGTCACATATCTCGAGAAAAATAGCCAAATGAGCGTTCGGGTCGTCTCGGCACTTCCCCAAACTGATTCTTTGCACCATGTTTATTAGGGCGGCTTCAATTCAAAATATTCGCATTGATAGGTTGGTGAACAATGCCCGAATAGTTTTGATTCGTGGTTGGTCGAAAATAGTCCCGAATGGCCCTTTTCCGTGGTGCGACAATAGGTATGCGGTCTTCATCATCACCGATTCTGTCATTTTTGTGAATTCGATTCTTCGTGCGGCTCTAATCTTTCAAGCGTTCTTTCAATTTCTGGATCAAATAAGATTAAATTAGCACTTTTAATTTTTTGCATCAACAAGAAAACACAAAAATGACAATGACTCTATTGTAAAAAAAAAACAATCTAAATTAAAGTAAAACTACTAAATAATAATATTAGCGCAAATAAGATGAATTACTCCCCAAGAACAACGCGCCAAAACTTGTTAGATATTTTTCTAACCGCAAGTCTACTTGTCAAGTTTTAATATAGAGAAGTAAGGTTGTCGAATCCACAGGGAATAATTATCGAATTATCGCTAAGTACTATAATATAGTAGTCTAACTTTATTTAGAAATTCAATATTTGATGGATTTAATTATACTAAAAATACCAAAAATAAATCAAGAATATGAAAATATCAATGAGTTTATCCAAATGATTAAATGAATTCTAGAGGTATGATGAATCTAGTTATCCCTTATGTTGTCAATATGGTTTATCAATCATCAATTACCAATTTATAAGTCAAGATTTCTACAATAATCATTCCCTCTCTCAAGTGCCAAATGATTTTAGATTCAATTGGGAAATCAATATCTCTATAAAAATCACCAATTAAAATCTCAATAAAAACTATGAATCTTGATAAATGACATAAAAGGATTCACAAATCTCTCAATTCTATGTAATCCTAGGTTATGCTATTCCAAGGTCATGTATTCAATTACCTCTATCAAGTGTCAAATCAAATACACCAAACACTCTAAATTATTGATCAAGTAATTTAGAAGCAATAGATCTAAATAGCACAAATAAATTGATAGATCTAGATTGACAAACCACAATTTCAAAACATAAGTTCAAACATATATTACATCATCCCTTTAGAATTATAGAGTTTAGCTCATGATTAAAGAAAATGAATCCATAAGAATACAACAATACTTCTTACAAAATATGGAGAAAGTAACAAAATAAGAACAAGAGTTGAGGATCTTCTCTATTTCTATATGATAAGAGCCTTCAATCTTGTTCTCAAGCTTGTCCCAAGATGTTTCTATTCTTCTCTCTTGTCTTCTTGTTGTTTTGTTGTCTTCCAAATGGTTCCGGATCCCCCATTTCACGCCCCAAGACTTGTATTTATACCCCACAAAAGTCCAAGAAAAAGGAATAAGTTACATTGTAATTTCCGCCCAGGGGCGCTGCGGCGCCCGTCTCAACTTTTCCGCCCGGCGCTGCGGCGCCAAAAATGGGGCACTGCAGCGCCATCTCGAACCGTCTAGGCGTTGTGGCACTGGGACGGGCGCTTTCTGCGCCTTTCAAATTTCTCTTTGCCATGTTTTTCACCCCGTGTTTACTTGCAGCATGGGTCTTGGCTGAGAGTCTTGGGGTCTTAGCGCTGCCGCCACGCCTATTCAAGCCCGAAATTGCGATTTTCCTCTTTTCCTTCTTCTTCAAATGCGATTTCTTCCTCCTAAACACGTTTTTATTTTTTTCATCAATTTTCGACTACCAAAATCAGATTAACTCCTCAACGACATTTAATGAAATAAAATGGACTCTAGCGACTCTAAAACATCCAAAATTAATATAAAGTCCTAGTCTAAAATTGGAGAGATTCTTCAACATTGTCATTCCTCATCTTACGGTGGACATTTCTAGACCCGAACAGCAGTTTACAAAGGTATTACAATCGGTTTTTATTGGCCAACATTATTCAAAGATTGTTATGCTTTTGTAAAGACTTGTGATCGATGCCAAAGGGTTGGTAATATTTCACGGCGTCATGAGCTTCCTTTGACAAACATAATGGAGGTGGAGTTGTTTGATGTATGGGGTATTGACTTTATGGGGCCATTTCCCGCATCCTATGGAAATTTGTACATTTTGCTTGCGGTTGATTACGTCTCCAAGTGGGTTGAGGCGATTGCTACACCAACGAATGATGCTAAGGTAGTACTCAAATTCTTGCACAAGCATATTTTCACCCGGTTTGGTACTCCTCGAGCTATTGTAAGTGATGAAGGTACGCATTTTTGTGATAAATTATTTAATAACCTTCTTGCTAAATCTGGTGTGCGTCATAAGATTGCGCTTGGTTACCATCCTCAATCTAATGGTCAAGCTGAAATTTCCAATCGTGAAGTGAAACAAATTCTTGAAAAAACGGTGAGTTTTAATCGAAAGGATTGGGCACAAAAGCTTGATGATGCTTTGTGGGCTTATCCCACGGCTTATAAAACACCCATTGGTATGTCACCATATCGATTGGTGTTTGGTAAAGCGTGCCATTTGCCGTTTGAGCTTGAGCATCGAGCTTATTGGGCAATTAAGAAGTTGAATTTTAACTTGAAAGAGGCCGGTGAAAACCGATTACTTCAATTGAACAAAATGGAAGAATTTCGTTATGAATCATATGAAAATGCCAAAATGTATAAAGAAAAAACAAAAAAATGGCATGATCAAATGATTTTGCGACGTGAATTCTTACCCGGCCAACAAGTGTTATTGTTCAATTCGAGATTGAAACTATTTCCAGGAAAACTGAAATCGCGATGGTCCGGGCCATTTGTGGTGGAACGTGTGTTTCCCTATGGTGCCGTCGAGTTGAGAGGAAACGATGGGAATTCATTCCAAGTGAACGGACAACGATTGAAACATTATTTTGGAAATGAAGCAAGGAAGGTTTTAAATCTTGCACTTGGTGATGACATTTCTTGAGCCCGAGTAGTCAAGTCCGGCTAACGACTATAAATTTAGCGCTTCTTGGGAGGCAACCCAAGTGATTTTTGTGTGATTGCATTTTATTGTGATTTTATTTTCTTTAATTTTGGCTTATTTTTATTTATTTGGATTTGGTGTGATTTTTTTTTTATGTGTGTGAATTAAATTTTGTGTGGTTTTAATTTGTGTTTATTAAAATTTATATATATAAAATAAAATAAAAAAAACTGAAGGATTGGCGCTGCAACGCCGGATTAGTCGCGCTGCAGCGCCGAGTGAAAAAATGCGGCAGTACGCAATTTCTGTGTGGCGCTGCAGCGCGGGATCTTGGGCGCTGCAGCGCCCGATCGACCGCCCAAGTTTTTTTTTTCTTTAAGTGTTGAACGTAAATGTTTCCCTTCACTTCTTTCTCAACAAAACACATCCCCTCATCCTCTCCCATCTTCTCTACACATAAGCACACACAAACCCTCAATCTTGCACCATTCAAGGGAGCACTTAAGCATCTTAATCCTCATCTTCATCCTCTCTATCATCTAGGTAAGGTGGTTTAATTTGTACATCCCTTTTCCCCAATTATTAACCTAATATGAAGAACATGTCAATATTCCTTTCAATTTCGAAATTCATGTTTAATTGTTGGATAAAGTGTTGGGATATATGATTGATGTATGTTAGAATTAGGTTGGTATTGATGATTGGGCATGAATTATTCTATGAATTTGGTATTAATCTCTTGTCATCACTATGCTCACAAGGTGTTTGTCAAAATGCTCCAATGAAAAATCTTACACCTATCCATTCCATTCTTGTCTTCATTGTTATTCAAGTACAATTTGATCATTAATTGATGACACGGATGCATATTTTTGGGATATTGCGAGAATTCCTAACCCCTAATCCATATTGCTTGTTTCTACGTGTTGTCTTGGTTATTTACTCTTCCAGGATATTAGACGATCAATTAAATGGGGAAGTCAAATAAAACAAGCAAAAGCAAAGGCAAAAGCAAAGCGAGTACCTCCGAGGAATATGATACTAGCCGTTTCACAAGCTTAGAGGCACAAAATCTTTTTTATGATAAATTAAGCACAAAGAGCATAACCGCGGAGCGAGGGTTGCAACCGAGTTCGAGTGATGGTGATCTTGCACAAATGATAAACCAAAGGCGATGGAAAAAATTATGTGCTCAACCCGGACCGTATGCACCAAATGTGGTTCGAGAATTCTTTACAAATGCGAATGTCACACTCGATAACCCTAACGAGATTTATGTGCATGGTGACTACGTGTATATTGATCCATCAGAAATACGACAGTATTATGGATTACCTGAGGTGGATCACTCACCTTATACCGAGTTCATTTCTCGGCCCACCGGATTTAGAGATGATTTGTCGTGCTCTTTGTCGCCCGGATGCAATGCATCCAACAAAGGTCTCTGGCGGATCCATTGCCTTCTCCCCACACTCGTTGAGTCGATGCGGACGTGCTTGGCTTCATTTCATATGTCACAATTTAATGCCGACCAAGCATATCAGCGATGTCACGAAGCATCGAGCTTATCTGTTATACGCGATTGTTACCGACATCCAGTTCGATCCAACAATAATTATCGCACAATCCATTCGCTACACCATCTGACATTGTAAATCCGAGGGATTGATTATGCCGGCTTTTATTTGTGGTCTGTGTAAAAAGGAGAAAATTACGTGGGACAAGAACGAACCATTGGAGCGGCCTAAAGGGCCTATTGATTCTACCATTATTACTTCTTATGACGAATGGGCAGGCGGTGTACCTAACCCGAATGGTGCGGGCTATATACTTGATCCTGATTTTGTCCTTCCACCCGTTGAGCCTGAGGCTCAGGCCCAGTCACACGATGTTGGTGCTACATCTGGTTCTGTGGCGGGTCATTCTCGTCACACGAGCTCTCATCATGATGACGACCCTTCGGATGCATTAATCGTGAGGTACAAGAGTTGCGAAGGGCTCATCGTTGCTTAGTTGTAGCTTTTGTAGCTGAGCAACGTCATCGAGCTACGAGGGAAGAGTATATTAATGAGCACAACAGAGTTCTTGCTCAAATTTATGACCAAACGCACCCACAATTCCAATTTCCGACACCACCACCACCGGGTCCTATTGCTCATCTTCCACCGCACGATTCTGATAGGGATTCCGATGCGGAGTCCTAATCACTTTGGCTACCAGGAAAGTTTTCTCACTCTCCATTGGGGACAATGTTCATTTTACGTTTGGGGGAGTGTAATCTATTTTTTGTGCTTCATTTTGTGTCTTTTGAGTGATAAAAAAAATCGAGTCTTGTAGTATGTTGAACTGTAGAACTGCATGACTAAGTTTATTTGTTGATTATGAATTGAACTGTCACAAGAGCATGCTTTTAACTAGTGATCTATATATTGCTTCATTGAATTCATGTTCATGCATAATTCTGTTAACTTATTCGAAAATGATTAATGAAGTTGAGTGTTGCTTGTATGATCCCACCGGATTCTAGAACTTGTTTGATTACTAATCGAGGCGAAATCTTAGGTGAAGTAATATTAAGGAAATGATTTAGGCCATCTTTGAACAAGCCAGAGCCTAGAATGCCTACCTTTGCATTATATTTTCCCTAGTGTCCCCTTTTGAGCCTTATAAACCCGTCTCTTTGGCAACCGATTTTATACTCAGAGCTTAAATGTGAATATCCGAAGTACCCATCACTCATACACACAAAGTATAGAAAAATATTGGAAGTCGAGGAGGGTGTGATGAGTAGAGTGGACATTTAATTGAATGAAGTTGCCCGAGAAAAGAAAATATGGAATCCCATGTACGCAAAAGAATAAGTTTGGGGGTTCCGAAAAAAAAATGAGAAAAATTAGCGGGATTGAAGGTTCATAAACATTGGGGATGTCAAAAAAGTGAAGGGTAGATGCTTATTGATAAGTCGAAGTGTTAATTGTGTGTTTGGGTGATTTGAGCCACTTAATCTCATATTTTCCTACCTTACCCTAAGCCCACATTACAAGCTTTAAAAGTCCTATTGATCCTTGTGTTACATTAGCCTACATTAGCGGAGATTAGTGTGAAAGACAAGTTTATGGAATCCGGTAAACATCTCATCTTGATATTTAGAAAGTGGATCATTTTGACAACACTTGATTGCGTGAATCTAATTGAATAAAGTAAATGGAGTTGGTATGAACATTCCACACTTTTGATCACAATGTTAAAATGCATGCTTGATTGATAGTGAAATGAGTATTGAGACAAATGTTATTAGTTGTGAAGTTTTGCAGTTGTTTGTGTCATTGTTGTCCTGTATTTTTTATTTTAGAGCTGTAACTGTTTGAGGACAAACAATAGTTTAAGTTTGGGGGTATTTGTTAAGTTGGTATTTTACCAACTTAATAATGTATTTTAGACTAGGACTTTATATTAATTTTGGATGTTTTGGAGTCGTTAGAGTCCATTTTATTTCATTAAGCGTCGTTGAGGAGTTAATATAGATTTTGGTAGCCGAAAATTGATGAAAACAACGAAAAACGTGTTTGGGAGGAAGAAATCGCATTTGAAGAAGAAGGAAAAGAGGAAAATCGCAATTTTGGGCTTGAATAGGCGTGGCGGCTGCGGCTGAGACCCCAGCTACTGGCGCGGGAAAAACATGCGATCTGAAAATTTGAAGTGGCGTTGCAGTGCCCCGTCCTTGGCGCCCAGCCGCCTAGACGGTTCGAGATGATAGCTATGGCTCCCATTTTTTAGCCCTTGTGCCAGGGGCATAAAAAGTTGAGACGGGCGCCCTTGTAAATCTTTAATGTGCCCCTTGGCCTAAAATTTACAATGTAACTTATTCCTTTTTCTTGGACTTTTGTGGGGTATAAATACAAGTCTTGGGGCGTTAAATGGGGATCTGGAACCATTTGGAAGACAACAAAACAACAAGAAGACAAGAGAGAAGAATAGAAACATCTTGGGACAAGCTTGGAGAACAAGATTGAAGGCTCTTATCATCTAGAAATAGAGAAGATCCCTCAACTCTTGTTCTTATTTTGTTACTTTCTCCATATTTTGTAAGAAGTATTGTTGTATTCTTATGGATTCATTTTCTTTAATCATGAGCTAAACTCTATAATTCTAGAGGGATGATGTAATATATGTTTGAACTTATGTTTTGAAATTGTGGTTTGTCAATCTAGATCTATCAATTTATTTGTGCTATTTGGATCTATTGCTTCTAAATTACTTGATCAATAATTTAGAGTGTTTGGTGTATTTGATTTGACACTTGATAGAGGTAATTGAATACATGACCTTGGAATAGCATAACCTAGGATTGCATAGAATTGAGAGATTTGTGAATCCTTTGAAGTCATTTATCAAGATTCATAGTTTTTATTGAGATTTTAATTGGTGATTTTTATAGAGATATTGATTTCCCAATTGAATCTAAAATCATTTGGTACTTGAGAGATGGAATGATTATTGTAGAAATCTTGACTTATAAATTGATAATTGATGATTGATAAACCATATTGACAACATAAGGGATAACTAGATTCATCATACCTCTAGAATTCATTTAATCATTTGGATAAACTCATTGATATTTTCATATTCTTGATTTATTTTTGGTATTTTTAGTATAATCAAATCCATCAAATATTGAATTTCTAAATAAAGTTAGACTACTATATTATAGTACTTAGCGATAATTCGATAATTATTCCCTGTGGATTCGACAACCTTACTTCTCTATATTAAAACTTGACACCGTAGACTTGCGGTTAGAAAAATATCTAACAATGATTCAACTTATATCCAAAGTGACTTAACTATGCTTCTCTTTTCCCATAAAATAACTCAGCTGTCAGTATACTCGATACAGTTGACTTCCCGATAAAAAATTTCACTTGGCTGATGTGTGAAATTTGCTATGTTCTTGTTTTCTCATCTTCTTTCTCCGTTGATTGAGACTTCTGAGTTTCAACTCAGCTCAATTAACCCTAACTGATTCTTGAGTTCTTCAAACCTTGATTCACATAGAGGCTTGGTGAAAATATCAGCTAACTGCTTATCAATTGAGATGTATTCCAAAGTGATGTCTTTCTTTTCAACATGAAATCTTATGAAGTGATATCTGACATCAATATGCTTTGTTCTTGAATGCAACACAGGATTCTGAGTGATTGCAATAGCACTAGTGTTATCACACATAATTGGAATCTCTTTTTCGTCAATCTCATAATGTCTCAGCTGTTGTCTCGTCCATAAGAATTGGGCACAACAGCTGCCCGCAGCTATGTACTCTGCTTCAGTTGTGGATATGGCTATTGAGTTTTGCTTCTTGCTAAACCAGGAAACCAATCTATTTCCAAGCATTTGACATGTACGTGAAGTACTTTTCCTGTCAACTCTACATCCAGCATAGTCTGAGTCTAAGTAACCAATAAGCTTGAATCCACATTCCTTTGGATACCATAAGCCAACTTCCTGGCATCCCTTCAAATATCTTAGGATTCTCGTAGTTGCAGTCATGTGGCTCTCCTTTAGTGCAGATTGAAATCTTGCACATACACCTACTACAAAGGTGATGTCTGGCCTGCTTGTTGTTAGGTAGAGAAATGATCAAATGAGTGCTCTGTATCTGGTTTGATCTACAGCCTTGCCATCTGCATCCATGTCCATCTTGACTAATGTGTTCATTGGTATTTTCACAGAAGACTTCTCTTCCATACCAAATTTCTTCATTAAATCTCTGGTGTATTTTGTTTGACTTCTGAAGGTTATATCCTTCAATTGCTTGACTTGAAGTCTTAGGAAGAAAGTCATCTCTCCCATCATGCTCATCTCAAATTTACCTTGCATGAGGTTTGAGAACTTATCACACAGCTCTTTGTTTGTGGATCCAAAAATAATATCATCCACATATATTTGAACAAGAAGTATACTCTCTCCATCTTGAATTCTGAAGAGTGTTCTATCAACTTTGCCTTTGGTAAATCCATTATCAGT
This sequence comes from Rehmannia glutinosa, assembly GCA_016081115.2. Taxonomy (NCBI): domain Eukaryota; kingdom Viridiplantae; phylum Streptophyta; class Magnoliopsida; order Lamiales; family Orobanchaceae; genus Rehmannia; species Rehmannia glutinosa. The sequence goes on along the minus strand of CM071936.1, from coordinate 87,629,919 downwards.
TAGAAATTGAGACAATGTATCATACCATGCTCTTGGTGTTTGTTTCAATCCATATAATACTTTCTTGAGCTTATATACCTTATCTCCAATAGTTTTCTATTCAAAACCTGGAGGTTGTTCAACATAGACTTCTTCCTCTAACAGTCCATTTAGAAAAGCACTCTTCACATCCATTTGATACACAGTGAAGTTCTTATATGCAGCATAAGAAAGAAACATCCTTATTGCTTCCAATCTTGCAACAGGAGCAAAGGTTTCATCAAAATCTATACCCTCTTCTTGGCAATACCCGTTGGCTACCAATTTTGCTTTGTTTCTCATAACATATCCTTCTTCATTCATCTTGTTCCTGAAAACCCATTTTGTGCCAATAACATTTTGATGGGTTGGTCTCTCTTTGTAGTAACCCAGCCTTTTTGCATTACTTATTAAGTTTTTCATGTTATATATAAATGTATATATATATAGGTCATTATATATAAGTTATATGTGTACACGTACACACACACATATATATATATATATGAATATATGAGAATATGTTATGTGGTAAAGAAATGAAAAAAAATATTAATTACGCATGTATGTATATATAGTCAAAGTTAAACTTTCAAACCCTTATACACAACTAAGTGTTCCAATTTATATATAAAAGAATAGATTACTATGAGTGGCTAAGTTTTGGATAATAATGACTTAATATATAATAAAATAAATATGTAAATATATATATATATATATAACACAAAGCATACGTGTATGTGTGCATGCATAGTTAAAGGTGAGGATATGCATATAAATGTGCTTAGTCACCTGCTTATGTTTGGTAAGCTGCAGAATTAGGATCAAGCTTGGATAGGAATTTTCCACATGTCATGATAAGTGTCCTACTTGTGATTTCTTTGTTGAGAAGCTTTCAAAAATAAGCCACGTCATGTTGCATGCATGAATTGAAGAAAAATTTTACAACTTGTATCAGCCAACTTAATCGTGTTAGCCTATAAATATGAAATGTTCTTTCATGAGATTCAGGACATACGAAAAATAGACAGAGAGGGTCAAGTGGTGAGATAACAAATTTCTCAGCGTTTGGAGAGTATAATTCGCAAAGTCTTTACTACAGTATTCACGCTCATTTTCAACATACCAATATAAAGGTGGGGTAACTCTTGATCCGTAAGTATGTCGTACTGTTATAATCATTGTTGTTCCATGTGTCGTTTATTTGAACAAATGAATGGACTCTCTTTCGGGAAGTCAAAGAATGAATGAATGGGATTCACCTTTGGGTAATCCAAATGAATCCTTCGGGATTAATGCTAGCTAATGGACCGTCTCATGGAGTGGGTCTGGTCAATAATGAATGAATGGTTCTTATAAACTGTATGCGTGTGACAATTGGTTATAACTGCTTACGGTGTTCCCCACTGAGTTTTATACTCACGCCATATATGCTATATTTTTATTACATGCTGAGGAATAGCGCAGCTGGGCTGATGACAGTGAGGAACAGGTCTCCTCTATCTTTTGTTAATATTTTGCTAAAATATGGGTTTGTAAGAAACAGAAGTACTTTTGTACAAATCCTTTGCTTGACTGTTTTTTTGTAATAATTCATGTACATATTTTTAAAAAGGCAGTGAGTGTAATAATATATATGCATATTACGTTGTTTGAAAAACGAAAAGAATCTTACCCAGTTTTAAATATTTTATTAATTTATCTATTTCAAGAAAGCTTCCGCAATAATATAGTCCCGATACAAACAAGCAAGTTTAGTGTCATTCCGAGCCTAGCGGGTTCGGGGCGCCACAACACCAATTCCCATACTTTATTTCTTTCAAACTGATTCAGCTCTTCTTGCATGGCTTGAATCCAATGTGTGTCATCCAATGCTTGAGACACGTCTTTAGGCTCTATTTGGGAAATAAAACAAGTGAACATTGCTTCATCACTGGATCTGGTTCTTATGCCATCTCTAACATCTCCAATAACTAACTCTGGTGGATGGTCTCTCAGCCATCTCACATCAGGTTGGAGTAAGTCTGCTGGATTCAGCCGTCTCGCAGCTAAGTTGTCTTGAACAACTCTTTCATCTTCATTCAGCTGCAGACTTTCCAGCTGTCTTTGAGATTCAACTATCTCATCTTCATCTGTGTTGCTTGCTCTTACTTCAGCTTCAACATAAGGACCCTTCAGTATAGTTAGCTGATTTAGCTTATCAACTAACTCTTGAATGTCTTCTCTATTTACATTAGGTTCATCAAAAACCACATGGATAGACTCTTCTGTGACCATAGTCCTCTTGTTCAACACTCTATAAGCTTTGCTCTCAGCTGAGTATCCCAAAAAGATACCTTCATCGGCTTTAGCATCAAAAGTGTTCAAATTATCTTTGCCATTATTATGGATGAAACATTTAGATATCCTGAAGCATCCAACATTTGGCTTTCTCCCTGTCCAGATCTCATAGGGAGTCTTGGTTAATTGTCTGTTGATCATGCATCTATTTTGAGTATAGCATGTTGTGTTAATGTCTTCAGCCCAAAATCTCTTAGGCAATCCAGCTTCAGTGAAAACATGGTCCTTGCAGCTTCCTTGAGAGTTCTATTCCTTCTTTCAGCTACTCCATTCTGATGTGGAGTTCTTGCTGCAGATAACTTATGAGCAATACCATTTTCAACTACTGAGTTATTATCCCATTGACAAACTCAGTTCCTCTATCAGACCTTATCTTTATTATGGTTTGGCTCTTTTCATTTTGAACTCTTTTCATCAGCTGAGGTAACTTTTGCAAAGTTTCCTTCTTTTTACACATGAAGATTGTCCATGCATATCTTGAATAGTCATCTACCACCACCGAGGTGTATTTATTTCCACTTATGCTGGCTGGTTCAACTGGACCAAATAAATCCATGTGCAACAGATGTAATATCCTTGTTGAAGAAGGACTTGGCTTGTCCATGAATGAGGATTTTATTTGCTTTCCTATCTGGAATGCATCACATACACTATCCTTCTTGTACATTGAGTCTGGCAATCCTTCTACAAGATGACTCCTTGCTAGCTTGTTGATTGTCTTGAAATTCAGATGACTCAGCTTCCTGTGCCATCCAACTTGATTCGGTTGTACACTTTGCTAGCAGACAAGTGCTTGGTGTATCAGTAGACCAATCTACCACATACATATTCTTCTGTCTCGATCCTTGCAGCACTATTTCATTTGATTTAGCATCTTTGATCTGGCACACTCTCATATTGAATCCAACATTGTAGCCATTGTCACAGAGTTGGTTGATGCTTAACAGGTTGAAGTTGAGGCCTTCAACATAAGCAACATCTGTGATTTCCAATCCATTTCTCTTGATAGATCATGTGCCCTTGATTTCCCCTGGAGCTTCATTTCCTTCAAATATGACTTTTGCACCTCTAATCTCCTTGAATCTTGACAGATTTTTCTTGTTTCCTATCATGTGTCTGGAACAGCCACTATCCGTGTACCAGGTTCCTTGGCACTCAGCTGTTCCTTGAACCTGCAATCAAGGAAATTAGTTTTTAGGTACCCATACTTGTCTGGGACCTGAGGGGTTAGTACTATAAGATGATCCAATCAACCTATAGCTAAAGGACTTGACTCTAAGAGGTTGCCATCTATCAGTGCCATAATCATAGTGCACATTAGCAAATTGCTTGGGGGTTTTAGGTTCATACAACTGTCTCTTTTGTCTGTATGCCTGTGTGTTTGTTTTAGCAATTGCTTTCTTGTGATAGTGATAATTCTGAGTGTAGTGCTTGGGTGCATATGTGTCTTTGATAATAGCTCTTTTGTCTTTGGAATGACCTTTGCTGAGTTTTAGGTCTTTGCCATCTGGGCATGTATTCCATAGGTGTTTGCTGATGTTTCACATTATTCCAATCATCATAGTTTGGATAGTTTCTACCATTCCCATCATGTGTATTTCTCTGATGAAACTTCTGGGGTTTTTGGTAGCTTTGTTTGCTTTTCACAGTGTATTTTCTATTTGGAGTTTGCTGAGGAACTCGGCTAGAGTTTTTCTCAACTGTCCTCTTAGCATACTCAACTTGTTGTTTTCCCTTTCCTTTGTATCCAAGGCCAGTTTGTTTGTGATTGTGCTTAGGAGTGAATGTGGGTGCAACATTTGGTGTTTTGGACTTTTGAGATGCTTCATTCCTTGAAGATCATTTTTCCAAAATCACTCTTGGAGTTTGACTGTGCACAAAGGAGTTAAATCCTATGACTGTCGTATCTCCACATTCTTTTTGACTTATGATAAGATCATCCAATGATTTGGATACCTTTGTAAATGAGGCAATCAAATTTTTGAGATCTTTTTCCTTCTTTTGTATAGCAGCTAACTCTGTGTGATCTTGGCACTCTCAGTCTTCAGTTTAGTGTTCTCATCAGCTATGTGTCTCAGAGTACTCAGCTCTTTAGTCAGCTGTGAGTTTTGGCTTTTAAGCTGGCTATTTTCCTCATTTAGAGTTGTGTATGAGGATTTTATGTGTTCAAAATCTTTCATCATTTTTCCTAATCAATCATAAAGATCAGTGGGTGATGAAGTGTGTGTATCACAATCACTATCACTTGAATCTGAATGAGATGAGTTAGAGTGTACCTCATCTTCTTGATCTGGTTGATCTTGTTCATTAGCCATAAGGCAGATCATAGCCTCTTCTTCAGAGTCACTTGAGTAGTTAGCTTCACTACTCTCTGAATTTGCTGCTTCTTTAGACTTGACTGTCTCAACAGTTTCAGCAGCCAACATGGCTTTCTTCTTTTCCTATCTTCTTTCTCTGAAGACTTTTCTTTCTTCTTCATTCCTATATTTGTTGAATAGTGGATAGGAGCAATCAACTGCAAAATGTCTTGGTTGTCTGCAGTTCCAACACAGGTTCTCAACTCTTTGATCAGCTCTTTCTATTCTTGGGTTGTCAGCTCTCTAATATTCAATCCTTTGATGCTCAGCTCTCTTGTGTGGCCTATCTTCCCTTGACTTAGAGGGAGCTGAATGTCTCCTGGAGGTTTCACCCTTGTTTCTTTTATAGATCTTATTGAAGAACTTGTTGAATCTTTTAACCATTAGGGCAATCTCCTCCTGGTCTATGGTTTCCTTGGGTTCAACTCTCTTTCCATCATTGGCTATCAGTGCAGCTGTCTTCGGTATAGTTGTCTCCTCTTGTTCTTTTCTTCTCAGCTCAAAACTCATAGGCTTTGAGGTTTGAGAATAGCTCGTGGTTAGATGTTTCTGAGAGGTCCATTGAATGTCTTAGGGCCATAGTCTTCATTTCCCATTCAGCTGGGAGGCTCCTTAAAATCTTCATACACATTTCCTTTTGTGTATATTCTTTCCCAAGAGCTGAAAGCTCATTTCTGATTTCAGTGAATCTGGCATCCAGCTGATCCATGGTTTCACCTGCAAGCATTTTGAAATTTTCAAATTTTTGAATAGCAACAGACAATTTATTTTCTTTGATTTGTTCTGATCCTTCACAAATTAAAGTCAGTTTATTTCAGATTTCTTTTGCAGATTTGCAAGATTTGACTTTATTGAACATTGCTTTGTCCAAAGTCTTGTAAAGTATGTCCTTGGCCACATTGTCCAAGTTGTATCTCCTCCTGTCCTCATTAGTCCACTCAGTCCTTGGTTTTTCAACCATGGCTGGTCTTTTCTCAGCAGCAGCTTCTTCTCCTTCAGCTGCAACTGCTCTTATTGTAGCCGTGTTCACTTTCAATATTTGCACTAGCCATCCTCTATCACAAGCCACATTTCATCGTGTAGAGCAGATAGATGAGCCTGCATACAAATTTTCCAATCATCAAATTCTTCAACAGTGAACATAGGAATGTGTGTCAAATTTGCTTCCATGATAATAACTTTGCTTAAAATGAAATATTTGAAAATACAAGTGTTTAAAACCTTTTTGAAAAGATAGAGATCTAGTTCAGTAACCAGTGCGAAGGATCAATGAACCAACCGCTCTGATACCACTTGTAGGTCCCATGGGTGGGAGTAAGGTTTAGAGGGGGGTGAATAAACCTTACCAATTTTTCTATTTTAGTCCTTTTAAAAAATATAACAGAGTTAACTCAAACAGTTGTGTCCTTGAGGGACAGGTAAGTTGGTTATTAAATTTGAGTTAGCCACTCAAATGGACTCGATAGAGTTTGTTGATAGAATAACTTCGGTTGTTTAACCTGAACTTTAACTTGGATGTATTGGTTTTATCATCGGAAGACTTAACACCCTTGATTTGTTTTAAGTTTGTTTTAACACTTGATTTTTAACACTTGGTTATTAATCAGTTGGATAGCAAATATGAGTTGTATCAGTAGATATGATGTAAGTATGCAGAAATGTAAATGTGCTGAAAGATAAATGACGCAAGTAATTTTTATAGAGATTTGAAGATGGGGTAATTCTTCTAATCCTCTCTTCTCCAACTCTTGGAGGAATTCACTATGTAACAGATCAGTTTACAACGTGGTGAACAGTCTAGAGACAGCCTTGGTCATACAACTGGCTTCTCTTGCGACTCAGCTACTTCACAGAGCAGTTGCCTTGCTACTTCAGCTCACTTCTCAAGCTCTTGGATTTGATCACGAAGCCCTCCAATAACTTGATACTGGTTCGACCTTGAACCTTCCTACAATCCTCCTTGAAAAGTAGACCCCTTTTGATTCTTTAAAAGTTTCCTCTTCAACAGATTTGAAGTTGTCTTTCCTTCACAGCTTGTGTTGTATCGATTTTCTTCGAGTTTCAGGCTTGAGGATTTATTTGAATGTACTTGAAAAAATTGCAGGTTAATTGCTTGAATAATGCTTGCTTGTTCGTGGTTCAGGTAACCTTTTCTTAGTAAATTCCTCAGCCTTTTATAGTGCACTTTTGAAATTTTGCCCATTGAAGAGATAGGCTAATTTCAAAAATCACTTGTGTTCGTTGGCTTGTCTTGTCTGCAGTCCTTGATATTGACATTTCCTCGTATTAAATGTCTTGCAACATTCCAGACTTTCTGACACACGGTGCAGTGCTTCCCATTGGTCTATTCCTTTTGCACAATTCTGGGACTAACACTTTACACCTGACAGTAGCTCAGAGTCAAACTGTCTAAACTGTGTGAACTCACTCTTAAGCTGCAGTGTCTTACTTGGTGGAAATAATTTAAATAAGAACTTCTGGTTTAACTCATCCCAAGTATTCACACTCCCTTGGTCAAAGTGCCTAACCAATTTGTAGACTTATCCCTTAAAGAGAAAAGGAATAGGCGCAGACGTATAGCATCATCTGACACCCCATTCATCTTGATCGTGTCGCATATCTTCATGAAGTGTGCGAGATGAGAGTTGGGATCCTCAGATGGAAAACCCTCAAACTAGTTCTTCTGAATCATCAAAATGAGCGCTGGCTTCAACTTGAAGTTATTTGCATTTATGGGACATTGGAAATTCCACCATAGTTGCGATTTATTTGTGGGCGAAAGTAATCGCGAATCGCTTGTTGTTGGACTGCCTGAATTTCTGGTCTCGGTAACTCATTAATGATCCTATTGATCCCATTGTTAAATTCCATTGTTGGCTCCGTTATTACCCCCGTTGTTCTCTTCCACATCCCCCATAGTATGATCCTGCTATCTTTCTGCCCGTTTAGTAGATGCACTAGGTCACCTTGCAAAAGCTTCAACCTCCAGTATGAACGGTGCTAATTCTCTTTGCTTCAAGCGAGTGTTCATGCACTACCTGAACCAACTAAAAGAAACAAGTCAAATAATATAGGAGTGGAATTAAACAAAAAATAAAAATAAATGTATAAATTAAAAATAATTCTATTTATTGCAATATTAGTACTAAAAATTTAATTAGTCCCCGGCGACGGCGCCAAAAACTTGTTCGCCTTATTTTTAGCTTCACCGTAAGTGAACGGTGCAGTTAATAGATAGGGTTAGCAAGGTCGATCCCACAAAGACTAATAAATTTGTGTACTAAGTATTGAGATTGTAATATAATTATTTTTATTCAGACGATCGAAAGTTGATGATTGGTTTTGTAAAAGCTAGACAAGATTTTATCATAAAAAGACAAAGTAAAGAGTTGATTAAAAGATCAAGGAGGTGAATGGATTCCTGGTTTATGGTTTCAGTTAATATCCCTCTTGTTATTCGATTAATCAAAACCAAAGTTATTATTATTCTTCCCTATAAGACAATCAAAAAAGTATTTTACCCTCTCTCTCGAGACACAATAAAAACGTTGATTGGAATATCTATATTAGCATCTCTACTCAACATAAAAAACCAACTCCCTAAAGCATAAAAGATTATTTATCCTCAGAAATATTCACAGACTTCTCAATCATGCAAAATATTCATGTCAAGTACTCAAGATCTAGTATTGAAACTTATCTCTCGAATTATGAATCAATACATCAAACAAGTTAAACCAATGGCCATTTGATAAACAAGAAATAAAATAGAGTACTCGAATAGGGTTTGAAATATTAACTTCAATTTCAATTAAACATCAAACAAAAGTATCCATTAACCTAATCCCAAACCCCGGAATCACAAGGTGTTAAGCCGGATATGGGAAATAAACAATTCATAGACAAATCGTTCATATGCATATCTAACTAATCGAAAATAAAAGATACAATGGAATGAGAAAACTCAAGGATGTCGATGATCTCTCGATCTATCTTCAATCTCTCAAATCCTCCGATAGAAGGTTGCTCTTTTCTCTGCTTTCTAGGGCAAAAATCAGTGTGTTTGTTTGGAGCCACCTCGTTTCTATTTATACTCCCTTGGGCCAAAACCTAAGTCAAAATTGGATAAACCTGACTTTCTCGCACAAACGCACGTGCCATGCGCTTACGCACGACCAGCCCGTGCGTCAAGCCGTAAGAAATTTTTCTTTTTGAATTGACGCACGGGTCGTACGTCCAAGCACGACCAGCCCGTGCATCCCTGCGAAGGCTGACTCCTCTTGTCCTGTACACACACGGGCCGTGCCTATGAGCACGGGCTGCCCGTGCGTGGCCTTATTTCGCCCAGTTCATCCGATCTCTTCTCGGTTTAACTCCAAACTTTACGTATTCACTCGGTTCTCAATGGTCCTTTACCGCAATGCTCCGATTTGTGACCAAAGTGCTATAAATATCGTTTAATTCCTACAAAACAAGCAAAGCGTAATATCTTTTCCACTTTATAAGAATATGGCCCATTTTACTCAGTTAATGCATGCATATCAACTTATTCTAACCACAATTATGCCCAAATTACATGCAAAACTCATACTAATCAATATTTGAACAAATGTCCTACGAATTCGAGAATGGGCTATGCAAATGAAGGCACTAAGAATAGACCAAGTGAACTACTTCAAATCACTCTTCACAAAACTTGTGATTTGGTGTGGTGATCAAGCTCAATTCCAGCAGAGACAATGTGACAACATCAACAGACTAGAAGCCACACACAAGACTGGCATGGAGCTGATGAGACTGCAATATAAATATGATCTTCAAAACACAGAAAGCACTCTGCGAGCGGAGATGATGAAAATAAGCGCAGAGATGAATATTCTTAGATCAGAACAGAGAGCAGCTCACTCAGTCACCCATGAGAAGCTCGGTCATCTCTTGACGCACACTCCTCAAACTTCTCTAGCGGGTATTGGTGATGCCAAAAAGGGGGAAATAAAAGTGTAAGCAAGGGGGAAGAACCTTCGAAGAAGACCCCCAACCCCCTGAAGACTGTGTTGAATAAATTACAACTTGGCTCAGCTACCAGCTCTCTCCACTCTCAGCTTTGCATGACATGTCAGCTGATACAAAAGCTGACTTAGCCTTTTAGAGGATAAGAGCTGCTATCGAGGCTGAATTCGCAGAAGTTGATCGCAGGCAGCATGGTCGTATAGAAGGATTAAAATCCAAATTTCAAGGTCCCCCAGCAAGGTTGCTCCCAGATTCTCCAACTGTGAAAATCCCAGAAGGACCCGCTCCAGATGCAGGGCCTGAGCCAAGGTCAGTTGAAGAATTTGAAATGCTCAAATCAGAAGGATTCTTCAAAGGAATGAGTCTTGCAAATGCATGATTTGTATTGGGAAAGAGGGTCAGATGTTGTTAATTTAGACAAGAAGCAACAGACTCAGTCAAGTAGTCAGCAGACTTCAAGTGCTCCACCAGTTCAGTACGCTCCCAGAGGAGGAGTTGACTCCGAAAGAGGAAAGGGAAGGTCTAGTGGAAGAGGCAGAGGCACTCCACCAAGAAGGTGTTAGTCCAAGTGGCTACAAAAATCTAGAGGGAGGTGAATAGAGTTTCCCAATTTACCGATTTATGCCATTTTTTCGAATATGTAGAAGATGAAGAATTGGAAGTGCAAAAATTAAATCAACACACGATGATTTATTGAACTTCAACCCACCTAGGGCCTAATGCTCTACCACTCGGTATGTCCGAATGGATTTCGAAAAGGGAAAAAGATTATTAATAGATACCAAACTATTACAACCTTTGCCTTGAAGAGTATCACACTCTTCTTACGACACCAACTTATAAGAGCACCAAACTCTTATCACCTCAAACTCTTCAACACCTAATAATCAACCAAGTGTGTTCTTACCACAAGAACACTAACAAGGATTTCTTGTTTTGGATGATTTGACAATTACAATCAAGATTACACTTTGTATGAAAATATTACTACTCAAAAGTGCAAGTGTAATCAAGAAAGAAAGCCTATCAATCTAGATTACACTTTGAAGTGTTGTATTTGATCCTTCAAATTCTTTATCTATTTATAGGAGAGGTTCAAGATTGGATCTCCAACATAAGCTCCCCAATCTTCACTTTTGTCTATAAAAGAAGGATCAAAAGATGTACAAGAATGGTTAGGCATTGATAAAGTAAATTTATCAGATAATGGCTTAACAACGGATAGAATTTTGCTGTCAAAAATCATAAGGCGATCGATCGCTATGTTGAAAATTCAAAAGTTTAAAACGTTAATATGAGATTAGACACGGGTTGCTGGGGGATGGGGATCGGTCCACTGCACAGGGTGACCGATCGCCTAGGGGGTTGGATCGGTCCCCCTGAGAACAGAGAGACAACAAATAGAAAGGCCAAGAAACAGAGTTGTAGGGGGTCGACTGGTCGCCCTCCTTATTTTTCTTCTCTATTACGGTTCTATTTCAAAAATACAACTTTTAGGTATGGGTTGCCCTATAGAGTGGCCGGTCGACCTCAATACAAAGAAGTTGTCCAATTTTTGTCAAAAATAAAATTCAAAGAAATGCTTCAAAAACTTAGTAAAAATACTTAAAATGTTTTGAAGTTTTTGGACAACATTTGGGGACATTGTTTTGGTATAAAAACTCATATATAAAATCATCAAAATCATGATAAAAATATTTTTCTAACAGAAGGCCTAAGGACATTCAATATGTAAATCCCCAAAAGAATGATATGTTATACTGGGCCGGACTCAAGGAACTGGGAAATAGAGACGTTGCCAGGCGAATGAAGAGGCAGCTAAGTGCCAAGAAGAAGAAAATATCAGGCAAGAAAGAGAATGGGGAGAGAGAAGGAGGAGAGATCAAGCTCAAAAGAGAGCTTATGAAAAGAGGAAAAGGGAAGGTGAAGAATAAGAGAGAAGAAACAAGCAGCAGAGACATTGAAGGCTGCTGAAACACTTTATTGTAGTATTTTTACTTAACTAAATACAAAGAGAGAAATGTAAGTACTCTGTGAGCTATACACTCTATCCTCAAGCCTAAAACTCGAAGTAAATTGATCCAACACACTCAGTGAAGGAAAGAAAACTTCAAACTATTGAAGAGGAACATTGTTGAAAGACAAGGGGTCTGCACAACCAATGTTGAAGGAAGTGCAGTAAGGTTCTAGTTCGAACCAAGGCTTTGGACTTGTTGGAGGGCTACATGATCAAATCCGCAAGTCTAAAGGAGTTGAAGTAGCAGGACAACTGTCTTGTGAAGAGCTAGTCTCAGAAGTGAAGCCAGCTGTGTGATCAATGCTAAGCTTGGATTGTTGTACTATTGTAACGAAGTCACTGTTACTTTACTGGATTCCTCCAGGAGTTGGAGAAGAGTGGAGTAGATGAATTACCCCATCGTCGAACCATTATAAAATTGCTCTGTGTCTTTTATCTTTCAGCACATTTATTTCTTGCTTATTTTTATCTGATGTTAGATAAATTTGCTAAGTCTACTGATAATAACTTAATCATAAAGCAAGTGTTGAAAATATATCTATACATATACCTATCTTAAAAGTGTGAATGTTTTTTTGAAACTTTTGATTAGACAAAAATATCCCTTTGACATAGTAAAGTTAGGGCAACTATGTAATTTAATATTTATTTAACTTTTATTTGTTCAATTATAAGACAAAGTGACCTTTTGTATCTACACGTCAAAAATATTTTATTCTTTCATTTATAACTCGTAAAATATTTTGAATTTTCAAATAATATTAGTTTCATATTAAGCTAGATTTCGAGAGCTTTCTAACAACATGTCATAAGCACATATAAGAACTTAGCATGAGAAAGTTTCAATCATTTAAAGTTCAGGACTATATAAAAATTAAGAATTTAAATTTTTTTAATAATTTTCATAATTTATTATATAGAGGCAGAAAGATCATTTCAAAGTAAAATATAAAAAGAAAATAATTTAAAAACATCAAGTGTTTTGATGCTAAAAAATTGCATATAAAAACACATAGTTCCCTTTATTTAATTTATGTTGTCAAATATCTCTTTCAGCTAACAAATGGATCATTTATTCCTATATACTAAATACTTGGATAAAATTTATATTTATATTTGTATCTATATAATCTAAATATATATAATTAATTAACCAATGAAAATACACACACATATATGTGTGTATATATATATATATATAAATTAAAAGAATAAATGCAAAAAAAACATTAAAAATTGTATATATATTTATTACAAAAATTAGAAGGTTAACTTAATAAAAAATATATATTAAATTGATAATAAAACATGTACCAGAATAATTAAATTTTAGTAAAATGATTTGAGAAGAGTGAAACGTGAGCTAAAAATTGACTAAGTCTAAACGATCATATGTTATGTAAAAGAGAAAAAAATAAATAAACTCATTTAATATGTAACAATTTAACATTTGCGAAGAAAGTAATATATTACTTAAATTACATGTTAATTCAAATACTAATCTTACATTTATGATAAACTAAGTAAATTAAATAATTGCAACAAACTAAAATGAAAACTAAGAATAAAAAATATTAGAAATACGGTTATACTAGACATTTATTAGTTGAGATTGTCAAATATAATTTTGGGGGTTAATAATCTAACATAGATAGTTTAAGATTAAACCAAAACAAACATATTTATAAAAAGTTTAAAGAGCAAAAGTAAATAGTAAAAAATTTGTGTCATAGCTAGAACATCTAAAGAAATTAAATAACTTTCATATACTACGTGTAATTTGACATTTTTGATGAAAATTTCAATTCATTTAAAAAGTACGGGAGTGATTGCTTGACCTTTCGTTCCGCTCATTTTTACTTTAAGAGAGTAATGTGAAAATTTTATTTTAAAAAAATGAGAATAAATTTTGAGAGTGTGATTGGATATAAGATGAAAATGTGATGATTATAGTTGATGTGATATTTTTTTATTTAAATTATAAGTGGATGTGATTGATGATTTGAAAAATGAGAAAAATGAATAGTGTATTTTTTGAAAATTTTCACAAGTAATCACATATTCATGCAAAATTTTGTCCAAATAGTGGAAGAGGTGAAAACAATTTCACAGGCAAGCACTCCCGTACACCTTTAAAACTTATAAAAGTTCAAGTACAAAAATAATAATTATTATAAAATTTAATACAAATTATTTTAATTTTCACAAAATGAAGGATTACGAAAATTTTGAACAAGAATCAAAACACTACAAGAAAACACATTAACAAAATCGTTAGAATTATTAATATTCTAATTCCAACACCACAATAATCCATTGGAAATTCCAATGGTAAATAAAATCATAGGATTGTCTGTTGGAATTGAAAATTCCAATAGTAATTCCAACAGTAAAAAAATATTGGAATAAACCATTAGAAATATCGTAGGAATTTTTCAAATCTAACAGAAATTTCAACGACAAGTAAACCTGTTGAATAAGACATTGGAACTTCCATTGAAAATTTTAAAATTTCAACAAAAAATCCAACGGCAAATAACACTATTGGAATTTCCGCTAGACAAAATTCCAATGGTATAGCTCTATTAAAATTACCATTGGAATAACTATTGGAGTTTTTTTTTTTTCACAATTGAATATCCCAATAGATAAATACCATTGGGATAATATTCCGTTGGAATTTTTTGTTGGGATTTTGTCATTCCAAATGCCATTTTTCCAATAGCGTATTTTCCATTGATCAAAAATTTCGAAGAATTTTTTCAATTGAAATTTCAATTTTTTTTTTCTTTTAGTGAAACTGAAAAATCATTGTATTTATATGAAATTGTAATAAATAAATAATTAAATAAAATAAAATCATTTAATATGAAATCATTTGATATATGTCAAAGTTTAATATTTCTTAAATTACTGGTTAATTCAAGTACAAATATAGTATTCAAGATACTATTTATGTACCAAATTTTCTATGTTAAACCATATATTATGATAAAGTCAAGAGAAGTGACCATTTTTAGTGATAAATATTATGAATTATCCTGGGGTATAAGGAGGCATAAAATAATAATTAACGGATTTTTTATAACTCGATATCTAAATTATCTTTGGCAACTATATTTTTTTTTGATAAAAAAGTTCAATCAAAATTTAAATAAACATTAAAGTACTATACACTTTTTCTCAAAAATTGGTTAAGTCTATTCACCCCCTCTTCTAGACTTAACTTAAACACCCCTTTGGAACCTACATCAAGAATTATCCAAATGAGTGTAGAAGATTCTAGCTGCTGGTAGATGGAGATCTAAAGATACGAATTACAAACCCTAAATCGAAAATGTCAATTTTTGTCTTTTTTTAAGATTTATTTACGTTGTCCGTTGATTAGGCACACGTGTATTCATCATACGTAGTATAATCATGCATTATGAAGTGCTGACATATATGTCAACCTGATATAAATGGGCTTTGGCTCCGACAATAGCGGGCCAAGTTAATTTTTTTTAACTATTTTAAATAAGGGAGTCACTATTTGCACCCCAATTTTTATAAATACACTCATTCCCTATTTTTACAAAATTAAAATAACTTAAAATGGCTATTATGATCTTACTATTGAAAAAAATACACCCACTACTTTTTTCGAAGTGTGGCACGATCGTGCCCTATTTTTAATACATGGCACGATCGTGCCCTATTTAAAATAGGGCATGATCGTGCCACACTTTTAACATTCGTTTCTTAAAAACACTGATGTTAAAAGTGTGGCACGATAGTGTCTTATTTTAATACATGGCATGATCGTGCCATAATTTAAAATAGGGCACGATCGTGCCACACTCTTAACACCAGTTTCTTAAAGAAAACCGATGTAAAAAAATGTGGCACCTATTTTAAATTGTGGCACGATCGTGCCATGTATTAAAATAAGGCACTATCGTGCCACACTTTTAACATCAGTTTTTTTAGGAAAACCGATGTAAAAAGTGTGGCACGATCGTTCCCTATTTTAAAGTGTGGCACGATCGTGCCATGTATTAAAATAGGACACGGTCGTGCCTATTCGAACATGGCGAAAAAATGGACGAATTTGAAATAAAAAAACCCAAAAATTGTAACACCATTTCAAACTCAACCTATAAAACCTTTAATCTATTAAAAATAACACATTTTTGCACTTAATGCTATAGTTAAAATAGCACGATAGCAAAAAATAAAAAATTAGCAACTGAAACCCTAGGGAAGAAAAAAATTGGGTGTATTTAGAGTTTCTTTTTGACACTAAGGGCATAATAGTTATTTTAAGTTATTTTAATTTTGTGAAAATATGTGGTAGGGTGTATTTATAAGAAATTGAGGTGTAAATAGCGTCTCCCTTTAAATAAAAAGAATGGGTATTTCTCATATTAATTGTTAGTGGATCAGGAACACAATTTCATATTATGGGTTTTTGTTTAAAGTTTTGAAGATTAAATCTTCATTATTCATTGTCATTGTATTTGAATATTAGAATATAAAAATTTCTTGACAATGTTTAGAAATTAAATTCATAGAGAAATAATGTATATAATTTTTCGGAAATTAATAATAAATTGTATAGTAATTGGCATTACAAAATATCTATTTATACATTTGGTTTTACTATAATCTAGATTATTAATGTCTAATATCTATTTATATTATAATAATATTTGAAGTTATTTTTTAAAATATTTAAAAAGATGGAAAAATTAGTTGCATTTAAACAAATATTATATAGATAAAAAATACTTAAATTTTAAAATTAGTCGAATTTGTACTTGAAGCTAAAATTTACAACAATGTAAATTTTAATATAAACCAAAATAGTCAAGTTCAATTACGGTACCATCTCTAATAGTATAACGTATCTTTCTCAAATTTTATGCAGTTTAAAAAAATAAATTAGTTTTGAGTTTATTATATAACTTTTGAAAACTTATGTGTTTGCAAAATAATTTTCAAACATAAAAGTTATTAATATTAATTATATTTAGTTATTGAAGATGACACGTGAATTGGTAACTTGTTTTTTTCTTTCATAAGACACTCTTTGATTTATTATTCATTAAGTAAAATATGTTGTGTGCAATTGAATAAAGTTTCAAAATTCATATTTCGACTTATCATTTTTTCATTATTTTATTTAATATATAATAATGGATTAATTTCTTATATATTAGGTTAATGTTTATTATTAGGACACTGGAACCATTAGGATTGCAAACTTTAAGTTTAAGTATTATGATAAAATATTGATTGTGCTATTAGAATTAAATAATATATGAAAAATTTCTTGTACATATAATGTATATTATAATTTTTTTATTTATATTTCTTTAATCGAAGAACTGAGAGAGAATACAAGAAGTAAGAACAAGAAATATAAGAATTTATTAACATTTATTTTATTTTTTTGAATTGAATAACAATAACTAATTCACTACAAGAAAGCATTAATTACCCACAGAAAAATCTTTAGGTAAGTATTAAGATAACTGTAATGCGTATGTAAAATCATAGTCGACAAATATTTGCCAACAAAATCTTAAATTATTGGTAAATACCTATAATATTTCTATCATTAAATTTGAAAATTTTCGGTGATCTTTGAGTAATTTGTCGGTATAATTTGGGCAAATTATGTTAGTAAACTCAGATTTTCTTGTAGTGAAATAAAATGATAATATTATGTTGGATTTCAGTATAAAAGTTATTTGATCAATTTTTTTATTAATGTGATAACTATTGATATTTATTAGTTATTAGCTTATGAATTATAAGCTAAATTGCTTGCCTGATTATGTAAAATACATCCAATGTTAAAAGAATTCAAAAATTAATTAAGGAAAAGAGAATCTTGCCATCATATGAAATAAAAGATTGATGAATGTGAACGTAAGCTAATATAAGAACTTATTTAACAATTCACATTGATCAATAATTACATTAAAGAAATATATATTATAATACTTTGAAATCTTTAATTAAATATTTTGAGTATTAAATTAATGTTTACTTCTTTGTAAATTATTTTTAATATTTTAATATTAATCAATAATATTATTATTTTTGTAAAGCCATGTAGATCATGTGCGACACACATGCTTCTTACTAGTTTTAACAAAGGTTGTAAGATTTCCGCTAAAAAACCAAGTGTGTTGTATTTCTAAAAGGTCATCTCACTCAACTGAGTTATCTTATCAACAACTCTCTCGAGTCTGTTGAGTGACTAACTCTACTGTAGAGGTTGAACAAAGTTGTCCCTCAAGGACTGAGCTAACTTGCGATAAAACTCTAATTTAAGGACAAAACTCAAAAATTGGTTAAGTCTATTCACCTCCCTCTTCTAGACTTAACTTAAACACCCCTTTGGAACCTACATCAAGAATTATCCAAATGAGTGTAGAAGATTCTAGCTGCTGGTAGATGGAGATCTAAAGATACGAATTACAAACCCTAAATCGAAAATGTCAATTTTTGTCTTTTTTTAAGATTTATTTACGTTGTCCGTTGATTAGGCACACATGTATTCATCATACGTAGTATAATCATGCATTATGAAGTGCTGACATATATGTCAACCTGATATAAATGGGCTTTGGCTCCGACAATAGCGGGCCAAGTTAATTTTTTTAACTATTTTAAATAAGGGAGCCACTATTTGCACCCTAATTTTTATAAATACACTCATTCCCTATTTTTACAAAATTAAAATAACTTAAAATGGCTATTATGATCTTACTATTGAAAAAAATACACCCACTACTTTTTTCGAAGTGTGGCACGATCGTGCCCTATTTTTAATACATGGCACGATCGTGCCCTATTTAAAATAGGGCATGATCGTGCCACACTTTTAACATTCGTTTCTTAAAAACACTGGTGTTAAAAGTGTGGCACGATAGTGTCTTATTTTAATACATGGCATGATCGTGCCACACTCTTAACACCAGTTTCTTAAAGAAAACCGATGTAAAAAAATGTGGCACCTATTTTAAATTGTGGCACGATCGTGCCATGTATTAAAATAAGGCACTATCGTGCCACACTTTTAACATCAGTTTTTTTAGGAAAACCGATGTAAAAAGTATAAAAAAACCGATGTAAAAAGTGTGGCACGATCGTTCCCTATTTTAAAGTGTGGCACGATCGTGCCATGTATTAAAATAGGACACGATCGTGCCTATTCGAACATGGCGAAAAAATGGACGAATTTGAAATAAAAAAACCCAAAAATTGTAACACCATTTCAAACTCAACCTATAAAACCTTTAATCTATTAAAAATAACACATTTTTGCACTTAATGCTATAGTTAAAATAGCACGATAGCAAAAAATAAAAAATTAGCAACTGAAACCCTAGGGAAGAAAAAAAGATTGGGTGTATTTAGAGTTTCTTTTTGACACTAAGGGCATAATAGTTATTTTAAGTTATTTTAATTTTGTGAAAATAGGTGGTAGGGTGTATTTATAAGAAATTGAGGTGTAAATAGCGTCTCCCTTTAAATAAAAAGAATGGGTATTTCTCATATTAATTGTTAGTGGATCAGGAACACAATTTCATATTATGGGTTTTTGTTTAAATTTTTGAAGATTAAATCTTCATTATTCATTGTCATTGTATTTGAATATTACAATATAAAAATTTCTTGACAATGTTTAGAAATTAAATTCATAGAGAAATAATGTATATAATTTTTCAGAAATTAATAATAAATTGTATAGTAATTGGCATTACAAAATATCTATTTATACATTTGGTTTTACTATAATCTAGATTATTAATGTCTAATATCTATTTATATTATAATAATATTTGAAGTTATTTTTTAAAATATTTAAAAAGATGGAAAAATTAGTTGCATTTAAACAAATATTATATAGATAAAAAATACTTAAATTTTAAAATTAGTCGAATTTGTACTTGAAGCTAAAATTCTCACCAGGACCTATGCAGGTGATAAAGTTTTGATTCCGCGAATGACACTTACCCGTCTGACCTTAGAATACCCTTGAAGTTTCAGCGTAAATAATTTTCGTATGTCATGACTATAAATAAAAGTTACGGACAATCTCTCTCGAATGTCATACTATAACTAAAGCACAAATTTTCAGTCTTACAATCATATATTGCAGTTTCATGAGTCACCAATCATAAGGTTAAAAATATTAATATGTGGTGATTATGAATCAAAAAAAGGGTTGAATAGTATCGTGTACGAAAAAGTGCTTCACAAAATTTGTTATTTTTAATTGTAGTGGTTTAATGTGATTAACTTGTTTGAAATATGTTTTTTATAGTTTCTATATTGCATAAATATTGTAATTTTTATATCATCAAATTTATATAATTCTCCACAGCACATCCCATATGGCCCGACATAACACATTCCGTGCATTGTACGGGTGAAATACTAGTTCCTACTTCCTAGTAACATTATAATTGAACTGATGTGTTTTTTTCCAATATTGTATGTTTTGAAATATGTGATTACAAAATTTGTTACATAATAATCGGCTCCAAGTTCTAATTTCCGACTATTAAAGTTTGAATCTTGAGACGGAATCCTCTATAATCAAAACAGATTATCAGCGGCGTCGTATACTCGTATCCTACCTTTCTCCAACGTTCCACTTTCGACCAAAGATGAGGTTTGCTTTCGACTTAACGGAACCAGACGAACGTCAATCTCCGTCACCTCCACCGTCGAATTCACTTGCTTTTGGCTCAACGGAACCCAACGGACGTCAATCTCCGACACCTTCGCCGTCGCACTTACTTGCTTTCGACTCAACGAAACCCAACCGGCGTCAATCTCCGACACCTTCGCCGTCGAATTCCACTACTAAAGCTGAGCTCCAATGGTTCCCACTCCAGAATCACCCGCTCTTCTCATCCGCCACCGCCAGCGCGCCGTCCCCTGCCTCCGCCGAAAGAGTGCCTCCGAATCTCATGGCGTGGGATGGAGCTTCGCGGCTTTATTTCTGGGATTTAAACAAGAAGTGCCTCCACCGGATCTCAATTCGGCTGGGTGAACCCGACCCGGCCTCCATTCTCGCGGTCTTCCCCTCTAAGGTATTCTCCTTCGTCCTTTTTGGTTTACTATTCAATATGTGTGTTTTGTGTCTGTGGGTGACATTGGCAAGTGCTTGAACCCAAGCATAAAGCAATTAGGGTTTAAGAGGGGTTTATGAAACTATTAATCCATTAAGTGGACTTTGATATACTCACTTAACGTTTCACAGAGAAAATTGAAAAAAGTAGTGCATATAGTATTTGACAGCCTCCTTTTAGCATAGGACTTTAAGAATTGTTATTGTTGTAATTTTACTCATGGGCTTTTTTGATGGAGATGAGTTAACGGTTGAAATGGACTATTATGATGATACTACTTCAATGGATTGACTTAATGCAATAGCCAACAATCAAATCAATAGCGTGGGAGCAGCTTACTGGCGTTCACTTTTCATAATTTACAATGTTCTAGAAGAATTCCATGTGGCTTGCTCATACTTGTTTTGTTCGCTTATAGGTGCTGCAAGCAAAAATGCCATTGAGTTTTGAGGTCAATAAGATTTCCATCAACCGAGATGGATCAGCTATGCTCCTAGTTGGATTGGAAGGCCTACGTGTTATGCACCTCTATGGACACTCTTCACCTGAAGAAAATACCATCATCTGTCGGTAAGTTTAACTTTACTTGTTACAAATCAACCTCTGTGCGTAAATAAAAGTTCGCTTGTTCTTTTTTAACTTTCCATATATAGAAAAGAAATAGAAAGAGATAGACTAGAAACGACATTTGTTATGTCAATGACCCCAAAGGGGTATTAAATGAATGGAATTGGGATATGGATGGAATATATTGAGATCGCCACTTTGAGGTTCCCTCTTAAATGAGGCATGGAAGGGAGCCACTAAGAAGAAGTTCCGGGAGTTACGAAGGAGGGTTTGAGCTCATATTGGTCATGGGAGAATGGGAATTGAACTCTATGAGATCTATTTTCCCATTGTCCATTGTTACTCAGTAGGTCAGTGGTAGAGCGGTCGGCTGTTAACCGATTGGTCGTGGGCTCAAATCCTACTTTGCATACATATCCATGCAAGGGGATAAATTAAAAGTTAGTTACTTTTGGAGCATGTAATTTCGTGATATGAGGCTGATGCTTAGCCTTAAAAAGTTCGTTGAGATTCCTTATTCGTAAGTATCAACAGAACTGAATGCCTTGTCATGAAGAAACTTTTCACAACAAAGTAGAACTCCTTTGAAGTTACCCGTTTTCACATTCTTCAGTCATTCTTTTCAATTATTCCATGAATCATGTTCAGATAATCTGAATGATTAACATGTTTAGGCGGTCTCCGGGAAATGTGAAGTTGAGTCGCAATTGGGTGTTTCATTTGATGTGTGTTGTGTATGACTTCACAAGACATCAGATCATTTATCCAGGATGCTAAATTCTTGGTCACTGACTGGCTATGAAAACAGTGTTTCGCCATATTTTGAGTTACTAAGTTGGTTTGGTATGTACAATATTTGATAGTGAACTCTTTAATGTTCCTGTGATAAGCTTGATTGCATATTAGCATAAAGAGATTACCTGCTGCTTTATAAATTTCTTTGCTACAGAGATTGAAAAGAAGTGCTGCTATGTCTTAAACTTTTTACAGGACAGTTTCGATTGGTTCAGAAATTTACTTCAACAGAAACAATTTCATACGCATTCTGCAGATTTCTTGGCACCCTTACAGTGATACACACTTGGGAATCCTGTCCTCAGATTCCGTTTTCCGGTAAAACGCCATTCTTCAACATTTTTATTGGAACTACTGGTCTATGATGTTTGTTAAGTGAATCTGTGTTTTGGGGTTTCCACATTCTAAAAGATTGTAACTATCACATCCCCAGTTCTGTTAAAGTGGGACTTGGTTGTTTTTCTTTATTTATTTTTTAGTAAGTATAGTAATGGGGCTTGTTACAAAAGTAGTGTTTTTAGTCGTATGGGTAGTAGAAGTTGAATCAAATAAATTATGTGTTGCTTTCCATGTGCGCCTTTTTGTAAGGAAGACAATCTATCTATAGAGAGTCTGTTTAAGTTTTAATTGTCCTTGTTCGATGAAATAAGCTTCATCCAGATATGCACACTAAATCTCTCATGAAAGGCCTCATCTTGTATATAATATTACGTGCAAATAAAACCATTCACATTTATTTCTGAAAGATCTAGATTTTGTTTGTGACGGTTTCAAACATATGCACCAGCATGAACTCATTTGATGGGGCTGTTGATCTTTTCGCAGAATTTTTGATTTGTCTGCAGACCTTGGGCAACCGGAGCAGGAATACTATTTGCAACCTGTAGAGCCTGGCAGTTCCCGCAATGCTGCAGCAATATGTCCAGTTGATTTCTCCTTTGGGATGGATCATTTGTGGGATAGATTCAGTGTAAGAGGGTACAATTATTTCGCTAGTCTTGCATGGGTTGATTTCTTGTGTATATATGTATTGAAAATGAAAAAAGTCATCATAGGTGGAGACTTAAATGGACATGTGGGGAAGGATGATGAAGATTATGAAAGGGTCCATGGAGGATATGGCTTTAGCTCGCGTAACAATGAGGGTAGAACCATCCTAGACTTTGCAGTTGCTTATGATTTCATTATAGGTAATACCTTCTTTAAAAAAAGAGACGAACATTTAATTACATTTAAAAGTGGTCCTAACAAATCACAAATTGACTACTTCCTAACCAGAAAAAAAAGCGATAGAAAAATATGCAAAGATTGCAAAGTAATACCCGGAGAAAGCCTCACCACCCAACATAGACTACTAGTTTTGGATATCAAACTTATTAACATACACTTGAAGAGAAAGAAAATTAACCTACAGAGAATTAAGTGGTGGAACTTAAAGAATAAAGAAAAAGAGATAGTTTTGTCAAATCTTTAGTAGAAACCATTGATTGGAAAGTAGAAGACAAAGCCGATGATACATGGAACTATGTAACTACTCAAATGAAAAAGATCGCAAAAGAAACATTAGGGGTGTCAAATGGTAATAAATGGAATAAAGAGTCATGGTGGTGGACTCAAGAAATCCAAGAGAAGGTAAAGGAAAAACGAACTAGTTATAAAGTATTATATTCCCGTAAAAAACGAAGAAAATCTTAAAAGATATAAAGACGCCAAAAAAGAAGTAAGAAGAGCAATATATGAAGCAAAACCAAGGCATATGAATATTTCTATAAAAAACTGATACTAAGGAAGGAGAGAAAGATATATATAAAATAGCAAAATTTAGAGAAAAACAAACAAGAGATCTAACCCAAATTAAATGCATAAAAGATGAGAACGATAATATTTTAGTGAAAGACGAGGACATAAAAGATCGATGGAAGAGGTATTTCAATAATCTTTTAACGAACCAAGAGGAATGAAGTCACATTAGGGGAACTAGGCCAATCAATCGAATAGAAATCGTACCTTTTATCGTAAAGATTCAACTTCATGAAACAAAAAAGCACTAAACAAAATGAAAACTGGCAAAGCATTGGCTAGATATACCAATTGAAGCATGGAAATGCCAGGTGGAGTTGGAATTGCATGGCTTACTAAATTATTTAATGTTATCCTAAAAACTAAGAAAATGCCTAATGAATGGAGAAAAAGTATATTGATACCTATATATAAAAACAAAGGGGATATACAAAATTGTGCAAATTACAGGGAATTAAATTAATAAGTCATACAATGAAACTATGGGAAAGAGTTATAGAAGCGAAATAAGAAATGAAACTAGAATATTAGATAATCAATTTGGCTTCATGCCGGGAAGGTCCACAATTGAAGCTATACACTTAATTAGGCGATTATGTGAACAATATAACGAGAGAAAACAAGATTTACATATGGTTTTATTGACGACCTTGAAAAGGCATACGATAGAGTCAACCGAGATATAATGTGGCGCGTATTGGAAAAAAAGAGAAATAAAAATAGCTTACATAGATGCGATAAAAGATATGTATAATGATATAACAACATGTATCGGGACACCAACGAGAATGTCTAGTGAATTCCCAAACACTATAAGTTTGCATCGTGGATCCGCTCTGCCCTTACCTTTTTATCCTAATAATTGATGAAATCACTAAACACTTACAAAAATCCATCCCCGAATGCATGCTATTTTTGCGAACGATATAGTTTTAATTTATGAAACAAGGGAAGGAATAAATGCAAAATTGGAAGTTTGGAGAGAAACACTTAATCAAAAGGTTTTAATATAAGCAGGGCTAAAACAGAATACATGGAATGCCACTTTAGTAAAAACAACAGGAACAATGAGACGAAAGTTAAAATTGATGGACAGGAAGTGAGTATAACAAAGAGTTTTAAATACTTAGGATCTATAATTGAAGAGAATGGAGAAATCCATAAAAAGATGTCACACATAGGATTCAAAGGTTGGAATAAATGGAGGAGTGCATCTTCTATCCTTTGTGACCGTAAAATACCATTAAAATTGAAAGGAAAATTTTATAAAACGGCCATAAGGCCCGGAATGCTTTATGGAGCAGAATGTTGGGCGACTAAATATGAACACGAACAAAAAATGAGGGTAGCAGAGATGAGAATGTTAAGATGGATGTGCGGACACACTAGATTAGATAGAATAAGAAATGAACACATTAGAAACAAAGTGGGAGTAGCACCAATAGATGAGAAAATTAGAGAAACACGATTAAGATGATTTGGACATGTTTATAGGAGACCTTTAGATGCACCGTGCGACGTTTAGAAGGTAGAGAATCACTTTCACAAAATCAAAAGAGGCAGAGGTAGGCCTAAAAAGACTTGGAAAGAAGCTATTAAACAAGATATGCTATACCTAGAAATCAATGAAAATATGGCTTATGACCGTAAACGATGGCGCGATATGATCCGTATAGCCGACCCCACGTAGTGGGATTAAGGCTTAGTTTGTTGTTGTTGTTGTTTATACTATGTATTCAAAGTAGACCTCACCATTATGATATACTTACAACAAAATATACAGGCCTTATCCTTCTACATTAATTTGATCGGCCCACTGCTAACATCTCATAATGTTGCAATATGAAATAATAAAAGAGTTTTTGGAAAAACATACGACCAAACATATTTCTCAATTTCTCACGTTTTCCCATACTAAAAGTAACCAAAACACTCAAACAAACATATTGTTGTTATCAACCATATGTTTTGCTCCCAAATACCTACTACACCAAACATAATTTTATTTCTACTCAAGAACCACTAAATTTCAATAGAAATCGTGACATGACAAATCTCCACATAATCAAACAAGTTAAAATTATCATTCATTTTTATGTTCATAATTACATGCTTGCTTATCTTGATTATATGGACGTACAGCTTGACTTTACATGCTCTCTTTTGTCATGTGCATGTATTTTCTTTCTTATCATTCATGGGATTGCTCATCTGGTTGGTGGCTTTTGTCGAATTTACATCACATATAGGTTAGTGATTCAAGTCATAGCGAAGTTAATTGTCTTTGCCTTGCTTGATGGAGAGCTCATTTACATACGCCCTGTTTTCTTTCTGATTTGCTTTGCACCTTTTCTTTTCTCTTTTATTATCTTTTTACAGTCAATGTCTGCTTAATGGTAATCGCTTGCTGTGTTTCATCTTGATATCTTAGTTTTCTCATTTTTCAAATCTTTTATGACAATGTCATTGAGTTGTCTTGGCTTTAAACTTGGATGTCCAACAAAAATTGTAGTAGCTTAAATTTGAAGTTATAACAATTCAAATTTCAGTCAAAGTAAAATGACATCAGTTATTACCTCTGAAAACAGTTTGGGTTGACCAGAAAACCCAATCTAACAAATTTGTATGGACTAGAGAATGAGAGAGTATATTAATATCTGACTGCAAGCTTGTGAATATTTTCTTTCATATCTAAGATTATATCTTAAATGTTTTTTCACTTGTCCAGTGTTTATTAAGTAACAAAAGAATCATATCTTCCCTTAAAAGAATGATGGATTTGTATAAGACCATCTCCAATAGTTTGCACTACTTTAGTGCAGAGTCTGCACTATTTTAGTACAAAATCTGTATTTCAATTCTAGCAGTTTGCACTACTTTTTGCACTAAAAAAGAATATTCCATTAGATTTCTTCTTTTATTAATGTAATATTGGTTCTTATTACTTTATAATTGATAAAAATATTATATAAATAATATTATTTTATTAAATATAATATATTAAAATCTTATCTTCAAAATAATCAAATTAAAAAAATATAAAATTTAAGGAAATCAATGCGAAAAATTAAAATTAAAATTCATAATGAGACAGAAACATAATTACAACATGTTTGAAGATTTTTTTCCAGATCTTGAAGGTCCGGAAGTGGTCTTCCAAATTATTAGGAAAAATAATCTTGTATTTGTTTTTATTTGTATTTTCAAGAATTTTATTTTTAGTTATGATTTTACCTATTTTATGCAGTTTTTATTATTGTTGTAATTTTATGTTTCAGTATTTTGTAATGTATTTTATATATGATTTATAACTTGTGTATAGTATTTTAAATCTCATAGTATTATTCAATTACACACCATATTATTTAAAAACATTAACATGCAACTGATTTAATTTCAGTACTGTTTTCCACTAAATTTAAATTAATAAAAATACCTTTTTAGTTGAAATTAAAATTAAGAAAACAAAAAAAAAAAAAAGATAAAATGGCGCCTGGCGCTGCACTGTACAATCTCTAAAATAGCGCAGCTAATTGGCGCATTGCTGGAAGCCCAAAAGTAGCGCCCCACTCTATTATAGAGTACTGCTGGGGTTGCTCTAAGGAATGGAGCACATCTCGTAAAGGTGTTTGAAGAGTGTTGCCTGTAGTACCCAGCACGAGTACCTTAATATGTTTAATATGTTTGAAATACATCCTTAATGTGGAGAGGAGACGACTGATAGTGCTGTTCATTTTTCAGGTTTTTATCTTGTTTAGTGATGGATCCACTTACATAATTTGCCCAGTTGTTCCGTTTGGAAGGTAATCACCGTCAATATTATCTGATTATCCTTTTTGCTATTTCTGCGACCTTAAAGTTTTTAGTGATGGTGGCCCTGCTTGACAAAAAAGTATTTTACCATGAATTTTGGCTTTGAGGCTTTGCTGCTGTTCTGGTGTCGGGATATGTCAAAATCATATCTTGCAGATAGCCGGATTTTGTCATGATGCTAATGCTGGCATCTTAAATTATAAACCATCACTTTTTTTTTAATAGTTTTCCGTCCATCCTGTAGTCTACTTATTCTTTATTGACTTAATTGTATTGGAGTTCTGATTATCCTTTTCTTCTAAACAGTATGTATTTATGGGAATCAATTTTGGAAATGTATAATGATGCTCATACATTTGGGCTGAAATCAGCCAATCCAAAAGCTGTTAATAATTCTAATATGGCAATCTCTTGGCTGGAGGCGACTTTTCCTGAATTAGTTCATCAAGCTGGAGATGGTGGGAAATTGCTTGCAGTTAAAGCTCGGCCTTTTGTTTTATTGGATGCATCCGTTTCATTGCAGGTATTTTCCATCCCCTCCCCTGTATTTTGTTCCTTCTGAAGTCTGTTTGCACAGATTGCTCCCCTTTTCTTGGTTCTAATGTTACAAGATATAGGTTCAATGTGTCAATTGAGTTTTTCTTTGTATTTATTTGTTGCGTGGATTATTTTTCTTTCTAAATAGCATTAATTTCAGGGGCCTCTGCATAAAGTATGTCATGGTGTGACAGAAGATTCTGAAGTTCGGACAGGATTATGTGAAGGGCGTGCAGTCAGTTTTCTTTACAATTTAGTCGGCAAAGATTCAATTCTCGTGACCGCTTGGAGTGGCGGGCAGTTGCAACTGGATGCTTTAGCCGATGAAATTCATCCCGTCTGGAAAACGGGTAGCCCACCTCGTCTTTGTGTCGACTCATCTGAGCAGATACTTGGTGCTGCTATGATTTGTGAATCTGCTCAAAACGATCGCTCCATTTTGAAAATCGATCAGACCCCTTATCATACTGTTTGGTTGGGACATCCACCTCCTTTACTGAGATTAGCCATTGTGGATTTAGCTTTGCCTAATAAAAGTAAATCTGCGATTTCTATGTTTGCCGATCCTCTTGTCCCTGAAAGAATATTTTGCGTTCATACCGGAGGGATAGATTCGATCGTCTTGCATTTTCTCCCTTTCACCAACCAAAATACTGGAAAAGAAGGGCAAATGAGAAGTCCATCTGTATTTTCTGTTCTGAGTACATTCCCTGGCGACTCGTCCTCACCGTCACCTCTTAATGGTTTTCTGGCTTTGGCAGATTCGTTTGGAAGTTCATGGATTGTGGGACTTACCTCTTCGAATGACTGTATAGTGCTACAGATGGAGACTTGGAATGTGTTGCTTACTGATGTTATTGATAGGTTGACAGAAAATGTTGTCTCAGACGAGCTGAAAGAGACGGAGACAGATATACCCACAGTAATCAGCAAGGAGCTCCTTAGTGGGCCTAAGGCAGTTCTATTGCCCCCTTCTGCACCGAATTTACGGTCTGTGACTGCTGATTCTATTGAAGGAAGATCGATGCTTCATCAATATTTCAAGCTGTTTCATGAAAATTATGTGGAATATGCGCACAAGGTATGACCTCACTATGAAATAAGTCATGTTTGCAATTTTTTAATATTTAAGCTGGAGAAAATGTTGTCATCCCATGTATCCTCATATTCTTTTTTTTTTTGAGGGACCATGTATCCTCATATTGTTGTTGTAGAATACAGAGTTTTTTTTAAGGATAATTACAAAAACACCTCTGAGGTTTTGGCTAATTACAAAAAAATCCAAAGATGTTTCACAATTACAAAAAAAAACCCATCAAGATGGAATCTCAAAGGGGTAGTTGTAATATTTTTATAAATCTCAAGGGGGCTTTTGAAATATTTTTTGTTTATGAAAGGGAAAATGTAAGATGGAATCAAACCTTAAGGGGTTTTTTGTAATTTTCAAAAATATCTGGTTTTTTTGTTATTAGCACGAACCTCAGGGGTGTTTTTGTAATTATCCCTTTTTTAGGTTGGTTGTGTCAAGTTCGTCCAACTTTTTTTGCTTAAAGATTGGGACTAGCAGTGGAAGCCAAAAAGTTTTGGACATGTAGAACCATAGAACATATAAGCATGGACTCAAGTAGATTTTAGTGTTGATACAGATAAGGCTGAAAAACAAGCTAAAAGTTCTCAATACTCGATCAAGATCATTAAGAAAAGCTCGTTTGAGCTCGACTTGTTAATATAACAAATCAAACTTGAACATATTTTTCCGTATAATAAGATTTGAACCTTAGCTACAGCTTGACTTGATTTGTGAAAAATAAATATTGTATGTATAAAGTAGGGATAATTTCAAAAAATAAACCTGAGGTTCGGGCTAATTACAAAAAAATCAGATGTTTTTGAGAACCCCTTGAGGTTTGATTGGCTTACATTTCTTTATAAACAAAAAACTTCAAAAATCCCCTTGATATTTATAGAATATTACAGTTACCCCCTTAAATTTATGCCAAAATCAAACCTGAGGGGGCTTTTTGTAATTTTGGAACATTTCTGGATTTTTTTGTAATTAGCCCAAACCTCAGGGGTCTTTTTGTAGTTATCCCTTTAAAGCATCAAGCTATTAGAGTCCGATTCGACTAAAGCTCGATTAGATTGATAATCAAGCCAGATACACACGCGTTCATAAGCATGTATATATCTATTTCTACATCCTGTTGATATGCTTTGATGATTTAAAGATGACGTTCTTTTGTTGTTTCTAGGTGTACTTCGAACTCCAGCATCATGGACCTCATTTGAAAAGAATAATTGACAACCAGCATTCTCGATTCACGAAAATGGAGCAGAAGCTTTTGGAAGTTGAAAGTAAACAGGAAAAGATAGACGATCGCATGGACCAAGCAGTTAGGTTTCACAATTCTATAGAAGAGCGCTTACTAAAGTTGAGGCAGTTACCTGGATCACACAAAAGCCACTTTCCAAAGCAGAGAGAGATTTCAAGTCAGAACTTGGTAAATGTTCTACTGAATTTTATTTTAGAAGTTGCTCTAGAAATTCTCAGAGCCCTAAATCTATGGAGCTCAAATACTAAAATTCTGCAGGTCTGGCTAATTAAACTTATACCATCTTTGATCAGCAAATAGAATAGAATGAATTAACAATTCCTTGTGTGCAAAATCAGATGTTTTGGTTGACTTTCTTCTTGTCATAAACGAAGCAGTCCTAACTTGATTTTCTCCCTCTTTTCTCATCTTTTGAAATCTTAAATTAAGAGAAGTGGAGAAAATGTCTAGTTACTCAGAAACCCAGAAATTTGAAATTGAGACTCTTTTGAGAAGTGTGTTGTATATTGCAAATTTGGAAATTGGAACACATGAAAGTGCAGTAAGTCCATTGCTATGCATGAAAGTTGGAAGCCTGGCAGAATTTGTACCATGTCACGTGTATGTTTATATAAGGGTTAAATTATAAAAATAACTTCTGAGGTTTAGCCTTATTACAAAAAACAATAAAACCTTCAAATTACAAATATCTCATTGACATTTGTCTCTCTTTTACAAATCCCACCCTCAAGAGAGAGTATTTGTTAGGTAAATACAAACCTTTAAGGAGGTGTTTGTGGCACTTTTAAGGGGCTATTTTTAAATTTGAATGGTAACTGGAGTTTTTGAAATTAAGCTAAACCTCATGGGTGGTTTTTGTAATTATCCCTTAATATAAACAATCAAATTTCCATATTATTTTCCTGTCATATTTGCCAGTTTCATATACATCATCAATGAAGAATCCTCCCCCTCACCCCCTGGGGGCAATCTCGCAGAAATCATTATGTGACTAGAATTAACTGTACAATTATTTTTCCGAAGAATGGACCTTGACAATATTTCAATCTCTATGCAGATAAGTTTACCGGATTGGAGTTGGACGCGCTGAACTCTACCATCGAAGCACTTAGAGCGAGGTTGAAAAGACACACGCAACTCACGCAGGCAAATTCCCCAAATCAACGATCACAAAAACCAGGAAGAAGGGGAAGTAAGGTTCAAGATGACGTTTTTGAACTTAAATCTTCACTCGCGAAACTCACACTAATAAACACCGAGAACAGCAAAAAGGTCAAACTCGTCGAATCTGCACTAAAAAGCAGAGAAATCAGCGACTGACAATATCACATGGGATTGAGGCCGCAATTGAAGGTTGAAAAATGTTTATATTTTTCGTGTACTTTGAGAGAAAATCGTTAATCAAATACTTCAAGTATTAACAGCGTCACAGACTGGCCGTGCATCAATGGTGTTTTGCCTTACGAAAATGGGAGGTTTGCTTATAACTGTTGTTGGGATAGCTTCGCTAGTTCGGTTTTACTCGATCTGATTGGTAAGTATGATATCTTTCTTGGTTCGATTTACGGCAGATGCAATATTATCAGTGATAAATGATAATATGCCGAGTGGTGATTAGTCAAATGTCTGTTCTTGAGAATAGTATGAAAATGTCTACTGTAGATTCTTGTTTAGATCAAAATATCCACTTGTGCGTTAATTTAATATAAAGCCTGGGTGTTTTTGCATGAAAAGTACCCAACACTGCAAATGCAGAAGCAAACTATCCTCAAAGCAATTTGTTTATTTTTCTTATACATTCGGTGCAGCACTAATTTTTTTATCATTACATCAAAATATGATGTTCTCTCGCGATTACATCCCAAATGTGTCGCATCAAATTTGGTGTAACATAAACATTACAACATTTACGCCAAAGTTATATTTCAAAATTTAATACCTCTGGTATTCTATGCCATCCTTAGTTAATTTATAATTCAATTTCATTTTTTCATTTTAGTTTGTTTGTTATTTGGCAATATGCTGTAGTAATTAATTGCAATAATTAACATTTGCTGTAAATGATGAAAATATACTGCTTTCCGTGTTTTTTTTGTGAAATTTTATGGTATACAACTATACATGATGTGCAATATAGTATATCGTATCAATTATGTGGAACCTTTTATTTAGTGAATTAGAAATAAAAAATAATGGGTGATACTATTCTCTCTCTTTTCCTCTAAATATATCCACCTTTGAAATTCATGACATTTAAAAAGTCCATAATGCCCTTACTACCTAAAGCATGTGTTATACAATCGTACCATACGGCCGTGCCTCATAATCATGTGTCACATGATCGTGCTATAAGTCATGTGCCGCATGACCTTGCCACATAGTCACGATCTCCACACGATCGTGCCATATAGTCGTGACGAATGTATGTTAGGGCCAAGGGGGCATGGGCCCCCTCAAATTTTGAAAAAAAAGGGGTATTTTGGTCCTTTTACTTTTTAATCTTAAAATAAATAAAAAATAGAAAAATAGAAAAAAAAAGAGTCTTCAATTATCTTGCATTCTTCTTTCCTACTTTCATTTGTAAATCTTGAAAATATGAGTCTTGATCATTTTGCCCATTCTTTAAAAAAAATGTACATTTTTTAAGCTACGGCATAAACTTTAATTTAAATTTTTGCATTATTCTCTTGTGTCTCTATTTGTCCCCTTGGTATATTGATGTAATTGTATTTTATTATTTATTTTTTAATATTAAGGTGTGATTGAATTAATACAATGACTTAATCAAAATTTCTACTTATTTTAAATTTGATGCATTGTTATTAATTTTTACATGTGGTAATGGACAAATTGTCCACTTATGTTTTATACAAATAAAAATTAGTTATATTTTTTGAAAACATATTTTTTAGTCATTTTAACACGGTCATACCCTTTTTGTATTCTCTTATGAGGTATTTGGTTCTATTTCAGAAAATTGATGTGGTGCATTTTTTTGGCATTGAGTCATGGATCGATCCCTAAAAAGGGAAAAAAGGCAAAATAGAAATTTGAACTCAAAAATGGCTAAGAAAATATGATTAAAACTATTTTTATTATGGAGAAGTGGCCAAAAATCCGACGGATTTTTTTATATTAATATTAATTGGGCTCCCCTACTCGAGATTCCTGGCTTCGTCACTGCATATAGTCACATGATCGTGCTACTTAAAGTTGAAGGAAGGGTAAATTGTAAAATATTGGCAGGTTTAAAAGAAGGTGGGTGTATTTAGAGGAAAAGGGGTATGAATGAAGTAGTGATAGCCAAAAGCTAAAAAAGGGATATATATATATATATATATATATATATATGTGGAGAAAATTGCATTGTTAGTCCCACAGGAATTAGCTTGTTGCACCCGTAGTCTCATACTTTGCATTCTCAGTCCCATAGTTTATTTTGTTAGCATTCAAAGTCCCACAAGAGTTGAAATTTGAGGAAATTACCGCAATGGCAAAGAACAGTTGGGCAAATTGCTTTTATGGTGAAAATAATTTTTTTTGTGCTTAAAAACGTCTAAAACAATATTTTACAAATACATAAATTAACAATTAAAATCAAAATAATTGAAAATTTATTTGATAATTATTTCAAGAATTTAGAAATTAACAATAATAAATTAAAATATGAAATTGCAAAGTTTATTTAATAAATCTAAAAATAACTAATTAAAATTATTGAATAGATTCTGAAAATTATTTGAGTAAATCCAAATATTACCAAAATAATATCTAAACCTTATTTAGTAATCTAAAATTTATTTTTAAAATTTTAAATTTTATTAAAATGATTTAAATTTACAAACAAAAATTTGAAAAATAGTTAAATAAATCAAAAATTTATATATAACTAAATTTGAAATTTTATTTTAATTATTATTAAAATATTTTTTATTCTTTAATTATTATTCAAATTTTAATTTTTAATTCAAAATTACTTCAAATAATATAAAATTTTAATAAATGCTAGACTGGCCAAATAATGGTTAGATTTTGTTTTGATAGTTCTTGGATTTATTCAAATAGTTCTCAAAATTTATTCAATAATTTTTAGAATTGCAAAGTTTACTCAATATGAAATTGCAAAGTTTATTTAATAAATCTATAAATAACTAATTAAAATTATTGAATAGATTCTGAAAATTATTTGAGTAAATCCAAACATAACCAAAATAATATCTAAACCTTATTTAGTAATCTATAATTTATTTTGAAAATTTAAAATTGTATTAAAATGATTTAAATTTACAAACAAAAATTTGAAAAATAGATAAATAAATAAAAAATTTATAAATAACTAAATATGAAAATTTATTCAATAATTTTAGATATATGAAATAATATTTTAAATATTATTTCAAATTTTTAGAATTAATTCAGTATTTTTTTAAATTTATTCAATAACATTTGTAATTTATTTTTGCATTATATAGATTTATTTTCGTATATTTATATTTTAATTGTTGATTTTTAAATTCTTAAAATAATTTTCAGATTTATGTCCATGTATCCAAATATTAATTTCTAATCTATAAATTTATAAAATAATTTTTAGACTTATTTTTGCCTCATAGATAATTAGAGGAGGAAGAACTCATTTTTATTCTCAAGATTTTAGAGCAAAAATGAGTGAAATTTGAGCTTGCACCTGTTTTTTGCCTCCAAAAAACAAGGCTGGCTAATTTTTCCCTCCAAATTGATCATTTAACGGAGATGGCAATTGTTGGTGTTAAAAAACTAACGATGAGACTATATATGCAAGATTTTGCTTCGTATGAGACCATTAAGCAGACATGGGACTAAGGGTGCAACATGCAATTCATGTGGGACTAAAGATGCAATTTTCTCATATTTGGTGTAAACATGATGCACTTGATTGGAAGTGATCAAGGATAAATTACATCAAAGATGCTAAATCGAAAAAGATGGCTTAATTGCAATTTTGGTCCTGTAAGTATAATGAGGTAGTATATTTGGTCCTATAAGTATTTTATGTAGCAATTTTGGTCCTGTAAATCCAAATAGGTGGTATATTTGGCCATGTAAATATCTTAGTTATTTAGGTCCTGTAAATTAAATTTTTATGCAATTTTGATTCTATAAGTTCTATTTTTGTGCTATTTTGATCCCAAACAGTAAGTCATATTTCAACCTATGTGGACCAAAATTGCACAAAACTATAAATTTACGGGACCGAAATTGCTACGTAGCATACTTGGAGGACCAAAGATGCCAAAAATTATACTTACGGGACCAAAATTGCTACACATAATAAATAAAGGATTAAATATGTCACTTTCTTATATTTACATGACCAAAAATACAATTAAGCCAAAGAAGATCATTAAAAATATACTAAATCGATAAAAGAAATGGAAATAACTTTCTAGGCAAGCTTCAATATACAAGGTAACAAGAGCAGCACCCGAATGCTACAAACCTAAGAAACATGAACATTTTTGTGGGGATGATATATCACGACTGGATACGTACCGTATGCGATACTTTATCCGATGCTCCATGGATACTCTATAGATATAATTTGTTCTATTGCTGATAATTTCAACATGTTTTCTGCGTGTCTATGTGAGTTATCACATTCAAATTTAAGTATTTAAGAAATTTTAGTTTTTTATGCTTGAAATGTTGTTTTCTCAATTGTATATAGTGTATCTATATTTTCAAGAAATAAAAATATATAATTTTACATGTATATATATCATGTACCCGTGTCCTTAAAATTTCAAAATATGACGTATTCCCGTACCTGTGTTATATCATACCATGTCCCGTACCGGTATCAATTCTTCATAGTTACAAACACTCGTGTGCCTTTGCAGACAAGTCCTAAAGCCTCCTGTTTTTCGTTCTTTTCTCCCGATTATTTAGGGGGTAAGCCAACTCTTTTTCTCCTCTAAGAATCGTGTCATTCTTCCAATCCCCTTGACAACCTAGGAGTGGCATGGGGTGGGGTAGGACTGGGTTTTGGCATTTCTGTCCCCGCTCCGCAAAGGATCTGGGCATGATTGGTACTGGGTGAATTGGGTGCGAGGCAGGAGCGGGATCCCCATTTGTGTTTTTTATAATTTAAATAATATTTTTAAATCTCAATTTGTATATTTTGACAAAATATATACATATTCTGTTAATTTTATGTGTTCTATTTGTTAACACTTATAGAAATTATCGTCAAGTATACTGAAAAATAAATACTAGATAATAACTATTTAAAAAATAATATTATTTTCACACACACACACACACACACACACACACACACATATATATATATATATATATATATATATATATATACAAGTCACACGACCTATTTAAATTAGGGTTATTGATTTTTTAGTACCTGACCTATAGACACTTTACTAGTTCGGTATCTGACATTTCCGAGTTACTAATTAGTACCCATACTTCACATTTTTTTATAAATTGGTACCTATGCACTTTTAAGAACGAAAATTTGTATTTTATGAGACAAAATAGTCTTGTAACTATGTACGATTTTACAAATTAGTATTTTACAAATTAGTATTTTATGAGACAAAATATTATATGTAAAACAAAGTGAAAACATTAATGTGGAACCCAAAAGTGCAAATACTATTGTGAAAGAATTTAATGAAAATTGTTTCTTATACTTTGTAGAGTGGTTGCATCACTTCATAGTTGGATCTCACTAACATTTTCAATTGTTGCACTTCGATTTTCTTTTTTGGGAAATTACATAAAATACCCTCTTTTTGGTATACATACCATAAAATACGTTCATATGACTTTTGTACCTATCTTTTCCTTTTTGCACCTACTTTTTTTCTTTTTTACACTCCTGCATATTTTTTTGATTATTTTTACTTTTTTTCTTTTTTTTTGTTCATGTATTGTTTTATATGTTATATATATTGTTTCGATGTTGTTTAAATTTGCTTCTTTGTTGTTTCGATGTTTCAAAATAACTTTTACCTATTTTCTATGCTATTTTTTCATGTATTATTTTGTACATTCTTTCTATTGTTTTGGTGTTGTTCTATAATATTTTTATTGTTTTTCTAATAACTGTTTTTGTTGTTTCCATGTAGTGTTCAATGTGTAAATACAATTTTTACCTATTTTTAAGCTCTTTTTATTCACGTGGTGTATTTAATATTTTTTACGTTGTTTCTGGGTTGTTTCCATACCGTTTCTAATGTTGTTCCGATGTTTCTTTGTTATTTCCATGTAGTTTTCGATGTTTAAATACGATTTTTACATCTTTTTAACTCGTTTTGCTCATATAGTATTTTCTATATTATCTCTGGTTTATTTCTATATTGTTTCCATGTTTTTTTTATGTTTTCATGCATTGGATCAAAAATTGAATTGTATTTTTAAATTCATGTTGTTTCTATTAAATTTGTAATTCGTTTGATTTTAATATGTGTTGTTTTATGTGTGTATTTCTTAATTTTTTATAGGACTTCGAGTATAAAATTAATTATTTAACGAGGGCAAAATTTATTTTTTCATCGAGATTTATTAAAAGAAACATGTTTGAAACATGTTCAAAACAATCTTGAAACAACAGTGTAGAAAACTCTGAAAATTTTGGTGGGAGAGTAAATTTGGGCAAAATAGTACTGGGAAGCGTAAAAGGTTGACATTATCACCAAAAAGTGGAGCAACTGTGTCAAAATCCCTTTTTTTTAATCATATCATTTTCAAATGTCATATGCATTTTTTGCTTGAGCGTGATTTACCGATTGATAGATGTACCGATTGATAGATGTAGTTGTTGTCTCTCTTTTTTTGCATTCTTCAAAGTGGACTGAA
Source organism: Rehmannia glutinosa (assembly GCA_016081115.2). NCBI lineage: Eukaryota > Viridiplantae > Streptophyta > Magnoliopsida > Lamiales > Orobanchaceae > Rehmannia > Rehmannia glutinosa. Next base: position 87,591,332 of record CM071936.1, on the reverse strand, counting down.
ATTTCAGCTAACAATGCACTAACGGGAAAAATATAATATAGAGTCTAAGCACTTATGTATTAAATTGTGCTCCTGACAATCCGGAAACCAAATAGAGAAGAGATAGACTTACAATTTTAATATAGGTGAAAATAAAAAATATCTGTTAACAATGCAAGAAGGTACTAAAATTTGCTCACAAGAAATCCTCTTCAGAGTGTAAAATGTCAATTTTGTTTCTAGAAAATTCACCTATTTTCCCTTCTATTTTTTTTAATAAGTTGGGAGTACTGGTTGGAGGGGAGGGGATAAATTTCAAAGAAACTAAAAGATACCGGGTTTGAACCCCAGTCAACACCCTTACAAAGGGTGAGCGGTACCACTGAGCTATAAGATCGTGGTAAAAATGAAAGATATAGGGTTCGAACCCTGGTCAATACCCTTACAAAGGGTGAACGATACCAATTAAGCTACAAGCTCTTTGGTTTTTTCCCTTCTATTGTTTAAACAAAGAAATATAACTAATTTTTATCTTATTTTATCTTTCACAATAAAATATTAGAAAAGGCCTTTCTTTAGGTTGTTGAATTTAAAGAACAACACTTGATTGTGAAGAGATGATCACATATTAATATTAGTACCAGATGATTAACCTGCATACATGATTCAAAGTGGTTCACTAAAATACTTACATTGTGGCCTAAATCATGATACAAAGGTAAGAGAAAAAGACAGTGTGTCACATTAAGAGAAATTGAAGTTCGGAAGATTTGATAAATCTAATGAGCCTAAAGCAAAGAAAACATAGAGAAAAAATTAGCAAAACACATCATACTTAAGAGAAAAGTCAGACAACTGAGTCAACATTTAGAAGAAAAGAAAAGAGAAACATTTTACATTCTTATAATATTAGTCAATAGTGGAGAATATGTACTACCAAGGGAAGAAGTAACACCATCAAGTGAAAACATGATATTATAGTTGAAACGATCTTTTGCACTACCCAATCACTACGATTGCTTTTCCAAACTCAGAGAAGCCCGATAAGAGTAAAAGATAAAATTTGGTCAGAGTAAAATCCCTTTGAGATTTATTTTCCTTAATCCTTTTGTCTTACAACATACCACTCATCTTGTCTAGTGCTTTAAGGGGTATAATTCAGAGGAATGTTCACAATATCGGCAATTAAAAAAACAATGTTTGACCCATATTCACAATTTTTTTTAGAAAAGTATGTCTTTACAATTAGCCCAAGGGCATATGCAGAGCAATTGTGACAGCGGTATATTGGTCGGTAACTGGACTTTAGAACTTCAAGCACAAGAACAATATTTAGCAATTGACAACAATATAACAATCTACCACAGAACATTAAGTTACACAAAAATAACATTTCATGCATGTTCAAGATGGATGGTTGCATCCTCTCAAAAAAAAAAAAAAAAAAAGATGGATGGTTGCAAAGTGGTTTAGGCTAAGTCAAGTGCAAACAAAAATAGCCAGTGCTCGATCAAGACCACATAGAGAATATGTTGCAACTACTTTGTACATAAATCATTTAAAGTTGCAACTAAATATTATAACAGCAGAAATGGATCTCACAAAAGGATCATAAAATGTAGTAATGGAAACAAGTATTACCTGTGGAACACCTATATTATAACTTAATCATTTTAGAATGACGACAAATTATAATTTCCCGACAAATAATACTAATCTCGCGTAATCGATATCACATATGCACTTGGATCTTCAAATTCGGATACTTGTGCTTCGGTTCATCATCAGAAGGAGAGTTATTACAATGCTTCATATAAGAGTCTCGTGTCCTTTGTCTCAATAGGCTGCTTTTTGGTAGATCAATTGAAACTTCATTGGAATTCTCGCAAGGCCAACCATCTTGTCACCAATGGAAAACCATTACAGGATAGCCACCAAAGCAAATCTGCCTAGTTTGAATAAAGGAATCTAATGGAAGAGGAAAGTGTATATGCTGAATTTCGTTGCATTTCCATTTGAATTAAGTTGGACACAATAACACTATCATGAATATATTCGGATATCATGAATAAATAATTTGAAAATTGGTACACCTATTAAAGTCCAGCTATAATGTAAACAAAGCACTCGAAGCAAAACACTATAACTTCCCACAACCCTTGACATACATGGCAATAAGGACAGTTTGGTGGCATTTTAATTATAAAAAAATGAGCTACAGAGCTGCTATTTAAGAACATGAACAAAAAATTTGGAAGGACAAGTATCTGTCTAAGATTTTCCAACATACTTTGAACGACATCCCTTGAAGGAGTCATTAACAAAGTCGTCATTCATAAGAAAGAAATGACCAAAAGTGTACATCCATATAATATTTGCCAAAAATGGAGAATATGAACTATCAAGGAAAGAAGTAATACCACCAAGCAAAAATATGATATTATAGCTGAAGCAAGATTTTGGACTACCTAGTCAATATGATTTTTTGTCCAAACTCAGAGAAGCCCGATAACAGAAAAAAGATAAAAATTTGGTGAGACTAAAATCTAATTGAGATTCATTTTCCTTATAGTGTGCCACTGTCACTAGAAGAGAATGAATCTGAAAATAGTAATGCAATTAAAATGTGTGTGTATATATATATATATATATATATATGTGGAAGACAAAGAAAAATAGTTTTAGGTTTTAATTTCGTCTTTTGAAACCCAAACATCACAAATATTTCAGCATAAATCCATAAACGTTTTCTTGCTCCAAGAAAAACCAAATCCTATATCTAACATCGAAAATAGAACCACCTATCCTTTTTACATGCTATTGTTCGAAATTAAAAAAAATGCTATTGTTCCATTTATGAATCTCAAGAACAATCACATTTACGAACTAAGAAGTCGTAACTAAGAAGCAGCATCCATTTTGTTAGAGTCTAAATCCTTGAAATTTGATGCCTGTATGAGATAAAGGGATGTGAAGTTTTCGGAATAAATCAAGTGATGTTTCTGTATATAGGGCAAAGTCCTATTTTATACATCAACAATGCACAAGAATACTCCATTAATAGACCAATAACCCATCCTTCACCCTGCATACGCAAACTAATTCTACTAAGTGGAGCCAGGACAACCGGTAAGGGGTGGCCAAGAGTAAGAGCGTCAATCTTGTCTTGTTTCGTGTTCGCGGGTCGTGTTCTGACACAGATATTATAGGTCTGACACGAATCCAAACACAATTCGTTCAATTATTTGTGTCAAGATACACGACACGAACATGACCCATTTATAACATGGATAACCCGACATGAAACAAAAAATCTATATAATTTAAAGTTGACACAAAAAAATAAATAAAAAATGGAGAAAAAATTACAATTACAAATAAAAAATACATTAAATATTCAAAAAAATATTAAATTCGTGTTAAATTAGTATCGAGTTATCGTGTCGTGTCAGAAATTGACACCTCTAGCCAAGAGTAAAAAACAAAAGATGACATTTGTGTATATACACAAGATAATAAAGTTTATATATATTACATTTGTAACAAAAGAATATATTAATATTCATTAGTAAATTTTTACAAAATACATCATTAAATCCTTAACTTGTTTAGAGTCTCTTTTGTATATCACGAAAATTATCTACAATTTAATTTATCATTTTTCTTATAACTTTCTTTTCAATATATATTAGCAAATAATAATGAGAAACCCATCTTTTGATGAAATAATATACTTTTAAGATGATAATAAGATAAAATAAGACCCACAAAATCTCCAATTTAGCTTACTAAAATTCATGGAATAATTTTTTTTCAACAAAATTATGAGAGGGGCCAAAATACTAAATATTTAAAATATAGGTACTAAAAAGAAAAAAAAAAAAAAAGTTGGGGGGGCCAGGGCCCCCTGAGCCACCATGTGGCTCCGCCTCTGCTACTAACAGTTAAGAAATTGCTTAAATATCAAAACTTTTTCCACAAAATCATAAATGCATGTCAAGACAACATAAATCTAGCATAATTCATCAATTATTGTATACATGGAAGTCACCTTTCGTCCTAGTAACACCTATCCCCCAGTAAACTACATCTTTTAGAAAAAATCAAGCATATATGACAAACACAAGAAAATAAATCTCCAATAAAAAATGCCTTGGTTTTAAGAAAAAATCAATAATACATACGTGACAAAGAAAATATATATAAACCTCCAATGAGAACCATTGGCTGCAACAAGAACACTTAAACAAGCACACGATTTTAAACTTATACCTGTACAACGATAGCAGCATTTAACTTTGCCGGAGGAAAGCCGAGGGCGTCAACATCAACGAGGCCGCCAATTCTATTCGAATTTGTGGTTATGTTTCGATTTCTAAATTAAAAATTATCACCTGTAAATATTTGAAAGCCGAGAGAAAGAGAAAGCAAAATAATGGTGAAAACGAAAAAACAATCAATAAAGAAAAAGATGCATACACGATAAAGAAAAATAAGACATTGAGAAGTAAATTGAAGTCCAAGAAACAAAAAAAATAAAACCCGTTGAAGAGTATCACACTCTTCTTACGACACCAACTTATAAGAGCACCAAACTCTTATCACCTCAAACTCTTCAACACCTAATAATCAACCAAGTGTGTTCTTACCACAAGAACACTAACAAGGATTTCTTGTTTTGGATGATTTGAGAATTACAATCAAGATTACACTTTGTATGAAAATATTACTACTCAAAAGTGCAAGTGTAATCAAGAAAGAAAGCCTATCAATCTAGATTACACTTTGAAGTGTTGTATTTGATCCTTCAAATTCTTTATCTATTTATAGGAGAGCTTCAAGATTGGATCTCCAACATAAGCTCCCCAATCTTCACTTTTGTCTATAAAAGAAGGATCAAAAGATGTACAAGAATGGTTAGGCATTGATAAAGTAAATCTATCAGATAATGGCTTAACAACAGATAGAATTTTGCTGTCAAAAATCATAGGGCGATCGATCGCTATGTTGAAAATTCAAAAGTTTAAAACGTTAATATGAGATTAGACACGGGTTGCTGGGGGATGGGGACCGGTCCACTGCACAGGGTGACCGATCGCCTAGGGGGTTGGATCGGTCCCCCTGAGAACAGAGAGACAACAAATTGTTATCTCAACCGTCCAATAATCATATTTCTCTTGAAATGATTTTACATGAAATAAACATGATTCAAATTCATTACAGTAACATCAACGCATATATTTCACAACTTTTTCTTGAACATCAAAAAGTAGTAATAACTGCATGAATTGATCAAAAAGCATCATCTAAACTTTGTATATGCTACAAAGTAAAAACTAACAATATAATTGTTTTCATCATCGAACTTAATTTTCTAGCCACCAATTGTATACTTCACATAAAAAATGCAAACAAAGCAAAGATATTTTGGAAATCCTTAAAAAAGGATAAAGGGAGAAACTTACTGATGACGGAAGGGTTAATTTTCATTTCTAGCCTTAATATTCCCGAATGATTCCAAAGTGTTAATTTTTTCATTTCTAGCCTTAATATTTGCGAATGATTCCAGCTACAGGCCGCCTTTGCCTCCCAATCTCGACATATTCTTTTTCATCTTCTTCTCGTTCTTGATGAAATCTTGCCCGCCCATTTTTTGGCCTTGATCATAGAAATTCCTCCACCTTTCGTCATTGTGCTACGATTAGTTCGATATTCAAGTCTAGTTTCAAAACCCTAAGTGAATAAGCAAGCCCTATTTGCAATAATCGAAATGGTTTTTTTGTTTCTTTTGTTTGATCCAATAAATGGGATTTTGGGGCAACGGAATTTTGAGATTCCTAAACCCTAATATATGCACAAATTTTGGAAATAAAACCAAGAAAGAGTAGGAGAAAAATATATAGGTGAGATGGCTTTTGAGATTCCTATTCACACCAGACTGTTGACTATCATCTAAGAATAAATGAATCTGAAATGCCTTTCAGTTTTCTTACACCTTTTCTTATTCTTAATAATTCTTAAAATACTGTAATTTTACTTTAGACCTCATTTACTTTTATTTTTATTGATTATTATTATTATTATTAAAATATAGGGAGTTTTTTTTTTTTTGACAGCAAAATATAGGGAGTTAAATAAATGTGAAATGCCCTTCTAGCTTTTCTTAATAATTCTTAACCGTAATTATTATAGGGAGTTAAATGAATGTGAGAAGCCTGTGAAATCCCTTTCCAGCTTTCCTTAATTGTTCTTAACATACTGTAATTACTTTTTAGACCTCATTTATTAATTAAATATAGGGATATTTTTGTCTAACTATATTTTTACAGAAATATTTATCCTTTTAGGGATGTTAGGGATTAGGGATAGGGATTAAAGCTACGGAATAAACATGTGTTATAGTATCAAAATAGTTCCAACAAAAATCGCAACAAACATGTACTACATAAGCAACGAATATACATTATGTATGCACCACAGATACATTAACTACATAAGCTAGTCATAAGCAACAAGCCTATACATAAGCACTGAATATACACTATGTATGCACCACAGATACAATAACTACATAAGCAAATCATAAGCAACAAACCCATACTACATAAGCAACAAGTCTATACTACATAAGCAACGGATATACACTACGTATGCACCACTGATACATTAACTACATAAGCAAGTCATAAGCAACAAACCCATACTACATAAGCAAAATACCTATACTACATAAGCAATGAATATACACTATGTATGCACCACAGATACATTAACTACATAACCAAGTCATAAGCAACAAACCCATACTACATAAGCAACGAATATACACTACATATGCAACACAAATACATTAACTACATAAGCAAGTAATAAGCAACAACCCTATACTACATAAGCAACAAATATACACTACATATGCAACACAATACATTAACTTAGCAACACAAAAATATTTTACATAAGCAACACCGACACATTAGACAAGCAACAAACTTATACTACATATGCAACACACAGTTCAAATACTATCTTAATATTAAATATGCAAGAATTGCATACTACACAAGCAATATATTTACACTAATCATGCAACATAAATGGGTACGAATAATATGGTTAAATTACACATGCAATATGGTTATACTACATATGTAATATGAGTATATTATAGAAGCAGTTAACAACAGAATACGCTGGAAAAAAAAACGTGAATATGAGCGAATATGAGTTTCTAAAAAACTGAAAGCACACATCGCATGAAAGAGAGAAGGAAATTGAACGTGATTGAGATATATCAAATCTCAATAACTAATTATATATTGTAAAATGACCACCCTGCCCTTCTTAGTTGTTGAAACAGAAAAATAAATATAACTCCCCCCCTCCAAAAATAAGTCTGGACCACCCAAAAATATTAATCTCGGGTTAGCATTGGTCCCTATGGACTCACCCCAATTGGGATGACCCATTGGATCGATATTCTATATATACATATATATATATATATGTAATTTTGTTGTGTTTTTTAATCAACTGTGTTACTTATTGAGGACAAATATATTACTTAGGCAGTGTATGTTTGTTGCTAATGTAGTTCAGTGTTTTGTATCCATATTTTTAGGACAAGATGTTTCAATTTTTTTTTGCAGTTTTTCTTGGAATAAAATTAGAGAATCTGAGACAAATATTTCGTGATTTTGGTATTGTTATAGATGGTAAGATAACATCTATATTGTTGTGTATAACTGCCCATAATTTCATGAGATGTGATTGATTGATTTAGACTAATATACCCTCTATCAACTTAATTAGTTTTTTTTTTATATATTTTAAGCATATTTAATATTAGCCATTGAAATTTGTTGATTTTTGGTTCAGATTTGGTCCTACGTACTAGAGGTGGTGGGCTGGGCTGCAATTTTTTAAGCCCGAAAAAGTCGAGCCTATTTGGCCAGGCCCAAATTTTTTCTGCATAGAATGTATGCATGGGGTGGGCTGGGCCAGGCAATTCCGCTGCCCGACCCGACCCAAAATTTTGCAAAGCCCAATGGGCTCAGGCTGGGTTGGCCCAGTCCATTGCCAGCTCTACTACGTACTTAACTAAAACATTTGTCTCATATAACCCCCTATATTTATATATAGAATAAAAAGGATTAAAATTATATTAAATAATTAATTAAATCCCTTAAAGGGTAAGATTGTCAAAACACAATCAACATCCTAATCCAATTATGACTTACGGTTATAGAGTGAGAAACTAATATCAATCAAAATCCACTTTCCATAACAACTTCATCTTCATCACAAATTCAGAGCTATTTTCTCCCTCAACACCACCATTAACGAATTCTTCATATTTGCAGTCAAAAACCAAAAAAAAACATTCAATACTACAGAGAAACATTCAAAATCAATGTAATGACTTCGAATCATGATGATGAACAATCACCTATAGCAGAAAAAACTCCATTCATCAATATCAATGGTATAGACATCGATGGAGAATTTGAAACTGGCCATTAACAACAAACTCTTAAAAACTATACTTTTCACGAAGAAGACGATGCATAGATATTTATGAAACGATGCATATGTATGTAGGATGATACACAGTTGAAACTATGCAACAAAAATCAACTCACTATGCATAATCTAAAAACTATCAATGCAGTCTTAAAAAAACTAATATGCAGTACATTATACCCAACTATGCAATGTGTCATAAACTATGCAGCAAAAATCAGCTAACTATGCATTATCCAGAAATCTATCTATGCGAGTATAAAAACTAAATATACATTATATTTTACCCAACTATGTCATAGTGTCATACATGTAAAATAAAATAAAAACAACTAAATATGCATTATCTAATAACTATCTACGCATCAAATGAACTCTAACTATCCTGGATTCCGAGAAAAGACCGTCTCCTAAAAAACCGCCATTAAATACAGCAGTTACAATCTCATCCCATAAAAATGTAATACCCGAGCCTCTCACTACTCACTAGGCCAATATAGTTCATGCATTATATGTTGTTTATTGTTGCTTACATGGCATTGGTGTTTTCATCATTTATATCATTTTATATGGCATGATAAATTTCACCAATTTTAGAACCCTTATATGATATTTAGTTGTCGGACTACTAGAAGATAGCTATTAAGTTACATGTGGTAGCTATTCAAAGAGTTATAATATTACACGTGGTAAATTAAGGGTGAAAGCTGGCAGCAATGTGTGTATCGGGATACCTACAATGCGAACAAAAATTAATTAATTAATAATTAATATGATACATGAAATAGAGTGAGATATTAAGTCTAACTTAAATATGTAACAAAACAAAACTAATATTTATATATTATTAAATATAACTAATATATGTAAGTGAGTATAAGAAATAGAGGATATTTTTTTTATATGTACGAACCATTATATATATGTATATGTTAGTAAGTTCAAACACCCATATAACTTATAGGCTGACATATAGGTAATGAATATATATATACTATATATATATGCATCTAAGTTAATTCACTTATAACTTAGAATCACTCATGTAATAAATATATTAAAGTATATCAAACACTTCCACCGCCTTAGACTAATCAATAGGTTGATAAATATAACTTGACTTTTGAAAAATCACACAACATAGCACACACTCAGCAGAGAGAAAACCCACGAGCTAAGGAAGGCAATAGAGACAGAGAGCTAACAACGCGTGCATACCGGAAAAAATAAAATAAAAGGACGGTTTTGTGTGATTCAAATGGGTGATTATTCCATGAATTTTAACTAGTATATCAGGTAACTCTTCTTTATTGTTTTAATTGTCTATTTCTATTTATGATTTAGAATTAAGAGGGCTTGATCAGGCTGTATAAATTAAATGAACGGTTAGCTAATTAGGATGTTAATGGTTAGTTTTAAACTAATCGAATTATGATTCTAGCTATTACTGTTATATGAATCTAGTGTTTGATTTTATGCCGACATCTGTGGAAAAAAAAAATCCAGGTTCTCGATTAATTTGTTAATTGATTTTAATTCTTCTTGCTACTTTAGATTATACAGTAAAATTTATATATGTATTATAGTTTTCGTGTTTCAATTAGATATTAGAATTAAGACATGCTCTTACTTACATTAAGAACCGTATTAATCTTAATAGAAGTATAGTTTGAATGATGTGTAATATCTAGGTATCAATACAAGAGTTATAATAATATATCATTGAAGTGGGCATTTTAAAGATGAGAAATCAAGATGCCTGGGGATTTGACTAGGCTCTATCACTTTGTTAATATTTAAAGACTTAAGGGAATTTATGACATTTCGATCAATAAAATTGATGATTAAAGAGATATTCATATCTTGCATTGTTACAGTTATCTTATACCTAAGGTTAGGGAGAAGAGACATTTAACTAATTTTCAATAGATATCCCAAGGTGAAAGGTAAGTAAAAATCCATCTCGCAATCGTAATGCATGAACATAGTATTGTTTGAATTGATTGTATTATATGTGATTTGTGGTATCTTGTGGAATATACGTGGATATTATATCTTTGCATAATTGGCTTGTATGATGTTGCAATATGGTGCTTGGTGAGCCATTGAACATGCCATTCACAAGATTTGCATGTGCATGCATATTACAAGAGAATGTTCGCATGCACAAAAATATTTTCGGGATGAAAATAGATATTTGCTTGACCAACGCTAGTGCGCAGGCACGCACGCTGGGCGTGCTTATGATATATTTTAGGTATAGCAAGTGGGATACTTCCTGGTGAACACAGAGCTAGATGGGAGATGGGCTCTCGGTGGGTCACAAGAGGATGGTCCATTTGTGAGTACATGTGTATGACCTGCGGGTGGGATACTTCTTGGCGGACACAAGGACGCGCAGGGGACCCTTGGTCAAGGGCAGCGGGAGGATGGTCCACACGTAGATTCATACCGATATTATTGACCATTTGATTATTCTTTGTGGTGCGAGCTCTTTTCCTGGTCTTAGTAGTTGGGTCAGGGGCCCAAATGAAAGAAAATGATTTGAGAAAAGTGTTTTGATCCAAGGATTTTACAAGCGAGCATTACATGTTGGAAAAGCATCACTATTCTTTGGACATGCATGATTTTTACTTGCTGAGCTTTAGCTCATGTAGTTCATGCATTGCAAGTGAGCATGACAATACCTGATCCTGTTAGCTTACTGGGCAATGCTGGAGCTTCGTCAGGTTTTGAGGATCATGGATATGGATGACGACCTGTCGGACTTGTTTTTGGGTTCATGTTGATTTTGCTTCTGTTGTGTTTATGAAGGAACTCGTATTGTTTATCTTTTTTTAAACTGTATTGTAAAGTATGTAAATATCGTGCTGGTTTGAGTTTTGGGTTTGTATATCTAGTCATCGTGTTTCGTTGATCGTCTGTTATTAAAATTTAAACACACGAAAAGAAAAAAAATTTACTCGTTTTAAACAGACTTTGTGGTCGAGTTGTGCTATTTATTACTTTCTAATAGTAGCAATAGGGGTGGGCGTCACAGAGTGGTATCGAGCCCTACTGCGCGGTTCTCAGACTATCCATGTACATGAACTCAAAACTTGTGGGCTAGCGAATGCCATGTAAGTTTTAATTTATTATCGATGCATTTTATGTTTCATGAAATTATATTGGCCATGTGTTATTAGATTTCCCCTAAGATAGTATGGTGAGAACTAGAGGTGAGAGTAGTGGTGGGGATAGAAATCAAGGAGGGGAGACACCTATACCAATGGGTGATCGAGACAATGTTATAAATCGACTTACGGAGCTTATCCAGCGTTAATCTAAACAAATAAAACAACTCATCCATCAGAGTGATATAGCTGGAGAACAAAGAGCAGAAATGAATCAAACACACCAAAGGATAGATCAAGTTGATATAGTGAGGGAAAGGTTCCGAAAGCTAAATCCACCAATCTTTGACGATGCAGCAGATCCAACAGCAGTTGAAGATTAGTTGCAAACTCTAGAGAATATGTTCCGGTACAACAGGGTCCCAGAAGAAGAGAGTTTTCCAAGTTCAGCATCAGAAATCAAACTTTCAACCACGTCAAGGACAACAACAATGGGAACAAGTTAAGCGCTGAAGAGTTGATCAAGGCAAGGCACCTATAACACTACCTTTTTGCCCTCGGTGCAAGACTCAACATACTGGAAGCTGCATGGTAGATAACAGAAGATGTTTTACGTGTGGGATGCCAGGAAATTTTGCTAGGGCATGCCCAAATAGGCTGAACCTTACAGGAAAAAAAGAATGTGCCAGCCAGAGCATTTACTATCACCAGAGCAGACGCAAAGGCGAACTCGTTAGTGGTTATAGGTAAAATTCTTATCTTTGACACCCCAACATTCGTACTATATTTGATTCGGGAGCGTCACATTCATTTGCATCCACTGAGCATGTGAGAAGACTGGGTAGGACACCTGATGTTGCGGAAGTGGGTTACAATGTAACAATTCCCTCAGGAGATTCAAAACAAACAAATCAAATTTTGAAAGCTTGTGCTATTCCAATCAAGAATAGAGAGCATTATGTCGATCTAATTATGTTAACCATGAATGACTACGATATCATTTTGGGCATGGATTGGTTGTCGAAGCATGGTGCTACAATCGATTGTCGGAAAAAGACAGTAACATTCCGACCCCCGGGAAAAGATTTATTTATTCTTGTTGGAATCACGACCCGCTTAAGATTTCCAACGATATTAGCACTAAAGGCATGGCGTTTACTAGACGCTGGTTGTGAATGATATTTAGTAAGTGTCATGAGCATCGATGAAAAACACCAACCAACCCTTGATGAAGTTCCAATAGTAAGAGAATATCCCAATGTATTTCTAAATGATCTTCCTGGATTACCACCCGTCTGTGAGATCGAGTTTGTTATTGACCTACTTCCATGAACGTCTCCAATCTATAAAGCTCCATACCGCATGGCTCCATCTGAATTGGAAGAATTGAAGATCCAATTGCAGGAGTTGCTAGGTAAATGTTTCATTAGACCTAGCTTCTCGCCATGGGGTGCACCGGTCATGTTCGTGCGAAAGAAGGATGGTACGATGAGATTGTGTATTGACTACCGCGAATTAATCAAAGTTACAATTAAGAACAAATACCCATTACCTCGAATCGATGATTTGTTTGATCAACTTCAAGGTGCAGCAGTATTTTCGAAGGTCGACTTGCGATCCGGGTACCATCAGTTAAAAATAAAAGAAGATGATATACCCAAGACTGCCTTCAGCACGAGGTATGGACACTATGAATTTTTGGTGATGCCATAGGTTAACGAATGCCCCGGCTACTTTCATGGACCTGATGAATCGGGTATTTAAAAACTTTCTAGATAAATTCATTATTGTTTTCATCGATGATATCTTGGTCTACTCGAGAACAAAAGAGGAGCATGCTGAACACTTGAGAAGTGTATGTTAGGAAATTTATTGTTTAGATTTTGATGAATGCCATGTAAAACTTAGAATAGGAAGTTGGCACCCCAATTCTTGTTGTAAAATGCATTGTAAAAATTAGAGCTGGATAAGCTGAGTTAAGTCACCACTACGACCTAACATGCAAGAAGACAACTCAAGACTAGAAGGAAGACTCCGCTACGAGACACAGTGAGTATGGCAAGGAAGAGTAGACGGGAACTCTAAGAAGCGCTGAGATGCGATGCAGTGGAGTATCAATCGAGTCAACTCGAGAAAAGCCAAGTCTCAAGTTGAAGTGACAAGAGTCATCCAATGATTGGAAGATGACTCCAAGTCACCTGGGAAAGCAAGGAAATGCGGTCAAGTCGAGATAATCAAAAGATCCGTTGCCGAGAAATCAAGAGATTTACTTAAACAAGTAATATCTCCATACCACCTTTCTCGGAGTGCTCGGTCCCGAAGCGTGCAAAAGGAATGAACCAATGGGAAGCACTACACCGTGTCGAACTCCGAAAGGTAAAAGAACAATTCATACGAGGAAATGGCAATTCCAAGGATCGCAACAAGACAAGCCAACGATCGCAAGTGACTTTAAAAAATAAGCCTATCTCTTCAACGGGCAAATTTTTGAAAGATCACTATAAAAGGCCGAGGAGTTTGTTTGAGAATGTGTGACACAAGTGACAAGCGACACAAGTCACGGACACGAACTAAAAACGTTCAAGCAATTATTAGAAAATCAAACATTCTCAATCCTCAAGCCTACACTACGAAGAACATCAATCCAACACTCACCTTGTGAAGGAAAGATAACTTCAATCGGTTGAAGAGGAAAATACAAAAATCAAAGGGGTCTACATTCCACGAAGGATTGTAGGAAGGTTCAAGATCGAACCAAGTCTTAAGCTTTTGGAGGGCTTCGTGATCAAATCCAAAGAGCTTGAGCAAGTGAGTGAGCAGTAGTAGCAAGGCACCGCCTGCAAGAAGGTAGTCGTCACGAGAAGCCACCAGTGATCAAGGCGTCATCGAGTCCCAAAGGATCAAGTCACCGTGTGTGATCAAGACTTGTATCCGGACTTACCACTTTGTATATTGATCATTACCTAGTGGATTCCTCCGGGAGTTGGAGAAGAGAGGAGTAGAAGAATTACCCCATCTTCGAACCTCTATAAAAATTTCATTGTGTCATTTACATTTCAAAGACTTTAATTCCTGCGTGATCTTAACCTTTTTATATCTGCGATAAATTTGCTATCCACTTGATAATTTAAGTACTAAACCAAGCACTAAATTCTTGCTTAATCAAACTTAAGGGTGTTAAGTCTTTGTTGAAAACAAAACCACAATTGAGTTAATTTAGAGCCAACAACTAAGTTATTCCATCAACAAACATTGAGTCCGTTGAGAGACTAACTCTTGATTGACTAAATTGATCATGTCCATCAAGGACACAAATGTGTAGTATCAACTCAGTATATTTAAAAGGACTAAATCGAAAATTTGGTAAGGTTTATTCAACCCCCTTCTAAACCTTACACTTACACCCCTTGGGACCTACAAGTGGTATCGGAGCGGTTGGTTCATTGAACCCTCCGCACCGTTCTTGAACTAGATCTCCAAACTTTTCAAAGTCTCGCTTTAGTACTTAAACTTTCAAAACTCTTTTTATCATTAAAAGTTATTATCATGGAAGCAAATTTGACACGCATCCCTATGTTCACAATTGAAGAATTTGATGATTGGAAAATTCGTATGCGGGCTCATCTATCGGCATTACATGATGAGATGTGGATAGTAATAGAAGATGGGCCACTGCAAATCTTAAAGGTGAATACAAGTAAGAAGAGTCTGGTGAAGGAGAAGAGGATGTTGCTCCCGGACGATCATGGTTGAAAAACCAAGAACTGAATGGACAAATGATGACAAAAAAGATATAACCTGGACAATGTAGCCAAGGACATCCTTTACAAAACCTTGACAAAGCCATGTTCAATAAAGTCAAATCATGCAAAACGGCTAAAGAAATGCAGGACAAGTGACATTAATTTGTGAAGGCTCGAGCAAATCAAAGAAAACAAATTATTAGTGGCGGTGAGAAATTTGAGAACTTCAAAATGATCTCGGGAGAAAACCTGGATCAACCGGATGCTCGGTTCACGAAAATCACAAATGAGTATGTCTGCACTTGGAAAGGAATATACACGAAGGAAATGTGTATGAAGATCCTAAAAAGTCTTCGGTGAATGGGAAATGAAGGTCATGGAACGAGACATTCCATGGACCTATCAAAGACATCCAACCATGAATTATTCTCGGACCTCAAAGCCTACGAGTTTGAGCCGAGAAGAAAAGACCAGGAAGAGACAATTTGTACCCAAAACAAATTTTGCTCTAATTGTTAAAGATGGGAAGAGAGCCGAGGTCAAAAAGTCATTGATCCGGAAGAAATAGCCCGATGGTTAAGAGGTTCAACAAGTTCTTCAATAAGAACTACAAGAGAGGAAAGGGTGAATCTTCCGGAAGACACTCGGCTCCTCCAAGTCAAAGGAAGATAGGCCAACCAAGAGAACAGTTATCAAAAGGGTGAATATCAAAGGGCGACAATCCAAGAATGGAAAGAGCTATCAAAAGGTTGAATATCTATCTTTGGAACTGTAGACAACCAGATCACTATGCCATTGATCGCCCATATCCTGTAGTCAACAAATACGAGAAATGAAGAAGAAAGAAAGGTCTTGAGAGAAAGAAGAAGACAAGAAAAAAAAAAAGCAATGATGGGTGCAGAGATTTGAGGCAGACTAAGTCAAGAAGAGAATGATTGAGAGAGCGTGAAACTGACTACTCAAGTGACTACGAAGAAGAAGCCCTGATCCGCTTGATGGCCAAAGAACAAGATCAACTCGACCAAGAAGATGAGGTACACTCTAACTCATCAAACTCGGACTCGAATGATAGTGAGCGCTGACACACACACTTCATCACCCACCGATCTTTATGATTCATTAGGCAAAATGATGAAAGATTTTGAACACATTAAATCCTCACACACACACTATTGAATGAGGAAAACAAATACTCAAGAGTCAAAACTCAAAGTCGACTAAGGAGGTTAGTACTCTAAGTTAAATAGTGATGAGAATGAAAGTTTAAAGGCTTTGAAAATGCTAAATTAATAGCGAAAATTGCCGCTATAGAAAAGAGGAGAATGACCTCAAGAATGTTATTGCCTCATTCACTAAGGCATCTAAATCATTGGATGATCTTATTTTGAGTCAAAGAGAATGTGGAGACAAGACAGGGCCTGGGGATTTAATTCCTCTGCGCTATGTCAAACCTCAAAAGTAATTTTGGAAAAAGGATCTTCAAGCCATGAAGAGTCCGAAAAATCCAAAACTCTAAATGTTGCACACACATTCACTCCAAAACACAATAACAAGCAAAGCGGCCTTGGTTATAAAGGAAAAGGAAAACAACCCGATTGAGTGCTGCGATAGGGCAGTGAGAAGAGATTCAACAGTTCCTCGGCAAACTCCGAGCGAAAAATACTCTGTAAAGAAGAAGGAGAGCTACCAAAAACCCCAGAAAATCTATAAGAGAAATACATATGATGGGAATGGTAGAAAATATCCAAGCCAAGTGATTGGAATAATGTGAACTATCGGATAGACTTATGGAATATAAGCCCAAATGGCAAAGGCCTAGAACTCAAAAAGACCATTCCAAAAGTATAAGAGCTTTCATCAAAGACACATATGCACCTAGGCACTACACTCAAAGACACCACAATTACCCAAGGAAGGCAATTGCTAAAACACATATGCGGGCATACGACGACAAAAGAGACAGTTGTATGAACCTAGAATCCCCAAGCAATTTGCCAGGATTAATTATGATTATGGCATCGATAGATGGCAACCCCTTAGAGTCAAATCATTTGGCTATAGGTTGGTTGGATCATCTTACAATTCTAACCTCTCGACCCGGACAAGAATGGGTACCTAAAACTTAATTTCCTTGATTGCGGGTTCAAGGTACGATTGAGTGCCAAGGAACCTGGTACATGGATAGTGGTCGTTCCCGGACATATATGACAGAAATAAGAAAAATCTGTCAAAATTCAGGAAGTTAAAGGAGCAAAAGTCATATTTGGAGGAAATGAAGCTCCTGGTGAAATAAGAGGCATTGGATCCATCAAGAGGAATGGATTAGAAATCACGGATGTTGCATATGTTGAAGGACTCAACTTCAACTTATCGAGCATCGATCAACTCTGTGACAAGGGTTACAATGTTGGATTCAACATGGGTGTATGCCAAATCAAGGATATTGAATCAAATGAAGTTGTCTTTGCAAGGATGTAAACGAGAAGAATATGTATGTCGTGGATTGGTCAACCGCAACACCCAAAGACTGTCTACTAGCAAAGAGCACAACTTGAATCAAGTTGGTTGTGGCACAAAAAAGTCGAGTCACCTAAATTTCAAAACGATTAACAAGCTTGCAAGAAGTAATCTTGTGGAAGGACTTCCGGACTCGATATACAAAAAGGAGAGTATATGTGACGCATGTCGAAGGGAAAACAAATCAAGTCATCATTCAAAGAAAAGACATGCCCATCTTCAACAAGAATATTGCATCGCTTCATATGGATCTATTTGGCCCATGGAACCAAACCATATAAGTGGAAAGAAATACACCTTGGTGGTAGTAGATGACTACTCAAGATATACATGGACAATATTCATGTGTAAGAAGAAAGAAACTCTACAAAAACTACCACAAATGATGAAGAGGATTCAAAACGAGAAGAGTCAAACCATTATCAAAATAAGATCGGAATGAGGAACCGAGTTTGTCAATGGAATAATAACTCGATTGTATTGAGAATGGTATTGGTCATGAACTATCAGCTAGCAAGGACTCCAAAGCAATGTGAGAATGGAGTTGCGAAAGAAGCGAACAACCCTCAAAGAAGCGGCCAAGGACCATGTTAGTGAAGCAGGGGTTACCAAAAAGATTTTGGGGTCAAGCAATCAACACAAACTTGCTACACTCAAAACAGGATATATGATAAGCGGACAACCGACAAAGACTCCTATGAGATCCGGACTGGAAGAAAACCAAATGTTGCATATTTGAATATTTGGATGTAAATGCTTCATCCACAATAATGGCAAAGACAATCTAAAGGCTTTTGATGCTAAAGTCGATGAAGGTATCTTCTTAGGATACTCACCGAAAGCAAAGCCTACTGAGTACTCAACAAAAGAACTATGATTGCGAAGAATCCATTCATGTGGTATTCGATGAGCCAAATGTAAATGGAGAAGACATTGAAGAGTCACCGATAAAATTTGAATCATCCAACCATACTGAAAGAGTCCCTTTGAAGTTTGGAAGTCGAATTATCAATTGAAAGAAGATGAGATAGTCGAATCTCAAAAACAAATGGAAAATTTGCGGCTAAGTGATTACGAGAGAGGCGACCCACGAACACAAACCGTCGATCAATCAATCCGGCTAACTTACTCCAACCTGATGTAAGATGGTGAGAGATCATCCACGAGAACTTGTCATTGGAGATATAAGAGAAGGTGTCAAAACAAGATCGAGAACTCAACAAGAAGCCATGTTCACATGCTTCATCTCGCAAATAGAGCCCAAAGACGTGTCACAAGCTTTGGACGACACACATTGGATTCAAGCTATGCAAGAAGAGTTGAATCAGTTTGAAAGAAATAAAGTATGGGAATTAGTGCAAAGACCCATACATCAAAATGTTATTGGCACCAAATGGGTGTTCGAGAAATAAGATGAACGAGGAAGGTTACGGGTAAGAAACAAAGCAAGACTAGTAGCCAAAGGATATTGCCAAGAAGAAGGGATAGATTTTGATGAAACATTTGCCCTGTAGCAAGATTGGAAGCTATAAGGATGTTTCTTGCTTATGCGACTCACAAGGATTTCATTGTATATCGGATGGATGTAAAAAGTGCATTCCTAAATGGTTTATTGGAAGAAGAAGTGTATGTTGAACAACCTCCGGATTTGAGCGAGAAGACTCTTGGAGATAAGGTATACAAACTCAAGAAAGCTCTATATGGATTGAAACAGGCACCCAGGAGCATGGTATGATACTTTGTCACAATTCCTAACCGAAAATGGATTCACAAAAGGAAAGGTAGATAGAACACTTTTCGAAATTCAAGACAAAAAGAGTATCTTGCTTGTTCAAATATATGTGGATGACATCATTTTTGGATCCACAAACAAAGAGTCATGTGAAAAGTTTTCAAACCTCATGCAAAGTAAATTTGAAATGAGCATGATGGGAGAGTGACATTTTTCCTTGGACTCCAAGTGAAACAATGAAAGATGGAACCTTCATAAGTCAAACAAAATACACCGGAGATTTAATGAAGAAGTTTGGTATGGAGGAGAAGTCTTCGTAAAAATACCAATGAATACATTAGTCAAAATGGACATGGATGCGGATGGCAAGCACAGTAGATCAAACAAGATCTGAGCACTTATTGGATCATTGCTCTATCTCACGGCAAGCAGGCCGGACATCACCTTTGCTATAGGTGTATGTGCAAGATTTCAATCTGCTCCAAAAGAGAGCCATATGACAAAGAAATAAGAGAATATTGAGATACTTGAAAGGAAGCCAAGAAGTAGGCCTATGGTATCCAAAGGAAGGTGGATTCAAGCTAATTGGCTATTCGATTCGACTATCTTTGGATGCGAGTGGACCGGAAGAGCACTTCAGGCACATGTCAAATGCTTTAGGAAACATCTTTGATTTCTGGTTTAGCAAGAAGCAAAATTCAATAGCCACCTCTACAAACACGAGAATACATAGGCATGGCAAACGTGTTGTTGTGCCCAAGTCCTATGGATGAGACAAAGAATGAGAGACTATGAAGTTGAGGAAAAAGAAATTCCAATCATGTGTGATAACACAAGTGCAGTGCAATTGCCATTACTCAAAATCATGTGTTGCACTCAAGAACAAAGCATATCGATGTCGGATATCACTTCATAAGAGATCATGTTGAAAGGAAGGACATCATCTTGGAATATATCTCAACCGATAAACAATTGGTGACATCTTCACAAAACCATTATGTGAGTCAAGATTTGAAGAACTCAAACATGAGTTGGGGTTAATTGAACGAGTGACACTCGGAAGAATCAAAGAAAAGAAATGGAACAGAAAAAGGAGGTGAAAAAGAGTCGAACACAGAATCATTTCGAAAATCACCAGACGGGAAGAAACTGACTACACCGAGTCGGTGATAGGCTTTGAGTCATCAAGAGAATCGTGAGAAGTAGAGTTAAATCGGCTAAGGGATAAGTGTTCGAGTCACTTATGAGCAAAGTGACAAAAACGCAATCGTTTGACAAAGCGGGAATGTTTTAAGGAATACGTCAGCATAATGATGATGTGTACGGACATAAAGCTGCACACCAAGCTTATGATTGGATATAAATGTTGCCGCATTAAATACGAGACATTAAATGCTAAATACGCGTGCAAAATCTAAGCCGTTGATTTCGATCACATTTCAAAAACCACCCGCACGCTTTCATAAACCATACTTAAACCATTTCCATCCGTTTCTCTCTCGCACTATCAAAACTGTTCATTTCTTTCTCTCAAAAGCAAAGGCAAAAATTCTCTCGAAACCCAATCTATCTTCAAATCAATCTCTAAGTTTTTCTTCGATAAAATCCTGAAAAATGGCACCAACTTATGACTTTATCAAGTTAGGAAAGCAAATCCACACCGGGTCTACTGTGGATTTCGACGGAATGGTGAAACAGTCCGACGACACCCTAGTGAAGAAAATCGCTGAAAAATTGGAAACGACCGGGCTGAAATCATTTCTGACGTTAGAATATCCGATGACCTATGTGGAGGAGGTCGCACAATTCTACGTGAATGCTGAGATTCACGATGAAGGAATAAAGTCATCTGTTCACGGAAAGCGGTGACTATCTCGCCAAGGATTTGGTGAACATTGCTCACTACCGTGAAGGAGCATCGAGAGATTAACGAAGTGATGTAAACCTGGCCGGTGCTTGGAAAAAAATAGCCAAGCCCGACTATGCTAATAAAATAGTATACACACAAAACAAGAGAAGCTGCTTTGAAGGAGGATTATCACAAGTCGTTGGACATAGTTGCCAAATGTATTGACATCAAATTTGGCAGCTTTGACCAACCACAAAAGCAAAGCGATTGTAATGGCCGCAATCATCGCAGAAAAGAAGATAAACTGGGCCGAGTTTATCTCTGTGCAGACTCTGCCAGAACGTAGGGAACAAATCCTTCAAGGAAGATGGCACATTTGGAGGATCCCTAGGATATGGCCTAGTGATTGGCCGGTGATGGAGGTAAAGGAGTCCCTCTTAGACATGGGAAGGCATTCCATGTTAACAAGAGGATGTTTAGAGCAAACCTCTCAGGCGCACGAAAGAGAGCCTATGCCAAGAGAGGCGACACGAGTGAGGGGGAATCACCACCACTGAAGATACAAATGTTTCCTCTCCACCCAAGAAGAAAGCCCCTGCGAGTTGCTAAGAAAACTGCTGCCCCTGCAAAAAAAGAAAGCCAAACATGCTCCTGCGCCCTGCAGCAGAGCCACCGCCCCTGCAGCCGTGTCTCCTGCCCTGCGCAGCAGCGGGATCGAGAAGGACTCACAAATACCTTCTCCGATCGTCAAAAGAGGAGAACGAGAAGCCAAGATGGCCCGCTCCTCGAGAAAAAGACACCAAAGACCGGCCCCGCCGCCCTGGACTCGAAGAAACCGTCTCGAACCGGAAATCCCTCGGTACAAACTAGGAGACGAAGACGAATTATCAAGCACTCCGAGTGGAGAAACCAACTCGAGTCGCCACTCACCGGGCTTGATCTCGGAGACTGGCGGAGAAGTAGAGTCTCGGATGTAATTGATGAAACAGACTAAGTCTGTGTTCAAGGCGATCAGCAGAGGCAACCGGAAGACACACCGTAGTCCACACAAAACACAAGAAGGAGGCGATAAAGCGGATAGTGATGTGATGATCCTATCTCCACCTTACCCGACATCCAAAATCGTCTGCGTGAGTGGAGGAAATGGAAGTTGAGTAAATCAAGGAACAGTTCCAACGGCCGAGTTTATAGAAGAAGAAGAAGAAGAGGAACTGTTAAACTTCCTTGGACTAACCACTGTGCTCCAAAGATTTGGATGAAGACAATTGCCTGAGACATCTTGCGGATCTTCAAGGACAAGGAGAAAGAAAAGCAAGCGAGAGGAAGGCGAGGCACGTGAGAAGGCCGCATCCGCCTATCTCCGGCACCCGGAACACACACATCCTCTCCTTGATGTCTTCTCGACGGTGATGAGGATCCGGAGAATCTTTCTTTGCCGCGAGAAGAGTTGCAAATGCGGCAAGCATTGCACGAATCGAGAATCCTTCACGAGCAAAGACCGATGGAGGGACCAGGAGAGTCCTCGAACACGGTGAAATTGATCCAATGGGAGTGGTTGACAAATCGCCATCGTTCTTTGCCGCCACCACTTCCCAACTCATTCGGAAGAAGGCATAAGGGACTTGGCGATGAAACCGGGATAGTGGGGACCCCAATCGAGCCAACCCCTATTGAAGGTGTTTTACCACCGCCCTAACTAATTTGAACATTCAATCGAAACAGTAGGGAGCTTGGAGACGAGTGACCCCATTCCAAGTCACTCGGTGGTGCGCTAGCCGAGGGGGAAACTCCTCCACCGTAGTAGCAAGGTCGGAGGATCTTTGCAGATGACTCCACAACGAATTAAGGAGGCGAAGTAGAAAAATACAAACACGAGAAGAACAACAAGTTGCCATCAACGAAGCTCGAGACGATTGAGATGTCTCGGTGAGGTGTCAACCGCTACTCGAAGGCTAATGACGGCTGCGATGCGAGGCACGAGGAAGGAACAGCCACAGGAGTTAACACTGGGCGATGAAAGTGCAATCCATGGGGTTGAGACTCCAATGGATGCCACCGCAGAAAGACCCTAAGGCAGTGACACGAAAGGGGACCAAGGCCTCGAAGAGAGACTGGAGGTGGAGGTAATGAAGGCCACGGGAGGTTGAGACTTCCGGGGTAAAGAAAGCAAGTAGAGAACATCCCTCCTGCTATCATCGACCCATCCGAGAAGGAGATAAACGCACTTCATGATTCCCGGGATAATCCGGATGTAACTTTTCCGGGATCGGAAGCGAAGAAGAAGCCGAGTCATCCCCCGTGATGGATCCAAAAACTTCAAGCGGATGTTCCAAGCACGAGCAAGTCGATCCCAAGACTATTCGTCAAACCTTTAATTTTGATGATGAGCCACCAATGGAAATCTCATCATCGTCCGATGACACTTCGATAAGGCCGAGGACCCGATCTACTCAATTGGAGAAATCGGTTGAGACCAACGGTTTTGTTGAGAGACAAATGAGGCTCGGCAAAGTCGGGTCCACTTCACAACAGAGACCCTCCCAACAACCGAGTCCACCGCGCGGGCTCCTCAAGGCTGCAGGTCGATTCCTAAAAGAACTTCACGCGCACCGCTCATCATCGAACAAATCCCGGTTGGCGGTGATGAATCCTTTATAGAATCTTTTCCTTTTTCCCTGGAGGTACCCGACCTCCATGAAGAGTCGAGAACGAACGCCGACGCTACCACGACCAGCTCCCGTTTTCCCATCGGCACCATTGTTCCAAATTATGATTTTGACGCCGCATGGCCATCACCGAACTAAGAATCACCAAGTCCGCGAAAGTGTTCAAGGCATTATTCGGCCGAGATTGAACGGATGGAGAGGCATCGAGGCCTCTATGGACATGCGGCCCGACAACAGAGATGCCAATCTCACTGCGATTTAAGAGGCATAACAATCGGATCGGGGAATGGTGGCAACAAAGAAGAAACAATGCGTGTGGAACAAGTTAGATACTTGGGACATTGTTCAACAAGTTTCTGGGGTATGGAGAGCCGAAAATGCTTGATGCAAAAACGAAGGCGAGAGAACATATTGAGCACATGCATGAAGCTCACATTGCCGAGATTAAGTCGCCGCGTGAGCAAAACAAGAGTGATCTACAAATGACGTTTGGAAGAAACCATGAATACAAAATTCAGCCTTCTCTCATGGCCGAGATGAAGCGATTTCAAGTGAGAGTCCAACGCTACTCGATCCGAATTTCGTGATCGCGTACTCTGCAGCAGACTCAAGACAAAACTCAACTATCGCCAGTTCGACTTCCTCGCTTGCAAGTCTGTTTCGGGCGTTCCTCTCTCCTTTGATGATGCCAAAAAGGGGAAGAGGAATACCTAAAAAGCGCGAGGCGGAAAGCAAATGCGAAGGAAAGTCGAGATGAGGAAGTGTTCAAACAAAAGAAAGGAAAGCTTGTTGAGGGGAAGGATCGACGGATGTGACCTTGATGATTGCACAAACCCCAACAGGTCCTCACAGTGACATTATCAACAACAAACTCCCTCAGTGACTCTGCCACTCCAACACTCTGCTATATCTATGGCCGAAAAGAGAAAACAATTGAAGCGGGGATGAAGGAAGTGGAAGGAAGAATGGATGCCCTAGTTATGAACATCTTGAAAGAACATGGAGGCATTCCAGAGAAGCGAGAGACACTTATGCCATTTCGGATGTCGGACAGAGCCACGATCGATTGATGAATTTAAAACGCCGCATCCCGAAGGATACTTTGCAAAAATGTCTATGGCTCAAGCTTGGGACTTGTCTTTGGGAAAAGGGTCTCACGTTATGTGAAGAAGGCGACAGTGAGCAGACTACCAAGCATCGCTCTGCTGGTCACTCACCGGAAAGAAGAAGACCCCGCAAATACACGCCCGAGGTAGAGGAAAAAGTAGTGGTGGAGGAAGAGGTTTCGGACCTGGGCCTCTGCCCAAAAATATTGAATACGTAGATCCGGGAAAGAAATGAGGGATCTCTTTGGGCTGGGCTTGACCAAGTAGCAAATTTGCAAGTGGCTAAAAGTAACGCCGAGTATGCAAAAAGAATAGAAGAAAAAACAAGAGACAAACTCGGCTATGGGAGGAAAGACGGAGAAAGAATAAGAAGAGATGAAAGGCCCGAGGAAGGCATATGAAAAGAAAAAGAAAGCGGTGACGATGAGAAAAAGAGAAGAAGATGTTGAACAAGATGAAAGAAGGAGACAACGAAGGAGATGAAGTGTTGTTGTCCACCCCTTCGTGTATTTTATTATGTAAATACATACAATGTAAGTCTTCTGTAATAAAGCTATAAATTCTTTATTTTTTGTAGACAAATATGTGCTCGATATACCTTGTAAATTGTGTAAAAGAACAAGAATGTTATGATCAATAAAAGGATTGATTCTGCGCATACATTCTATGTCAATACACTATCTGTATGTATCTTTGCTATTTGCATTTTTGAATGGTTTAAGTTTTGGCATCATCAAAAAGGGGGAAATTGTTAGGAAATTTATTGTTTAGATTTTGATGAATGCCATGTAAAACTTAGAATAGGAAGTTGGCACCCCATTCTTGTTGTAAAATGCATTGTAAAAATTAGAGTCCAACCCGAGTTAAGTCGACTACGACCTAACATGCAAGAAGACAAATCAAGACTAGAAGGAAGACTCCGCATTGAGACAATGAGTATGGCAAGGAAGAGTAGACGGGAACTCTCTTCAAGAAGCATCGAGATGCGGTGAGTGGAGTATCGGTCCGAGTCAACTCGAGAAAAGCCAAGTCTCAAGTTGAAGTGACAAGAGTCATCCAATGATTGGAAGTGACTCCAAGTCACCTGGGAAAGCAAGGAAATGCGGTCAAGTCGAGATAATCGTAAAAGATCCGTTGCCGAAATCAAGAGATTTACTTAAACAAGTAATATCTCCATACCACCTTTCTCGGAGTGCTCGATCCCGAGGAAGCGTGCAAAAGGAATGAACCAATGGGAAGCACTACACCGTGTCGAACTCGAAAAGGTGAAAGAACAATTCATACGAGGAAATGGCAATTCCAAGGATCGCAACAAGACAAGCCAACGACGCAAGTGACTTTCAAAAATAAGCCTATCTCTTCAACAGCAAATTTTTGAAAGATCACTATAAAAGGCCGAGGAGTTTGTTTGAGAATGTGTGACACAAGTGACAAGCGACACATGTCACGGACACAACTAAAACGTTCAAGCAATTATTAGAAAATCAAACATTCTCAATCCTCAAGCCTACACTACGAAGAACATCAATCCAACACTCACTTGTGAAGGAAAGATAACTTCAATCAGGTTGAAGAGGAAAATCTTGAAAAATCAAGGGGTCTACATTCCACGAAGGATTGCGGGAAGGTTCAAGATCGAACCAAGTCTTAAGCTTTTGGAGGGCTTCGTGATCAAATCCAAAGAGCTTGAGCAAGTGAGTCAGTAGTAGTAAGCAAGGCAATGCCCTGTGAAGAAGGCCGAGTCGTCGAGAAGCCACCGAGTGATCAAGCGTCTCGGATCGAGTCCTAAAGGATCAAGTCAAGTCACCGTGTGATCAAGACTTGTATCCTGGACTGCTTACCACTTTGTATATCGATCATTACCTAGTGGATTCCTCCATGAGTTGGAGGAGAAGAGAGGAGTAGAAGAATTACCCCATCTTGAACCTCTATAAAAATTTCATTGTGTCATTTACATTTCAAAGACTTTAATTCCTGCATCTTAATCGTTTATATCTGGCGATAAATTTGCTATCCACTTGATAATTTAAGTACTAAACCAAGCACTAAATTCTTGTTTAATCAAACTTAAGGGTGTTAAGTCTTCCAATGGAAAACAAAACCACATTGAGTTAATTTAGAGCCAACAAATGAGTTATTCCATCAACGGCTCGATTGAGTCCATTGAGAGACTAACTCTCTTGATTGACTAAATTGACATCCCATCAAGGACACAAACCGTGTAGTATCAACTCGTATATTTAAAAGGACTAAATCGAAAATTTGGTAAGGTTTATTCAACCCCCTTCTAAACCTTACACTTACACCCCTTGGGACCTACAGTGTACTAGAGGTTCTAAAAGCGAAACAATTATATGCTAAATTCAAGAAATGTGAATTTTGGTTGGATCGAGTAGTATTCTTAGGACATGTTGTGTTCGGAGCAGGAATCTTAGTTGATCCAAGTAAAGTAGAAGCTATCAATAATTAGCCACAACCTATAAATCCTTGAAGACGTAGTTTTTAAGGGTTTAGTTTAGCTATTATCGTCGATTTGTGGAAGGATTCTCCAAGATTGCTTCGCCTTTAACGCAATTGACCAGAAAAAGTGTCGCATTTAAATGGACAGAGGCAAGCGAACGAAGTTTTCAAGAACTTAAAAAGAGATTGACTTCGGCACCTATTCTATCAATTCCATCGTGCAATCTTGGTGGTTTTGTAGTTCTGATGTGCGTCGAAGAATGGCCTAGGATGCGTATTGATGCAAAATGGTAAGGTGATTGCGTATGCGTCTAGACAATTGAAGGACTATGAAAAGAACTACCCAACGCATGATTTAGAGCTTGCTGCAGTGGTATTTACGCTTAAAATATGGAGGCATTACCTATACGGGGAACGATGTGAGATCTATACAGATCACAAGAGTTTAAAGTACTTTTTCACAAAAAAAGAACTAAATATGCGACAACGTCGATGGTTGGAATTAGTGAAGGATTATGATTGTGTGATCAACTATCATCCTGGTGAAGCCAATGTCGTAGCAGATGCGTTTAGTCGAAAATCAACACAAAACAATACAATTGCGATTCACATTCGGAAACCAGAGTTAATGGATCTTCAGAAAATGAACATAGAGGTTGTATCATTAGGGTCAGTTGAAGCTAAATTAGCAGCATTAACACTCCGACCGACGCTACTTGATCGAATTCAACAGGAACAACAAGGTGATGGTTACTATGCTAAAGTGAAGAATGATATTGCCTCGGGAGCGCCTTCTGACTTCAAAATATCTGAGAGTGGAGTACTACGATTTAAAGAACGATTATACGTACCCAACAGGGACAATCTCCGAGAGAATGTTCTAGCTGAAGCGCATTCAACGCCATATTCTGTACATCCGGGAGCTACTAAAATGTACAGAGATTTGAAAATGCATTACTGGTGGCCAGGCATGAAAAGAGATATCGCGCAATACGTGGAACAATGTTTAACCTGTCAACAAATAAAAGCAGAACACAAAAGGCCAGCTGGAACATTGCAACCTCTACCTATTCCAGAATGGAAATGGGAAAGAATCACCATGGATTTTGTGACTAGTTTGCCCAAAACAGTTAAGGGAAACGATGCTATTTGGGTAATCATAGATAGATTAACAAAATCTGCTCATTTCATTCCCATTTGTTCTACTTATTCCATGGATCGATACGCACAACTTTATATACAGGAAGTGGTTAGACTTCACGGTGTACCACTATCTATTGTTTCAGATAGGAACTCTAGATTCTTATCTACTTTTTGGAGGAGTCTATAGAAGGCACTAGGAACACGATTGGCATTCAGTACTGCTTATCACCCTCAGACCGACGGACAATCAGAACGAACCATACAAACTTTAGAAGATATGCTTCGAGCATGTGTTTTAGATTTTCAAGGACAATGGAGCAAGCATCTACCTTTGATAGAATTCTCGTATAACAACAGCTATCAAGCAACAATCGGGATGGCACCCTATGAAGCATTGTATGGTAGAAAATGTAGATCGCCGGTTCACTGGGACGATGTTGGTAAAAGAAATCTTTTAGGCCCGGACATAGTTTGAGAAATGACAGAGGCTGTGACACAAATTCGACAGAGGATGGGAACTGCTCAAAGCCGACAGAAAAGCTACTCAGATCAAAGAAGAAGAATGTTAGAATTTTCTATAGGAGATCGAGTGTTCCTTAAGGTGGCATCAATGAAAGGGGTAATGCGATTTGGAAAGAAGGGAAAGCTCAGTCCTAGATACATTGGCCCGTTCCGTATTACTGAGAAAATTAGTGATGTGGCTTATAGACTTGACCTACCAGCATCAATGTCTAAATACATGACGTAAAGAAACACGAACCGGTAGAATTAAAAACTGATTTGAGCTATGAAGAGATACCCGTAGAGATATTGTTACGCGAAGTAAAGAAACTCAGGAATAAGAAAATACCATTAGTTAAAGTACTCTGGACAAATCAATTTGTAGATGAAGCTACATGGGAAAGAGAAGACGAGATGAGAGCTAAGTACCCTGATCTATTTCGGTAAGTAAAATTTCGAGGACGAAATTTTCTATAAGGAGGGGAGGATGTAATACCCGAGCCTCTCACTACTCACTAGGCCAATATAGTTCATGCATTATATGTTGTTTATTGTTGCTTACATGGCATTGGTGTTTTCATCATTTATATCATTTTATATGGCATGATAAATTTCACCAATTTTAGAACCCTTATATGATATTTAGTTGTCGGACTACTAGAAGCTATCTATTAAGTTACACGTGGTAGCTATTCAAAGAGTTATAAGATTACACGTGGTAAATTAAGGGTGAAAGCTGGCAACAATGTGTGTATCGGGATACCTACAATGCGAACAAAAATTAATTAATTAATTAATTAATATGATACATGAAATAGAGTGAGATATTAAGTCTAACTTAAATATGTAACAAAACAAAACTAATATTTATATATTATTAAATATAACTAATATATGTAAGTGAGTATAAGAAATAGAGGATATTTTTTTTATATGTACGAACCATTATATATATGTATATGTTAGTAAGTTCAAACACCCATATAACTTATAGGCTGACATATAGGTAATGAATATATATATATATACTATATATATATGCATCTAAGTTAATTCACTTATAACTTAGAATCACTCATGTAATAAATATATTAAAGTATATCAAACACTTCCACCGCCTTAGACTAATCAATAGGTTGATAAATATAACTTGACTTTTGAAAAATCACACAACATAGCACACACTCAGCAGAGAGAAAACCCACGAGCTAAGGAAGGCAATAGAGACAGAGAGCTAACAACGCGTGCATACCGGAAAAAATAAAATAAAAGGACGGTTTTGTGTGATTCAAATGGGTGATTATTCCATGAATTTTAACTAGTATATCAGGTAACTCTTCTTTATTGTTTTAATTGTCTATTTCTATTTATGATTTAGAATTAAGAGGGCTTGATCAGGCTGTATAAATTAAATGAACGGTTAGCTAATTAGGATGTTAATGGTTAGTTTTAAACTAATCGAATTATGATTCTAGCTATTACTGTTATATGAATCTAGTGTTTGATTTTATGCCGACATCTGTGGAAAAAAAAAATCCAGGTTCTCGATTAATTTGTTAATTGATTTTAATTCTTCTTGCTACTTTAGATTATACAGTAAAATTTATATATGTATTATAGTTTTCGTGTTTCAATTAGATATTAGAATTAAGACATGCTCTTACTTACATTAAGAACCGTATTAATCTTAATAGAAGTATAGTTTGAATGATGTGTAATATCTAGGTATCAATACAAGAGTTATAATAATATATCATTGAAGTGGGCATTTTAAAGATGAGAAATCAAGATGCCTGGGGGATTTGACTAGGCTCTATCACTTTGTTAATATTTAAAGACTTAAGGGAATTTATGACATTTCGATACAGTAAAATTGATGATTAAAGAGATATTCATATCTTGCATTGTTACAGGTTATCTTATACCTAAGGTTAGGGAGAAGAGACATTTAACTAATTTTCAATAGATATCCCAAGGTGAAAGGTAAGTAAAAATCCATCTGCAACTGTAATGCATGAACATAGTATTGTTTGAATTGATTGTATTATATGTGACTGTGGTATCTTGTGGAATATACGTGGATATTATATCTGCATAATTGGCTTGTATGATGTTGCAATATGGTGCTTGGTGAGCCATTGAACATGCCATTCACAGCATTTGCATGTGCATGCATATTACAAGAGAATGTTCGCATGCACAAAAATATTTTCGGGATGAAAATAGATATTTCTTGACCAACGCTAGTGCAGAGAGGCACGCTTGGGCGTGCTTATGATATATATTTAGGTATAGCAAGTGGGATACTTCCTGGTGAACACAGAGCTAGATGGGAGATGGGCTCTCGGTGGGTCACAAGAGGATGGTCCATTTGTGAGTACCTATGTATGACCCTGCGGGGTGGGATACTTCTTGGCGGACACAAGGGACGCAAGTAGGGGACCCTTGGCTGGGCCGCGGGAGGATGGTCCACACGTAGATTCATACTGATATTATTGGCCATTTGATTATTCTTTGTGTGCGAGCTCTTTTCCGGTCTTAGTAGTTGGGTCGGGGCCCAAATGAAAGAAAATGATTTGAGAAAAGTGTTTTGATCCAAGGATTTTACAAGCGAGCATTACATGTTGGAAAAGCATCACTATTCTTTGGACATGCATGATTTTTACTTGCTGAGCTTTAGCTCATGTAGTTCATGCATTGCAAGTGAGCATGACAATACCGATCCTGTTAGCTTATCAAGCAATCTTTGGAGCTTACGGGTTTTGAGGATCATGGATATGGATGACGACTGTCGGACTTGTTTTTTGGGTTCATGTTGATTTTGCTTCATTGTGTTTATGAAGGAACTCGTATTGTTTATCTTTTTTAAACGTATTGTAAAGTATCTAAATAGCGTGCTGGTTTGAGTTTTGGGTTTGTATATCTAGTCATCGTGTTTACGTACAAATAGGGTTGACTGGCCTTTTGCCTCTAAAAATCTCTGTTTAGTGTACAGGGTTTGTTTCGTTGATCGTCTGTTATTAAAATTTAAACACAGGAAAAGAAAAAAAAATTTACTCGTTTTAAAAAGACTTTGTGGTCGAGTTGTGCTATTTATTACTTTATAATAGTAGCAATAGGGGTCGGCGTCACAAAAAAATGGTTTCAAAAAGTCAAATGATCCAAAAAACTGCTGGATTATAAAAAGTACAATTCTACCCTTAATGAATTAAAATAAATGAGAAAAAATCCAAAATATCATAAAAATCACAAGCATTAAAAACAAAAAAAGAATGGATAGGATTAGTCCATTCTGTCTCACGGAAGGAATGTGGTCTCATTTGAACCAATTTCTATATATATATATATATACACACACACAATATAAACTTTATATAATATATATAAGTGCTAATTGCTCAATATACACCAGTGGGATATAAAAAAACTCTTTTTTATCACTTTTTCATAACAAACTCTTTTCTACACAAAAAGAGTGTGTTTTTACAATTTTACCATTATTTTAACCCAATCCCATGGTTTAACCCAATCCTCTCTCTTTAACACACAATACACTTCTACTCCCTTAAAAAAAAAAAAAAAAAAAACAAAATGACAGAAATAAGGTTGTTGGTTGCTGCCTTCAACTGGGGAATTAATTGTCCATATCTACTCTCATTATGGGAGAATTTATTGTCCAACCAATAATATTCAAGTGGCATATTCACATTTGGTGTGTAACTATCACATTTTCATATCATTTTTTTTCTTTGCCCTCCTCACATCTCCTCTGCTTATGCCCAAAAATTGAGAGGTATGCATGTTATATACTTATATGTGGACTTGTATTATCGTGCTTCAAAGTTTTAGATATTATATGCTTATTTTTATTTCGTAATAAATTTTTAGTATTCTTATTTGGTGTAAGTGTTCGAGTTTAATATCGTTTTTATGATTTTTTGGTAATTATTGTATGAAAATACTCACTATATGACTTGAAATATAACATCACGATATAGATATCAAAGAACTGGTTCAGTTCACGGTATGGTATATGGTTCACAGTTAGTTTGATGTTGTGGATATTTTTACAGAAGTTCACGATATAGGTTAATGGTATATATTCACAATATATATGTTCACAGTTTAATACATTATACCGTGAAGGCATATAATACCGTGAAGACATATAATGTCGTGAAGTCTTGCAATACCGTGAAATTATATAGTACCATGAAATTATAGATTACCGTGAAGTAGATTTCGTGAAGTGAATTTATATCGTGAAATCATATGTACTGTGAATTTATATCGTGAACTCATATATATGTACCGTGATTTGATTGAGTATGATATTGTGAACTCATATGTACCGTGAATTTATGCAAATTGTGATAGTAAAAATTACGTGGACATTTTTAAAGACATGTCTATTATCTAGACGATCATTATTTATTATTTGTTTATTATATTTCTTGCATATGAATTGGCATAATTTGGTAGTTTGATATGGTGGACATTGGCAATAAATCGAATATGTCAGCGGAGAAGATGAGATAATACCTATTCATGATGGGGATAATTATTTTTTGGACCTCATGAAGACTGTGCACGATAGCGTGAAGGTCGATTTAGATACCGAGGGGTATATTATTATCCATTCTCTTGTTGATATTGATGGAAAAGGTATTCATCGTAAGAAGATTAGAAATGACCATGACATGAGATGTCTTTTAGCCGCTGTTTACATGGCTATTGTGTTTGTTACTATTAAGAAGATGAATTCCGGATTTGGTAACACCCAGATCGCTCAAATTGGAGGAAATGTCTATAATAATTCTGGAGGGTTTGTTGAATTAATTAACTCTCAGATTAGGGGAAATTCTGTGGTTCCTACTTATTACAAGGCAGTGGACATTCACAAATTTCTCTATTTGCATTTGGTAATTATACACAAGACAATATTATTAAAAACTTTCAAAAATATTCGGATCCAAATCCTGTCGAGCAGAATCCCATTGAGAAAAACCCATTGGAAGATATACAAAGTTCGAATAAAAATTATGTTGACTGGGGTTTGAATGACGACATAAATGATGATTTGAGTGATAATGGCAACACTACTGGCGGTGGCGTTAAAGATTGTGAAGACGACGTTGAAGAAAATAGTACTGATATTGAAAGTTATGACGAAGTTATGAGGAGACCGAACACTTTTTCCAACACTTTTGCAAATAGCTTAGTAAG
This sequence comes from Rehmannia glutinosa, assembly GCA_016081115.2. Lineage (NCBI taxonomy): Eukaryota > Viridiplantae > Streptophyta > Magnoliopsida > Lamiales > Orobanchaceae > Rehmannia > Rehmannia glutinosa. The sequence continues at coordinate 87,556,774 of CM071936.1, read as the reverse complement.
CGGGGCAAATTGATTGATATGAATTCGAATGATAGCCGAGAAAAGCACAATCAAAATAGATCACCCATTGATTTAAATAAAGAGATTGTCAATACGAACAGTACCACAAATTATGCTCAACGTGGTTGGACAATTCCTGGTGCTCCGTTGGTATCATCAGATTCAGTTCACACTACAAGAAATCACACATTTTATGATGAAAAATATCGTCATATAAACCTGTTTTTTCGTCACTAAATGTATTTGGTGACGAAAATTGAGCGTCATAAAGATCGCATCGCTGTAGCCATCATAAAGGTATACATGACGATTTTTGCAATTTGTCACTACAAAATTAACCTTTGGTCACGCTAATAAAGATTGTCACGATTTGTATCATTTATTGTGACGCCTACATCGTCACATAAACGATAAATTTTTTGTCATTTATATTGTTTCTTTGTCACAAAAAAAATCTTTTTAATGACAAAAGCATGTTTTTGTCATCATAGTATTAAATTTTAGTGACGAAAATGATCGCATTGCCAAATTCATCAAATTCTAATGACGATTTTTGGTGTCGCAATTGTATTTATAATTTCGTCATATATTACACAGCTTGTCATGAAAGAGGTGATTTAATGTTACAAAATATTGCGTGTCACTTAATGTATATTTATAATGATAAAATAATGTGTCACCAATAATTACAATTCAACGATGATATATGTGTTGTCACCAAAAGAATATGTAACGTGGTGATTTTGTTTGTCATGGAAACAATCGCAATATATGACAAAGCTTATCGTATAAGCTAATTGCACCGAAATAATGATGAAATCGTCCGTCATAAAAATTAATATGTGGTGACAAAATGTATCGTCACATAATAAATTTATACAGTGACAAGTTTTGAAAATATTTGTGACGATACAAGTCATCATTATAGTGTATTTTTAATGACAAATTGTATATCGTCAAAGAATAGATTTTTTTGGTGACGACTAAGTTTGTTGTAATAAATGAGTGTTTAAGTTACGAAATAATTCATTGTCACCAATTGATAGCTTTCTTACATGACAACATAATTATCATGAAAATAAGTATTATAAGCAATGTAATTGGCACATTTTTTGTAATTGTACATATATAATGATTTAAATATTAATTTGTAAAATATTCTATCAATACATTAATAATACTACAAAGTGCAAGTTCAAATGCAATTAAACATGAAAAATAAAATAAAAATAAAATCAATCATGTTTGATTAAGTAAAATACGATTATTTATCAATATAAGAGAAATGACAAGATATCCATATTTCAAATGGAGAATAAACTACTTGAACAATGTCAGGAAAAAAACATTAAATATCCAAACCAAAACAAAAGAGTACTTAGATTAATTATATCGGCTTAGAGAGTATTCCCACTCGCAGTCATGAATGGCATAAGCTTTTCGATACAAGCACCTTGCTGACTGAGCTAGTCTTTCCAAATCACCCACTTGTGACTTAAGCCCACTCACTTGAGATTCCGATTCTTGTAACTTCTCTTGTGTCTCTTGAAGTTTATTTTGCAGTTGTTGAGTACTTGAGTCATGCGATGTGGTGCATCTACTTGGAGGTTTTGGGCAATAGTCAAGGCCCTTTCTATAACCAAATCCATGGCCAAGGACCTCAAAAACTATTTCGTCGACACTCTTCTCAATTCTTTCCTCCGTATATTGGGCTCGCTTTGATATCATCAACTCCTATTTGAATATTGGACATACGAATATACAATTAATATCATGACACAAGCTAAAATATACAATAAAAATGTGTATGCGAATGATTACCCAATTCTCTTGAGCCTCAACTCTTGACCAACCATCTTTCTCTTTATAGTGAGTACATTTATATAATTCAATCATATCACATTCTTCTCCATTCAGCTTTTTCTGAGACTATAAAAAAAATGAGAAAATGAAAAAAAAATCACAATCCAAAAAAGAAAAAGAAAATTAAAGAAACATTATCCACTCAAGGTTACCTAAAACACTCACGATTTCATGTTGAAGAACAGAAAAAGGTGTTCTGCCTGAAATATGTGGTGCTCGTACTTGTTTCCGATTTCCAGTATTGATTACACTTCGGTCCTGCAAAATAAGAATAGTGATATTGCAAGTTAAGGTACACACATAATAAAAACTAAGACATGTTATAAAATTTAAAGATAAGTTTAATTTAAGTTAGGTGATATTACCTTGTATTGAATAGTGAATAGCTAGAATTTCAGAATTTTGTGGCATGTTGTCACTCTCATGGGTGTGATTTGTTGTAGTGGTCTCACCCTTTCGAAGGATCCATTTTGCATTTCGATTCTTACCAATGCCTCATTCGCGATCACATTTGTTCTATCAAAAATTCTTCCGATACTTCTACGAGGTGTCGAATTAGATGAAGCATCCTTGGTAGTATGATCTATGACACTTTGTTGAGACTTGTTGGGGATTGTTTTTCGATTTCGGTTTGCGAGCTCCGGAGCCATTTCTAAGAATCTACATGAAAACAGTTAATCAAATTATTAAAGAGCTCATATTGTCGTAAGAACAATTTTGATAAAACAAGAAAACAAGTATCATGAACTCTGTTGTGACATTATTTCATTCACAAATATGCCTACCATTCCATTATAAAAAAGCATTTTCAATTAAAAAGAAAACATATATATTACCTCTAGCTTGGGGTGTCGGTTCACACAAAAATTACAACATAACCAAGATAACCTTTTACTAATTCGATTTAGTTTACAAAGTACACCCAAAAGGAACAAAAATCAAGTATTGCAACATCAATCTAAGATCTAAAACATATCCCATATCGCGGAAAAGAAAGACTCGTCGAAAGCTATGGATTAGAAAAGTATTAAAGAGTCGATGTGATTCTAGTGATGGGGCATTTGTAAAGAAACGGCTCCCAAAAAGATAAGGCAAATTCCGGATTATTATTTCCTTCCTCGAAGATCTCCGCCGTCTCTGCAATTCTCGTTTATAGAACATGGATAGGCTTTCTTTGAATTGGCACCAACATGCTCACCAAAATTTGGTCGGAAAAAAAAAAAAAAAAAGATATGGTTTTGTTCTATATTCGATATTCTTGGTTGATTACTATTCGACATTTTCAAGGTTGTTTGGCTTTCCATGTAGGATCTCGGTTTCTACTAAATTGCTTTCTCAAATTGCAAGTATTTTTCAACCCCACCATAAAAATAGTGTATTCCAAAGGAAAGTTTGAATTCTGGAGATTTGTGCTCATCTTTTATTCATCTAATGTATATGCGATTAAAACTTTATGAATGCTATTTATTTCTTTTGTTGCTCATACAGAGGATGGAATCATCGTGGAGTCTGAGAAATGAAAAGCTTGATAGCTTCACAATAACTTCTTGGTTCTACTCAATGGAGCGCTTTGAATCCTTAAAACTGATGAGCTATGTCGTATGGTGGTGCTTTCTGTGGTTCAACTTATATAACCTTGATTCTGGGAAGGTGGTGCAAAAATTCCCCAAAGCACTGACACTCTGATTCCTAATCGAAGGTTCTTACTAATCATGTGACATAGAACTTATTTCTTCTTGCATCTTTTCCCTGTTCCTTCAATTTTTCTTTCTTTTGTTTTTTTTTCTTCTACTTGTTGCTTTGGCAACGTATTAGTCTCTGAAAACTAATCATCTAACCACTGAAATTCTTATCACCGGTAGAATTCTATTTCCAGATGAAATACTATTGCGAACTCGTGTTGTATGCACGAGTTTACTAAAAAACAAATCCCATACCAACATGACCAACCACTTTAATTAAAGACATACATGCACAAGTACATAATATGTGCACACAGAGTTAAGTGATTTTCATTCAAACCACTGGTGCAAACAGAATATGCACAATAACATCATGTTTTTAATATAACAGATTAGACCAGATGCAATATACCAAATAGAATTTCATCTCTCATATATACACACATGTACAAATTCCCAGGTTTCATATTCATAAAAATCTATATCTAGAGTAACACATAGCACAACAATCTCAATCAGGCAGTCTACATGTTACACTTATTCGAGCATCCATAAGACTCATAACCCAATTTAAATTGGTAATCGGTGAAGAAAGGAGACATTACCTGTACTAAGTAGAGACTGCAGAACACACGAAAAGAGATGGTACTGATATATTTGCTATATTGTTAACCTAATCATTGATATATATTACTGTGAGTAAAAAGGGAGAGATGGAGAGATATACGATACTATAAACCGTGTATTCTCTACCTTAATTAGATAAGTATATACCATAATTTGATTGAAAACAAGCGCCAGAACGAAAAAAATATCCGCTCAATTTTGTGGCTGCCAAATTTTTTCTTACCTATTAGTTTATCAATTCATTTACTATCTATAAACATTATCATTAATTAAAAAGTATTATGGGATTAACATTAACCATTATCCAAAACTAAATTTATATTTTTAATTGAAACTGGTAAATAGGAAAACATAAAATGAATTAAGAAAAATAACCTGTATTCTTCATCATCCAAATAATTTCACCATCAAGTCTAATGCGAGCATGCTTTCTCCGACGCCGGTATATGAAGATAACCCTATTACTTTATTTGCTTGATTTCACCATCAACTTATCTTAGTACAATGACAAATTATCTCTGCAATCTAGCTTTAAAAAGAAAAACGCTTTCAGAAAGAAGGATACCGCAACCCCTTAGCGATTTGCTGTGTCTTTTGCTTCTCAAAATTATCACATCTCTGTCTCTCTATCGCGCCATCTGCAAACCACTCCGCGCCACCCTGAAATCACCGCCCAGGTGTCCACCGGTGGCCAACTCCTCTTCGGCGCCAATCACCAGAAACCCTAATTTCTCGAGAAACACATCGGCGGACTCGTACATCGGCAGCTTGATAAGCTTGACTTCGAAGAGTGAGATCAGGTACGAAGGCATACTCTACAACATCAATTTGTTTTTCTTGCATATATGAATTGAATTTGTTTGATTAATTTTTTTTTTAAACTTTTAGCTCGCAATTCTGGTATTCCTACTTTTTAGGTATAGAATATTTTGGTTAGGCTTAAACTTCATTGGAGTCTCCTTGTTTTCCCTTTTGGATGGTTCAGATTGTTATTTTTTTTGGCGCTTTTGTTGATTGGTTGAGAATTTGTTAATTGGTTTTTCTCAATTGAAATACTTATACTAAAAGGTTGGTAAAATATCACATTCTATCTGTTTCTATTGTTGTAGCGTTTTGATACCATTGGATAAATCTTTCTAGTGCATTGGGAAGTAGGGGTGTTCATTCGGTCGAACCGAACCGAACCGAACTGAAATTCCGGTTAACCAAAAATTCGGTTGGTCGAAATACAAAACCGAAAACCGAACCGTATTAGCCGGTTCGATTCGGTCAAAACCGAATTTATTTTCGTTTTTTTGTTTGGTGTTTCGGTTAAACCGAAATTTTGAGCCTTTCCGACTGCATTGCTTCTGCTCTTCACTTTTCCCAGTAGTAATAATGCATTCAACTCTTCACTTTATCAATAGTAAAATTTCTTGAAATTTTGAGCCTTTCCGACTGCATTTTCTTCTGCTCACAGAGTGAATTAATGGAGAATGGATTTTGCAGGAAATTAAAACCTTGTGAAAAACTAGAGAACTACAAGCAGAATCATGAGATGATATGGAATGCCTATATATATAGTTCAATTTCATTTGGATTTGTTCATCACTTTTAATGAAAACAAATCATTACACATGGGCATATTTAACTGTAATTAACCATCACTCAATAGAACATAAACTAGCATGACCAATTATTTTAGAGAAAAACAAATCATTACACATGGAGCTGGATATGCTTATAGTATTTCTTTTCTTTTTTCTTTTTCTTTTTCTTTTTCTTTTTTTAACTTTCCTTTAAGCAATGATATGTGAATTACATCTTTCAAGGGTTTGTTTTGATGAGTGTATGGTTGATTTCTTTTCTGTGAGATGTTGAAGGAGAGAGTGATAGTTCATAAAGAGAAACAGTGATAGCTTTTCCACATGTGATTGTTGGAAAAGTAATTCTCAAATAAAAGTATAATTTTATAGGCTAACGGAATAAAATGGACAGAATTGTATAGGCATAAGATAGATTGTTGTGCTCATTGTGTTCTTGTTACAAAAGCATCATCTTGGTCTGTCAAGCAATGTTGGTTGGCTTACTGATGTATTCTTCTTTGTCTTTTCTTCATCTAATTTCAATTAAGCAAGTTCGGCCCATGTTTTTGATGTCATTTAGCGTGTATACAGAGGAGCTGGGGACTGGAAAAGGAATAAACTTGTCTTCATTATATGCAAAAAAAGAAAATTGTAGGAAATTTTGTGAGTTGATTGTGCAACCTTTGAGACTTCTCTTTCAAGCTGCTAACAGTTTTAGCTTCTTTAAATGGATTTTTGGAATTTTTAATTATTTCTTTCTAATTTATTAGAATTTGACACTAAACTCTAGAGAGTTTGCTGCTAAAATATCTGAAGTCGTTCAGGAGGCCTTCATGACTGAGAAGTTTATTGATTTTTCTAACAAATGCTTAAATAATTTAACTACCCTAAAATATTCACTTGTTATTTTATATGAATTGATGTTACCTTATAGAAGTTCTTTTATAGAATACCATGTGGGTTACACAAATACTTCCTATGTGTGTGCTTAGTCTTGATCTTTCTGCTAGATGGCCCAATGAGCTTTGGATTTCACAAACCATCTGTATCTATTTTCATATAATTCTGCATAGACATATTTGGAGTTCATGTACATTGAAGTTTTGGGATAATTTCAGAAACTACTCTGAGGTTTGGGATAATTATGTATGGAAATTATGTATGTGAATGCTCCATGGACCTTGGATTGAGTTACATAGTATCGGTTTTTTGAAGATGACTTGAACTGTTGGTATTATTTTTTCAAGATTGGTTCCTCGTCTACTTGTCGCGTTCATTCAGTTTGTCCTTTCTTTACAAGAAGAAACTGGTAAAAATGGTACAGATTTACATGTTTTTAGTGGCTACAATTCGTATGGGATGGGCCATTTACAAGTTTCAAAGGTGAAATTTTGCTACCTTGTTCCAGATGTTTTCAGAGCCCTGTTTATGTTCTTCTCAATCCTTCATTTAATCCTGCACAGAAAGACCTGCTTGTTACAATTTATGAGAGTGAGTTGCACGTTATTGATGGGATCCCCCAGCTTATTTTTGTTCGATCAAGCTACACCATAGAGACAGTGGAAGCTGAACGAATATCAGTTGACCATGTCGCCCATCTTAAACCATCTGATGGGGGTTCAGCTGCAACTCAATTGGCTGCTCATCTTACTGGCATACATAGTGCCATCAAAATGCTGAATAGCAGAATCAGAGTGCTGCATCAGTATCTTCTCGCCATGCAGAAAGGGGATATTCCCTGGAGAATGCTTTGCTAAGGCAAGTATCTAGTCTTCTGAGAAGATTACCAGCCATTGAATCTGAAAAATTTCAAGACGATTTCTTGATGGTGAGTGCGTTCTGAAGTTTTTGGTTTTCCATCGGATAACAAATTTATCATGTACTCTTAATTTTCTTATATTGCACGGAATATTTATATTTTGAATTTAGTCCACTATTGACTGTTCGGAATATATCTCTTTTAATGGCGTAATTCTTAAATGTTATCTGAAAATACATTCATATAAGTGTTTGCCTGTGCCTGTGTCTGTTTTCTTTTTTCTTTTTTTGTGATCCAAATTTTTTTTGTCTTCCAGGAATATAATGATACGTTGTTGATAAATTATCTTGCAATGTTCACCAACTGCTCAAGGTATCACAGCATTGGAGGAGTCTCTTTTTGTCGTCCGGTTTCTCCCTGGTGACGTTTAGCAATTTCACCGAGTCACAAGCCGAGTGTGTTGTTAAAAGGACTCCCGTTCAAGGGTTCCAGGTCGAGAAGAGGCAGTCTTCTCTTGTTCTTTACTGGCAACGGAAGGAGCTCGTGTCTGCTTCGGTTTGGAGATGCTGAGGTTTTCAGCGGAATTTATTAACTAAGGCCTTATCGAGAAGGTGATTCAATGTCATCATTACAGCTTTAATAAGTCGAACTCTATGAATTTGCATGCGTAAAAGAATCAGTCGCATTTTAATTAGCATTGGATGTTATCTAATGTAGTACTATTGTTTTCCATGTCTCGCGTTGAGAACAGGCCTTACACTTTTGTTGTTTTCATGCTTTTCTTCTGAAAGGCATTAGTAGGTTCTGATTGTGTGTTGTAACCTTACACTGGAAAGTATTAAGAGACCAGCAATTGCAAAGGGAATTTTTTTTTAAGTCTTTTAACTGATTCTTTGATTTTAGGGATAATTACAAAAACTACCATTAAGGTTTAGGCTAATTACGAAAAAGTCCAATTATCTTTCAAAATTACAATCACCCCTTGATATATGTTTATATTTTACAAATTACATTCTTAAGATGGGGTATATTTGTTAGGTAAATAAAAACCTCAAGTGGCTGTTTGTAACACCTTAAGGGAGTATGTGTAATTTTGAAATATAATTGGAGTCTTTTTGTAATTAGGCTAAACTTTTAAGGGTAGTTTTTGTAATTATTCCTTGATTTTATGATCTGGATGGAATATAGATGATATATGTTTCATGTTATCATGGGCGTTTGATGTTTGCTAGGTAAAAATCGTGTGATGCGTTGATATCCACTAATATGATGTTGCTTGACAAATCTGACATATATCTCTATGCAGTACAATGAATGAGCTGGTCGACAAATTCAACACTGCTTACGACAGGAATAGTCGAACGGGTGGTCGAACTGCTTTTATCTAAAAGTCTATTCATTTCATCTCTTGCTGTCAAATTACCTCTGAAGAAGGCAACTTATATATATTTATGTCTAGGACTACGGCCGAAAGTCATCGGTTATTATTGGTGGAGTTGCTTATATATTAAACATCACATAATGTAAATTATTGTGAAAGAAAAGTGTCGTCCCTTATTTGACGAACTAATTCTTGTTGAATTTTTTTCTCATATAAAGTTAATGTTTGTGAAATTAAATTGTGTAAAATTGTAATATTTTATACCTTTAAATATTCGCCTCCAAAATTTTGAATATTAAATTTTGCATCCAATTTATTTTACGAATTTGACATACTATGTCAACCTACTCAAGACGAAATATTTTTGTAGCTAATCGAATAAGTTCATTAATGGTGAATTAATATCTCGTCATATAGATTTATCAAGCATGACAATATAGTTGTCATGAATTATATATTTATATCTTCTATAAATTTTCTCATTGACGAATTTGTTTGTATTGTCACTAAATATAAATATTTAAGACGACGCATTTGTGTCATAAAAATGTATTTTTCAATGACAAAAATATATTTCGTCACTATGACTTAACAAATTATGACAAATAGTTGTGCGTGGAAAATTTTAGTGCGAATTTCGACCTTTTACAAATAACTATGAAACAATTCAATTAATCGTCGTGAAATATGTGAATTAGTGACGAATGTGATGTTGATATAGACAAAATAAATGGTGTCATAAAAGAGTATTTTAAAATGACATAAATAACTTTCGTCATTGTTAATTAACAAATAATGACAAATTTTTATGCATTGCAAACAAATCGTCATAAAATATGTCTTTGCTGACGAAATAAGAGTGTCACCATTTTGTTCGAGTGAAAAATGACAAATTTTGATGTTGTCATTAAAAGAAATCATTCGTGACACTAAATTTCATCACCAATTATCACCAATTCGTCATCGAAAGATTTTCCTCCAAAATTTTGTTGTCAAATTCCACCTTCTATGAAATATAGTGACGAGTTTCAGTTAATCGTCATGAAATAGGCAATTTAGTGACGACATCTAATACCAATAGTGACGAAATTAAATGGTGTCGTACTAGTGTACTTTACAATGACAAAAATAAAAGTTGTCACTTTTAATTAACAAATGATGACAAATAGTTGTGCGTCACAAAACATTTCGTCATAAAATGTGTGATTTCTTGTAGTGTCATGAATCTATCTCAACAAATCCTGGTGACATGTTATACAATATTTGAGTGCAAGTGTAATCAAGAAATAAAACCTAGACCTCAAGATTTGAAAGTGTAAGACCTTAGGCTATTACAACAAGAATACAGACAATGAAGGAACAAGTATTTGCTTTGAGTGTATCTTGTTGTGTTGTATCTCAATTGGTTCACTTGTTGCTTCAAAAACTTCCTCTATTTATAGGAGATGATTGTTCATGGATAGGCTCCTCTTGGGGAATGAAAATCTACAGAAAAATACAATTAAAATCAAGAATATAGCTGTTAGAAATCAATCCCACAAATTAAGGAAGAATTGTCTGCTGTCAACGGCTAGAATTTTGCTGTCAAAACGGTAGGGCGACCGGTCGCGTAAAAATAGACGTTGAAAAGTAAAACCACATTTTTACACAGGGCGACCAGTCGACAGGGGGTCCGACCGGTTGACCCTGTGTTGGACCGGTTGGACTCTTTGAAAATCAGTACAGAGAAGAGCAAGACCCTTCAGGCACCGGTCGACCACACCGGTCGACCGGTCGACCTCCTCTCTTTTTCTTCCGTCGCATTTTCTGTTTCAAAACACATCTTCATATACGGATTGCCCTATAGGGCGACCGGTCCAACACGAGACAGAAGTGTTGTCCAATATTTGTCCAAAATAAACTTCAAGAAATACTTTGAAAAATTAGTAAAAGCGTTTTAAAGCGATCGGGAGTATTTGGACAACATTTTCAAACATTAATTTGGTGTAAAAACACTTTAAAAGAAAATCATCAAAATCATGATAAAAACAAATGTCAAACAATCTCCTCCTTTTTGATGATTACAAACCAATACAATTTTAGAAATTTTAAGAGGTCGATTTTGAAAGCTAAAACGATTTTCCGGTAGAAGATAACTAGCCGTTTGAAGCAATCAAATTTCCAAACAAAATAGCCACAAGGAAGGGAGTAAAGATTTTCAAAATATTTAGCAAAAGCTCCCCTTATCAACATGCACACAAAGATAAGTAAATAAGCAACCATACAAAAGTTAAAAGCTTTAGCTTTTACAATATAACCAAGAGAATCACGAGCTTAGAAGCTACCCACACAAAGACAACCATAAAACAAGTATCACAAGTCCAAAGATAAGTAAATAAGCAACCATACAAAAGCTAAAAGCTTTAGCTTTTACAATATAACCAAGAGAATCACGAGCTTAGAAGCTCCCCCTGTCAAAGACAACCATAAAACAAGTATCACAAGTCCAAGATATATGCAATGGACTAGTTTATATCCAAAGCTTTTGGCTTAAAAGAGCCATAGCTTATAGCTTCTTTCGTGAGCTTATTTTAGCTTTTTTGAGCTAATAAGCTTATAACATGTTTCTCCCCCTTTGGAATCATAAAAAAGAATGTTAGCACGATAAAAACATCATATTATCATATCAAAGTGCGTAATTTTATCGAGCTATAGATTTTTGAGCTTCAAGTTCCAAAAGCTAAGGGAATAATTAATCAAATGGCTTGTAAGAGATTTGTAAAAAGCTCATTTGATTTGCAAAACATGATCTCTATAAATATAGAAGCCTTTTGAAATCGAGAGAATTGCGTGAGTGATGAATTTTTCTTTGAAATATTTTATCGAACACTTGGCGGGCATCAAATAATAAAGAAGATGTATATAGCCTTTTGTAAAAATAGCCAAGCCAATTTTTTTTATCACCAAATTGCAGCAAAACATCATTCAACCAACACCATAAACATCTCAAGAATATCATCAAAACACCAAGATATGAACATATTCTCAAGGGTTCAACCCAATTGAGATAAATCTATCCAACTAAGAAATATAAGCAAATGCTACCAAGCAAAAAATGAAAGAAACACTTTTACCATCAAGTACTTCACCAACAACCAACCTAAACATCAAACAATGCCATCATGCACAAATAAGAGCATTTTTACCATCAAATACTCCATCAAAACCATAGTCAACAAGAACCATAATCAATCATGTGCTACTAGCACTCTTGCTAGTTTATCCCCTTAGAAAAATCAAACAAACAAATTTCATTAGCAAGATAACAGAAATAGTCAAAAAGTTCATTACAACAGTTAAATGAAAATAAAGCATGGCAGAGCAATAAAGACGTCACTCTTCATCGAAAGAGAAACAAGCGTTAAGGAGGAGGTCTTTGATGAACTTCTTCAACTTTCCAACCGATTTCTTTAACATGGAATTTTCTTGGCTTAAGGCCTCATAACGAGCATCATGATAAAGTCTTTGTTCGTCAAGTTGGGCTTGAAAAAATCCCCGAGAAGGTTGGGCACCGGTATTACCCTCCGGATTGCCTTGTTCTTCACCCGAAACCAATCTTTCGGCTTCCTCATCATCAAATATATCATCGGGATTTTGGGATGAAGATCTTTGGTGTCTCCCTCTTGCCGTCTTTGTAGGGTGTATAGGCATACTATTACGCATACGGACAATTTGCAAAATATTGTCGATATCAAAGTCATCATGAATCATCTCCGAATTAAACTCTGATGACGATAAACCCGAATGCAAGAGAAGTTTGAAAATCCAATTTCCCATAGAAAACTTCTTAGTCCCTTGCGTAATCGACTCAATGACGCATTGAATTAAAACTGCCCCAAAATTGAGCAATCCCTTGTCAAGAAGAAATCCATATTGCTCGGCAATTTTACAGATTTTCCACAAATGCAATAAGCTACAATTGTAGAAATAATTCTATGCTCAAGAGTCATAGACAACAATGAATACTTCGGCCACACACCCAAATAAATATTAACTTATTCCAATGAGACACCAAACACATCATCATTCCAATGAGTACAACCAAAGTAATCCCATCCTCCTTCCCAAACGTGCAACAACCGACATATATCATTCAGAATCCACCTAAAGTGACGACCTTTAACAAACGAATTCATAGCCATGGGCTTTCTTTGATCGTCATACCCAATCCATAAATTCGCATAAAAATGTAAAATCACACTATCATCATACAAAACAAATGGATGCTCCCATAAATACATCCACCCTTGATGCTCAAAAAATCCCTTCATAGTCGGATAATCACCCGAAAAAGTGCCAAAATCGACATGTCTTAGTACGCCCAATCGATTTACTTCCCAAGTCCAAATTATCATAATAATACTCTGCATATTTATTGACAAAGTTAAACACATTTCCGGAACAAGGAGCTTGAGGAATAAAAGATTTCTTACTCTTGGCCCAATGGCAATTGTTGAGCGAGATAGTGCCGCGGAGCTCGGCAATTTGGGCCCGGGTATGTTGGGGATTTTGATTATCATCGTGTTTTTGAGCCACGTTCCTTTGGGTAGCTCTAATTTCGCGTTGTTCGGCCTCTTCTTGGCGATTACCCAAAGTTCCCTCTCCGGCCCTTTTACGCTTGGGATTTGGATTCCGATCGGTAGAATTCCTTGGAGGTGCCATGGATGTAAGATTCTCGCAAAATAGAGGTGATTAGCAACAAAAATCACAAGATTCGGTGAAGAATAGAGATTTCTAAAGAAAAGGGGGCAAAGGGTCGCTGCTCAAGGGTTTTGAAAATGTTTTGAGTTCTGTTCGTAAGTTGAGGCAGCCGAGTTTTATTTCAGAAAAACCTCCAGGGCGACCAGCCAGGGGTGTGTTCGACCGGTCGCTACATAGGGCGACACTCACTTCGACCCCTGCTATTTTGACCGGTCCCAAAATGCAATTATCCAACATTTTTCAAAATATGATTTTTCACCCCAAAAATTTTAAGAACTTACAAAAAGACAAACATGGACTATATCCAATATATACGAGCCAAGAAATGTAATAGACTTTGATTTAAACAAGATTTCGTATAGTGCCCCTTTAAGAATCTGAAAAATCCATTTAATGGCACTTAAGAGATACTATGATATATCTTGAAAATCAAGCACATGATTATATGACATGAAGATTATCGAGTTAAAAAAAAATACGAGTGAACGTACCTCGATGTTTTAAGCATCTCTTGATGAATTATGAATACATAACCAATGAAGAAAAGATATATATCCTACACAATTCTTAAACAAGACTTGCACAAAACATTGTGATACAAGTGTAGGCTAAAGCAATAAGAGATATCACAAGTATGCTTATGCTATATAAATCCATAAGAGATAATAAAATACCTTAGTCTAAGTAAATGCACAAGAGTTTTAAAAACATCATGCAAGGTCTCCTTTTCAAAAGATTTTTTAAAAACACAAATATTAATAGAGAACCTTAATTTAAAAATAAATGTTTGAAGACTCATTTTGACAATTAAGGCACAAATAAAAACATGCATAATAACAAAATAAAATGCATAGTTAAATAGGGAGATAGGGTTTACCAATTACGCCATTTTAATGGGTTGTGTCTTTCCCATTGTTGAAGGTATCTTCCTCTTTGAAAATCATGTTGTTGATGATAGCTTCTCCAATAGCTCCATTTCCAAGGATTGTATCCTTTCCATTGTTGATAGTGTCTTTATCTTGGAAATTCATTATGATGTTGTCTTCTCCTTTGATCAAAATGAGACGGTCATTTGATGTCTTCTGGCGGTATGAATTTTCTTTGATTGTTATTCCGCCGGGTACCTAATATGACATTGTTTTGTGGTACCCTCAAGTGTTTGGGTCATTTGGGATTAGCTTTGAGACTTTTAGGTCTCCAATAATAATTAGAGCTATTTCTAGCCCGGCAAGAATTAGCCGTGTGGCCCTTTTTACCGCAATAAAAGCAAGTGACAATTCTAGAAGTATAATGATCAACATGCTTAGAGACTTGATCCTTTTTCATATGATTAACAACAATAGGCTTATGATCAAGTCCTAGTTTCAAATTATCACAACTATGAACATCAACAATTTTGGTCATTTTATCGGTACTCAAGTTGAATTTAGATAAATCCTTTTTCATGCAATTAATATCCTCAACAAGAGTACTATTTTCCTTTTCAAGGATTCTAACCTTATCAAGTGTGGTAATGTGAGCACATGAGAGTGATTCATAAGAGGAAAATAAATTATCCTTATCATTTTTCAAAACATGGAATCCCTTTTTCAAATTTTTGTATTTAACAAGCAAGCTTTGGAATTCATTTTGAAGCTCATTAAAATCATTTTGTAAATCACTATAATCATTTTGTAAAACATTATCATAAGAAGTAGAGGGTTTAGAGCGTACCTCGTTTTCTTCTTCGATGCCCATAAGACATTGTTCATCTTCTTCATCGTCGGAAGTTGTAAGAAGCTCATCCCACGTTGTTGGATTTGATATTGTATCCATTTGAGAGATAGATGCTTTTGAGTAGCTCCTTTCATTTGCATATACTTCTTCTAGTTTTCTCCATACTTCATGTGCCGATCGAATTCCTACAATATGATCATATTCTGAAATGATAAGTGAACAATAAATAATATTAAGAGC
This sequence comes from Rehmannia glutinosa, assembly GCA_016081115.2. Lineage (NCBI taxonomy): Eukaryota > Viridiplantae > Streptophyta > Magnoliopsida > Lamiales > Orobanchaceae > Rehmannia > Rehmannia glutinosa. The sequence continues at coordinate 87,541,201 of CM071936.1, read as the reverse complement.
TTTACCGTTTGAGGAGATTATTTTCTTCTCTTCATCATTGAGCTCCTTGAGCACTTTGGTGGTGTGAGGTGTGTCTTCGTCGGGATGGAATCTTCATTCATGACCGTGTTCCAAATATTGAACCCGCAACTTTGTAAATAGCATTCCATTCTTTCTTTCCAAAATGTATAATTTTTGGAATCGAATAGTGGTGGCTTGTTGGTGGAGACGCCGGTAAGGTAGACTTCATTCGTAGCCATTGATCGTTCCTCTTTACTCGCGATGTGGAACGAGCTTGCCAAAGAGTTTGGCTCTGATACCACTTGTAAGTCCAAGCGGCTACGATAATCTAGAGGGGGGTGAATAGATTATCTCAATTTTCTCGATTATGCCCTCTTTTTCGAATTAAACAAGCCAAGACAAGAATGAAGGTGCGGGAAGTAAATAACACGCGTCGATTTATAGAGGTTCAACCCACCTAGGGCCTAATCCTCTACCACCCTAGTATCTCCGGGATGGATTTCAAAAAGAAAAAAGATTTTATTAATTACCACAATTAATACATCACCTTACAACACCTCTTTGGAGATTACCACAGTAACAGGTAATGGAAAATAGTTCGATAACCGAAGATTTCGAACTTTTTGTGAAAGTTTTCATATCAATAATCATTTCTCCACTCCATATCACCCGCAGTCTAATGGTCAAGTCGAGGTGGTGAATAAAATACTCAAATAAACACTGAAGGCAAGATTAGAAGAATCCAAGGGAAATTGGCCCGAGGAGCTACCCGGTGTACTATGGGCATACAAAACAACACATTGATCGGCCACGAGTGAAACACCTTTCTCTCTAGCATACTAAGTCGAGGCCATCATTCCGGTCAAAATAGGGGCCCCAACATTTAGTGTTGCAAATTTTTCGGAAGAAAAGAATAAAGATGCCCTATGAGCCGAACTAGATCTACTGGAAGAAAAGAGATGCAGTGCCGAGATCAAGAATGATATATACAAACAGATAAGTAAAAGGTACTATAACTCGAAAATGAAGGAAAACATTTCTGGTCGGTGATCTAGTCCTAAAAAGGGTTACCAGAACCAAGCCCAGTCCGCGGAAGTCGATCTGGGAAGGTCCGTACAAAATCAACAAAGTCTTATCGAATGGGGCATATGAACTCGAGTATTTGAGTGGGGAAAAGTTCAATCACCCATGGAATGTATCTTATTTGAAAAAGCATTATCAATAAAGTCCGAGTTTTTCGGGTAGAAATCGATTGTCTTAAAAACTTTATTCGCCAAATGAGCCCCGAGAGCGAAGACAACTCTATGTCTCACCGGCTAGATCCGAGCATGTTACAAAAACTTACTAAACTTGACCTAGCATCGAGCTCGCCTCAAGCAAAGACTCGGCATAGTTCCGAGCATAATACTCAGCAGAAAATTCATTTAAGCATTCAGTTCATCACTTCATACATACGACTATTCAAAAATGCCGAGCCCAACACTTGGAAAAAATTCATAAAAGTATAGCAAAGTAAGGAAACGACTAGAAATGAAATTTCATTCATAATAAAATATTTACATGGGGGCCTGAGGCCAATTACATCAAAAGGCTCGGGGTCAACTACATCAAAAAAGAAAAAGAAGCAAGTACAAGAACACACCCTACGGAGCGGGAGGCTGAGCCCCACCTGGGGCAGGGGTCGGGCCACTGGAGGCCACTTCCTCCCCATCATCAGTTGGAGCGGCATGTTGCTCAGAGATGGCACCAGGAAACCGGGAATGGAGAACGGACAACTCCGCATTTAGCTCATCCAGCTCCATCTCGAGGGCCACTACGGTCTTCCCCTTCTTAAGATCCCCAAGGATCTCTTCCATGTTGGTCCCATGCCCACAAGTCAACATATATGCATACTTCCCAGACTGCTTATAAGGCCGAACAGCCTCCGCCTGTGCCTCCTCCAACTGCTTTCGGAAGGCCTCATCTATTTCCCTCCGGATCTCGGCCTCTCGTCTCTCCATTTCCCCCAGATGTGCAGCCACCCTCTTCCTCAGCTGCTCAACCTCCACTCGGAGCTCCTCTTTGGCCTTTTGCGCGCGATCCCGATCAGCTATGGCTTCCTTTGCAACTCTCCTTTCAGTGTTGGCCGTCACCATGACCACTTTGGTCTGAGCCTCCATGGATGCATGTATCCACTACAAGCGATTATGAGCCTCCTGCAGATTGCTATGATGCTTATCCAGGTCTCGGACTTGCCCAATCATATGCCATAAGGTGCCAATGATTCTGCCGAATAGCCCCATGGCATACTGCGCCTTGTCCTCCTGACTGGTCTCCTTACAGAAGTCTTCAATCCCAGTTGTCCAAGCTCGGGCTGGCACATCCCGCGTCACTCGATCAGTCTCAGGCAGCTTTACCACCTCCTTCTCAGTTGGCATCAAGCACTTGGCGAACTCGATGAACCACCTGGGCCTCAGACTGGCCATCCCCTTGCAAGCATCTTCCCAACCAAGATTTGGAGGAATAGAGTGGGCCTCCTACCCCAAGTCATCCAAGAACATCTGTCGATGGGCTTTATTCAACGTCTTCCCGGAAGGAATTTTGATCGGGGACACCCGTAGAGTCGGCCCAGTTCTCTCGGTCTGCTCGAGCTCATTTATCTCTATCCCATCTCCCCTTCTCCTCCGCCTGAGAGGCTCCTCTTTCTCTTGATCATCTGTAACCGGACGCTTGCTGTGCTGGATTTTAGCCCGCCTTTCCGCCTCAGTCTCGGTGGTCTGGCCAACATTTGCCCTGGTCCCACGGGTATTAGTCTGTCTTACTCGACGGAGGCAAGCAAAGACGTCCACCTCTGTTGGACCTACAACAAACAAATAGAATATTAAGTCCAGCTAAATAAAAAATGATGAGTTAAAGGAAATGACAAACTTATAGAAATATACTTACCCCGGGTCTCAGTCTGCCCGTGCTGCTCGTTAGCACGGCCCATTCAGCCATTCAAGGTACCTGCTTAAGGGGATCATGCCATGTCGGGGATGGTCCGACCTGTTCGTCCCTAATCAAGTTGTTCTTCTTGGCTCGAGTCTGCCTGCTCTGCTGCGGCGGACTTCCACTGCGCTACTCTTTCTCGGCGTTCTCATCTTCCTCTGAATCAATTGGCAGCCTCTGCCGCAAACCAGCCCACGACAGTCCTGCCTCGGTGGACAAGATCTGAATCTTCATGTCCGACCTGGCCAACACCTGGATGTTCTCCAACAAATTTATGAAGGCCTCAGAAAGGCAATCCGAAGAGGGACGGTTCCCTGCATAGAAGAAGATAAAGAATTAGTGATCAAGAAAAATTCAAGAAGTTCAAGAAAAAGTAAAGTATACTTAGAAAATTGTATCGGAATTCAGTTGGGGGGAGAAGGACCGATCTCTCCTCTCCCTGGCGGCTTGCCACTCACCACGACCCAAAACCATTTATCCTTCCACTCCTTTAAGGACTGTGGAAGGCCAAGAACTAACCCATCCGGATACCCGGGCGGGTCTGCACATAATACCACCCTGATGGCCGCCTCCGGCCTGGGGCTACTGGAGTTGTTTTCCAAATGAAGAGCTTGTTCAGATAGTCGAAATAAGGGCGCTCATACTCCATCCGGTAGAAAAGTATCGTTTGCCCGATAATCCAGCCCCAGGTCAACGGATGCACCTGGGATAAAGAGAGGCCCCACTTTCGGAACCATTTTGTAATCAGCCTTGGCAGCGGAAATCTTAGCCCATACACAAAGCTATGGGCATATACGGCAATACACCCCTCCGGTGGGTGCTCGGGCACCTCGGCATGGTCCGGCAGCCAAAAGTTACGGTCGGTGGGATCATATGCATCTCGCGGAGGGCATCCAACTCTTGCTGCATAATCATACTGACCTGATCGTTCTGGTCAGACTGCGTCCATCCATCTACCACGCATAGTGGGGGCCTGCCACCTCATCTCGGATCCCCATTTCTGTTCTCGGCTAGCCTCGGGACACCCTTATCTTTTGCCCCAGCTCTGGGGGCCTCCACACATGTGCCCTCTAACACCCTAACTTCCTCCTGATCGCGACCCTCCGGCTCCATATTCGACTCCTTCGGGTGATTTCCTTGGCGATCTGAACTCTTAACTTCATCACTCGGCTCCTCTCGAGACAAGGCTGGCTTGTATACTTGGCCCTCACGGAATATAGTGACAGGGGTAGGATTGAATATCACGTGGGTCTCCTCTAACAGAGCTTCTACCTTAGGGGTGTTCTCTGAGCTGGAAACGTCGATAATGTTCGAGCCTGCTGGTGAAACTTCTCTCTAGTGAAGGATTAACTGATAAAGAATCGTCAAAAGGGGGTCCTCGATCTCAACTTCGGCACTAAGATTACAGTTTCGGCTATCCTCGAAATCGGACATACTCTTCGGGAAAAAGAAAAAGGGAATGAAGAAAGAAAGGAAGACTTTGGAAGGTTACCTAAGTGTTCTTGAACTCCTGCACTTCAAAGCCGACCTAAAGTCTTCTAGCTCGGTCTCTACAAATGCTACTCTGAAGGTAATGGATGTGAAAATAGAAAATGTAAGGGAAATGCCATATTTATAGGTTAACTTCCCTCGAAAGTATCGCACCAATTGAAGAAGCGCGTCTTTTCAAATTTAAAAAAGCTAGGAAACCGTCACATCCCCACGCTTCCCGCACAAAGTGGTCCAACAGAAAGACGCCACCTGTCTTTCATCATGAGAACCAATTAATGCGTCATTTCAGGCATTGATGGACAGGTGACAGCCGTCAGACAGTCTTGGGTTTTTAAGGTTTTTTCTTTTCAATTAAGGCTTGTAATTAAAGTTTAAATCCGTTTCGAAAAATCTTCTCCTTGAAATTAAACTTGGGGGCCATTGATGATGCCCGAGCCGAGCTGGACCAAAATAAGTCCACGTGGCCATTTAGCTGATGATGACGTAGGCCATCGAAGATGACGTGAACTGACCAGGGTGACGTCAGCAACCGAGCTGATGACGTGGCACGAACCGAAGTCGGTCGACTACAGACAAATAAGATCAAGCAAGTGCTCCACTCACCCAATCTCCCACTAAGTGGATTTAATATTCCAGTGGCAGACCAAGGCACCGCCTATCAACCGGTCAGCGCGACAAGTCAACAAATTTCTCTCAACACATGGCCAGCATGCGCCTCATGCACACTAGGGAACAGACATGTGTCCCACAATAATCCCACTATTAGGCTAGATGTAATGATGATTAGCCCACTAATTGTACTAGTATAAATAGAACCTCATTTATTAAGAAAAGGGTTAGGTGAAATAATCTAGATATAAAGCTTGTAAGATTCAAACTGAGAGAAGAAACCGACCAGACAAGCTCTGCTCGGTCTTCAATACACAAAGGCAGAATCAGCTACTTTTTACATTTTCCAAGTGTCCTTTAATTTCCACGCTGCTATATTTATATATTTTTTTTGTTGATCCAAGACGCACGTCAACACATATTGAAATACATGATCCACTTTGGCTACATGAGAGAATTGGATAGTGGTCTAGTGATTAAAACTCTCAAAGCACAGACCAGTCTGTAGGGTGTAAACGAATCAAATCTAGTCGAATATTAAGATATTCTATTCGTATTGGGCTCATTTAGAATATTAAGATATTATATTCATATTTGGCTCATTTAGAGAATATTCTTGTTCGTATTCTTTTAACGTTCCAATACAAAAACTAATTCTAATTCTTTTTGAAAATATGTTCGAATACATATAGATCAATTCGAATAGTCGAAATGCTAACCTATATTTATTTTTTTTTCTTTCATATAATTATGATTAGATTGCAACAATAATTAAAATTTAAATAATAATTTTTGATCATGAAAGTGTTAAATACATCAATAATATATGAATCCACATTAGTTTGGATTATTAGTTTTGGTCTTTTATAAGTGAATATATGAGTTATATATTAATAAAAAGAATTACTACAAGAATATAATTATATATATAGGCTTATTAGTTTTGGTCTTTTATAAGTGAATATATGAGTTATATATTAATAATCCACATTAATAGATATATACTAATATGTATAAAAATTAAAGACTACATAAAAGTGATTTGCAAAAATACAAATATAAATATGTATAATATATATTCAAATATTCTTTCGAATAATCTAACCAAATATAATGATATTTATATTCGTATTCGCATAATATATGAATCAGAATAAATATTTTTATTTGGATTTGTATTCTAATTTTGAATTCGAGTCCAATATACGAATTCGAATACCGAAATGAATCGAAAATATTTGCTTCTTTACAGCCCTAAGACCAGAGGTCTAGATTCGATTTCCTTCACCCGGTACTAAAAAAAAAAAGAAAGAAACCTAGATATACCAAAAATGGACTGTCACCAAGATATGAACCGCCAAACAATGATACGTGTCGACAAATAAACGTTCCATGCTACGTGAGTTTGGTTCTTGATTTTCGTCACTAAAATTAAATTAATATAGGATGTAGCAGAAAAAACAATTCAAAGAAAAAATACTCAAAAGAAGAAACGGAAGAATGAGCAAAAAATCCAGTACTGATGCAGCCCCGTACAACGGGGAGTTGCATGGAGAGTTGTACTCTCCGGAATATGCTGTTCATATAAAAACAGAGGAGAAAGTGAAAGAGGAAGAAAAGGAAGAGCAGATAGTGAAAGGGCAGGGGGAGTTGTACTCTCCCGGAAATGCGATACAGACGAGTAAATCTTCTCAACAAAGTAAGCAGGATTCTGAGGTAAGGCTAGTTTAGTCATTTTGCTGCTTATTACTTTTTAAGTTTTGAGGTTTTAAAAATATAATTATGAAGTCTTTGATATAATTATTTCATGGAGTTTGGAAAGTGGTTATAAGTATTAATGATTTTATAGTTTTAATGATTAGAAGGAAAACCTGTATTAAGAATAAATCATGAATTATTTAAGTTATTTTTAGAGAAAGTGAAATCAAATTGTTAAGAAATAAAAATTGAGGGAATTGAATGTAGCTCGGTTGATTGAACCATTGTAGTTTAGACTATTAATCTGGGATCAAATCTCACTGGTCTCACGCCTCCCATGTGCACGCAAGTTAACTTATTAAAAAAAAGTTTTTAAGAAATAAATTACAATAATCGATGGTCTTTTTTTTATTAATTTGAAAATGTCTAAACCACTAGTCGAACCTTGGAATAACAATGATCAAATAAATTAATATAACTTATAAATGTAAGAAATTATTATAAAAACACCCTGTCTAGCTTAATAACGAAAATTCCAGTTATTTTTCAATATTATAAATACCAACTTAATTACATCCCTTAAAGTTTGTATTTGCGTAACAAATATCCATTGAAGACAGATTAAATGTAAGAAATTATTATATTATAAAAACACCCAATCTAGCTTAATAAACAAAACTCCAATTATTTTTCAATATTATAAATACCCGCTTACACTATATTTACCTAACAAATACTCATTGAAGATAGATTTGTAAGAGAGGAACATATATCGATCGAGGCTATTTGTAGTTTTGAAATATAATTGATTTTTTTTCAATCACGCTAAACCTCATGGTGTTTTTGGATTATCCCTAAATGTAATAATAAATACGATAGTTACATCAATTAATTCTCGTATGCAAACATTATTCATAAATTTACTAAAATAAATCATGAATTAGTTACATTCAAATAGTACAGTGAACAGGATACACGTTTCTTAATTGAAAATAAAATTAAGAATTGTAAAAATCGCTTGTTTAAAGCTTTTGAGATACTCTGTATATAGTTTGTTGGGTATCTATCTGCCTCTAAAATAGATTGATACACAAAGTACCAAAATAAAATACAGACTCAATCAAAGAGACCTATTAATACAAGTTTATACTCTAGACTCAAAAATAAACAAAATACAACAAAAGAATAAAAACAACTGTAAAGGGATAAAACCCTAAGATCCGAATATTAAAATGATTCGGCTCAGGGACTGGAATCCCTACACAAGAGTCACCACGAATTACCCCAGGAGAACCAAGGCAAATCACCCAAGAACAAATTTTTGCCACACAAAGAACCTCCGAACAAGCCCTCGAAAGTGTTTCTCTCAGAAAACCCTAGGAAATACCCCAGATACCCAGCAAACCCTAACACTCACTCAGAAGTAGGATTGTACACCGAGGAAATGGTGGACACACACTCGAATCACACAGATCTGTATCCCAGCCCACGGAAACTCACAAAGATCCAGTGAGAATCTGGATATTTCTAGAGAGAGAAAGGAACGAGAGCACAGATCACAGCTGGGAGAGATTTGAGAGATGAGAGAGAAAGAAAACATCGAGAATGAATTAGGGTTAGGGTCGACCTTTTATAGGGCAATCGAACAAGCGAGATTAATCCAAACATAATGAACGCGTCGAGATCGTATGAGAAGGATCCGCGGATGATAAGTCCGGATCCCGCGATCCGAGTAAGCGACCGGAGGAACAATCTAGAAATGGGCTCGGGCTTGGCGCTCAATTGGGCTGCTGGACTTGGGCTTAATTGTTAAGTAATAGGCCAACTCAACCAATGGGCCAATTTCCATAACAATCTCCACCTTTGGCTCATTGTAATTCAATTAGACAATTTAAAAGGAATTCGATCATCATCATTGCCGATTGCCTTCCCAAAGACTTAAGCTAAGAAGGACTTATGTTACTGGACAAAGACTAAAGCTAATCAGAATCGGCGAAAAGGATCTCAACAAGCACACAAAGAAGTCAAGTTCCCCCATTGAATTAATATAAGCACACAAAGATACATTAACTCAGCGGTTTTGGATTCAACAGAACACATAGAATCATCAAAAACCCAACATAAGGGCAGCTAAGGGTAATCAATCACCGATGTCAAAATTCGAATTTTCAAACAAGTTTTGAACTTTGATAAGGGTAGACACTTAGTACCCATATCAGCAGGGTTGTATTCAGATGCCACTTTTTCAAGACAGACAAGTCCTTTAGAAACAATATCCCTTATAAAATGAAATCTAACATCAATATGTTTTGTTCTGTCATGAAAAACTGGATTCTTACAAAGCTGAATACCAGATTGGGAGTCAGAAAATACAACAACATTTTGTTTTAGAAAACCAATTTCAGAAATAAGACCTTTAAGCCACAAAGCTTCTTTTAAAGCCTCGATAGACAACATACTTACTCGACTCAGGTAGAAGCGGGCCACAATATGTTGCGGTTGGGATTTCCAACTTATACAAGAGCCACAAAGAGTAAAAACATAAGAAGTTGTTGATTTTTTCGTTATCTTTATCATTTGCATAGTTGGAATCCACATATCCTTTTAAAACAACACCGCCACACTTAGAAAATTTAAGGCAATAATCGGTTGAATGTCTAAGATATCTCAATAACCACTTCAAAGCATTCCAATGCACCAAACCAGGATTAGACATAAATCTACTAAGGCGAAAAACAAGATAGGCAATATCCCGGTCTAGTATCGACCATTAAATACATAACCTGAGATCCAATGGCATTAGCATAGGGAATGTTTTGCATAGAAGAGATTTCAAGATCGGTTTTGGGGATCGATCCCTACTTAACACAAAGTGAGCGAAAAGAGGTACATTCACAGATTTTGCATTACTCATAGAGAATTTTTGTAAAATTTTCTCAACATATGAAGATTGATGAAGATAGAGCACGAGTTATTTCTATCCCTATCAATATTCATACCAAGTATTTTCTTAGCATCACCTAAGAATTTCATGTCAAATTTAGCACTTAAGCGGTTTTAACATGATCAATAGCCTTAATGCATGGTCCATCAAAAGCATATCATCCACATAGATCGGCAAGAAAACAGGAAACATAGCATCAAGTTTGAAATACGAGTAATGGTCAAATTTGCTTCTCTGAATTTCAAATCGAGGCATGCACCGATCAAATTTTTTATTCCACTGTCTAGGTGATTGCTTTAAACCATACAAAGACTTTTTCAAAGAAACATACATGGTTAGGTTTGGATTTATCTTCAAAACCCTCGGGTTGTTTCATAAAAATTTGTTCTTCCAAATCAAAATGTAAGAAAGCGTTTTAACATCAAGTTGCTTTAGTTCCCAGTCAAACTGAGCCACTAAAGCTAGCATAATTCTCACAGTTTACAAACTTCACAACAGTGCAAAAATCTCAGTGTAATCAATGCCTTCTTTTTGAGTAAAACCTTTTGCAACTAATCTAGCTTTGTATCTAACACCTTCATTTTCTTGTTTGATTTTAAACAACCATTTACAATCAACAATGGAACAATTTACAGGTTTTGGAACAAGTTCCCAGGTGTTATTCACATACAAAGAAGTCATTTCATCTTGCATAGCACTCGGCCATTTCACGGAATTCCACGAGTTCACGATCAAGATAGGTTTTAGGCTCGAATTTTCAATTGATTCAAACACAGAGAACACATAAGAAGTTAAGTGAAAATCAGCAAACTTATTAGGAATTCTAATGTTCCTTCTTGTTCTATCTCTGGTTAACACATAATCATTCAAGTTATCATTTTCAGCATTATCATGATTCAATTCAGTGTCAACAAGAGGAAATTCATCATGCTCATTATCATTCAATTCAGCATTATCATTCTCAATATCATTATGCACATCATTAGCATTCACGGGATCATGCTCGGCATCAATCATATCGAGTTATCATTCACAGAGATAGGAGGCACATTAGAAAGCTCCACCTTATTAGGAGTAGTGGAGTTTTGAGTTTGAAGCATTTTTAGAAACATCAAGGCGGGGGAACTCATTTTCATTAAAAACCACATCCCCGCTAATCAATACTTTATAACCATTTTGATTTAGACCACAATCTGCCCTTTAACCCCATCGGGGTATCCCAAAAAAACACATTTTAAAGATCTTGGATCAAGTTTGTCAACCTTCGGTGGACAAAGGTGAAAACGACCAAAAATTTTTAAATTTGAAAAGTCCACAGGTTTACGGACCAAACTTGTTCGGTATTTACCTTTCAAAGGTGCACGATGGTGATCTATTAATCACATAAGCGGTGTATGAATAAACTTCACCCCGAACTTTTTGGAAAGTCGGATGTACTTAACATATTTCTCACCCTTTCCAAAAGAGTTCTATTCATCCTCTCAAAGAACACCATTTTGCTTTGAGGGTGTAAAACATGAACTTGTGTCTTACAATGCCTCGAATCAACACAAAGTTGATCAATGAGTTGGTTACAAAATTCCAACCCATTATCAGTTCTCAAATACTTGATTTTCTTTCCATCGATTTTCTATCAAGGTTTTCCAATTTTGAAGTTTTTCAAAAACATCGACTTGTTTTTCATAAGAAATACAAACACTTTTCTTGAAAAGTCATCAATCACAGATAGAAAATACCTATTCCCACCATGTGTAGGAACACTAGCGGGGGCCCCAAAACATCGGCATGTAAGTATTCAAGAATGTCGATTGCATGAAGATTGTTTAGGGTAAGATGAAATAGGGAAACCGACTCTTTGTTGTTTACCATAAATGCATGAGTCACGAAGGGAACACAAGTAAGCTTATCATTTCCAAAACATCCTTCTTTATGCAACAATTCAAGACCTTTAGAACTTATATGACCAAGTCTTTTATGCGAGTTCGATTTTATCAATCACGAGTTCACATTGGCCATAGAGTTCACATTGTTCACGAGAATTTAGCATGCAAGAGACAGACTTCGGATTACAAACATACGGGTTCCTTTTCTTTTCACTTTAGCAATTATAAGGGAACCTTTCATGATTTTCATCAAACCCTTACCCCATCTTCCCTCATAACCATCATGCTCAAGCATAGCACAGAGATCAAGTTGTTAGACGGATCGGGAACATGCCTTACATCATTTAGAGTCAAAACAAAACCGAATCAAGTTTCAAGCACACAAGTACCAACACCAATTACTTGACATTTCTTATCATTTGCCATAGAAATGCAGATCCATTTTGCACGAAGCATATGAGGCAAATAAGTGTTTAAAAAGGTGTCATGTGAAATGTGCAAGCGAGTCAATAAGCCAATCATTTTCACTTTGAAAGAATTTGAAGGCACAAAGATTCACGAGAATCATGCACTTCATGCACCATAAACACATCACCCATGTGATCATTGCGATTGTCAAGTTCACGAGAATCATTGGTTTGGTTCTTGTTGTTCGATTATTGTTTTGATTATTGTTCGTTATTCCCGGGCTTTGTACATTCTTTTATGTAATGGCCATGTTCTCCACGATTATAGCATTTCCTATTGTTCTTAGGCCAAATCGGGATCTCCTCTCTTTTACTCCTCTTCCTACTAGGGTTTCTTATTGTTATTCCCATTCCTCCTATTCTCGAGGTCTACCCCTCACATGCATAACCTTCCCGACCACTGTTCATTCCCCTTGGATATTTTCAGATCTAATTCCTTACTCTTAAGGCCATTAATCACGATGTCAAGGGTAATAGAGTCTCTACCATACTTAATGGCGATTTCACATCGGATAAGAATCGGGGATGGCATTTAGTAACACAATGAGTATAATCATCAATGTTTTTATCACCATAAGTTTGATATCTTGTATCAATTTTGTAAAAACATCCAAGTTCTCATCCATATCCTTAGTCAAATCAAGTTTGAATCTAAAAACTTTTCAAGTAGAAAGAGTTTTGAGGGTAGGGAAGTTTCGATGATAAAGTTCTTGTAATTTTTCCCAAAGGGCTTTGTGCGAGATGTTAACTTGCCAACTTTTCTCAAAACAAAGACATCGACATTTAAGGATAATGGATGAGTATGCAAATTCATCAAGTTGATTTTATTTCAAAGATATCTTTATCAGTACTTTTGATCAATAGCTTTAAAACATTTCTGTTGAATTAAAATCCCCTTCATTTTTTGTTGCCAAATAGAAAAATCACTTCCCATTAAAGGGTTCCAAATGATAACCGGATGCACCACCATATTCACGGATAAAGCCACGAGGGATATCACAAGAATATAGCACAAGCGGTATCACGGCTATCAAATAACACGCAGGAAAGCAAGAGATAAGTGGACCACACAGTCCAATGACAACGAAAAATAAGGGGCAAATAAAGGACCACACAGAGTCCAATTTTGATCAAGATAAGCAAGAAAAGGCACACAGGACCACACCGAGTCCAACAACCAATATCAACAAAGTAAAGCTAGGTGGATTCCTTCGCACCTCGATTCCACCGCACTCAAGGCACGAGGTCAAGAGCTAATGCTCGGGGTTTCCCTAAACTAAGTACTAAATCGAAAGTAAATGAGAGAAGATGGTAAAGAGAATCTTACAACCAGGAGCCTGTCCTGGGTTCTCACCACAACCAAATTCACCAGGGAGCCAACAAATCACCAAGAAGCTCAAGAACCAGAAGCACCAACCCACCACGAGGCAGATAGGTGCTCTGATACCACTGTTGGGTATCTATCTGCCTCTAAAATAGATTGATACACAAAGTACCAAAATAAAATACAGACTCAATCAAAGAGACCTATTAATACAAGTTTATACTCTAGACTCAAAAATAAACAAAATACAACAAAAGAATAAAAACAACTGTAAAGGGATAAAACCCTAAGATCCGAATATTAAAATGATTCGGCTCAGGGACTGGAATCCCTACACAAGAGTCACCACGAATCACCCAGAGAACCAAGGCAAATCACCCAAGAACAGCCTTGCCACACAAAGAACCTCCGAACAAGCCCTCGAAAGTGTTTCTCTCGGAAAAACCCTAGGAAATACCCCAGGATACCCAAAGAAACCCTAACACTCACTCGGAAGTAGGATTGTACACCGAGGAAATGGTGGACACACACTCGAATCACACAGACCGTATCCCACCCACGGAAACTCACAAAGATCCGGTGAGAATCGGATATTTCTAGAGAGAGAAAGGAACGAGAGCACGAGATCACAAATGGGGAGAGATTTCGAGATGATGAGAAAAAGAAAACATCGAGAATGAATTAGGGTTAGGGTATCGACCTTTTATAGGGCAATCGAGCGAGCGAGATTAATCCAAACATAATGAACGCCCGAGATCGTATGAGAAGGATCCGCGGATGATAAGTCCGGATCCCGCGATCCAAGTAAGCGACCGGAGGAACAATCTAGAAATGGGCTCGGGCTTGGGGCGCTCAATTGGGGCTGCAGGACTTGGGCTTAATTGTTAAGTAATAGGCCAACTCAACCAATGGGCCAATTTCCATAACATAGTTGTTTTCTTGTTAATTGGACAGGTGAAAGAAGCAGAAGCGCAAGGCAGAAAAGGAAAAGAAGTAGAAATAAACGAGAAGCTGAGCCAACCTTCGTCCAAACTCTAGATAAAATACAATGAATTTTTTTTTGAATTTTACCAATTTGTAGGGAGCTTCTTGTAATTCACCACGAGTATGTGTGTTCCTTCTATAGTCCTGCAGTATAAATAATTTTATCATTTCTTAATTTGAAATTATGGATCTTTAATTTCCTCATTTGTTTCGATCTTTTCTCAACTGTTTGTTTGTCAACGCACACGTGATATCATATTTTATTTTTTTGTTCCATCTTATTTTATAGGTGTTGAATGATTTGTATTCCAACGAGTAAAGTGAATTGTCATCCCATCAAGATAAATTTCAACGTTTTAGTGGAACTGGGGCAAAAGTTAAAATTATCTTATAATGGGGCTGTCAAAATCAGCTAGGCCGATGAAAAGGCCTAGGCGGACTGCAATTTCTTAGGTCCGAAGGAGCCCATAGATATTCACAAAAACTCCTGTGAGACCGTCTAACGGGTCTGACCCGCGGACCCGGTAATATTTTAGTAGTTTTCAGGGACCACCGGTATTAACAGTCCTTTTGAAAAGTATTAGTCGCCCTTCTAAAAAGTATTAACAGTTCTTCTGAAATGTACTAGTAGTTCCCTGGAGAGTATTTTAGTATTTCTCTTGAATATACTCCCGAAATGTATTAGCAGTCCCTCAAAAAAGTATTAGTAATTCCTCGAAAAAGTATTAGTAGTTCCCTGGAAAGTATTTTAGTAATTTCCCTGAATATAATTAAATTTTTCTCCCGAAATGTATTAGATGTCTCTCGGAAAAGTATTAGTAGTTTCTCGAAAAAGTATTAGTAGTTCTTTGAAGAATTTTAAGTAGTAAACCTGAATATAATTAACTTTTTTCTCCCGCAAAGTATTACCAGTCCCTAAGAAAAGTATTAGTAGTTCAGCAAAAAAGTATTAGCAGTCCCTCGAAAAAGTATTAGTAGTTCCTTGAATAGTATTTTATTAGTCCTTCTAAAAGTATTAGTTTTTTTCTGTCAAAAGTATTAGTAGTCCCAGAGAAACGTATTAGTAATTCCCTGAACATTATTAGTTTTTACCCATGAAATGTTTTTAGTAATTTCCCTGAATAACATTAGTTTTTCCAATAAAAAGTATTAGTAGCCCCACAGAAAAGTATTAGATGTTACCCTAAAAAGTATTAGTAATTCCTATTTTGTCCTCAATAAAAAAGTGCAGTGGCATTATTTTTATTTATTTGTCCATCTCCTCAGCATTCCAGTCCACTGCCGTCGTGTTCCCAAATATTCCGGCGATGCGCATCTGACGAAACGGAGAGAATTTCTGTGCACAAATTCTAGCCCCGTAATAGCTTGAAAAATAATTCAATTGTAGAATTTTTAAAGCTTATCTTCATGAATTTCATGGCCTTGTAATTGTCTCTTTACCAAGCTGTGATATAAGAGGTTGCAGTTGAGGACTAGGACTTCGACGTCTTTCGGTCGGATGTGAGATTTCACGAAACTGCCATTGCCATGTTCTTTTAGACGACAAATGGGATGAGGAGAGAGAAAGATAAAGGGTGTGGATGCTGGAGCATTTTTGTTAATGATATGGGTCGGATTTGAGGGATCCGTCTAACGGACTTAGATCCATTAGACCGTCTGACAGGAGACTAGCTCATACATATTTGGACTGATCTATTTGGCTTGGAAAGCTGGACCGGGCCGGTCTAGCTGATGAATTTTAAATGTAATAGTCTTTTACTAATACGATGCATGGTGTGTATATTTGTTAGACTTCTGTTTTGAACTGTTACATATATATTTTTCTAATAGTTATATGACATATCTCCTGAATTTAGGGATGACAACATCCCTGCGGGAAACCATCTCTATTGGTAACCAAATAGAATGGAACGGAAAAACCCTGGTTAATTCGGGGATGCGAGAGGGGATGGAGATTCTCCGCTTCTATAGAATCGGGGATGGGACAGGTCGACAGTATTTATATCTCTATCCCCCTTTCTATTCCGATGAGGTAAAATGGACATTCCCCATTCCAATCTTTATTCTCCCAATATGTATATTGTATTTATCTATTATTAATTTTAATTTATTTACAATTTTTTATTTTATTAATTCTAAAAGAATTAAACCTGAGAATCTTTACATTTTTACTTGTTCTTATTCTTTATTTTTCAAACTTATGGATTTATGTTATCTATGTTTCAGTAAAAAATAGTGTTTGCAAAAATTTTAAAATTTCAAAAAATAATTGAAATATAAAGATAATTAACTTGATTATAAATCATACAACTAAACAATAAAAAATAAATTATTCTAAACTATAAAAAAATCTCTTTAAATAATAAATATTTGGTTGTGTGAATATGAATTGTATCTATTTATAGAACATGTTTATCAAAAAATTATTAAACAAACATATTCATATCTCAAATTAAAATATTTTGAGCACGGTTTCAACGGTAAAAAAAATAAAATGGATTTAAGACTAATTCCAAATGTAAAACTTTGAAACTCTTGAATATCAAAATACGTTGATAAATATAACAAAATAATTTCTGTTAAAAGTATGTTAATATATAAAAATAAATTTCTATATATAAAATAATACAATGAGTATAAATTCATATTGAATAAATCTAAATTTTTTCTTACATAAATATATATAATGTTATGTATATATGTATGTGATATATAAAATTTAGACACATATTTAGACATTTTCTTCAATTAAAATAAATAATTTTTTAATTTAATAATCTATTTAAATATAATTCTATATAATTATTTAGAAATAGGCTATGCCCAAATAACAATTATACATATATCACAAATAACGAAAATACATGAATATACAAATTGGTGTCTAATGACCGTACACATAATTTTTAAAGACCATTACAAATTACAAATGATGAGTAAATATTTCTTATCTATTTTTATTTATTATGTTTTTGTTATTTATATATTCAATACGGGTATCAAGCTGAATATTATAAAAAAATAATTAATTTGTTATACGTCAAAAATGGATAAAAAATAAAAAAAATATTAATTTTTTTAAAAAATACAATAATTAATGCAGTAAACACATAGATTTGGAAAACTAATTTTACATAATTCTATTTTTACATTCATTTTGAAAAGTGATTATTTAAAGAAAGTTGACTACCACAAATAATGAAATATCAAATATTTACCGCTTCTTACTTTCGCACATATTTTTATTACTTTTTATAGCAACTGCAAAAGGGCGTGAAAATTCCCCATACTATTTTATGAAGCGACTGATCAATTCATATATATATATATATATTACTAATTATATATTTATACTAATTATATATATCACATATATACTAATTATATTTATAATATATATATATCTATATATATATATAGATTCTTAAGGCATGAGTCGGACTGGACTCCAAAAATAGTGGTTGGTAAATTTTTGGGTTGCGCGACCTAGCCTGATTTTTCTCGTTGGCCCGATAGGGCAGTATCGGTCCAGCCTAGTCCATTTGACAGCTCTAATTTATAGCTGAAAGTTTGGAAATATGTGTCATTTAGTATGTTCTGTTGAGTCTTTTTATTGACAAATCCAATAAGATGACAATTTATATATATGATAGGGTGTGGTGACACCCACTTAAGTGATGTTGGAGATGTAAAAATATATAACTTGATAAAATTGATAGTGGTGGAATACACTTTTAAATTTTAATTGAAAATAATAACTTATATGAATGTGGGTGCTGATAGTGAGTCTTTAATAAAGTATATAGTGGTTGTGGTGGGACCATTGATGTAATATATATAATTGAAAATGATTGTGCAATATGAGAATTGAAAAAATATGGTTGATACTAACAAGTCAAAAGTTTAATATTTGATATTCCAATGAGATTGGGTAAAACAAACATGATTTATATATCTTAAATTGTAAAAAATGAGAAAAACCCAATGAAATGGAAACCATACAAACTCTTAGGGTCTTATTTGTTTAATAAGCTAATGTGATTACATTGGACATATTACATTATGACATGGTTGAAATATGAATGCTCACCTAAGCTATACTGTGTTTGTTTTGCGTATATTACAATTAATGTAACTAATGTTTGCTTCAAAGTTATTGTGTAATGTGACGATTGATGTTTCTCAATTTTTAGATCTAAAATGATAACAATTATAATAGGACTTATTAGCTTTTCAATTAGTAACTACTTTTTATATTGAATGATTAAATCTGTCTATAAATATCCTAGTATGTATTTATTTTTAATCTTAATATTACAGATCAGGCCCAAGGTGGGCTATCAAGTAAGTTTTGGATTAAATGATGAGTTTGATAGTAGATGTATGACGGGCTTGTTAATGTTGAAATAAACTGGATATTAGGTATCCATCACGCTGATCAAAGTAAGCAAAAGGGGCTCAGCTTGATGTCATGTATAAAATAATAGTGTTATTTATATATTTGGTTACTCAATACACAAATAAAATAGAAGATTCGGAATAGAGAATGAAAGAGGAGATATGGCAAAATGCCCCAAATTCGCCCCCTGCCCTGAACCTGATGGGGAATCCCCACCCTGATTATGTAGAGTAGGAAGGGATTTAGGTCACCCCACCCCACTCCCGCTCTGTCCCGCTTTATATATAGGGAGAATTTTTTTTCTATACCTTTTCAACAACTAAAACTTTTTTATACACACACTTATAAAAAAACTTTTTTCTACACTTTTTTAACCCCACCCCACATAACTCAACCACATTTTAGTTTGGTCTAACCATTTTTTAACTTATTTGATTTTCCCCCATTTTCAAAAACAATATCTTTTCAAAAAAAAAAAAAAAAGAAAATCAACCCCAACCGTCTACCCACCCAAATTCAACCCCAACCTCACCATTCCCCCAACAACGAACCAGACGTCAAAAAACAAAAAAATCTCGCCACCAAACCCCAAATCGGCGTCCACCCAAACGCCGGACAATAACGTCCCACCACCACTGAACAACAACGCCCTCACCCTCCATCTTCTTCATATGAACAACAACACCCCACCATCACTAAATCAATCGGGAAATGAAGAGTTGGTGTTGGAGTCGATGGAGGTTCACACGAACAATAATGTCCCACCACCATGACCAGAAAATGCAGTGTTAGTACCGGAACCGACGGAGGTAGCCGGAAATAGTGTCCCTTTGCCTCAAGAACAAGTGAGTCAAACTAAGTTGTTGTTTTTTCGGATTTTTTGGTGTTTTGAGTTTTTATTGATGGATTTATTAGTCGAAATTGAGGTTTATGTGTTGGAATTTAGGGATTTTACTTTTGATTTTGTTGTTAATGGTATGTAGGAGTTGGAGATTAATTACAGATTAGGGTTTATGGACTTCACGGTATGGACATTATAGTATATTGTTGAAGATCAATTCACGATATAGGTTGGTATTTTTTCACAGTTTAATCCATTATACCGTGAAGTCATATAATACTGTGTAGTCATAATACCGTGAAATGATGTAATACCGTGAACTCATATTATACCGTGTAGATCCAACTAGATTATTTCAGCCAGGGGGCATGATAGACAAGTATATTTGAGCAATGAAAGTGATTTTAAGTTTCATGTTGTTGTCAAAAAACAAGAAAGAGGTATGATGGTTTTGCTAGTTAATTTCTATTAATTTTGAACCATACTTTAGGACAGGTTGTGTTAAAATTTCTGTTAAAATACCGAGAAGTCATATTGAATTTTATACCGGGAAGTCATACTAATAATATTCCGTGATGTCCAACCAGACATATACCAGGAAATGTTAATTCCGGAAAGTGTTAATTCTTAGTATACCGAGTAGTTGTTTGGATTAATATACGTGAAGTCGTACTAATTGGTGTACTATGAAGTTAAATTGATTAACACACTTAAATTCATACTTATCTTATTTTAAGTTGTTTTCAATCTTTTAAATTTAAAACAGTAAGTGTTATTTTTTAGAATTAATGTAAAAACTATGGGCCTGTTTGTTTATGTTTCCATAGTCCATTTCCAGTTTCTGGAGTTGGAAATAGAATTTTGAGAATTTATTGGTTTTCGTGTAGAAATTGGAATTATGTTTGCATGAATGAATTGAAATGTGTTTTATATATGGTTGGAAATGAAATTGAGTTTGGTTGAATAGTTTTGAAATATTATTTTATGTATGTAATAATTGAAAAGTTGATAGTGGTGGGGTCCACTTTCAATATTTTAATTTGAATATATAATATTATATTTATAAGATTGTAGGTGGTGGGTCCCATTAGATAGATATAATAAAAAAAAAGTAATATTTTAAGTAGATAGAGTTGATAGTGGTGGGTCCCTCATATATAATTGAGTTAAAATATGTGAATAGTGATTGATGAGTGATGTAGGTAGTGTATATATTTGAAAATTAAAATTATAGGTTTGAGATGTTGTTTTATATGAAAAATAGAAAATGAAAATGATGATTTTCATTGGAAATTTTATGGACAAACATGATTCCACTTTTATGAATAGTTGAAAAATGGAAATAGGCTCTTGGAAACATAAACAAACAAGGCCATGATTTCATTATTATTCATATAATATTGGTTATTAATTATATGAATTATAATTTGTGGCTTGCAGATTTCTTGGTCATGGAAAAGGCAAAGTTTTCAAGGGAAGAAAGTTATGCTAAATTTGTATATTCGACTGAAGGTGTTAGATGAAACAAAAATACAATTGACCGACCCCCAGCGCTCTGAAATGTACAACCTCTAACACCAAACAAACGGGAAGCCTCCTCGCCCAAACTATATGATTATTGAAACTTTCTGCTGAATTGGGGTTCATAAACTCATAACGGCGTACTGGGCATATGCAACATGCCCACTTTTCTCGCCCAATGCTCATCAAATGTGAATACGCCCCCCCCCCCCATTTTCTGATTTAAGAAGTTTAATATATTTCTCGTAGTCTGACAACTTATAACTATAAGCAGCATTATTAATCAGTGAAACAACAGTCTTCCCAAATTTTGATAAGTTATTTTGCAAATGGTAACAACATAGACAATGATCCGCCTCAAGGTACACAACCTTTATCGCGTTTCCAATGCTTATATGTTGATCTGAAACAATCACGACATCTTCAGGAGAACCATACGCTTTCTTAACATTCTCCAAAAATCATGTCCAAGATCTATCATCTTCTTTGTCCCCTATCCCAACTGCAAGTGGAAATATCTGTCGGTTACCATCCTGAGTGACGGATTTCATTCAATCAAATCTTTTATGCCTAATTACTCTTTTTGGAAAGGAAGGAATGCACTCCTGGTTGAGGAGTTACTCGGAATGCTGCCAAGATATCAGTATCCTTACGATCCCTACTAGTACAATAGTATACTGAACTAAAGGAACCACTCGGCTATTGAGAGACAAGAATCGGTTATTTCACCCGGATAAGGATTAACGAGTTCTCATCTCAATTGAAAAAGCAAATAACGTTCTTTCCTTCTCATCGAGAGATGCGGCATCACTGTGTAATATAAGTTACCTATCGGAGGAGGTCGAGGATCAAGAGGTGAGGGAATCCCTGACTGTTGTTATTCTATATTTCCTTAAAAAAGCCCTCTTTTCTAGATTCATCAATATTGAATTAATCGAACGCACTTCTAATACCTGTTCTACTTTTGGAATCGTCGACTCAAGCAAGAATAGCAACCGACTTTCCTGGATTGAATTCCTTGCTTGCATCTCTTGCTAGGCCAATTATAGGCCAATGCAAACCCGTGTCAAATATATAGCGGATTTGTGTGAGTTTCGGGAATATCTCCATTCATAGGTCCGAGATCTACATCTATGAATTGAAAGGTCCGAATGATCAACTCTGCAATCAGTTGTTAGAATCAATAGGTC
The DNA here is from genome assembly GCA_016081115.2 of Rehmannia glutinosa. Classification (NCBI taxonomy): domain Eukaryota; kingdom Viridiplantae; phylum Streptophyta; class Magnoliopsida; order Lamiales; family Orobanchaceae; genus Rehmannia; species Rehmannia glutinosa. The sequence goes on along the minus strand of CM071936.1, from coordinate 87,518,883 downwards.
TTTTTCGTTCTTTTCTTTGGCTAAGTTATTGAACTAGCCAAAAAGTAAATGATATTCCCTGCGCCTTTCAAGCAAGCATGGGACCTATAATCCAGCAAGAGACGAAACCGTGAATAGACGTACCTAATGCAAAAAAAGCATATTTGAACCTATTGATTTGATCAATCAAAAATGCAGTTGCGGATCCAGGATTTGTCTTGTCCAACATGTGCAGATAGGATGGTATCATACTGAATGATTTCATGTCATCACCGTAGATCATCCCTATCGCATGATGTTTTGCTTTTAGGGCAACATTGTCACGCACATTAAGAGGTGTCTTTCCCGCAACTCGTTCATCATATCCCTAGGAACAAGAGACACATTATCAACTAGGGGTGGCAAATCGTGTTATCGTGTAGTGTTTGTGTTACACTGTCATGTTTTCATGTTATCTATTTTATTTGATCTTTAATATAACAATAATTGTAATTTTAAATTAATTTTCAATTTCGTGTTCCTATCGTGTTATCGTGTCGTGTTTTATTGTGCCTTTTATCTATGTAATCGTGTTTGTAATCGTGTTGTGTTTGTGTCGTGCTATCGTGCCGTGTCACTCATTGCCACTCCTATTCTCAACTAGGAGTCTAGATGTGAAGTATGCACTAATCACTTTGGAAGGCAACTGTTGAGGTGCACTACGATTGGGATCGAATTGGCATGTGTGATCAGTGATATCACACACCCTCCAAAATGATCCTCGACCTTTCGCCTTCAATATAAATGGACATCCATCATGTTTGAAAATTGCCTGAAATCTTTTGTTATATGAGTGTTTTTGTGGTAAGAACACACTTGGGTGATCTAGGTGGTACGTGCAAGAAGATTGTGGTAATCTTCTTATTGAAGAGTGTGGTGCTCTTTGAGGTGTTGAAGAATTTGGTGTTCTTCAAGGTTGAAGATTGTGGTAATCTTCACAAGGTGCCGTTGAAGATTGTGGTAATCTTCAAAGTGGTGTTGTAGAAGAGTGCGGTGCTCTTCAAGGTGTTGTAAGGTGGTGTTGTATTAATTGTGGTAATTAATAAAATCTTTTTTTTTCTTTTTGAAATCCCTCCCGGAGATACTGGAGCGGTAGAGGATTAGGCCCTAGGTGGGTTGAACCTCTATAAATCAACGCGTGTTATTTACTTCCCGCACCTTTATTCTTATCTTGGCTTGTTTGATTCGAAAAAGAGGGCGTAATCGAGAAAATAGAGATAATCTATTCACCTCCCTTCTAGATTATTGTAACCGCTTGGACTTACAGTTACTATCGAGTACGGTATCCCGAACCTATATATTATTAACTTCCATACATAACTGACGATCTTTTTCTCATCTATCTTTGCCAAGGGCTCGGTTTTGGCCCACTTTGTAAAATAGTCGACTGCCACTATGGCATACATCACGCCCCCTTTGCCAGTGGGGAGTGGTCCGATGAGGTCTACTCCCCATTTGGCAAGCGGCCAAGGACTGAATATAGAAGTAAGCTGTTCAGGGTGATATCTGACCTCAGGTGCGAATCGTTGGCATTTTTCTCACTTTTTGACTAGTGAAATCACGTCTTTTTTCAAGGACGACCAGTAGTATTCCTGTCGGATCAATTTATAGGCGAGTATCTGGCCCCCAGCGTGATTCCCACATATTCCTTCATGCACCTCACGGAGAGCATAGTCGGCATCTGTTTCTGATAAGCACCTGAGCAGTGGGACCGAGTATCCACGTTTGTATAGGACCCTATACACCATAGTTTACCGAGCAGCTTGAGTTCTCAATGTCCTGGCCTCACCCTTTCGAGGTAGAAAAAGAGTACGGTATGGTTGTTTGGACAGTATCTGTCGACGGGCAGAGCCCAAACATACTTAAACAACCTAAATAAAGGCTTCCAGTGGTTCAAACTTCAGAAGTTCTTTAGTCAGAATTAGGGCAAGGAGTTCTTCTGCCCCTCCCACAGCGTCAAGCGGCTTCGCATTTTTCAGGGCCTGTTGGATTATTGGGAATCTGATTTCCGAACAGTTTTTCAACTGTTTGAACGAGCTGCCCCTACCAACCACCTTACCGCTGGAAGTTCTAGCAATGGGACAACCTAAGCTCTTTCTTTCCCCGCACACTTTGGATGCTTTCTTCCAACTGTCGTTACACTTTCCGAAATCTTCTTTGCTTCTTTATTGCTGTTGTTCCTTGTAGCTAGATGCGTGACTATCATAGTCCTTCTATCTTTATACTCCCCCTTGGAGTTTGCTAAGAAGTTCTTTGTGAAAGGGGTCCAAAAGCTGGTGTCCTTTGATCTAATAAGGGGATCATATCGAAATAGATCGCCCAAGAATCCATGATTGAAGTATGGTGAGCCCGCTTTTATGCCAATTCAAGATGCCTGCGCATGAACATAAAAAAGCAGAATTTGAAAGGACGCTTTGTTTTCTTGTTGGACCCCATGCTTTAAGTACTAAATGATCGGCATCATCCACGTCGGCTCGGCACTCTCATTGGCATTTATGTTCTTTGTACTCAATGAAGATGAAGATAAGTGGGTTACCATGATGTCTTCGATTAGGTCGGTCCCCATACTGGATGCCAGTCCGTGCCAAGGCTGTTTGATAAATATTTTTATCATGATTTTGATGATTTAAAAGTATTTTTACACCAAAACAATGTTTGAAAATGTTGTCCAAATACTTCTGATCGCTTTAAAACGCTTTTACTAATTTTTTGGAGTATTTCTTAAAGTTTATTTTCGACAAATATTGGACAACACTTCTGTCTCGTGTTGGACCGGTCGCCCTATAGGGAAACCCGTACCTAAAGATGTGTTTTGAAATAGAAAATGCGACGGAAAAAAAGAGAAGGATCTTGCTCTTCTCTGTACTGGTTTTCAAAGAGTCCAACCGGTCCAACACAGGGTCGACCGGTCGGACCCCCCGTCGACCGATCGCCCTGTGTAAAAATGTGGTTTTACTTTTCAACGTCTATTCTACGTGACCGGTCGCCCTACCATTTTGACAGCAAAATTCTAGCCGTTGACAGCAAACAATTCTTCCTTAATTTGTGGGATTGATTTCTAACAGCTATATTCTTGATTTTAATTGTATTTTTCTGTAGATTTTCATTCCCCAAGAGGAGCCTATCCATGAACAATCATCTCCTATAAATAGAGAAAGTTTTTGAAGCAACAAGTGAACCAATAGAGATACAACACAACAAGATACACTCAAAGCAAATACTTGTTCTTTCATTGTCTATATTCTTGTTGTAATAGCCTAAGGTCTTACACTTTCACATCTTGAGGTCTAGGCTTTATTTCTTATTTACACTTGCACTCAAATATTGTATTATTCATTATCGAGTTGTAATCTTGAATTTGTGGTCATCATTCAACACAAGATATCCTTGTGAGTGTTCTTGTGGTAAGAACACACTTGGTTGATCTATGTGTTTGGTGTAAGAAGATTGTGGTAATCTTCTTATTGAAGAGTGTGGTGCTCTTTGAGGTGTTGAAGAATTTGGTGTTCTTCAAGGTTGAAGATTGTGGTAATCTTCACAAGGTGCCGTTGAAGATTGTGGTAATCTTCTAGGGAGATTGTGGTAATATCTAAAGTGGTGTTGAAGAAGAGTATGGTGCTATTCAAGGGGTTGTAAGGTGATGTTGTATTAATTGTGGTAATTAATAAAATCTTTTTTATCTTTTTGAAATCCATCCCGGAGATACTGGGATGGTATATGATTAGGCCTTAGGTGGGTTGAACCTCTATAAATCGATGCATGTTATTTACTTCCCGCACCTTCATTCTTGTCTTGGCTTGATTGATTCGAAAAGAGGGCGTCATCAAGGAAATGGAGATAATTTATTCACCCCCTCTAGATTATCGTAGCCGTTTGGACATACAAAGGCGTCCGCCTGTACGTTCTCGGTTTGGGGTACATGAATTATTTCCGCCTTGAACTGTGAGAGTTTAGACTTTGCAAGCTCCAAATAACTGGCTATATTTGGTTCCTTTGCTTCGTATTCTTCGTTTATCTGAGTGACTACCAATTGAGAATCACTGTGGACGAGTAGTCTCTTCAAACTCAACGATGCTGCCATTTCCAGGCATGCCCATAGTGCCTCATACTCCGCGTCATTGTTGGTCGCGGGGAACTGGAACCGTACTGCCGAGCAATAACATTTATGTTTTGGATTGATTATCACAATCCCGCCCCCTGCTCGGTCTGCGGTGGAAGAACTGTCGACAAATAATTTCCATTCTTGCTCTTCGATGATATTTAGTTGGATTGACGGAGGGAACTCTGCAATGAAGTCCGCCAGGACTTGCCCATTGATTGTCGTCCTGGGCTCATATGTATGTTAAACTGACTGAGTTCCACCGCCCACTTGATCATCGGACTTGAGGTGTCTGGTCGGTGCATGACTTGTTTTAGTAGATAGTATGTTAACACTATGATTTTGTGTTCCAGAAAATAAGGTCTCATCTTCCGAGCCGAGATAACCAATGCGTACGCCAGCTTCTCCATCGGAGGATATCTTAGTACGACATCATGCATGGCCTGGCTGATATAGTAAACTGGATGTTGAATAAGTTATCTAATCTGATAAGTATCGAGTTGACAACGCATACGAGGAGACTTCAAGGTATAAGTATAGATCTTCACCCCGACTCGGTTTTTGCAGAACAGGGATTGACGCTAAGTGTTGCTTCAATAACTCAAATACCACCTCCGTCTACTCGGTCCATTTGAAATCTTTGTTTTTCTTTATTATCTCGAAAAATGGATTACATTTATCCGTTGATCTTGAGACGAATCTGCTTAGAGCAGCTAGGCTCCCTGTTAAGCTTTGTACATTTTTAACTGAGTTAGGAGGTTCCAGGTCGACTATAGCTTATAGTTTATCCGGATTAGCCTCTATCCCGAATGTACATTTTTTGGGTTTAACATCATCTTGTACTCGCGTAAAATTTGGAACATTTCATTAAGATTGGAAAGATGATCATCAACGTACAAAGATTTTACTAACATATCATCTGCATAGACTTCCATAGTGTGACCTATCAACTTTTTGAACATCTTGTTTACTAACCTCTGATAGGTCGCCCCAGCATTCTTCAGGCCGAATGGCATCATCTTATAGCAGTAAACCCCTGGGGCCGAGAAGAATGAAGTGTTCTCTTCATCGTCCGGGTGCATCTGGATCTAGTTGTAGCCTGAATATGCGTCCATAAAGCTCATCAGTTTGTGGTCTGCTGTGGCGTCAACCATGTAGTCTATGTTTGGCAGGGGGTAGCTGTCTTTCAGGAATGTTTTGTTTAAATCCGTAAAGTCGACGCATAGGCACCACTGCCCATTGCTATTCTTGACTAGAATAGGGTTGGCCACCCATAGCGGGTAGAGGCCTCCTTGATGAATTTTTTGTCCAAAAGTTTGCTGAGTTCGGCCTCCAACGCGGCTTGTCGGTCCGGGCCTAATTTCCTTTTCTTCTGTACCACTGGCTGGTAAGTGAGGTCAAAGCTTAGGCGGTGGCAGACATGCTTGGGGTTCTTGCAAATTATGACCAATCCTGAGTCCATGCGAAGACATCGAGATTGTTACTTAGAAACTCAATCAACTCCGATCTGAACGGTTCTTGCAGATTATGACCAATCCTGAGTTGGCGCCCCCCATTTTGCTTATCGACATCTACTATGTTGATCTGCTCCACTGGCTCTGCGTGTTTTTGTTTCTTGCTCTGCCGTTCTTTCTTTTGCAGAGGCAACTCTTCTTCCTCGGTCATTGGTTCTTTCCCAAGCCACTTGCCTGGGTCGGTTTCAGTTGGAACGGCTTCAACTTGGTTTCTTGGTTTGGTGTTCGGCTCGGGCTGGTCGGCTGACCCAATGCTTTCACGTTCTACCGACTAGCTGAATTCTCCTTTCTCTAATACGTTGATCTCGACTAGCCTAATCTTCAATGAACATTCTCGGGACTCTCTCAGATTCCCCTTGTGAATTGCCTCCCCATCTAGGGTCGGGAACTTAATACCAAAGTGATACACCGAGACAGCTGCTTTTAAGTGATAAAGCAGTGGCAGCCCGATTATGGCATTGTATTTAGAGTCTGAGTTGATAATCTTGAATGTTGTGATCACGGTTCGCCTATGCTCCCATGGAACGTGGCCAAAAATTTTCCTTTCCCGTGGCATTAAAGCCAAAAAAATTTATTTTCAGTTGCATAAACATACATACCATACGTCGCGATGAAAAACATGAAATTCGTAATAAATAATCATATCATGTCACATATTGAAAGCATATAATTCACTTAATTATGCATATCACGTAATACATCGAAAGCATATAATTCACATAACTATTCATATCATGTAACACATTGAAAATGTATAATTCACATAATTGGACAGTTTAGGCATTTAAGAAGGACAATGAATTATACACATAAAATGTGATAAGAATCCCTACCTCAATCAGCAAATAAAAATAGATGCACAAATTGCTCTAAAATATAAGCCTTAATTGCATGGTATTCCTCACCTACAATATAAATTTAACATAATTTAGGTTTAGATATTAAGTAATAACTTCAAAAATAATTAATCTTATAAAATAGCCTGGGCTTTTTAATGGATAAAAATAAGAATATAAGTTTCGGACCTAATTAAATAATTTAAAAGTTAATTTAAGATTTTTAGACTAATTGGAAAAGTTGTGGGGTTAAGTTAAAAATCCAGAAAGTTTAAACAAGTCCTAGGGGTTAAATTGAATTTCTGGAAAGTTGAAATAAGTTTTAGAGTGTAATTGAAACTGCAGGGATTGAAATGGAAGAAATTAGAACTCTAATTATGAATTTTGGGTTAAACCATAAAGCCCATATTTCATTTTGGCCCAACTCTTAACTTAATTCACAAAAATAGGCCCCTGCCTCCAAATCAAAGTTTCCATCGGGCTTCTTATACAACTACTATATTTTCCTTTCATTTCCTTCATCTCTGGCGATGGCACAAGACCAGAAAAAGTTCCGGCATTAGTGCGGGGAGCTCGCCGAAGACCCACGCACACGCACACAAAGATTCACACACCCATACACATAATATTTACACTCACACCCACGCACACATATGTCTGCACACACACACACACACATTAACACATACACATTCATAACAATTTACAAACACTTACTCTTAATAAATACAGACACTTGAGCATCCAACAACACACATGCATACATATCGACACACACATGTATACTCTGTAACACACACATACTTGAGCACACACAGTACACACATAAAATTCACAACAATAAATCTTGCTTCGTATTCAGTACTCACCACATAAATTCAATGTATAACAGAAATTTCAAATCCACCTTCCCTTCCGACTCCGATGGACAGTGACGATGAGGAAAAAAATAGGTGATGAAAAGTGGAAAAATACTGGAGGTTTTTAATGGATTGCTCGTAAACATGTGGTTTGAGGAAAAATAGAAATGTTAATTCTTTTCTAAAAATCATGGGTAAGTGGTTATCAGTTGTAAAGTGGCCTAGACTGGATTAAAGTAGGATAAGGTGAGGATAAAATTAGTACCAAGTGATGGGCAAAATAAAGGGATTGTCTAATTAAAGTTAAACCATTAGTAGAAGATAAAATATAAAATGTATACATATATAATTAAAAATAATTATAATTATAATAAATAAAAAAAATAAGATAAGAATTATAAAATTTTTAGGGGTGTTACATCATACCCCTCTTATAAAAATTTCGTCCTCGAAATTTCAAGCTTACCCGGTTGATGGAATAATTCGGGAATATTGGCTCGAATCTCAGCTTCACGCTCCCACGTCGCTTCTTTTTGATCATATCTAGTCCATTGAATTTTTATTAAGGTGATGTCTCTATTTCTCAACTTGTGTATCTTCCTGTCAAGGATAACCATCGGTTTTTCTTCGTAAGTCATGTCTCGGTTGACTTCCAATGCTTCATGATTGACTACGTGGTTTGGATCGTGGACATACTTCCTCAACATAGACACATGAAATACGTTATGAACTGCTGCTAGTTCTGGCGGTAATGCCAATCTGTAAGCTACATCCCCGACTCGCTCCAATATTTCAAATGGTCCAATGAACTTAGATCTAAGTTTTCCCTTCCTGCCAAATCTTACTATTCCTTTAGTCGGTGCAACCTTTAAGAAAACTTTCTCTCCTGTTTCAAACTGTAAGTCTTTCCTTCTCTGATCTGCATAAGATTTATGTCGGTTTTAGGTTATTTTTATTCTATCTCTGACTTTCTCAATAACATTGACCATCTGCTCGACTAACTCGGGACCTAACACTTTCTTCTCGCCAACTTCATCCCAATAGATAGGGGATCTACACTTTCTTTCATACAAGACTTCGTAAGTGATCGCTCCAATTGTCGTCTGATAGCTATTATTATTTTAGAATTCCACATGAGGCTAATATTTCTCCCAATTGTTATCAATCCAAAATGCAACTTCTCAATAAATCTTCTAAGATCTGAATAGTTCTTTCAGATTGTCCGTATGCTATGGTATTAACTTTACCAGGATGATAATGGATCTTATAATCACAATCTTTCACGAGTTCCAACCATCTCATTTGAATCTCATGTTCAGCTCTTTTCGTGTGAAGAACACTTCAAAATCTCGTGATCATTGTAAATTTCACACTTTTTTCCCCATATAAATAGTGACGCCATATCTTTAAGGCGTGCATGACTATTGTCAACTCAAAGTCATGTATAGGGTAATTGAGCTTATGACGTTTCATTTGTCTTGAAATGTAGGCAACTACTTTACCATTATTTTATCAAGATACACCATAATCCTTATTTTGATGCATCATTGTATATTACAAAACTCTCTATAGTATTTGGAATTGTTAAAACCTATGTTGAGACTAGACGTCGTTTGAGTTCTGAAAACTCTGCTCGCGCCTCCCAGTCCAAATAAACTTCTCACATTTTCCTTGTGAGTCAGCTCATTGGGTCTGCTAATCTTTGAAAATCTTTCGTTAAACCTTCGGTAATATCCAACAAAACCTAAGAAATACACACTTCATTGGCGTTCGTAGGAGCTAACCCTTTTTCCACAGCTTCAACTTTTGTTGGTGTTGACTTCAATACCTTTCAATATAATTACATGTCCCAAAAAGAAACTACTTGGTCTAGCCAAAACTCACACTTTTTGAATTTGACATACAATTTCTCTTTACGGAGAGTCTCCAACACGTAAGACACGACAATCGGCTGCAGAACCTTCCCAACCACTCAGAACATATGAAAAATTCATATTTGGATCACAGATACTAAGAACGTTTACAGTGATTTGTCCTTTCCTGTTCCTATGTCTTGCCTTGTCAGGAAAAGGGACACGAACTTCAATGTATGTTCCGTCTAAAGCCCCAAGGCAACCCTAGTATACAGGCATCAAGAAAGAACAGTCTTAACATTACCCTAAGACCATTTTTTGATTAAAAATAAAATAATCATAAGATTTTCTTAAGTGAAGTTATTACCTTAAACCACTTCCATCTATCATTCGTGCTTTCATCACTTACCGGTTCAGGAGTGAGTAGTAATATTGAATGCAGCCTAAGCACTGCTGTTAGCACCAAATTGAAATGTGTGCTAATGGTGTAACTGGATCGTTTGAAATCAAATTTGACAACACAAGTTTTTTTGTGATGGGCCAATATAGATAAGAAGATAGCAACCTGTTCAGTGATTTGTACATGCCTAATTCGATTCAATATACATTTAAATAAAATATACAATTGAAGAACTTTATGTAAATATGTGTTTAAGAATGAGCAGTTTTTAAATGGCATATAAATGGGTGAAAATGCATGTATATTCAGTCTACTATCAAAAATGCAGTTATATCCAGCCACACAATCACATAAATATTATTTACACCATAAACTTGACATTATTTGAGCCAATAAAATGAAATAAACAGAATCTTGAAGGATCAAAATTTGCCTATAGGTGTTTAAAATATGTTCACCACTCAACAATTGGATTGATAATGTATGAAGGGACCCTTTACTAAAAACTCCAGAAACATAAATCATTCGTACAATAGGGCAGGATTAAAATCCATTCACAAGAAGTACTCCATATCATTAATAATTCCATATTAAACCAACTACAACATCTATTACATGGATAAATTTGCAATATGCAGATGTCACTACACGTGAAAATAATTCATTTCACAAGGTTATAACCACCAAGGTTGCAATGCTTTAGTAGAAGAAAAATTACAATAAAATGAGCAACCAGACTAAATGATGAAAAATCTTAAAGCAAGAAAATCATACTCTACATTTTCCAAACAGAGGACACTAAAATACGAATTAAATTTACGAACAATACCCAGAATTGCACTTCAAAATATGGTACCCATTCATAAAAAATTGGTCGAATTTACAAAATAAAAAAAGCCTCATCACCATTCCACATTATGCAGTCTTTTTCTGGTATTTAGGGTTATGTTAATACGATTTTACTTGATGGTAATAGGTATAACTTTCAAACGATAAAATTGGTAAATAATTACTTACAGTCCAAATTTCTCATTTGCGTTGTGGTGTTCTTCGACTCTGCGTAGCATCCAACTCCTCAAACTGACGGGGAAAATTAACAACTCTCAGGCAACAAGATGACATAGATAGAATTCACATATAATACATGAAAAAGAGAATAGTCAGTCAACATAAATTAATCAAATGTAGGTTGAATCAAATTCACACCATGGAAAATCAAAAATTTCTTACGTGGGTTCGTCCGAATTTTAGGGCTAGGGTTCGCACTTCGCAGACAATGAGAGGAAGAATATATATATATATATATATATATATATATATATATATGGAGTAATTTTGTTAATAATGTGTCTACTGATGGCAGTTAAGTCATATCAATGGGTATTATGGGGGTATTGTGGACATTTCACAATTTAAGATTAGTTGGGATTGTATAATACCAGGGGGAGGGTGGGATAGATAATCAAATAAAAATAGGATTGTAATCCAGTCCCAACGGTTTATCACGGGCCATAATCAAATATCCAAAATGCAGTATTCGCTGGGATAATAATCCTTATCACAGTTAATGACTAATGCCAAACACTCCCCAAGTGGATTAAAGTAGGATAAGGTGAGGATAAGATTAGTACCAAGTGATGGGCAAAATAAAAGGGATTGTCTAATTAAAGTTAAACCATTAGTAGAAGATAAAATATAAAATGTATACATATATAATTAAAAATAATTATAATTATAATAAATAAAAAATAAGATAAGAATTATAAATTCTTTAGGGGTGTTACAAAATAGGTTGGCCCACCGGGCCCGACCCGTTTAACATCTCTAATCATCGTCCCATAAACGTACCTCAAATACCATCTCCGTACATTATCTGGGACGGGTATGGGGAATCGAGTTCATCATTTCGTATTTATTAATAAAAAAATATGTAAAATAAATTACTTTAAATAACCAATAATTAAAATAAATAAAAATAACATACATTCCTTATTTGTAAAAAAAAGAATGAGAATAAGTAAAATTATAAAAACTTACGATTTAGTTTTTATAATTAATAAAAATAAAATATTATAAATAGAACTAATATTAATAATATATATTCAAGGAATGAGAGTGGAGACGGGCGATCCCCATTTTATCTAAACGAGGTGGGGGATGGGGAGAGCGGATATAATTGTCATCTCTAGCTACTTCCTAGGAATTAGGGATGACAATGGGGTAGATTGAAACCCGGCTCCGTATTAAACCCATCCCATTAAGGTCGGGTCTAAACCCGGACAAGCGGGTCCTAGGGCGGGTTACGCGCCCGCATTTGGAAAACTCACCTGGTCCAGGGGGTGGGTACGGTCCAATTGGACCCACCCAAGATATGTACTATATTTATTTATTAAATTTATTTTTATTGATTAAAGCTTGTTCAAATTAGAAAATTACTCGATTTAATTGTAGGGTCTTTACTTTCTCACTCTCACTAGTACAAGGAAATGATTGCCCAGTGGCGGAGGTGGGGGGGCCACCCTGGGCCCTGGCCCGCCCCATTTAAAAATTACCAACAGCCTAGTATATTAAAAAAAATGTATTTGTCTTTGTAAAAAATCACAAGCCGGCCCAGGGTCATTAAAAAGAGGCCCACCCCAAGGAAATAAAACACGCCACACACTCTGCTTTATAGGTAGCCTTTAGTCCAACTTATTACCTTTATTTTTGAAATGATTAATTAAAAAAACAAAAGTAAAAACAATAAGGGAAAGACAAAATGCAAAGAGACAAGATGAAAACCCTTATTCTGTAACTAAACTGGAGAAACGAGGAGAGGGGAGACTGGAGAGGTGCAGCTGTCGGACAATCGCACGGAGCCGCAGAAACTGATCACGTGGTGAACTGGTGACCAACTCGGAGAGGCCGCGAGAAGCCGAGAATCCTTTTCCGACTGGACCGACTATTTTTCTTTAGTTTTTTATTTTTATTTTTTATTCAGTTAGATTTATATATTTGTTTGTCAGTTTGTGTGTTTATAATGGTGTGTTCAATCTTTAGAATTTGTTTGTAAATTTGTATAGTGTGTTGCAATTTGTTTATTTTATATTGATTTGTACTAGTTGTATGTCTAATTTTAAAATTTTGGAAGATATGAGTTATTAAGTAGATAATGAATTAAAAACATTGGGCACTTTAGAATTGAACATATGATTTTAGGTATGAATTGAAAATTGTGATATTAGCCTTTTGACAATAGATATTGAAAACAAGTGCTTAATATTTGAAGTTTTCTTGAAATAAATTTTATAATGGAATTTATTGAATACATTACTTTCACAGAGAAAACTATGGCTACACAACAACCTCATTGCAAGAAAGGCAAAACTATATTGCACTATTTCGTTCGGCCGATAAGAAATACACAAAATGAGGCATCGACTAACCACCAAGATACTCTCCCAACTGAAAATAAACAATATTTTCCTTCAGTTGAAAATCAACAATCTACTCCAAATTTATCTTCTGAAATTGAGCGGGATCCAGGAAAAAGGAGAAGAATATGTGATTGGCCTCTTGACAAAAGAGATGAAATAAGACGATCATATTTGATGCTTGGGCCTTTCCAACCGAAACTTCCTTTGTATAAAGGCCGTGAATATAAAGATAAAACCCGTCACTTTCAGCCTAGTTGGTTTGATGAATTTAATTGGTTGGAGTATTCTTGTCATACACACAAGGCCTATTGCTTTCCGTGCTTTCTTTTTGGAGAGAATATGCATACGTCTTCCCCTTCGGCTTTAGTGAGTGATGGGTTTGATAATTGGAAGAGAGTTCACCAAGGCAAAGATTGTGTGTTTCTTAGCCATATTGGTTCATCATCTTCATCTCCTCACAATAAGTGTGTAACATGCGCAGACTCTTTGATGAGGCCATCTCAACATATTGATAAAGTGATTGAGAAAGCTAACAAAGAAGAAGTTGCAAGAAATAGATTGCGCTTATGGACAACAATTATGACTGTTCAGTGGCTAGCATTGCAAGGTTGTGCTTTTAGAGGTTATGATGAGTCTCAAAAATCTTTTAACCGTGGAAATGTGATTGAAATGATTAATTATACTGCAAAGTGGAGCACAACTGTCAAAGATGTTGTAATGGATAATGCCCCAAAAAATGCCAAATATACTTCTCCAGACATCCAAAAAGAAATTTTGCAATAATAGCTAACAAAGTCCGCCGTATGATACGCGAGGAAATTGGAGATCTTGTTTTTCTCTTTTTGTTGATGAAGCAAAAGATGAATCAGATAGAGAACAAATGGCCATCATCTTGAGGTTTGTGAACGCGTTGTAGGTATCTTGACAGAGCGTTTTTTGCTATTAAAGGTGTTTGAGACACTTCTTGAATAACAACTTAAGCATGAGATATTAAATGTTCTTTCTCATTACAATCTTCAAGTTCATAAATTACGGGATCGGGGGATATGATGGTGCTAGTAACATGCGTGGGCAATGGAATGGATTACAGGCATTGTTTCTTAATGATTTTCCATATGCATAATATGAGATAATATTTATAAGTTGGCCGTGGAATTTTATCCTGATGATTTTGAGCAGCGTGAGATGAATGTTTTGAAGAGTGAATTGCAATTTTATCATGCTCATGTAGTTCATAATCCTCAATTTCAAGTGGCTACTCTTGCAAATTTGTGTAACAAGTTGGTGGAAACAAGAAAGCGGAGGACTACAAGATGATAACAAGATTGGTTCGCCGTGTATTAATATTGCCTGTTTCTAAAGCCACGACTGAGAGAGCATTCTCGGCAATGAAACATGTGAAGACTGTGATTTGCAACAAAATGGATGATGAATTTCTAGCGGATAGCTTGACAATTTTTATCGAAAGGGAACTTGTTAGCACAATAGATATAGATTCTGTTATTGATGAATTTGCTAAGTAAAAAATCATCGTGTCCAACTAATCTTTTAGCCTAATGTACTATACTTTGAGTAGTTGTAAATTTGTAATGCAATCGAAGTTGACTTTTTTTTTTTTACTATTTTGAAAAATTGGAGGTTACATGATTTTTTGAATTTTTATTCCGGCCCACCCCACTTCTACGTCCTGGCTACGCCATTGTGATTGCCTATACCGGACTTGCAAGAACTCTAAAGTTTTGTTTGATTTTATGACTACTGCATTGTTGCTGAAAATTCATACATGGCTTGTTGGGGCTTTTATCTTTTATATAAATTGGAATGCACCCTGAACGCATCTATTATTTAACAAAAAAATCATGACAAAGCCATATCATGTATGCGTTAAGAACAGATTCAGAAGCAAGCAGCAATATTCAGATAGAATTCTTCTTTGGCGGGTCTGCCGGGTTCTGGGTCGAACGCAGGGCGGGGCATGGTGGGTCCTTAGGCGGGGCGGGTCTCGGGTCCAACTTTTTCTTGGCGGGTGGGCCCGAGGTTTGGCCAAACTCGTCCTTAACCCGCCCGATTACCATCCTTATTAGGAATGGTCCTAATCTCTGGGGCATACCACGTTAGTCAGATTTTAAACTTAGTACATCAAGGTTGCAATTGCAACCCCTCACCAGACACCAAAAGGCCTCTCTCCTATTGTATTTTGTTTATAACCGAAGGCATGATTTTATTTTCGGCGTTGTGGGCCCAACTGCATGTTCAGTTGGGCTTTTTACATAATCAATCCAGCCGATCAAGCAAACGAAATTGGCCGCAAGGTGGTTTCATCCTTGACCCAGCTTCTTTCAAGAAATAGATAATATCACAAAAGCACCACATGGAGATTCTGTTGTATAAGAGGAGTGTTTTAAAAGATTTTCAATCACACCTCAACTAATTTTAGTTTTATTTAACTTTGTCTAAGATTCCTTAACTTGTATTTTATTTTTTAACTTTTCTTCTTATTTTAACTATTTATCCTACTCCCTGAGCCAATAAACCCAAGATAATGGGTTGCACTTTTTAGTGAGTGCTCCTTTATTTTATGTTAATTTTGGTTGGGTTGAGGCTTATTAAATACCTCATTTTTGCAGACCAGTGAGAAACATGAACCAAAAAATCTCCTGCATTTTTCCTACTTCATTTTCTTTTGCTGGGTTTCAAATGAAACATTGTCGTTCTAATATCCTGTTGAATTCTAGGGGATTACGAAAATAAATCCTTAAGGACAGTGCCGATTTTCGCACGCTTCAGGAATAATCTTCTTGTTTTTCGAAGTTCATCAATTTTCCCAACAATCTTAAGGATTTATTTTCGTAAGATAGTTCGAAAAAAAAATGTTTCTGGCGGGATATGAAAGCACAGAAAAATAATCATTTGTAACAGAAGCACAACCAAACACCTTTACTTCATTTTCCAGTCATTCTCTCTGTTGTTATCGGCTTGACCAGTGGGATCATTTTTGCGACAGCATTCATCCCCATCTTTCCCTGCAAACTGAAATTCTTCTCGAGCTCTGTTATTGTTCTCATTATCAACCATTAGCTTTGAAGGCATGATCATTGTGGCCCATAAGAAGGCCTAACTCACCAGGCTTAAATCCAGCAACGTGTTCTTTCCTCGGCAGAATCGAGTAGTGACACAAACACGTGTTCAGTGCGGCGATGCCTCGGTTTAGAGGTCTGATGGGCGAGAACAACCTTCTTTTTTCTTCAACTGTTCCGGTCTGCTGTCGTCGTGCGACTGACGCCTCTCTCTCCTCCGCCAACTCTCAGGTTGCCGTTTTCTGCCTTAAAATCGACCCTTATGTGATTGGTGAGGATGGGAAAGCAGCATCCGCATAAATTCAGATAGTGATGGAGCATAAGCATGTAGTTTGAGTTTTGACAGAATTGAGCGTAGGGGTCGGGGTAGGAGTGAGGCTCAGTTTGGTGTCCGATTTAACTGTCGGGAGATGGACTGGAGGTACGAGCTTCGTGGCGGTGGATACCATCTCCGCCGAGCAACTAGAGCTGGAGTTTCTCATATTTAATTGTTGATGGGAAGGAGAGCATAGTTACATTTGAGGACTTTTTCCGTATTATCTCCAGGTAAGTTTGGTGACTGAACATAAATATATGAATTGATGCTTCTTCTAAAGTTCATTTTTTTTTTTTGTGTATAATGTGTCAAAGATGATGCTTTGAAAATGTCTATAATTTATATAACAAATGAATGAGATATAATGAGATAATTAAAAAAAGACTTCATTTTTAATGTGCAATAGCTTAAGCCTATGGTACCGATTCATTGCGTTTATAATGCATTCTTATGCAATTTTTTGATGGATAGTAAATTTCTGGAAAAAAAATACAAAGGATGGAACCTTACTTTTGGTTGATTCTTTTCGATGCCAACATGGATGCTGATGCATTTGCTAATGATTCTTTTTTGTTGGTGTTTTCCTGTTCCTTTGATAGCTCTCATTAATGCTGGTAATGAATGCTTTTCAGTTATTTTATTTTGATAAAAAATAAAAAAATAAAATCAGAATTTCAGCATACATACTGAGAAAGGATGTGAATACAGTCCTTGCCCATTACCAAGCTTAAATTAAGACTTTGTCCATTTTTCAATCCATACAAGTATGGTAATTGCATGAGGTCTTGTGTTGTTTTCATTTTTGTCTTGGTTTATCTGGGTTCATGATTGTTAGATGTTCAGTTTTTGGGTTTATGGTGTTGAACACTGAGAATGAAAAATTGTGTGCTATTGAAGCTTGAAATTATCTTAATTTAGATTCATCTCTAAGAATAAGAGAATAAAATCATATTTGGCTTCATATATAATCCGTTGATTTGCCCTCGTTGGTATGACAAATAGCAACTTAGAGGTCATCATATTTGTTATTAGTGTTAATATGTGTGACCATGAAATGGAAAATCATTATCCTTTATTTTGGCATGCCAAATATGCAAAATGGGATTATGATATTTTGTACTGATTTTTTTTACTATATGTCCTAATGAGAATAAACTCATTAAGATATTGATATAGCCCTAGCCTTGAATATTTAAAAATGTGGGGTGCCTAATCAAAGTTTTATTGTCTGGTGATTTTACTACATTGAAGTAAATATATGTGCTTATACAAAACTTGATGATCTTTGAGTATGTAATAAATTTTTTATGTGGATTGCATGCTGACATTTGGTACTAAAATTTATTTGATAGATAAAACTAAAGAGTTACTTGTTTCTATATTTGATGTGAGGGATATGGGCGAAACAAGTGTGATATTGAGTGTTAAAATTATAAGAAATGATGATATCATAATGTTAACTCAAGAACATTATGTTGAGAAACTTCTTAAGGAAGTTTGGACATTTCTATGTCAAAACTGTGAGTTAAGAAGTTTGGACATTTCAATGTCAAACCTGTGAGTACTTCTTATGATGTCAATACTCAATTAAAGGAAAATCTTGTTTGATCATGTGGCTCAATCTGAGTATGCACAGATTATTGGGAGTCTGTTGCATTTGATTAATTTTTCACGTTGACATAACTTGTGTTGTGTATTGATTAAGCATATATACATATAATCCCAACAGTGATCATTGGACTGTTTAGTCAGACTAATGAAATACTTGAGAGGTACCATGGATTATGGTATTCTTTATAGTGGATTTTCACTTTGTATTAGAGTGATTCGTGATGATAATTGAATCTCTGATTCATATGAGATAAAATCCGCTAGTGGTTATATATTCACCTTTGGTGGGGTGAAATTATTTGGAAGTCAACGAAACAAACTAGCATAGCTAAATCTACTATAGAGTTTGTGTTTGTTGCCTTGGAGTTAAACTGGCAATGAGGCTGAGTGGTTGAGAAATTTCCTAACATGATGTTATGTTGGATTCAAAACCAACACCTTCAGTGTTTATGCATTGTGATTGTCAAACAACAATTGCAAATTGAGAAGAATAAAAAATGATAAAAACAGACATACTCGTCTGAATGTGGTTTGATCAAACAATTGTTAATAGATGGAGTAATATCCATTGATTATGTGAAGTCGGAAGAGAATTTGGCCAATCATCTGACTAAACTTTTGAGAAGAAAATTAATTACTGAAACATCAATGGGAATGGGACTTTAGCCAATTTAAGAAATTAACAGTGATAGAAACCCAACTTCTGTGATTGAAGATCCCATGAATGAAGTTCATATGGTAATAACAAGTCACTTGTTAATTCTGCTAGCACAATAATTGATTGTCCATTCCTATGGTGTGAGAAGTGCTAGAATGCAAGTATAGAAGGATGAGTTAATAAACTCTTAATGAATTTTATATCCCTTAAGGGTGGTATATTTACTTGCAAAATATACTTGATGAAATTCACCTATATGAGTGTGGAGTGGGGCCGCTCCTATGAGACTTTGGCATGTCTCTAAAGCACTCATGAATACCAGGCACGCGCATGGCCTATTAGCGCAAAATCGCATTGAACGACAAATCTTGAGAAAGTGTCATGTGACTGGTAAGATCTTAACTTACAATAAAGAGTTATTGGTTCATAGAAGCTACAAGCTTCACCAAAACTCGTATTTTAAATCTTATCATTATAGTCCGTTCATAGTCCAAAGACACCGTGATTCGATATATTCTACACTCATTTTTGTGACCCAAAGAAATAATTATATTCTTTTTAAATCTTTTAAAACATGTGGGGATTGTTGTATAAGAGGGTGTTTTAAAAGATTTTCAATCACACCTCAAATAATTTTAGTTTTATTTAACTTTGTCTAGGATTCCTTATACAACTTGTATTTTATTCCTTAACTTTTCTTCTTATTTTAACTATTTATCCTACTCGTTGAGTCAATAAACCCAAGATAATGGGTTGCACTTTTTAGTGAGTGCTCCCTTATTTTATGTTAATTTTGGTTGGGAGGCTTATTAAATACCTCATTTTTGCAGACCACTAAGAAACATGAACCAAAATATCACCCGCATTTTTCCTACTTCATTTTCTTTTTTTGGTTTCAAATGAAACATTGTCGTTCTAATATTCTTTGAATCTAGGAGATTACAAAAATAAATCCTTAAGGGCAGTGTCGATTTTTCGCACGCCTCAAGAATAATCTTCTTGTTTTTCGAACTTCATCAATTGTTCCCAACGATTCCACTCCCCTCAAACCAACCAACACCGAAAAGCGATCTGGTAAAAATATAGGTACATACAAGATAATTTTGTTAGAAAATATAAAGGTAAGAATATGGATATTAATGATTTTAAACATAACTACTTTTATTTACTTAAAAGTTAAAACTTAAGTAATAATTAAAAAAAATAAGGAACAGAACAGTTCAACTATAATGCAGCGTAAAAAACGAAGCTCCACTATAGCATCTCCAAACTGGGATGAGATCTCCATTCCACTAGGGATGGCAAAATCCCTGCGGGGAACCATCCTCGTTGGTACCTGAATAATTTGGGACGGAGAATCCCCGATTAATTAGGGGATAGGAGCGGGGATGGGGATTCCCCACTTTTCTGAAACCGGGGATGGGACGGGGATGGTATTTATATCCCCCGTCCCATCCCCGTCCCCGTCCCCACCCCCGATTAGATGAAATGGGGATTCCCGTCCCGTCCCGTTCACATAGAAATATATATATTATATATATTTATATATATTATTAATAGTCTACTAAAAATAGTTGTTAGTGAGAAGGGTTTATGTTTATAAATTTTTTTATTTTATTAAATTGTAAAATTAAACCCTAAAAATTATGTGTTTTATATTGTAATGATTTTTAAGTTTTAAAATTACAAGACTTTGTATTTTGAAAATTGTTGTATTTAACTCAATTTGTTAAAGTATTTTATATTATGAAGTTATTATAAGATTAGCTAGTGATTCATGATATTTCATATATTTTAATTATTAATTATTTTATGTAAAAAATATATTTTTTTTATTAATAAATACAAAACGGGGACCCCGATTCCCCGCGGGGACCCCGTTCCCCGAATGGGGATTCTCCATCCCCGTACCAGATGCCCAAAATGGGGAATGGTATGGGGATGGTATTTGCAATGGGATTCGGGGACGGGGATGGTATGTCCCATACCAGCCCCATCCCCGCCCATTGCCATCCCTACATTCCACTTTTCCTGTTCATCTCCCTATTCCATATATTTGATGACAAAAAAAAATTGATATCATTTTGTACACGTGTCATGTTGGAATTTGGTTTTGGTAAAATGGGTGTTGACCCGATTTTGACCAAATAATTAAAGAGGTGAGGACCTACATGCTTGTGGGTTTGGTTCAAAGTACATGCGCGCCGCCGCCGGCGGGCCCAAGTCCGAGTCGTGGGCTTGGGCTTCAAGACTCTTATTGTTTTTGGACCAAAAACCTTTAAAATAAATATTTAATTTATTTTTGTAATTAATTAACGGATTTCAACCTGGGAAGTGTTCGCACCCGCACCCGAGCACGGGTCGTGCGTCAGTCGGTCCTGTTCGCATCCGAGCATGGGTTGGCGCACGGCCCTTGCGTAGGGTCTTGCCATTTTGGTTCGCATCCACGCATGGGCCGTGCGCCAGGTCGTGCGTCGATGCGAAGTGCAGAACAGATGCGTCTGTTCGTTCAAAACCTATCTTTTCGAGCCAAAAGACGTGATCTTTCCATACGGGACACCTGATGCCTATATAATTCGACCCCTGCAGATTGAAAACGGACACGAAATCATCAAATAATAAACCGGTCATATTGCATTCGAGCATATTGACATATTCCCTCCTTTATAGCTTGAAAGTCAAAAACACTCTTTGTTATTTGTGTTTCTGTTTGCTAATCTTTGTAAACTCAAACCGAAATAGTCGTTGTATCTCTATCTTAGGGACATACGCCGGCACCGTTAGCACTTGTATACGGGGCGTTTTCGTCTTGCGGAGACTGAATCAAATTCAGGCATCGACTAAGCCTAAACACTTAACGGCATGATTGGTATGTGGGAATGGGGCAGGAATGGAATGGACATTCCTTGTTTCATTCTCATTCACATGTTTGGTATGCTTTAGTAATGGGAATATTCATTCCCATGGGAATTCCTATTCCCAAAAGTAAGGGAATGATCATTCCTCCTCTCCCCCATGGGTTTAGCTATTCCCAATCATCAAGAATGACTCAAATTTTATTTTTAATAAAATTATCTTTTTATAAATGATTAAAAATGTTGGATATAATCTATATTTTCGAAAAGTAGTGTTATAAATAAAAAAATTATTTATAATTTAAATATAAGTTATATTTAATATTTTAATAAATCATAGTCAATTTCTATCAATATTCAATAGTTAAATCAAAATTTTGATATAGAATTCTTTTGTTGATTTTCTATATTTTCTTATAAAAATAGAGATAATTACAAAAATACCCCTGAGGTTTGGGATAATTACATAAAAACCCAGAGATTTTTTAAAATTACAAAAAACCCCTTGAGGTTTGATTCTATCTTACGTTTTCCCCCTTCATAAGCAAAACAATATCAAAAACCCCCTGATATTTATAAAAATACTATAGTTACCCCTTAAGTTTAACACATAATCAAACCTGGTGGGTTTTTGTTTTAATTTCCCAAACCTCAGGGGTATTTTTGTAATTATCCCTAAAAATATTATAAAATATTTTTGATATCATAGATATAAATCTATATATATATATTATTTAAGAGAATTTGATACTTTAAACTTTTTTTTGATATCATAGATATAAATATATATATATATATATATCACATTAAAATAATCTTATATCAATTTACGAATAACATAATTAATAAAATTTATTTAAAAAATCTTATTTAAGAGAATTTGATACTTTAAAATTATTTTTCTCAATTACTATCATTAATTTATAATTACTAATCAAGATATTTAAATCAAGTAAAAAATCGTCATACATTCATTTCTCAATTCCTTGTACATACCAATCATAAGAATAGTAGAACTACATCATTCCATTCCTAATGTTATTCCATTCCTAAATTCATTCCATTCCAACCTAATTCCATTCATTCATACCAATCATGCCGTAAACACTTAGCCATTTTCCGAAACAGAAACCATACACATTTTCCTAACATGTCACTCATTCAATGCAATGAAATAAGGAGTGAAATAGGAAATCTCAATCCCTCCAGACTACCTATGCTATTAAGTTGTGATTTTTCGCTTCCAATTTGGCGACTAAACATACATGTTAAATATAAGTGTTGTTGATTGATTTACTTGAACAAGCTATACAGGGATTTTGTTTTTCTTCTTAATTATACTAACACGCAATAAGCCTATGTTCAATTCCCACCTACCTCCCTCCCCTATCAAGATTTGTATTAAAAAGAAAAAGAAAACAGCTGAGATGAAACAATATCCACACCTATTAGTAACATAATCATTCAAATAAGCCTCCCAGCTTTAAAGTAGAAATACGGACAAGAATAGAAAAACCAGAATAAAAAATATAACAAATCATTTCTTCCCTGCATGCTGCATGGCTATTAATCATTGATTAAACGATTCTTGACAAAATTTTATAGTTGCTTCTTACACAAATATACATCAAAAGTTGAGAATATTTCATCTTTAACTTCAGACATGCTCACCATGGAGCTTCACAGTTGCCATGTTCGCTTCTTTCATCTCATCTCTTCCTACAACTTGGACTACGATATCGAACACAAAGTATCTCACGAAATCTTCGTCTTAAAAAAAAATCAGGCAGAAGGAGAAAACGGAACCAAATAAGTATATATTGTAAATAAGGTTCAGTCTAAGCAGACCCAATTATATTTCAGAATTACAAATACCTCCTTAACATTTGTTTATATTCTACAAATCGCACGTATTGGGCAGGGGATATGCGACTATGCATTAAGTAAATACAAAACTTCAAAGGGGCCTTTGTAATAAATTAAGGGGATATTTGTAATTTTGAAATATAGTTGTACATTTTGGTAAATAAGCTATACCTTAAGAGTAGTTTTTGTAATTTGTACTCAACTCTCAACAAAAAATGAGTGATGAAGAGACATAAAGTTGGAGGTTACCTAGGAGTTTGGTAACAAGCGGCCGTTATACATCTTGTCGAGCAATTGTCGTGCATCTGGCCTCCTAAGAAGACCTTTGTTGTTTGGTAAACCTGTCCCCAAACAAACAGGGCAGACTAGCTTCCCTCGACCTGCACAGCCAATTAAGAAAACAGCCATATATTCAACAAGTTAAACTGAAGTTAAATTGAAGGCTTTCAACATTTGACAAAGAAATCTTACAATGGGGTTGCATCAGAAACGAAAGGAAATGGGAACTAAATAATCACAAACACGACAAACAGAAGTAAAAAACGAGTTCTTCAGGCTGTTAAGTAGGACCATTACTGAGTGGGGGAAAAGAATCCCATAACTTTCAAAAACTCTAGATTTCGGTCTTTAGGTTGCCGAAAGTGGCAAGATTTGCCAAAAACATCTACGTGTCCACATTTTCGGTCAAACCAACTGATGTGGAAATCATTTTTGCTTATGTGGATATCCTCCAAGTAGCTTTTTCATTCGAGTTTTGTCTCAATTAACATGTCAATTCACTTACAAGATGTCCATATATGCGAAATTAATTTCCAAATCAATGGGTTTGGCAGGAAATGTGAACACGGAAATATTTTTGGCAACATTCCCAACTTCCAGTGACCAAATGATTGAAATCTAGAGTTTTTTTGGAAGTTACGGGACTATTTTACCACATCGTGATTTTTGTCGGACTATTACTGCAAACCTCCTATAGCTACAGGACTAGAATTGCAATTTACCCTCATTTT
This sequence comes from Rehmannia glutinosa, assembly GCA_016081115.2. Taxonomy (NCBI): domain Eukaryota; kingdom Viridiplantae; phylum Streptophyta; class Magnoliopsida; order Lamiales; family Orobanchaceae; genus Rehmannia; species Rehmannia glutinosa. The sequence goes on along the minus strand of CM071936.1, from coordinate 87,494,494 downwards.
TAGTACCTCTTTTTCCACAAATCTAAGAACTCAAAAAGGGAAGTACGTGCTTCAATTCATTGATTCCACATGAATCGAAAAACAAAAGAATTCCCTATCCATAAAATCAAAATTCCACCCAGCAACACAACCATTCATCAAAATTTATCTAACGCATATATACTATGTAAGATTCTTTAACAGAGAAAAAAAAAACTTTGTTTATGAGCATGAGAAGTTAATTACCATAACAGTTTGGACATTCTGTAAACTCGTAGACATCTTTTGCACGTTTTCTGTTGAGAGCTTTCCATTTTCCTGTACCACCACACATATCACCTAAATAAAGAGCAAATGAAAATCTCTCATGGACTAGATAAAGTCAGCAAAAAGGATTAAACATAACACTTAAGATATCAATTCAGAGCTGCCTTCCAGCACAGATTTCCAACACAATAAAGAACAAAAGATAATCAGCCAATACTTCTTCACTCCGACATAGTGTAACATTTTTAGAATTATAATTTATCAGGTTTTCCGCTTGTATATAACATGCTTCATTTTTAAGTACTCATGTCTCTCTTCCCAGCAAAGCAAAGCTGTCTTATTAATTACTTAATACCGTGGCTTGTTATTAGGAACCAGAATTGTCGTTGTTGTTGTTGTTACACACACACACACATGTATCCATAACAATGACTATAATAAATTAAAACATATCTAAACTTACAGATTATAGCACCGCTGCCCCCACAATTGCGACACACTGCTTTTTCTTTGCCATCCAAAGCAATTGCCTTTGGATCAGAATCAGAAACTCCAGGAGCTACCATCAATGCCACAGTTGAACATAAGCAAGTTAAACACTGACGACGAGAGATTGCAATATGAGACGCCTGTTTTAAGAAAAGAGACTTCACTTGCAATGAAAAAAGATTTTTGTGGAGCCAAAAGATAACTTTGCAATGAATAATGACGATCAATAACATTAACAACCAAGAAAATAAAGATTACAAAGATATTAGATCTGGAAAAAGGAGAACTATTATCCCAACCTAATGATATAGCTTACTCCTAATACACACTTGACTGCATATTCTCACATCAGAAATTCAGAATTACTGAATACCATTTTACGCTAGATCAGAAACTCAACCACATAAGCTGTTATGTTGATTACACTCCGTTCTAATAATATCAGCAGTCTCAACATAAGCTCTGAGCTTCAGATCACTGCTAATACTAAGCCTAAACAAACAGGTTGTGTGGTTTTTCTGCCAATTTACAGTTTATTACCCAATTATACTTGACCAGTTGACCAAACTCATTCTAAGAACAATAGAAGAGAACTTCGTAGTGCACAGTAGTGAACTTATTATTTTAAGGTACTTGCCGTACACTCATACTTCATATCGAAGAGTTATTTTCTCACTAAAAAAAGAAAAAAAAGTAATCATCGACCCTTTCCTTTTACGGCTTTTTTTTCCATGAGATAGTTAATAAGATCCTAAGAAAATGTTTTCATTAAATCCCTTAACCTACAATTCATGAGTTAGTTGAATTCTATGAATTTGCAAAGTCTCATTGCTCTAGACTATCCACATGAACACCGTACTCCACTCTCACTCACGCATAACTAAAAGAGAGAAAAAAACCTATTATAACAAACCACACAATACGAGAAGAAGTATAAACAAAAAGGAACAAAATCGCAGCAACTTTGGTTTGGGTTAATAATCCCAGTGTCCACAGGTGAAAATTTTGAAACCACCAAAAACAGGATTTACCCAAAATATCCATAAGCTGGCTCTCTGTCCTCTAACCAAAACGTGCTCATAATTTAACCTAACTACAGCTTGTACATAAACACACCATGTCGGGTTAAATCTGCACTAGATGGAAAGGTTCATTTTCACCCAATATAAGTCAGGCCATGCCACAATCTGCAACTAGATTCAACACGTTTGAATAGGACTACACAATCAAGTTAAGAGATTTGAATGAGCAAATGAAAAGGTCATCAAAAAATGTAATCAAGATAGTTGGACTATTATACAAGGAGTAGATCAGATCAGCACAGGAGACCACTTATCACTTAAAACTGAGAAAAAAATCTGTAAAAGCAAATAGGACATCCTCCAAGCTACTATCAGGGTTGATTATATCACCTCTGATACTTTTCCTATGATCAAAACAGGCAGTCAAATCAAAAATTGAATCGAAAAAGTTAGTGAAAATGCCGCGTCAATCACAAAGAAAAGATTAAGGGGCACGTCACAGAATAGCATTTGCAAGCAGTGATGGATATTAAATAGAAATGCGTAAAAGACAGGCAGACCTCTGTCTTGATGAGTTCTAATGAGTGATCAGAACTACCACGTGAACAAGTCTCATCTTCCAAACTCGATCTAATTTGCAATCGAACTGGCTTTGAATTGGCATCTATATAATGAGCCAAAAAAAGAAAAGAAAAAAGAAAAAGGAAACTCAATCTTAGCATAATTAAACAGCAGCTAACCAACTCCATCATGCAATCGTGTACCTTTCTCTTATAACAAATACAACAACAGAATTCAAACACCTGCTACTTAAGTCCAAATATAAAAAACAAAAGGCAAAGATATTCCATTTCCTTTAGTAGTCATACAATCAAAGAGCAAATAGAAATGAAAAAACCATGCAATCTTTTTTTTCTTTCAAATACATCTTCTACTTCTACATTTGCAAAACTCAATTAAACCAATGAATCAAAAGCCCATAAACTAGCACATGCCTTACTTGCAAATTTCATGAAAAAAAAAATGAACCAAGCAAGAAAATACAAAATTAAAAAGCCAAGCCTGAAGCCTTTATCTTATCTTCAACTTCAAAGGCCCTTTTCTGCAGAAGTTCACATACCAATTATTTTGAATAAACTGACTAATAATCCACATGGATTCGCATGAAAATTGAAAATTCTCTTTTACAAGCTATAAAATCTAAATAAAAATAAGAACTTTTGTGCACCCAGTAAAAAGCAAACAACTTACAACGGTTAGAGGGAGGCTTAGAATGTTGCACAGAAAATCTTGAAATAGCTGAGGGTGTATGTGAAGAGAGATGAGAAGCCATCTCTCTCTCTCAGTGCGCGACTGTGTGAGTTTCTGTGAAAGAGATCAGTTATCTTCGTGTGGTCGTCGTAATCGAAATTGCAGTAGATTTAAGTGAGAATATATAGTTATTTCAAAAACAAAAAAGAAAAGTGAGAATATATAGTTATTTCAAAAACAAAAAAGAAAAGTGAGAATATATAGCATTAAAATTCGTATTATTATCTATATATATTTATGTTTGAATAATTTTAAAAGTTATTTTTAGATATAAAAGTGTTAATTAGGGAAATTGTGTCCTTGCGCTTGCTTGTGAAAGCTTTTTTTTTATCTCTTTTGTTTTTTTGTTAAAGACTCTCGTTAGACCGTTTAACGATCTTTTCGTTTAGACGAATCCAACATGACGCGGGTTTTTTTGTAATTTCATGCACCAATAACATTTTTGTAATATTTTGGGGTGGTACCATAGGATCTCCGGATCGGTGGCATTTTTGTAATATTAGGGGCCTTTAAAAGTATTAGCTTTTCTCTTGAAAAGTATTAGTAGTATATCTGAAGGCTACGTTTGGTTGGATTTGTGTCATGGGCTTGATTAAATCCCAAATCAATATTTGGCATTATCTTATGTATACTATATGACCTTATAACTTGTTTGTTTGATGGATTGCATTGTTAGATATGTACTAGTATTCGACCCGTGCAACGCAATGGATATAATGAAATGTGTTGTTGAATGTAAATTGCGTGTATATATAAAGATTAAAATAAAAAAGAATGTATAATTGAAAAATAGAAACTCGAGAAAAATAAATCAAGGTAATAACCAAATTCAATAATTACACATTTTGGAATACTTCCTTGTACACAACATTATTCGTCTGTTTGTTTTTCGATTTATCGTCTCCACAAACTAATATTTTCAGCCCCTTAGGATTCGTAACTCGAGAGACAGCAAGGTATAATTGACCATGACTGAAAACATGATTTTTCAAATACAGCCCACATTGGAGAGATTATCCTTGACTCTTGTTACATGAAAATAGGTTTTTGGATTTTACATGAGGTCGTAACCTCTCTTTGTATCAAAATAATGCCCCACAAAATTGACACGTGTATGTTGCATCGCCAACATCCAATATTATGTAAATAATTTAATGAAATAGTAATTATTTAAATAATATTTTAATATATTTGATTTAAATTGATAAAAATATCTGAAAATAGTTATAATTATCAATGATAGTCAAGATAACAGGCTCAATTGAGTGGGATTGAGTTACATCATTCAAAATATTTTCACTGATTATAGTATTTAATCAAGTCGCATCAGTTTCATCATCATCATCATCATCATCATCATCATCATCATCATCATCATCATCGAGACTGAGATCAATGATCACCTCTGTGTTAGAGCTCCTATTGGGATATGTTACAGAGATATCACCAAACGAAGTGCCAACGTTGTTGATATTTTTCCGAGATTAACCTTTCAAGCTGGGAACCCTGACTGCTAAAAGTTAAATTACACGCGTCAAAGAAATCATATATAAGTATATGAATTATTTATTATTTTAAAAACGAACAAACAAAAAAAATATTGAATATACCATTTGTGATGTCACTAAGTGGTAAACTCGACAGTTGATAAATACTTCTATTCGATGAAACTTGCATATCAATTCTATTCGACAGATTCGAAGATGTGCCTACTGGAACTATGTAGTTTTCTGTAAAAAGTCACTAAATGAGTTTGAGAAAATATAGAATTCATAAATTAACTTAAAATTTTAATTAAAAAATTAACCAAAAATATTGAATTCATAAAAACTTACAACTTTACTACAAAACATTTACAAAATATTAATTATTCAAAAATCATTCAATCAATTTATATAATTATTAATTTTCGAAATATATATAAATCTATATGTAAAAATTGCATAGTATATAATTAATGAATTTTATTTAACATTCCATTAATTTTAATAAATATCTAATTACAGATTTTAATTCTAATAAAATAAAATAAAATCTATTAATGGAGCCCAAATATTATAGCCTTTAAAAAACAGTCCAATCCTATACAAATCAAATATAATTATTTAGCCCAAATAAAAAAAAAGGCTCAATTAAATGTGTTACATTTGTTTAATAGGAGCACAATATGTTTTCAGCATTCTTGTACTCTTATATGACACGTCCCGCTCTTCTTTGCACGCACACGATCAAGACACGTGTCCAGATGGAGCACAAAAAAATGATCCAGATTTTCACCCTTCCAAATAACAACCTACACATTTTTAGGGTTGATTTGCACCCTTCCATATCGACGCCCCTTCCGTTCCAAAAACACATCTCCACCCATCTCCAGTCATCTTCTCCACCCATCTCCAGTCATCTTCTCTGTCTATCTTCAAAACTAACGACAATTTGTGTCAAAATCTTGCCGAGCAAACGACTGTTCTTAGTCGGCCGAAAATTTCAGCCGCAAAAGGTCAAATGTTTATATATATATATATATATATATATATATTGTTTTTATAAAATATACAGGGCTTTTCCTTTCAAAAATGTTCCAAAAATTTTCGAGTAAACTTTCAGTTTTTCAAGCCCAATTTTTTTTTCAAAATTGTTATTTATATGCTTATTTTTTTATGTTTTTTTTTCAATATTTTGAAAATATACAACATAGATTTAAATGTACCCAAAATGACTTCCTAGTTGCATGTATTTTTACACCTAGATCTGAGTCAAAAGTTGTAGATCTACCATTTTTGTTGTCCACCCGAACCATAAAAAAAGAAACAGGGCTCGACCAAGCTCTTCATGGTGGCGATGATATCAACGGTAAGAAGGAAAATGTTTTTATGATTTTTTAATTATTAACAGATCTCTAACTTTTTTCTTTATTTTTTTTGGCAGATAATTTCCGAACATAAAAGTATAATTTAACGTGTATTATTATTTTATTACGTTGTTTCAATTTTTATTTTATATGGCGGAGTACCTTGAAATATCTATTTTTGTAAACAAACATAATTTTTTCTTTAAGTTAATAAATATGTAAACAATCAATTTATATGGGAATCAGGTCTTCTATATTATGTAAAAAAAAATATATTGATAGATTTAATATATCGATAGGCATCTATTCAGGATTGCTTGTGGTTTCATTTTGATTATCATATATGATAGATATATAAATATATGATGAAATTGAACGAAAAACCTAGGAAATAGGAAGTGCGTTGTTATCCATCTCAATAGCATGTACCTTGCCATGAAACATAATCTTGTATTTCATATTAGTTGTCTTGTATTTATTGTCTTGTATTTATCATCAATATAATACGCCACAACGAAGTCTTTGATGGCAGGGAAATAGCCTTCAGACAAATAGTTTTTTAAATTTTGCGACATGAATCTTCCTTATAGTGCTCTGTATCTTGTTACCTTGCAATAAGATAAATAAAAATGACATTAGAGTTTTTATTACATGGTTCTTAAATTTTTAAATAAAATAAATATAACATGGCGAAAAGAGTTTATACCTCAACATCATGAAATATATATATTACATGCTCTGTGTTTTGGCTTCTGAGTTATGTCATTATTAGCAGGCTTCTCGTGGAGATTGACCAATTGCAATTTCATAGCATATCAACATTTGCTCGTATTGATATCCTTGATCAATGTCATCATCGGAGCCCTTCATGTGTTTGCAAAACTGACAGAAATGAATTTTAAGTGAAAACATGTATTATTGATAAAAGAATGTGGTAAAAAAAACAGTGAACTCATATTTATAGCTGCAGTGATGTGTATATTTAAGGAAATCAATTACTATAATCTTTTGCCAACTTTTTTTGATTTTTGCCAAATTTTGTTGAATTATTTCTGTATTTGCACGTCTTCCATAAATTTCTCCTTTTTTTATAAAGACTTGTGTCTTAAGTTTTGATTATTTGGTAATTGAATTTTAATTTTTGGTTATTCTCCAGTTTTGATTTCTAGATTTTAAGAATCTATCTATATCTTATATATTTGCCTTAATTGTATATTCAAATAATATAATTCCAAAATTGTTAGCGGAATTAAATAAATTGAGAGTTGTATTTGGTAATATTTATTGCCAGAATTATGATTGTAATCAATTCCAAAAATATTTACAGAATGCATTTTAGTTGTAATCAATCAATAGTCAAACCAACCTAAATAGATTAGAATAGTATAAAATTCGGATTTGTTTCCCTGAATAATATTAATTAATTAATGATATTAATACATAAGAGATTTGTTTCCATTAATATAATACTTTAATTAATTAATTAATGATTTCAACAATACCGAAAATAGTGCCCATCAGCTGAAAATAATTCGATTTCACACTAAAAAAATGCAAAAAATCGGAACTAATTTTTTACTAATTGAGGAAGGTCCATTTAGGCGGGAAAAAGTTTTTTTTACTATTTATAAGTGACTTGGTTATTATATATATAGATTGGAATATTAATTTGTTGTTTGATTGAAGGTGGATAAGAATAGTCTATATGAGTTATTTTACTTTTGTGCCCATTATTTAATAATGATTTTCCAATATTACCCCTCCACATCAAAAGAATGTTCTTTGTGATGAAAAAATGCAGACCAAGAATTCAAACATTAACGAACATCCTAAACACGTTGCTAATTAGATAAACAAATTTCATACATCTTCTCTTTTTTTTTAATAAGTTGGGAATAGTGGTTGGAGGGGAGGGAATAATTTTCAAAGAAACTGAAAATTACAAGGTTCGAACCGTGGTCAACACCCTTACAAAGTGCGAGATGATACCACTTGAGCTACAACTCATGGTTCAAACATCTTATCATTACATACATACATAAATTATAATCCAAAGTTAAACATCGTATTATGATTTTTTGTTTTAGTTTTTACCATCACAGGACAAAAGAAAAAAAGTTATAAGATGAAAAATACGGATGATGATATTACAAAGACTGCTAATTTCTTTATTTATTTAATATTTATGTAATTTTTCTTTTAATTTTTTATCTAACCCACTCCAATTTCGTATATCGGTCCACCCCCATTTTTTTCCTAGCTCCATTTGATATCATTCCATTTAATTTTACATATTACAAACACAAAAACAAAAAATATTAAAAATAAAGTATACTGAGAAGGGAAAAAAAGTAAGAGCAATTTTCCTGGAAATCAAAATTGAGAATTGACAACCTCGAGAAAAAAAAAAACATGTTCCTTGAACAATCAAAACCAAATATTAGATTTACATAATACAAATATCATTGCAGACATCAACTTTTCATTCTTTGAGAAATTATTATCTTAATTGCTATCTTATATACAAGTAGGGGCGAAACTAGACCCGTAATTTTGGGGGCTAAAAATTCTTGGGCGGGGGCTAAATCAATAATAAATAAATATTTAGTACTAAAAATTAATATTTTAAAATCAAATATACCTATAATTAATTGAGTTTTCAAAAAAATTGGGGGGACTAAAGCCCCACTTGCACAAGGGAAGGAAACGCTCCTTTATACAAGAGCTTCCTCTCCATGCTTACAGTAGTTATGATTTGTTTTTTTTCTATTTCTTCGAAAAGGAGTTTCGGCTAGCTAAATTCTCAACGATTTGAGCTAACGATTAAAGATTACATTTCACAATGGTGTCGACAAAAATGTATGTTTATTTTTCAGATGGATTCTACCACAACCTTTCGTGAATGTCTCAGATTAACCTTTCGTGAACGCGATTTTCTACATTGCCTTGGAGATGGGACCGTAGAAATTTTCGTGTAGTTGAGGGGTTTACGTAGAAAAAAAATTAGTTTAGGGGGCAATGTAAAAAATCGCGTATAGTTTGGGGGGTTTATTAATTTTTCCTCTAAAGTTATTTGGGATAGTTTTGTAAATTGAAGAAGTAAGATAATGAGATCAATCTGGATCCCACCCCGAGGTGGGATATGCTATCAACATGTTGGTGTGATAAGTAACCGGGCCATACCAGTTTTCAGGTCTTTGTTCATTTCAGCCAAACCAAATAATGAAAGGGAAATAGTAGAAAATGGTGTGATATCACACTCATAATGCCCAACCAAACGAGGCCAAAAAGTATTAGTAATCCCATTGAACAATATTTTTAGTAGCCATAATGAAAAGTATTGATTTTTGCCTCAAAAGTATTAGTAAACCACCTAAAATGTATCAGTTGTCCCCATGAAAAGTATTAAACAGTACGTAATACTAGGCAACCCTAAAATGTATTAGTTTTTCCCTTGAAAAGTTGTTCGCCAAAAATATTTGAATCGTACAACTGCAAGTGTCCAGTATAGTTTATAGCATAATGGCAAGCAAGGTCGATTCCTCAGGGATTGACTACGAAACACTTAGGCTATAATAACATCGCATTCCAATATTATTGAAGCGACCGAATATCAAGTTTTAGTAAAATCGAAAATAAAAATAAAAATAAATAGATTTTGCGAACCGCACAAGTATTTTCAACAACTACGGAAGAAACCTTAGTAACATAATCTCAACATGTTTCTTCAATATTAAATCTAAATAAAATTTTAAAAACCAATTCATGCAATTCTATGAGTTCAATTCCTAAAATAGTCTATTCCTCCTCCCGGGTGATAAATAAACAGTAGATTGATATCAATTGTAGATCTCTCGATACGTTACAACTATTATTAACTCCCAAAAGATCTATGAATTGAATGACTCCCCACAAACAGTTGTAGGTCTCCCGACTCGTTACACCCATTTATGTCTGAATTCGATTTCCGTCTTTGTTAGAACTCATCTCCCGAATCTCGCATTAACAAATATGACATGCAAATTATTGGTCAAATACAAAGCAATTAAGAATAAGCACTCGAATTTATAAAATAGAAAGCATAAATTAATTAAGAAAATAATTAATCAAGATTTAACATGAATCCACAGTTTTGATTATGCCCCTAATATCCGAAAGATTAGTCAAACATTGATAACAAATTAATACACAAATTCGAAATCAACATTATGACATTGTTTAAGCATATACAAGAGATCTAGACATAGAAAGAAAACCGCTGCGTGTCAGGATGGATTTCCCTCCTAAGCCTTCGAAGCTCTTGTGCTCCCGTAGATACGAAAGGCCTTGTGGTATTCTTCGCGACCTAGCCCTCATCTCTCAGAAGACCTTGGATCTTGTATTCCTTTGTAATTTGATGTGTTGTATGTGGTATGGATGTTATAATTTTTGTACAAGCCCTGGATCCCTTTTATAGATGCTTGGATAGATCACTTGTAGAGTTGGAACGAAAAATGAACTCTGAAAAATGAGTGGCAGTGTTCCACACGGTTCAGCCGTGTAACCTCACACGGTCGTGTGGGTTTATGCAGACCAACTCCACACGCCCATGCGGGTTCCACACAGTTCGGCCGTGCAGCTTGGTTCCGTCCCCTGTTTCCTCCCTTTTTCACACAGACATGTGTATTTTCACACGGGTGTGTCACACGGTTGTGTGGTCCCACACGGTCCGGCAGTGTGACATATTTTTGTCCAATTTCTTCGTCTTTTTGATCTTCTTTTCGCACTTGTCAGTCCTATCCGGTCCGTTCAACTGATATTTCTTCGATTAAGCTCCATTTCGTAAAAATTACAAGAATACGCAGTATCATGCCCTTCTAAGGAAACCAAGTAAAACACACTAAATATGCGTGAAAATCTATCAATTATATATCATTTTAAGCCTCAAAATACACGTATATTATACACGCATCAAAAGTATTAGCAATCCTTAGGAAAAGTATTAGTAATCCATTGAGCAATTTTTTTAGTAATCCTCATGAAAAATATTGGTTTTTTCCCGTAAAAGTATTAGTATTCTCCCTAAAATGTACTAATAATCTTATTGAAAAGTATTAGGTTTTTCGATTAAATGTATTTTAGTATTTTTCCTGAAAAAGTATTAATAGTTCTCCCCAAAAGTATTACTATCCTCCTAAAAAGTATTAGCAGCGGCCATCGGATGTTGTTGTGGTGTTAGGGGTTGTGCGGATCAATAAGCGGATTGACCGCGGGCCGAGTATTTTGGATCCGCCTAATTCTTTTTTTTTTGGTTAAAATCTCACTGGAGCAGAGACATTAATACATTATATACACTTTGTGAAAAACATTCAAAAATACATTAATTATATTATTATTTTTCTATATACACTTTTCAATAAGAATATACATTAATTATGTTATTATTTTTCTATAGACATTAATACATTATATACACTTGTCTGATTTTTATTTTTCTAATTATTATTATATCCAATCACCATTTCAATAAAAATATCATATTAATTATCATTATTATATTTTCATCTAAATGGAATCATATACTTAAAATTTAACTTTCTTAAGAAAACATGTTATTACTATTATATTTATCAATCAACAAAATTTTGGAACCAAAAGCCAAAGATTAAAAATGTGATTAGTTGACATTTCATTCCGCCATATTTATTTTTGGAGAGAATAGTGTGAAAGTTTTATTTTGAAAAATTAAGAATAAAAATCTGATATTGTGATTTATTGTGTGATGAATATATAATAATAATGATAATCCGTATGATGGTTAGTTTGGTGAAACTGTGATTAAATGTGATTTATGATATTAAAGTGTAATAATGATATTTTATATGGCATTTTATTAGTGAAATTATGTTTGGATGTGACTGGTAGAAGAAAAAGTAGGAGATATTAAATAGTGTATTTTTTGAAAAGTTTTTACAAACAATCATATGTTGGGACAAAAAAATACTTACAGAGCAAAAAAATTGCAATTTTTTTTTACATCAAAGCACATCCTAACTAGAGGTGGTAATCAGGCCGGACAAGCACGAAAATCCATCAGGCCAATTTTTTCAAGACCTAACTTGACCCGTGTAGTGCATTTTATGTTGGTCCGACGGGGCCATTGAACCTGTTAGGCTGGGTCAAATAGGCCAGATTCTTTTCGGGCCTAGAAATTCTTGGCCAACTCTAAATTTATATTCGGGCCGACCCACTGGGCGGGACTTGAATTGGCGGCTCTAATCCTAATTAGTTTGGCAAGGGCGCTGTCACCATAGAAAAACATGTGCCTAACTTAGGCAGGGGCCAGGATTTAATTGGTGGCTCAATTTACGACTGATTGGTCGAGACAATTAAACAAAGGAAAAATGGTATAATTCTCCTACATTTTTATACAAAACTCTGAAAAATACATTTTCGTCTTCTTTCTTGGTTGCAACTACGTTGTCATTCTATTTTCTTTCCTGCAAATATGCTCCAATGTATGGAAAGAAATTTTAACTAAACGATGCAATATAGATCTCAAAATATCATAAATAAACAGAAAATCACAGAACAACCAGAAGATGAAAACAAATTGCAGCAACAACCAGAAGAACAAAAAACAAAGAGGGAGGAGGAAGCAAAATCGCAGCAAACAACAAGAGGAAGAACAATCAAATTGTAGCTAAAACAAGAAAAACAAAAGAAAAAATCAAAGTAACCAACAACTTTCGATCTTAAAGGCATTGTTGTGTATTTCATTTAAAATTATTTCTTCTGAAAAAAATATTATTTTCTCTACCAATATTTTCATCATTTTCGTCGTTTTCATTTCAAAAAGATCATTTTCTATATACTGTACATGAAATTGATGGTTCTAGCTGGAATTTGTGCATTTGGATTAGTTGAATCTAATGCTTATAGATTCAAATCATTTCAATGTTGTTTTAAAATTATTTCAAAGTAGTTTAAAAACGGTTTCAACAATGTTTCTACTTAGTGGAGCCTTCCAGTTCACACTTTTGAGTTTGCAAGCAAAGCCCCTCACATTTTCTCTCTTCTCTCTTTGTAAAACCTAGCATCTACCGCCACCCCTCCACCCTCTATCCTTCTTAGTCACCATCCCCACCTTGCCCCTCCTCTTTACCATGGCCGGAGACCAGTAGTTCCATAGCCTCTAGTCACTAGCCCTCCCTCTTCTGTCCACCCCTTTTCTTCTTGTGGGTTTGATTCTTCTTGAGTTTTGCTTGCAGATTTGGGGGTCAGTGACAGGGGCGTGGGGTTTTCAGAGGTTGTTGTTTGGCGATGATGGGTTGCGTTTGGATCTAAGAGAGGGAGATGATCTTTTCTTCTTGTGTTGCTTTTGTCTTCTTTGATGTGATTTCGTTTATTGTTTTTTTTTTCTTTTTTTATGCTTTTTCTATTTTTTTTCTTTTTATGTATTTTTCTTGATTTTTTTGTTATTCCAGTTGACGGGGAAGCCCGTAGATGGGTCTGTGGTGTTTGTCTAGAAGTGCATGGTGGTTGCTCGTGCCCAATTTATTTGATATTTTTTTGTGTTTCAGTTATGGGTTTCCCTTGGAGAGTATTTGGTCCTCCTTTTAGAGTATGGTTATGTTTTCTGCTTAGGAGTGTTTTTTTCTTCCTTTCTTTTTGTTTTCTTGGAGTGTAAGTTTGTATCACTTTACACATTGAGGAGTGTCATGCTCCCATTGACAAGTATTTGATCAATGTAGCTCTTTTGCCAGTTGGCAATGATTGTAAATTTATATTTGTTTTTCAATATAATTGCCAGTTTTTTATTAAAAAAATATTTCTGCTTCATATTTGCAATGAAATTGTGTAAAAATTAATTATTTATCTACAGTTAATTCAATTAGTAATTTCAAAATTGCTCGAACATGTTTCAAGTTGTTTCATCTAATACAATGTTATTACTTCTCTTATTTATTTCTAAAATTGTTTTAAAGTTGTTTCACGTTTCAAACTTCTTTCAATGTTGTTTCAAACATGTTTCAAACGTGTTTCAGCTAATACTATTTCATTGTTTCTCTTAGTAATTTCTAAAGTTGTTTAATATGTGTTTCAAAAAATATTTCAAACATATTTCAGCTAATATAATTTCATTGCGTCTTGCAGGCACATGGATAAAATACAGTAGTAATATACCACAATGAATATGGCAAGAAAATATATAAGAATTAAATCAACTTTGAAGACACATACATACTTATTCTAAAGGATTACACTTTGAGCATCCTAAATAAAATTTGGGAACAACAATAAGGATGACAAAATCCTAGCGTGGAACCATCCCCATTGGTACTCGAGTAAATTGGGATGGGGAATCTCCGATTAATTCGGGGATGGGAATAGGGATGTGGATTTCCTACTTTTCTGAAATCAAGAATAGACCCCCATTCCCGATTAGATAAAACGGAGATTCTCCATCCATGTTCACCAAAATATATACATGTATATATATTATTTATGTATTATTAATATAAATTATGTTTATATTTTTTATTTTATTAAATATTAAAATTAAACTCCGAAAATTGTGTGTTTTATATTGTAATGACTTTTATTTTTAAGATTACAATATTTTGTATTTTGAAGATTGTTGTATTTAACTCAATTTTTAAGGTATTTTATATCGTGGAGTAATTACAAGATTAGTGATTCATGATATTTTTTTTTATCTATTTTAGCTATTGATTAGTTTAAGTAAAAAAATAAATTATTTTTATAGTTTTTTTATTACTAAATGCAAATTGAGGACCCTAATTCCCCGTGAGAATCCCGATTCCCGAACGGGGATTCCCCACCCCCATACCAGATACCGAAAATGGAGAATACATGGATGATATTTGAAATGGGATTCAGAGACGAAGATGGTATGTCCCATACCAGCCCCGTCCCCATCCATTGACATTCCTAAACAGCAAATACAAATCAACAAAGAAGAAAAAATAATACAAATCAAATACCAACTGAGAGAATGTCTTCCACCATTAAAGATTGAAAATAACTTCAATATTCTGAAATAACTCAATTTTTTGTTTGTAAAATAACTCAATTAGTGGAATAATCAATTGTTTCAAGATTGTTTTATAATTGTTTCTTACCTGATTCAACAGTGCGATAGAAAAAAGGCGAAAAGAGAAAATGGTAGAAGCGTTAAAAATTAAAAAATTAATGTCAACCGAGGCATAAAGAAGTAAAACGAAGAGTAAACAAAATTCCATGAGTGTAAAAAAGGATTTTTTTTTAAAAGAAATATAGGTATTTTTTATAATTTACACTTAAACAAATTTATTGGGGTGGCTTTTTATATATCTAATTATCTATGAGCTTTGTATCACTTGAGATTAAGTTTGAAAAATTGGAAGATTTTGGTGGGCCTCTTTACTCTTCCGTTTGAATATCAAAAAGTAAAGAATTAAATAATATTTTGCACTTCTTGCATGACTAGGAATATGTACTACAATTTTTTTTACTAATTTTTCTTATATTAATATCGGACCTTTATTTGATCACTGATAAGTGATAATTGTAAAATTTGTTACTGAAGCTCAATTCAACTTCAAATTTAAAAGTGTTTCTCTAAGTCGAAAATACAAAATGACTGCACAAAGTAACATAACATAGTATTTGATGGGGTAAATTTAATTTTTAATTGTCCTTTAATCATTTAATTATTTAGTTCCAACTCATTTATTATTTTTAGTTCTTAATTGCTGAGTAATGTGTTTTTGCCGAATTATTCCCAACTTGTTGGACCACGAGCTCAATCAATTAATAAAGGCCCGTGATGCCCTAATCCCAACAATAAATAGCGCACCTCGTCTCATTTACTAGGTATACACTTTTTTACGCGCAGTTTACTCTACACTCTAGTTTATTTGGATTTCTCACTTCACCGGGACACTGGGGCCCTTCTTATTTTTTTTCGTGTTGCAAGTCAGATCCTATCCAAGGAATTTATGCTCTGGAATTACTGCGTGGATCATTTTAGAGTAGTGTATGATCCCACCAATTTTAGCAGCATCAAATATTATAAATAAATATTATTTATACGTATTAGAAGGTATAATTTTGACATTAAAAGATAATCCAAGTATCTAATAATAATGTTTACTCACGGTAAGAATTGAAGTTAGGGAGGCAATCTAATAAATATGACAAAAATTCTTAAACGCTGTTTATATTCAATACATGAAAAAAATAGTTATCGGCAAATTCAGCTTAAATATTTCTACCTCCATATATATAATAAAAAACGGATAAGATAACTTATTATATCTATGTATTAAAAGTAAGGAGGAGTTTGGTCATATATATAAATTAATTCTTCTTACTTGTTTATAGTGAGTTGGGACTTGACAAATTGCAAATACTTGTAATTACCAGTGTAGATGCATAATATTACACAAATTGGAAGAATATTTGCGGCGAATAAAATTTTAAAAAATCAAATATTTGTGTCAGCATGAATCAAACAATCTTCTCTCGGAATTAAACTTGCAAATTCCTCCTCCAAAAAGAAAAAGAAGAAAACAAGAACAAGAACAAAAACAAATCTTAATTACTTTCTGGTAATTAGTACCAAGTTAAAGAACTCACGTCAAGAGAATATGTGGTGAAAACTCACTTCAATTTTTTTTTTTAAATTTGGTGTTTCATATTGTCTTGCATAATATCAATATATGTTAAGTGTATATAATCAATGCAGAATATGTATTTATTTTATATATTTTATTAAATTTGCATATGTTATTGGTAAAATTAATGTATTTCAATTAATTTTTGGGTAACATTAAGACAAATAATCTCACATCTTGTAAACACGCGGGTGGCATGTGGGCCTGTGGCTTATAAGCATGGGTCAATTTCTCCCGAAACAACACTATTTATGACAAAATTATGAGGTCAGCCAATACAAATATTTATTTTTGGACGACGCTTACGGTTTATCTACTTCATTATGTTATGTATATATCTATTTACTCAACAACATTGATCCATGAGCCAAAATTTTGAAAAATAAAATTCATGATTAGACAAAATCTAATTATTTTATCCTAATCTCTTTCATAAGTTGTTGTGGAGATTTCAATAGAAGATATGCACCCTTAGAAAAAAACTCTATTATGTAAGGACAAAGAATCTTCTAGGCTTGAATTGTGGAGAGGATTTTTTTTTTTTTTTGAGGCAGAATAAAAATCATTCATTAAACAAACAGAATAAATTTACAATTGAATACAACATCAAAGGTAAAACAATTGCAAGTTTACAGATCATAGATCTATATAGATCTAAAACAAGCTTCAAACCTAACAGATCTAATTAATCCAAAGATTCAGAACTTCGCACAAAGGCGTTGGACAAAACACGCACCAAAGGATTTGATCTCGTTTTTGTCACATAGTATCTGTTTAAAGGCAAATCTGAGTCTTATAAGCAACTTCCACAAATGGGACAAAACAAGCCACTTATAGGGACGAAAAAACCACCTGACGGGGAAAGTAAAGAGAACACCAACACCACCTACCAAAACCACATCCAAAACCACAACCACCACTAACACCAAAAAACACACAAAAGCACCAAACTACCTAGAAATATAACTCGAGCAAGAAAAGAAAAAACCTCTCCCCCTCTCGATCTACCGCCATCACCGCTCACCACCGCCTCCGCCTTGAGTCATGGTTGGACTGCCGCTGCCCGCTTCCATGAGATTCTCCCTAATCCCGTATCTGAACACATATATTAAAGAGTAAAGACCAATCAGATCTACAATAAAAGGATATCTCATGGCTGGAATCGGCGTGACCAGTGACAAAGAGTCGCTGGTCGTCCAAACCATGGCTAGCAAGAAGATTGGTGGGGAGGGAAAGGTTTTAGATGGAGAGGGAGAGAGAGCGCGGCAGACGGCTGGAGTTTTTAGGTTTGGGGTTTGGGAGAGTTTTTAGAGAGAGAAAAAGTGTTTAGGTCCATATTACTCCGAATTGTGGAGAGGATATAATGCTGCATCATCGCGTGCTTTCAATCTTTCCATTTCAATAATTCAACTAAAGACATGGTTGCCTTTATAGGTGGGATTGCTCTGTTTAACCTACCCTACTAATTAATATTTGATCTTATGCATATTGTAAAAAATATATAAAAAGTTCCACTACATGTTTAAGCTGCTCGTGCCTCTAAATCAAAGTGACAAAGGTAATAAAAAGTGTATGCTGTTTGAGACTTTGAGTAGGACGTATTTTGTGAATAGCCTAGCAATTAGGATGCTTCAAAACTGAACAATTCTAAAGTTTCTTACTTAAATTTTTCTTGGCATTTTATTTATATTTGTATTTGTTGTATGGTGAAATTGTAATTGTATTTCATTTATTTAATTACATTATTATTTAATTATCAACCACGGATATTCATCATTAGATACAAATACTGTCAATTGGCCACAAGACCAAAACTATTACTACAACCCATAACGCTCAGTTTGCTATATCCGGCCCACGCGGCCCACTTTATCCTATAAGGCTCATCAACCCAGGTATAAAAAAGGTTCCTCCGTCCCATTTGTAAGGAAGTTGATTTTATTATTGTGAATTACATTCTCGCAGTCTGGTTTTTCTCTCCTACAGTCACTTATTTGAGCGTCAATGGGGCTTCCCGTGGACAACCTAGACCTCTAACCTTGTTTTGCATGTTGCAGGCTAGTTTTCATCCGAAGACTCTACCAGTTTCGGAGAAGAAATTGGACCAATTTATCAGATTACTTGACTTGGAGTGATCTGTGGGAAAAAAAACATTATTTTGGTGCCGTCTGTGGGAACAACCAAGACACGAAAATACAGACAAGGTCACAGGCATGTAGAGTTAACTCCTAAGCCGCCAACTCCAGAGCCGGGAATATCAAGCGAGAAGACATGCTACCCAAAAGATGCGAGGAGAGTCCCATTCTTCTGGAGGGGCACCGTTCATCAGCAGCGAAGAACTCATGGGGGCGCCCTTGCCCGGCTCAAGGGGCCTCTTCCCCAATATTTTCCTCATGGGGGGATCCGCCTGCCAAAGAAGTCCACTGGACCTTGGAAGCTCTCCAAGCCCTGCTCAATGAAGCTACCCAAAATGTTTTAAGATACCATACCACGGTTGGAGATACGGGAAGACCTCCCCAAGCCTGCCAGCTACCGAAGACACCATCTTGGGAGGTGAAGAAAGAAAAAATGAAAGACGCGATGAGAACCATGAACAACCGACCATGGCTGAAGCATGAGCTAGAAATAGAGCCCGACGCTCACAAGTTCATACTTACATACCAGCTGAAGAAGTATCTCTGGCTCAAGAAGCCCATCAAGCTCTACTTAAAGAAGCTTCCCAAGGCACCCTTCCGTAGCAGCAGATGCATGAAGACCCTAGCACCCAGGGCACAACATTAGTTGCATGAAAACCTTTCATAGGTCCACCAGTTACGAAAGACTTTAACTCAACTGCAACGGAAGAGGGGAACATTAGACTGGAAGACAACCAGACTCTAGAGAGACCATCACTCTACTGGAGAAGAAGTAGGCACCGAAGTCCAACAAAGACATTTACAAACTCACCTCTACACTCTGGCCAAGGAGCCAAGAGACATATAGACTAGTCAAGCTACCTCTAGAGCAAGCAACTCCTTTCAAAAGAGCAAAACTCCCATGAAGACATGTTGATGATCCCTCCTTAATTGAATGAAGCTATGCAAACTCTCTAATCCTTTGAGAAGTATCTCGCGCCATGAAAGGAGAAATAAATGTTCAACTCTTTGGAGATGATGGAGGAACCATACACGAAGAAAGTTGAACTGAAAGAATCAGCCAAGGAGCCCATTGCACGCGGCACAAGAGGCGAACAAGCGCCCCTTCCCATCACACTCATGCACGGAGACGTATTCTAGTCTTCTATCATGTTGTGGAGTGTTTCCACTTGCCACCCCTTTAGAAAAGGGAGTTCTCATACTTTCTTGGCTACTCCAAGTTTACACTCCAGCCGCCCAAGAGAAATGTATACACCCTCTAAGGACATACAAGAGAGCCAGGCGCGATCAAAATCCCCAAGACTCCAAAAGAGGAGCACAATTTGTCCAACTATATTGGAGAAACTACTCCACGAAGAAGTCAAGATTTCACAACTCTCGGAGAGCAACAAAGAAAGACATTCCCCAATGAATGCTTGGACAAGAACCCTTCGGCCAAATTTATATCAAGAGAAACTCACAGATCGCTGGAGTCACTAACATGATTTTTGGAAGTCCAGAAAATGGAGACACATGGAGCATATGCCAAGCATTCTATAAGGAACACAAATGAAGCCAACATAGGCAACACTCAAAGGCAGAGGTCACTGAACATCAGCGAAGAGAAGAATGTGCCCTAAACACTTGGAACACAAGATGGCAAAACTTTGGAAGACCAAGTCTGAACCAACCCAGAGTTCTCGCACCCACCATTCGGCGAAATCTTGATTTCCAAACAAAAACGGTAGCTGAGAAGCTACTCGCCACATTTGGGCACCCATTCTGGGTCGCCCCGCACTGTATAATAACACTGAAGAATGTAAAATTTCGAGGAAAAAGCTCATCCAAATTAGTCATTAACAAACTCCACCAAATCTCCCACGAGTCTCGCACCAAAGAAAGAATATTCATGGGACTGGAGTCATCAACATAACTACCAGAGACCCTAGAGAGAGGCAAGCTCCCCAGAAAAGACAATGATCAAGCAAAGCAACTTTAGGAGATGTAGACCTCGCCAACTTCCCTAAACATCGTTACTTGCCAAACAGTGTCATAGTTCATGTCTATTCATGAGCTCTCCTCAACAAACCTCCTCTGGCGCTCTTGGAGGGAAGGGGTCCCTTCATAAGGGATCCTCACGATCTAATCGAAAATATTCCTTCATCAGACACTTCTAGAGGGGAGGGATCTCCTCACAAGAGATCCAAATAAATTTTCCCTCTTCTGACGCTCCCGAAGGAATGGTCCCCTCATAAGGGATCCTAATAAACTCTCCCCCCCTCCCCGCTCTGATAGAGGAGGGGTCCCCTCATAAGGGATCCTCAAGATTTATTCAGAAACTTTACCTTTCCTCCGATGCTCCCGGAGGAGATGAGTTCCCTCATAAGGGATCATCACGATGTAATCAAAAACTTTTCCCTCATCTGATGCTCTCAGAGTGGAGAGGTCCACTTATAAGGGATCCTAACATTGTAATCGAAAACTTTTCCCTTCTCATGTGATCCTGGAGGGGAGGGGTCCCCTCATAAGGGATCCTAATAAAACAATCACTCGTCTGGCGCTCCCGAAGGGGAAGGGTCTCCTCACAAGGGATCTTAATAAAATTTCCCCCTTCGGCGCTCCTGGAGAAAATGGGTCTTATTACAAGAGATACTTATAAAAAGTTTTCTCTTCTGGCGTTCCTAGAGGGGACGGGTCTAGAGCTGGAAAAATTAGCCCTACCCATTGGGCTGGCCCAGCCTACCCAATAATATGATGGGTTGGGCCTTATTTTTCTAGGCCTGAAAAAAATCGGGCCTACATAGCCCGATCCAGTAAGCCCGTGGGGCCAATTGGGCTCGGGCCAAAATAGCCCGTGTTTTTCGGGCCGGCCCGAGCCCGATATTTTTTAAATTAAACAAATGCTGCAAGTCACTTTCTTGGTCTAGGTGAGTCCGACAGAATTGCAATAGCTATCAAAAGTTCAAAACCCATTCAAATGCTTAATTTTATATGTGGAATAAAGTGCTTTTATATAAAACATGCAGATGGACTTTTGGTCTATCATCAGAAATCTGGTTTTTATATATGGAATAGTTTTTTAAGTTTCTATTTTTTTTTAAATGCTCAAATACCTTTTTTTTAAAATAAATTCTCTTTCTACAATTAAACTATTTATGAGTGCACTCATAAAAACATATAACAGTTTTGGTTTTTTGATATTTTTTTATTTTTTTGAAATATTTTACTTGGGCTAATTTGGCCCGATAGCCCGTGGCCCGTGGTAGGTCTGGGTTGGGCTAGGAAAATTTAGGCCCGATGTAAAATCGGGCCAGCCCGACCCGGCATGATTTTCTAGATTGGCCCAATAGGTTCGAGTGGGCCGTCCCGGCCCGACCCATTGCCACCTCTAGGCGGGTCACCTCAGAAGGGATTTATAAAACTTTTCCCTCCTCTGACACTCCTAGAAGAGAAGGGTCCCTTGATATTGGATCGTAATAAAACTTTTCCTCCAGTGCTCCATGAGGGAAGGTATTCTCTCATTCTAATAAAACTTTTCCCTCCAACGGTCCTCCCATATGGGAAAGGTCCCCTCATAAGGGATCTTCATAAACATATGCCACACAAATATGCAACAAAAATTAGGCTGAAAAATGCTAACACATGAGCAAAAAATACACAAATGCAACAATTCTTCACCCGAATAAACGTGCAGCCCATGGGACAATCGGAACTAGGGCTCCAGAAGGGCACCCTCTCTGGGCCACGAAAGGGCGCTCCCAAGCTCTAGAAGGGCACCCCCTCTGAGCCTCTGAAAAGGCGCCTCCAAGCTCCAGAATGTTGTCTCCTCCGAGCTTCTGGAAGGGCATTCCCAAGCTCCGATACGACGTCCCCTCTATGCCACAGAAGGGTGCCTCCATGCTCCGGAAGAGCACCCCAAGTTCTGAAAGAGTCCCCAAGCTTTGAAAGGGCACCCCCAAGCTCCAGAAGGGCACCCCACGCCTCCAAAAAGGTACTTTTGGCCACTCCGAAAAAACTAATGTCTCATCCCAAGAGGAAGGATCAATTTCCGCAAGAAATACAAACAAGTCATCATGGAAAACCTCTTCATGCACACAACAAGGATAATGCAATAGACGCTAAAATGCGTGAAGAAAAGAAAGAGGCATGCAAATCACGCAAAGAAGCATCACGAAGCCCCGTAAAGGCAACAAACGTATCCAGAAAAGTTAATATTGCCCAGAACAAGTAAAATGCTCAATTTAACTTGGAAAAGACAAAACGAATCAAGGAGCAAACTTCATCTCAGACCATTGCATCTCTTGAGCCAAGGAGAGAGCCTTGGGGAGCTCCAGAAGAGCACCATTGCCCATGATCTCCCGACAAATATGTCTTTCCTAAGTATCCCTTGGGAAGTGCGCCCTTGACCACTCCCAAGGGGCTGGGCTCCCTCCTCCAGCTTCTGGAAAACTCCGTCGCTCGTTCCACTTCTCTCTCAGCTCCCCATAAGACTCTTAGC
The DNA here is from genome assembly GCA_016081115.2 of Rehmannia glutinosa. Lineage (NCBI taxonomy): Eukaryota > Viridiplantae > Streptophyta > Magnoliopsida > Lamiales > Orobanchaceae > Rehmannia > Rehmannia glutinosa. Next base: position 87,471,305 of record CM071936.1, on the reverse strand, counting down.
AGGCCATATTTTTCCAGCAAAACACCTCTTCAAAATGTTTCCAGAAAATTCACAGGTCGATCCCCATTTCATAGGGGCAAGCATATAGGGATATGCTCTTATCAATCAACACTTTACTAAGCAAACATTTCAAGTACAAAATATAAAACATCCAAACACGAGCCTTAAACAGATCGGCTGAAAGAAAAGCTAATCTAGCTAAGTGAAGCATCTGAGAGAGGAGGGCAAATCTACGAAGAGTACCACAAGGCCTTTTGCATCTACGGAAGCACAAGGGTTCGAAGGCTTAAAGGGAAGATCCATCCTGACAAAAAGGGTTTTTTTCTTTCTTGGTTTAGATATTTTATTTGTACTTAAATGATGCCAAACTATTTGATTTCAACTTTGTCTATGAATTTGTTATCAAATATGTTGGGCTAATCTTCTAATCTTAGGGCATAATCAGAACTGTGGATTCATATTAAATCTACATTGATTATTTTCTTAATTGGTTTATGTGTTCTATTATATGAATTCAAATGCATATTTCTTCTAGATTATTTGGTCAATAGTTTGAATGTCATATTTGTTAGTTCATAATTTGGGAGATGAGTTCTAACGAACGAAAATTGAATTCAGACATAAACGGGTATAGAGTTGAGAGGCTTATAATTGTTTTTGGGGAGTACTTTAATTCAAAGATCTTTGGGAGCTAATATTAATTATTGAGTAGAGATAATAGCAATTGGTATTAATCAACTATTTATTTGCTTCGGGAGATGGAATAAATAAATATAGGAATTGAACCCATAGAAACATATAAATTGCTTTTGATAAACGTTAATTAGATTTAATATTGAAGAAACATGTTGAGATTATATGTCTAGGGTTGCTTTCATATTTGTTGAAAAGACTTGTGGAGTTCGGGTTTTTATAATTTAAATATTTTATTTTTACTTGGTAATTTAGGATTCGATACAAACTTGTGATTTTCGGTCGCTTCAATAAAACTGGAATACGATATTTACTATAACATAAGTGTTTCGTATTCAATCCCTGAGGAATATGGCCTTGCTCGCTGCTAGCTACGTTGTACACTTGCAGTTTAGTGAAAAGATTTTCACGATCAACCTCCCAAACTTTGCTCATTTTGGAAGTCTCACCTTCCAGAGACTTTCCGATCTTTAGGGAATCTCCCCTCTCAAGGAGATATCCTCATCCTCAATAGATCAAATCCTCCCCAGATCAAATATTTACCGGGAACCTAACTCCCACACTGCACCAACCGCCTTCTGCAACCCGGGATCTGGAGGGCTTGTGTTGTTAGGTAAAATCATAATTGTATTTCTTTTATTTAATTACATTATTATTTAACTATCCATCCACGAATATTCATCACTGGATCCAAATACTGTCCATTGACCCATAAGGCCCAAACTATTACTGAATAGTCCATAAGGCTCAGTTTGCTATATTCTGACCATAGCGGCCCATGCGGCCCACTTTATCCTACAAGGCCCATCTACCCAGGTATAAAAAAAAGGTTCATCCGTCCCATTTGTAAGGAATTTTATTTTATTACTGCGAATTACATTCTCGCGCTCTGGTTTTTCTCTCCTACAGTCACTGACTTGAGCGTCGGAGGGGCCTCCTTGGGACCACTCCAAGGGACACCCTAACCATGTTCTGTGTATTGTAGACTAGTTTTTGTCTGAAAACTCTACAAGCTCTGGAGAAGAAGTTGGACCAATTTATCGGATTCCTTGACTTGGAGTGATCTGGGGAAAAAAACAACATTAGTATTCGTTCCTTATAAATTATTTCTAACTCGGTTATGTTTTTATTATATTTAACTTGTCTGGGAGATTCATTCCACATTGAATGTGGACACATGTGACATGTAACTTATAAAAAACGAGTTAATCCATCTCCCTCATGAATATTTTTCTCCTAAAATAATTTAATATGGTCAGCCAAAATGGATAATGAATTTTCCAAAATAAAATCTTGAAGTTAGCTAAAGGATAATACATTTTGGATATATATTGGTCATCTGGTACCATATTGTAACGAATGAGTCTCTAGCAAGGTCTTATTACAGATCTAAATCTGTAAGACGGAGTCCCAACCCAAACATGCGCCCGACCAACTAACTCAAAAAAAAAGTAATACTTTTGGTGATTGGGGTTGAAGACGAAGTAATAAATCTTTGTATGTGGCCTGAGAGTGAAGCTGAAAGAAATGTGGAAATACTTATTGCTAGTTTATGTTTGGTTTTTTTGTGGTGGATTATGGATGATAATTGGTGGACCGAGTTTGAGAGAGATGAAGAAGCAAAATCCTTTTCTTCTTTATCTTTGTCAGCTTCTTTGTGTTATTTTATTAAAAAATGATAGTTTTCAATTGAATTAATGCTTTTTTTTTCTTGTCGACCCAGAGTATTCCCACACCAGCTGGGGGCACAGATCCCACACTGCCTTCGGCCTATGGGACATCCATCCTTCTCAGGGATGGTCCAAATCTCTGGGGGAGGAGGGGCAAACCCAACCCCAAAACTCCGCGGTAGTCAAGAATCGAACCTGAGACCTCAGGGTTGCAATTGCAACCCCTCAACCACCAGGCCAACCCCTGGGGTTATTGAATTAATACTTTTCGATTGAAGTGAATTGAAGTAAATACATTTTAGGGGAAAAACCAAAGTTGTCAAATAGGCCGACAATGCTAGCCCGTCGGGCTAATAGAAAATTGGGTCAAGCTGAGCCGGACTAAAATTCTATAGGGCCGCCATTTTGGAGGTCCAAGCCCGACCAACCTATTAAAATACACATGAACAGTAGGCCCGCCACGGTCTAAGATTTGAGTCTAATAGGCCGGGTAAAATAGGCCCGACATTTTTCGGGCTTATAATATCACAGTCTAGCCCTGGCCGTGCTAGTTTTGACTAGTCTACGGAAAACTAATACTTCTCAATAGAACTACTAAAACTATTCAGTGGGAATTTAATAGTTTTTGGGGGACTACTAATACTTTTCAAGGAAAAAATTATACTTTTCGAGTGTACTATGCCACCAATCCAAAAATATTACAAAAATGACACCGCGGGATTAGGTGGTTCACGAAGTTTTTGTCCTTAAGAATTTATGAACAAATTGTCAATAGTTGCTACATTATTTTAGTTTAATTAAATAAACAATAATGGTAGATGAAATTTTTTATTAGAAAGAAATTGTCTAATATTAGAATTAGGGTTAATTAAGAAAAGTACCCTTGAGGTTTGACCTAATTAAAAAAAAACCCAGCTAACTTTTAAAATTACAAAAAATACCCCCGAGGTTTTATTTTGCCTAACATTTAACCCTTCATAAGAAAAACATTTCAAAACCCCTCTTCATATTTATAAAATCATTGCAGTTTGCCCCTCAATTTTAACACCAAATCAAACTTAAGGGGTACTTTTTGTAATTTTAAACGTTTGCTGAGTTTTTTTATAATTAGGTCAAACCATAGAGGTACTATTTGTATTTATCCCTTAGAATTATCTTATTCAATATAATTATTTAATTAGTTATTTCTCTAAAACTGATAAGAAATTAAATGTCCAAAATTAGATAACCTAATTTACATAAGCATTATAAACAATCCAGCTCATTCGGGGGGAAAAAACAAAATGATGGGAAGTTCCTGATGATACCCAAGCCGAGCTGGACAAAAACATTTCCACGTGGACATTTAGGTGGTGATGACGTAAGCCTCCCAAAATGGTGTGGGCCGACCAGGATGACGTAAGAAGCCGACCTGATGACGTGGCCCGAGCCGAGCCCGGTCCACTATAACCAAATAATTCCAGTAAGTGCTCCACTCAAACAAATCTCCCACTAAGTGGATTCAACACACCAGTGGCAGACCAAGATGCCACCTGTCAACGAGCCAACGGGACAAGTCAACAAGCTTCTCTCAACATATGGTCAACATGCGCCTCATGCACACCAGAGAAAAGACACATGTCCCACAATTATCCCACTATTATCTTAATGTAATAATGATTAGCCCACTAATTGTATTAGTATAAGAGATCTCATTTATTAGGAAAAAGACAAGAGAGAAAATCCTACTATATAGCCTGTAAAATTCAAACTGTGTGTAAGAAACCGACCAGACATGCTCTACTCGGTATTCATAATAAAAGGCAGAATTAGCCACTTCTTATAATTTCCAAGTGTTATTTTTAGTTTCCAAGTCAGATAATTCATGTATTTTCTTTGTTGGTCCAAGAAGAACATCAAAGATAGACGAAGAGAAGATCATTAATTTTGTGTGGAAGCCAATCATATGCAGATTCGGGATACCATATTCAATAGTAACAGATAACGGGAAACAATTCGATAACCGAAGATTTTGAACTTTTTGCGAAAGTTTTCACATCAAGAACCACTTCTCCACTCCATATCATCCACAAACTAACCGCCAGGTCGAGGCAGTGAACAAAATCCTCAAATACACATTGAAGACGAGACTGGAAGAATCCAAGGGAAATTGGCCCGAGGAGTTACTCGGAGTATTATGGGCATACCGGACAACACATATATTTGCCATGGGTGAAACACTTTTCTCCATGGCATATGGATTCGAGGCCGTCATTTCAGTAGAAATTGGGGCTCCAACATTCAGAATTGCTAATTTTTCTGAAGAAAATAATGAGGTCTCCCTACGAGCTGAACTGGATCTGTTAGAAAAAAATAGATGCAGTGCCAAGATGAAAAATGCTATATATAAATAGAGAAGTGAAAGGTACTACAACTCAAAGGTGAAGGAAAGAAAATTTCTAGTCAGTGATCTAGTCTTAAAGAAGGTCACGGGAGCTGAGCCCAGCCCACTAAAGCCGACCTGGGAAAGCCCGTATATAATTAGCAAGGTCTTATTAAATGGGGCGTACGAGCTCGAATACTTGAGTGGGGAAAAGTTCAATCATCCATGGAATATATCTTATCTGAAGAAATATTATCAATAAAGTTCAAAATTTCCGAGCAAAAAATCAACTGTCTTAAACTTTGTTCGTCTCGGCCAAGTCCCGAGCACAATATACAACCCTACGTCTTGGCCTAGATCCAAGCACGTCATAAATAACTATTTTCAAAACTCGACCTAGCATCGAGCTCGCTGCAAGCAAGACTCGGCCTAGTCCCGAGCTCAACACTTTGAAGAAATTTACTTAAACGTTCGTGCATATCAACTTCCAGCCCGACATCTAATCCATGCATCTTTGTACTCAACAAGTATGCCGAGCCCAACACTTAGCAGAATTTATAAATGATAATAAGTGGAAAAACAACTAGAAGGAAATTTTCATTAAAGACAAAAATATGACATGGGGGCCCGAGGCCGATTACATCAAAAACAAAAAAGAAAAACATAAAACACCCTACGGAGCGAGAGACTGGGTCCCACCAAGAGCAGGAGTCTGGGTCCGACCGCTTGAGGCTACTTCCTTTCCATCGTCATTGGCTGTAGGGGCATCTTGCTCAGAAATGGCGCCCGGGTACTGAGGACGGAGCACTGCCAGGTCTGCATTCAGAGCATCAAGCTCTTTTTCCAGATCGGCCACGGTCTTACCCTTCTTGAGGTCCCCAAGAATCTCTTCGATGCTGGTCGCATGCCCGCATGTCAGCATAAAGGCAACTCCACCCACCGTTTATAGGCCCTCACGGCCTCCACCCGAGCCTCCTCCAGTTGCTTCCTAAAAACCTCCTCCATCTCCCTTCGAATCTCGGCCTCTCGCCTCTCCAGCTCCCCCAGATGTGCAGCCACCACCCTTCTCAACTCCACGACCTATGCACGAAGCTCCCCCTCAACTTTTTGCACCTGATCCCGAGCAACTCTAGCCTCCTCAACAGGCCTTCTTTCAGTATTAGCCGCCACCACGGCCGCTTTGGTCTGAGTCTCCAAAGACTCCTGAATCCCGCGCAGAGTAGCATGGGCCTCTTGCAAATTACCATAACGCCTTTCCAGGTTGTGCGGCTGCCCAATCATATGCCACAGGGTGCCAATGATTTTGCCAGATAACCCCATGGCATATTAAGCCTTCTTCTACCACCCGGTCTCCGTGCAGAATAGCTCTATCCTAGTCATCCAGGCTCGGTCCGACATATCCCGTGCTGCCCGACCACCCTCAGGCAGTTCTGCCACCTGCTCCTCGGTCGGCGTCAAGAACTTGGTTAATTCGATGAACCATTTGGGCCTCAAACCGGCCGTTCCCTCGCAGGCCTCCTCCCTACCAAGATTTAGGGGGATAAAATGTGCCTCCTACCCCAAATCGTCCAAAAATGCGCACCGCGGGGCTTCATTAAGAGTCTCTCCCGAAGGATGTTGATCGGGGGTACCCACGGAGTCAGCTTGGTCCTCTCAGTCTGGCTGGGCTCATTTATTTCAATCCCACTCCATCTCCTCCGCCTGAGAGGTTGCTCCTCTTCTTCTTGATCATCCGTGGCCTTACGCTTACCACGCTGAATTTCATCTTGCCTCCCCTCCTCGGTTCCGACAGCCTGCCCGGTATTTGTCCCAGTCCCCCGAGTAGCAGTCCGCCTTACACGGTTAAGACGGGCAAAGACATCCACCCCTGTCGTGCCTACAAAGAACACACAAAATATGAAAAAGAGTGAAGAAGATGTTGAAATACAAGGAAATTCAAACTTAAGGAAATACGCTTACCTTGGGTTTCAGTCTGTTGCAGCTGATCGGTTCGCTCGGCCATAGGAGGCACTTGCCTAAGAGGATCATACCTTAACGGGGTCGTCCCGACCTGTTCAGTCCTCGAAGGCTATGTCTCTGGCACCGACGTCCTGCCTCGCTCTACTTGTGGTGGACTGCCACCACCTTGCTCTTCCCAGGCCACCTCTTGCTCGGCCTCCGGCTCGTTAGGTAGCCTTCTATATGTAGGCCGACCCGAGATAGCTCAGCCTCTGTAGCCAGGAACTGTATTTTCCTGTTCGACGCAGCTAAAGCTTGAATATTTTCTAGTCGGTTCACGAACTCGGCTGAGAGACGGTTTGGGGAAGGATGATTCCTTGCACGAAAAGAGTAAAGAATTTACGATTAGAAAATTTTCTGGAAATTTAAAGAATAAAGTATACTTACGGAAATCATATCGGAATTGGAGCGGAGGGAAAAACCGAGTCCCCATCCCCTTGACGGGGCTGCCAATCACCACCGACCCAGAACCATTTATCCTTCCACTCCTTCAAAGATTGTTGAAGGCCCAGAACCAGCCCATCAATAGCCAGGACGGGTCTGTACATAATACCACCATGATGGGCCCCCCGGCCTAGGGTCGCTTTCCACACGAAGAGCTCTTTCAACTCCTCGAAGTGAGGGTGTGAATACTTCTGTCGGGAGAAAACTACCAGTAGCCAATTCAACCGACCCTAGATCAATAGATGCACCTGGGACAAAGGCAAGCCCCACCTCCTGAACCACTTGGTTATCAGCCTCGGCAGGGGAAACCTCAACCCGTACAAGATGTTATAGGCATACATAGCAATACACCCTGTGAGCGGCACCTCGGGCACCTCGGCATGGTCAGGCAACCAGAAATGTACAGATGAAGGGATCTGATGCCTCTGATAAAGGACCTCAAACTCATGCGGCATCATCAGGTCTATTTCGTTATTCTGGTCGGTTTGAGTCCACCCTTCCCCCGTATTCATTGGGGACCTACTACTTGGCCCTGCGGCCTCGGTCCCACTTGGTTCAGTCCTCTGCCCGGCTGCGTCCAGACTACCATGCTCCTTCCCATTTGCTTCGAGGACTTCTACATCAACTGCACCCATGCCCTCTGGCACCCTAACCTCCTCACGGTCACTATGCTCAGGTTCCATGTTCAAATCTCCTGAGTTGTTTGCTTGATGGTCCGAAGTCTCTGCTTGCTCGCTGTCTCCTCTGGAGACAAATTTGTCTTATACACTACACCCTCATGGATCACTGTGATAGGAGAAGGATTGAAAATCACGTATCGATCGCCCAAGGGACCTCCGATTCAGGGTTGTAACTAGAACTGGGGACGTTGATGATGTTAGGGTTTTCTAGAGTTGCTTCTCTTTCCGGCGAAGGAATTATAGATGGAGGATCGTCGGACGGGGATCTTCAGCTTCAACTTCTACGCTAAAATCTCGGTTTTGACTGTCGTCAGTGGAACCGGACATGTTTTTCGAAATAAGAAAGAAAAAGAAGAAGGAAAGGAAAATTTTGGAAAGTTACCTAGGTGTTCTTGAGCTTTTGTTCTCAATGCCGACCTTAAATCTTCTGCTCGGTCTCTGCAAATGCTAGTTTGTAAGAAGTGAATGCGAAAGTGGAAAATGAAAGAGGAAAGCCATATTTATAGGTTAACTCCCCTCGGAAGTATCACGCCAGTTGAAAGAGGCGCGTCTTTTCAAATTCAAAAAAGCTGAGTAAGTGTGCCGTCCCCACGTTTCCCACACCATGATGGTCCAACAGAAAGATGCCATGTGTCTATCATCATGAGACTCAATTAATGCACCGTTTCAGACATTGATAGACATGTGACAACTGTCAACAGTTTAAAAACCGTTTGACTTCTAATTTTTCTCTTTCCAAAATTAAGTTCAAAACCGTTTTGAAGAATCTTCTCATTGGAGTTGAACTGGGGGGCCAATGATGATACTCGAGCCGAGCTGGACAAAAATATTTCCACGTGGCCATTTAGGTGATGATGATGTAAGCTTCCCAAAATGACGTGGGCCGACCAAGATGACGTAAGAAGCCGACCTGATAACGTGGCCCGAGCCGAGCCCGACCCACTACAACCAAATAATTCCAGTAAGTGTCCCACTCAAACAAATCTCCCACTAAGTGGATTCAACACACCAGTGGCAGACCAAGATGCTACATGTCAATGAGCCAACGGGACAAGTCAACAAGCTTCTCTCAACACATGACCAACATGCACCTCATGTACACCAGGGAGAAGACACGTGTCCCACAATTATCCCACCATTATCTTAGATGTAATGATGATTAGCCCACTAATTGTATTAGTATAAATAGATCACATTTATTAGGAAAAAGACAAGAAAAAAAATCCTACTATATAGCCTGTAAATTCAAACTGTGTGTAAGAAACCGACCAGACACGCTCTGCTCAGTATTCATAATAAAAGGCAGAATTAGCCACTTCTTATAATTTTCAAGTGTTCATTTTTAGTTTCCAAGTCAGATAATCCGTGTATTTTCTTAGTTGGTCCAAGAAGAACATCAACAAGTTCCCAAAAAAAGAAAGCAAAAACACTCATTTGATTGAACATGGCCTTGTTGGAAAAATTGAAGTAAATTTATTTTTGACCCTTGTAATAGTAAAGGGCAAGGTTTATTTTTGACATTTTTAATAGTAAAGGACAAAATCTGTTTTAACATTTTTAATAGTAAATGACAAATTTTATTTTGACATTTTTAATAGTAAATGTCAAATTTTATTTGGTGATGAGAGGTCATATTTATATCTATAAATATGAATTATTTCTCCTATTTGAAAAACACACAAAATTTCCATATACCTCCAAAACTCTTGAATTGTTGGTGATAATTTCCAGGCCCATCCTTCGGTTTGTCGGACGTAAGATAATCATGTATTATCCTTGGAAATACACATCCAGAATATGGGACGAATATGTTTTAAGGATAGTGTCTTGAACACATGATTCAGGACATTTTTTATTGTGTTTATGTAATTTAATTTATTAAAAATTCCAATTGTTGTTCTATAATTTGTAATTTCATTTTCGTTATGTGATTCAAAACTGTACTAGTAGATGATCTACAAAATTTTCAGACAAACTTAAAACAGACTCTGATCCGGACCTCTTTGGGTATATACAGGTTTCCATAGATAGACTTGCATATGGGTAGATCCTTTGAGTTGAATAAATACTAAGGCAACCAGACTAGTTAAGCCGGGAATTAGAAGGCCATTTCAGAGGGCCTGAGAGGGAAGACAAATCTACTGAAGGAAAGACCTAGCTAAGTATCTAATGACCGATAAGATAGGATGTGACATAAAGGTGTGGAGTAACTCCCAAACAGGGGTAGGCGGCGGTTGGTGCAACTGATAATGAGACATAAAGGCGGGTGGTAGCTCAACCGAATGTCAAAGAATGAATATTGATATCAATTGTACTATTTCTATATCCTGTTTCAGTTATATCATGTTTATGTTCGTAAGTTTTTTAGTGGATTACTATGATATTGCTGTAAAATTTATGTTAATACTACTAATATTTATATCAATGACATAATAGTTCATTTTAATTTTATTCACGATTTTTTCTACCATATTATTTTGAATAATATCTCAATTTACATGTTTTTATTAACAATGTGAAGTATTCTAAGTATTCTAATTTTTTTCAACAGTACAAGTACAATATAAAAATACATGTCTCACAAATTTCAAATAATTTAGAGACATGCATAAATTGAGGGATAATTTTGAACGAGTTGAATTAGACATTTAAGCTTATGGTTGAAAATATAAAATTGATAGATAAATTTTTGTTTTTCAATAATCTTATACGAATATTACTATTAAAATAAAGTAATAAATACCAGTTCATGTTAATAGATATTATAAAATAATAATATTAAAATAAAAATATACGTGCAACGCATGGGGTGAATTACTAGTGGAATTAATGACATAAGTTGTAAACTTACAAATAAATAGAAATGACTGATTGTATTTGAGACGGTGGGGTTCATGGGTCTGATGTAATGAGCTAGGGCTCATGGATCTTGTGTGTTAAGTTAGGCCTCATAGGAATAGTGTAATATGGCTTGGCCCAACTAATGATATAGATTGATAACTGAATTATTGTAAAATTAAATAAGTAAAAGGGGAATTACAAATTTCCCCCTAATCACTTTATTTATTATTTTTTGTCCTTTTGCTTTCAAAAAAAAATTATTTTTTGTCTTTTTGGGTAAAATAAGGCAGGGGAGTGGCAGATAGGTCTTGGGTTAAGAACAATTACTACATGAAAATTCGAACAAATAATCTACCCGTATATCTTATCTTCTTTATTTATTTCAAATTTTATATTTGCAAAGTATGAATGTCGATACATACACGTAACTGTGGAGGTCCACTTACAGAAAAGCGTATGACGATGGACGGGCAAATGTGAATATGCTGCAAACATCCATTAATATACGTGTTTTTTGAGTGCATTTACCTGTATTGAAATTCATTTCTCCAACTCCAACCCACATTTCTTGCACTTTCGGTTGTCAGTCTTCGAGGTACCACATTTTTTCTTTATTAAAAAAAAAAAAAATTATCTCTTTTTCTTTATTTTTCTACTCCTGCCGTCTAATCTTGGTTTTCCTTTTATCCGTTTCTTCACGTTCAATCCAAAATAACCCTTTTGAAATTCTTTTTGAAATTGCTTGCATGTGAAGTGGGTTTTTCTGGTTTTTGTTTTCTTGACAATTTTCTTGCTGAGTTGTTTTATTTATTTTTTTTCCTTTTTCTTTGAATTTCTGGGGTTGAGGATTTCAAAGGGGGAGATGGGGAGAGTGTTTGTGGTGACTCTTGAAGGCAAGATCTACAGTTGCAAGCACTGTGGGACTCATCTTGCACTTAGTGATGACATCCTCTCCAAGGTTTATCTTTCTCCTTTCAAATTATGGGGAAGATCAATTTTTTTAAAAATTGTTCTTGAGTTGATTATGTACAATCTTGGATTTGGAAATAAACATCATTTGTTTTTTGACATGTTATACCACAACTTGGAGTTGTCACTGTGAAATTTTTGGTAGTTTTGATTATGGTAATGATCAGTTATTGTTCTTGTTTCTTGATTTTTGACTTGATGTTCAATCTTGGAGCTGTCACTCTGAATTTTTGTAGTTTTAGTTATTTTAATGATCTGGTTTTGTTTGGTAGTTGACTTTTCCTCTTGAGGGTAATTGTCTAATATTGATTAATGATGGAGTTTTTTGTTGAAAATGTTGGGAGTAGAATTTAATTTTCTTTTTGCATTAAGAGCCATACTAACATTAATGTGATATTACCTTTTGATTTGATTGCTGGTATTTCTGCAAGAAAGAAATCTATGATTATTTTGAAACAACAGAGAAATATTGAATTGCAGAAATTGTTGCCAACATTGCTATTTCAAATGTTGAAATGTACTTTCAACTTTTGTTTCCTATTTTACAGTCTGTGTTCTTGTTGGAACAATGGAAACTCGGCTACGATCACTCTGTTTAGATAGTCTACTGCATTGTCACTCCTGTATTCACCGAAGTCTTGGTTTGATATTACAGATTGGTGCGGAAAAAAAAGTGTTATCTAAGCAAATCAAAGTCTAAAGTGGTTTGTTTCTTGCCTGGTCTCCCTCGTCCTACAGATTTGGTGTAAAACGTAGAATAGTTTGTCAGAAATGCGCTGCATATACCTTTCATAATGCTAATTTTTGCTGCATTTAATCTTCAGTAAATGCACACGATGTTACAGCATCTGAGCATGTGAAAGAAGCATTTTGTTGCTGCATGGATTTATTCTTTTATCTTGTTGTGTTTCCTTCTGTAGAAATTTTGTGCTCTACTTTTAGATTAAACATCTACTCTGACTCAGGAAATTCCTTACCATTTTTGATGAGACGGCAGAGCAATTGTTCCTAGCTTATCTGGATGGTTACATAATTTTTCATTTCCTCATCTTCTCAATTTGAGTGTTAGTAAATCTTAATGATGTTATTTCTATGCAGCATATCCCTGCCAGTTATTTTATCAGGAAATAAAAACTTCTAGTTTTCTACGTAAACCTTTTCCAAGGGGGAAAAAAAGAAAATAAAAATGAAACAGCACATTGGAAAGTCCAATAAAGATTAACTTAGGCTGTAGTACGCTTAGTTCTTTACGTCTAGAAGTTTTTATGACTTTGTCAATTCTGAAGGCTGAATTGCAAATGTATTTCTTTTACTTGCCAAAATAAGTGTTTAGCAATTTGAGCTCCTTTGTCAGACCCATATTTTTTTACTCATTCCTTTTTTTGTGGTTGTTTGCTTCAGTCTTTCCACTGCAGGCATGGGAAGGCTTATCTCTTCAATAAGGTGTAAGTGTTTCTTGATTTTCGGCAGCTGATACATGTATTCAACACTTTTCCAAGGCATGAGATGGCTTCATATATGATGTGTAAATAAGTTGGTGAATACCTTTCTGTTCTTTTTCAAGGTTCTTTACTCATTTGATTTCAGAAGGTTATTTTTGGCAAATTAATGATAGTAAATAAGTACACTATCATTTATGAATGAAACTACTTGATTTCTCATTTATTGTGTTAAATTTGTGCATTCAAAGAAGTGGACTGCTAAAGAGGAAGAGGATATGAGATTGATATTATATTATCTCAAATATGTGTTTGTCTTCAGGGAATTCTCTGAAAATTGTGGTTGGAGTTTGCTGCTTGAGATAATGACTTGTTCCAACAATAATCTGCTGCCTGAGCTGATAACTTATTCCGACTATAATTTCGGACCTAGGACTTTTATATGCATGTTTCATCTCTCTAAGCTTAAAATTATTGTGCACGGGTGAACTTTTTGATGTTCTTTGATATTGGATATCCTTTCATTTTTATATTTGTTTTCCTGCTAGAGAACAGTAATAAAAAAAAATTGAAAGAAGAATGATAAATTTTGGGAGTGTGATTGAAAAATAGATGAAAATATAATGGTGAAAGTTGATTTGATATAAAATAGTAAAACATTGATTGTATATGATTGGTGATTGGAAGTATTTGAGTGAGTAAATAGTGAAATTTGTGAGAAAATGTGTAGAGTGAATGATAGTTGGTTTGATGTCTATTTTTTTCTTTTAAAAAAAAAAGAGTAGATATGATTGGTGAGAGAAAAAAGTGAAAGAGAGTGAATAGTGTATTTTTCGAAAAATTTCATAAGCAGTTGCATTTTGGGGGTAAAAAACTTTATCTAGCAGAACGAAAATTAAAAAAAAATTCATATCCAATTACTGCAATGACTAGCTGAGTTTTGTTGTGCATAGATAGTTTTTTTTATGTTCTTTGATAACTGCAGAAATGATCGTTATTTTCATTTTCTGCCTGAATGGCCATATTGTATGTATATAACATATTTTAACAAGTACTTCGGCCAAAGATAGAAAAAAGAGGAGACATGTGCACACTGACGGAGCTAGGGGACTTTTTAAGATTTTTTTTTCTTTATTATGTAAATTTTTTTAAGAAAATTTTTTATTTAATATTTATATGGTTTTTCTTTTTGTTTTTTACCTGGCCCACCTCAATTTCATGTATGGGCCTACCGCGACTTTTTTCCTGGCTACGCCATTGATGTGCACATTTACATGTTCAAGCTCCATAGGTAGAAAACCATGAATAATGAAGGAAACTTCACATCACATGCACAGATTAGGAAAAGTTTGTAATTTGCTCTCATATGCAAAAAACTTGCCAAAAGGAAACAGTGGCTGGAAAAAATGCATTTGAAATTCATCTTAAATTCCGTACTTTTTTCCCCAGAGTAAATGTAACTCTTGGGGACAAGGAAGAGAGGATGATGATGACTGGATCGCACGTGGTCGCAGATATCTTTTGTGTCCGATGTGGTTCAATTGTTGGATGGAAATATGTAAGATCAGTAGGATGGAAAAAAATTGTAGTCTTTATATGTTTTGACAATCTTAGTTGTGAGTAATTATCATGTGATAATTATCTTCAGGAATCTGCTCATGAGAAGAGTCAGAAGTACAAGGAAGGCAAATCTGTTCTCGAGCGGTCTGTCCATGTCTCATTTTCAATTTATAGAAAGCGATAATTGTAAATACTATCCTTGAGGATTAGCCTAATTACAAAAAGACTCGATTATCTTTCAAAATTACAAGTACCCCATTGACATATGCTTCTATTTTAGAAATCGCACCCTGTTAAGGGGGTAACTTGTAAAGAAAATACAAACCTCCAGGGGTGTTTGTAATTTTAAAAGATAATTGAATTTTTTTTGTAATTAAACTAAACTTCGGAGGTAATCTTTCAAAATTACAAGTACCCTATTGACATATGATTCTATTTTACAAATCACACCCCATTGAGATAATACAAACTTCGGAGGTAATTTTTTTTTTAAAATAATACAAACCTCAAGGGGTATTTGTAATTTTAAAAGATAATTGGATTTTTTTATAATTAAGCTAAACTTCAGGGGTATTATTTGTACTTATTCCTTATAGAAATTACATTGAAGATGGTTGGTAATTTTGTGATATGCCGCCTTTCCATATAACAGGTTTAAGATTTCTGGCCCAGACGGAAGTAATTATTGGGTCAGCCATGGAGCGCATATTGGAGGAAGTGATGCCGATGATGCTTGACTGAATCGTAATATCTAAAGATTCATCTCCAATTGTACATTCTTAAACCTCCTTCATTGTTGTTCTTGAACTGCTGGGAGTTAAAAAAAACCTTTCTTCTTATTATGTATCAATATTGTACATACTATTGTTCAATTGACATCTGATCTGCTAATTTAAAACATTGTTGCAGTATCAGAAACTAAGACACTCCAATTCTTTGTTTCTTGTTCATGGTTTTTTGGAAATCGTAAAACAATGTATAGTGGGTTAGTGCATGTTAGTTTATACAAAGCAAGTGAAGCTTGTGATGGTATCCCCTATAAATATAATTTCTATTTAAAGTGGAAAAATTCCGTCTTAAGGTAGCGACAAACCTTGTTAAGTTTTGACCGACATGAACGTTGTTCGATAGTCTTAATTATCTAGGCACTCTCTCTGAGAAACACATTTCCTGTTTCATTTTCCATTTTCCTTTTCCTTTTCCTTTTCCACTTAGCCGGATGAATAACACATGTCATTCAAAATTATATGCATTGTTGATTGTTTTAATATATCTACACATGTCATTCATTCGTATAATGGGAGATCTGAATAGAACATAAAGTGGAACAGGAAATCTGAATCCCTCTCTCAGAGTGACGAATTTAGAAGTACTAGTTGAACGACTAGTTTCCACCGAACTAGGTAGACCTTGTGGAGGCCATGAAGCTTTACAACTCCTTAAGAGGTCCCTTGTTGTTAATAAGTTTCAATTGGAGAGGAGCTTGAATTATTACCTTGTGACTGGAGAGTTATAGGCCAAAGAATAGTTATATAGTTTCGCCATAGAGTTGCCTCGATGTTGACCTCTCAAAAGGTATTGGCGAGGTGTAGGATTGCAAATGAACCAAGCCTCTCGTGAGCTATTTGGAGCTCGACTCAATAAAAGCTCGTTTGAGTTCGTTTAATGAGACTTGCTTGAGTTCGTTTAATGAGGCTCGTTAAAATATATGAACTAAACTCGAACTTAGAGATATTCGGTTCGTTAGCTCCTGAACAGACTCGTTAGTAGGCTCGTGAGCAGGCTCGTTAGTAAACTCATAAAAATAAAACTAATAGTGTGACTCCAGTTTTAATTTTTATACGCTTACTTATGATTAAATATTAAATATATTTAAATAAATTATTTGTTTGAATAAAAATCATAGGTTTTAATAGATATATTATGCGTTTTAGATATATATAATTTTACTTTTGTAATAAATTGAAGAATAATTTAATTTATAATTAATATTTACTAAGCTCATTTAGGCTTGATTAAGCTTGAAAAAAGTTCGCGCGTCATCAATATATTCGGTAAATTTAGGCTCAAGCTCGACTCGATAATAAACGAGTTAAGCTCAAATTCTCAAAAGTTCGGCTCGATTTAATTTAATTGCAGTCCTAGAGGGGTGTGATGGAGTCCTCAAGTTGAATTGGAGTGTGTTCTTGAATGTGTTACAGGAGCTTGACTGCAAACCCTGCAAACCCAACTATTGAGTCAAGTGCCTAAAAAGAGGCTTGACTACAAGACGGATTGTTTAGTATACTAGATCTTCTATTTCCTTTGGTGTGTTATCAATTCACTAGATGAATGGTGTTATCACGTTTATAAGATGATGGCATTATTGTACATATAACATCATATAGAATAGAAAAAATCAAATTTCTTGTTTAGCAGGGACAAATAACATGTATAGAATAGAAAATAGCAGGGTCAAATAACATGTATACAATAGAAAATAACATGTAACATCGTATAGAATAGAAAAAATCAAAAATTTGTCCTAGAGGGTCGTGCGTCAGTCCGTGCGTCAAGTCGAACACTCCCCTTCGACTTTGCCCTCGAATTTGACCCATGTTCGTCCCAAACTCGAAATAACAACTTAAAACGCGGCCTTAAAGGTTTATTTGGCCTTCAAAACATCAAAACGACTCAAAACAAATCAAACTACGACTAACTAAGATAGACGAATACAAGACACCATTGAGAACTTGATTACAAAGTCTTCAAGACCCAAAATGAATTGTATTCATGGCATCCTTCACTTGCTCAGTCTGAGGTGGACTCTTAAATGTTGATGACGCGAATCAACTGGACCACCCGAACATCTTCCTCCATCGGTAACGCACTCTCGATCTCCTTTTGAATGTCTTGAATCAACCCATTGAGTGCATCCTGTTAGTCCAAATGGCTACGATAATCTAGAGGGGGGGTGAATAGATTATGCCGATTTTCCGAACTACGCCCTCTTTTTCGAATGTGAAGATGATAACAAAAATGTAAGTGCGGGAAAATAAACAAGACACAATGATTTAGAGTAGATCAACCCACCTATGACCTAATCTACTACCACCCTGGTATATCCGAAGTGGATTTAAAAAAAAAGAATTTTATTAATAGTTACCAAAACTATTACACCACCACCTTTGAAGATTACCACAATCTACAACACCTTCAAGGAGATTACCACAATCTTCCTTCACCTATGGAGAGTACCACACTCTTCAACACCTAAGATCACTCAATTGTGTTCTTACCACAAGAACACTAATAAGGATATCTTGTTTTGGATGATTGAAATAAATTCAAGATTACAACTCAATAATGAAGTATACAACTTTCAAGTGCAAGTGTAATCAAGAATAAAAAGCCTAGACCTCAAAGTTTGCAAGTGCAAGAGCTTAGGCTATCACAACAAGAATTTGAAATATGAAAGCTAAGAGAAATTTGCTGATTTTCTTGTTGTGTTGTTTGCTTGTGTTTTTATGTATTTTGCTTCAAAACCTTCATCTATTTATAGGAGAGTCTTCAAGATTGGATCTCCAACATAGGCTCCTCCATCTTCACTTTTGTCTACAAAAAGAAGATCACAAGATGTAGAAATATAGTACAAAATTGTTAAAGTAAATCTTGCTGGTAATGGTTGTCCAACGGTTTGAATTTTGCTGTAAAAAACATAGGTCGAATAGATCGCACTATTTTACACAGGGGGACCGATCGATGGGTGGTCCGACCGGTCGACCCCCTGTTGGACCGGTCGACCTTCTCCAAAAATCAATACAGGGAGTTTTGGAAGTTTTGTCCCAGCACAGGCACCGGTCGACCAGGTGGTCGACTAGTCGACCTCCCTTAAAATTTTCCCGGTTTTGTTTCTGTTTCAAGTTTCAACTATCAGGTACGGGATGCCCTATAGGGCGACCGGTTGGCCTCAAAACAGAAGTGTTGTCCAATGTTTTGTCAAAAATAAACTTCAAAATATACTTCAAAAATTAGTAAAAACGTTTTAAATCATTTGGGAATATTTGGACAACATTTATAAACATTGTTTTGGTGTAAAAACTCATTTAAACAAAATCATCAAAATCTTGATAAAAACATTTATCTAACAAACTCCCCCTTTTTGATGATTACAAACCAAAACAATTTTAGGAGATCGATTTTAAAACAAAACACATTTTTCCAGTCTAAAAACATCAAACCATTACAAGCAACATTTATCATAAGTAATAACACAAGGAATGAAGCAAAGTTTTTTTTTTTTTAAACATTTTGCACAAGCTCCCCCTATCAACATGCATAATAAAGATAAGTAGAAGCAAACAACTACAAGCTAAAAGCTTGAATATCATGAGCTTTGAAGCTCCCCTTGTCACAAAGACAACATTAGTCAAGCATAAAAATCCATAATACATCAAATGGATTAAGTATCATTCACAGCTTTTGGCTTTTAAAAGCCCTAGCTTATAGCTTTTCTTGCGAGCTTATTTTCGCTTATTTGAGCATATGAGCGTTTTTCCTGTTTCTCCCCCTTTGGAATCATCAAAAAGAATGTTAGCACGATAAAAATATCATACAATCATATCAAAGTGCGCAATTTAATCGATTTATCGAGCATTTTGAACATTGAAGCTTAAATTCCAATTAAAAGGGAAAAGTTGATCATTTGATTTGCAAAAGCTCATTGGATTGATAAAACATGATCTCTATAAACTTATAAGACTTTTCAAATCAAGAGAATCAAGTAGGTGATGAATTTTTCATAGAAACATTTTGTCGAACATTTAGCGTGCGTTGAATAAAACAAGAGATATATAACGCCTTAGTAATTCAATTAAACCAAATTTTTCATCACCAAATACAATATTACAACATTCATCCATCAACAATCATCATATACATCATACCAATATACGAATTTCATCAAAATATCAAGATATGAGCACATTCTCAAGGGTTCAACCCAATTGAGATTAAAAAGAAGAAATTCTTACCAATTAATCGGAGAAGTCGGATAATAATGATGAAATATAAGTTACATAAACTAAAAAATATAGATTTTATAAGAAGAAAAATATTTTGAGTGAATTGTGTGTGAAAAATACGAAGGGGTTCGATTTTGGAAGAAAAGAACAAAAATGACAGTTTGTAGGACAGAAAGCATTTTAAGTCTGAAATCAGCTAGGGAGACCGGTCGACGTGTAGGGCGACCGGTGCTTGCAACATGTCGATCGATCGACCTCTATGGCGACCGGTGCTTGAACACTTGTTCAGTTTCTGTCCGAATTTTGCACCAAAAATCCGATTTTTCACCCCTAAGTTTTAAAACCATGCAAATTGCAAACATAAACCTCATTCAATATGCATTATGCCTAACCGAGCTCGTATTGAGGCAAAAGTTTCGGAAGATAGCGATTTTGTAAAGATATCCACCAATTGATCTTGAGATGGAACAAAAGATATCTCAATTTTTCGTTTTGAAACACAATCCCTTAGAAAATGATGTCGAATCTCAATATGTTTAGTACGGTTATGATGAATCGGGTTTTGAGCAATATTTATAGCGAATATGTTATAAAAGATAGGAACATTTTCAAAAGAGCATTTATAATCCGCTAAAGTTTGTTTCATCCAAACAATCTTGTAAATCCATTTTTTCAAAAACAAAGAGAGTAGTATCAACTTTACCTCTTGTAAATCCATTTTGCAAAAGAAAAGAGCTAAGTCTATCATACCATGCACGTGGTGCTTGTTTTAAACCATACAAGGCCTTCTTAAGTTTATAAACATCATTTGGCCTAGAAAAATTTTCAAACCCCGGAGGTTGTTTTACATAGACTTCTTCTTAAATAATACCATTTAGAAAAGCGGATTTAACATCCATTTGGTAAAGCTTGAAATTTTTAAAACAAGAATAGGCAAGTAAAATACGAATAGCTTCTAAACGTGCTACGGGTGCAAAAGTTTCATCATAATCAATGCCTTCTTCTTGACAATACCCTTGAGCTACTAACCTTGCTTTGTTTCGAACTATATTGCCTTGTTCATCGAGCTTGTTTTGAAATACTCATTTTGTACTAATAATTGTTTGAGATGGAGGACAAGGTAGCAATTCCCAAACATCATTTCTTTCAAATTTATTCAACTCATCTTGCATTTCTAAAAACCAATCCTCATCTTCAATAGCTTCCTTAGCATTTTTAGGCTCTTTTTGAGATATAAGAGCTTTCTCGGCAAATTTTCCTCGAGTCATTACTTTATCAAGGGGATCACCAATAATAAAATCTTTTGGGTGATCTCCCTTAAATTTCAATGCTACGGGAAGATCCGAAGTATCACCTTTGTCTTCTTGAGGAACATTTGAGCTTGAAGGTTGATCATTTTGAGCATCATTTTGAACAGTTGGTTCAACAACATCCTCTTCATCACTATCATCATTGGGTATCTTTTCAACACCCGAGGCTTCATTGAATTTTACATTCATGGATTCTTCAATAACCATACTAGTCTTATTGTAAACCCGATATGCTTTGCTCTTTGTTGAATACCCCATAAATATTCATTCATCGGCCTTAGGATCAAGTTTATCCAATTGATCCTTAGTATTCAAAATAAAACATTTGCATCCAAATATTTTGAAATAACTAATATTTGGAGTTCTTCCTTTCCAAAGCTCATATGGAGTTTTATTCATTTTAGGACAAATATAAACTCGATTAATGACATAGCAAACGGTACTTACGGCTTCGGCCCAAAAATATTTTGGAAGTGAAAATTCATTGAGCATGGACTGGCTCATTTCTTGAAGTGTCCGATTCTTTCTTTCGGCTACTCCATTTTGTTGAGGTGTCCTTGGAGCCAAAAAATTATGACCATATCCCTTGGTTTCACAAAAGACTCTAAATTCTCCATCAAATTCTCCACCTCGATCACTTCGAATAGACTTTATGGTATCTTCTTTTTCATTCTCAATAAGTCTAACAACTTAACAAACTCATTAACGACATCGCTTTTATTTGTAAGAAAAAGAGCCCAAGTATATCTAGAAAAATCATCAACTATAACAAAAGTGTAATGTTTTCCACTTAGACTAGCCGTACCAATATCCCCATATAAATCTAAATGAAGAAGTTGTAGAGGCTTGGTTGTGGAAATTTCATTTTTGGGCTTAAAACTACTCTTAACTAATTTGTTCTTTTGACAAGTGTCACATAAGCCAAGGTTTTCAAAATTTAACTTGGGTAGTCCTTTGACATGTTGATTTTTGTAAATCTCTTTCAAATTTTTGTATCCAACATGTCCAAGTCGCATATGTCATAAGCTAGTTAAATCATTATTGGCGACAAGACAAGCAACATTTGACTAACCAAGTCACTTGTGCAAATTTTATAAAGGTTGTCTTTTCTACTTGCTTCACAAATAATTTTACCATTTTTAAGAACAAAGCATTTTTCTTTATTAAAACAACATCATAATTAGAATCACAAAGTTGGCTTACACTTATCAAATTAAACTTTAGCGCATCTACTAATAAAATATTACTAAGAGAGAAAGAAGAATTACCAATGTCTCCATTGCCAATGATTTTTCCTTTGTTATTGCCGAACATGACCATACCCTCTTCTTGGAGCTTGATGTTGGTAAATAGTTCTCTCCTTCCGGTCATATGGCGTGAACATCCGCTGTCCACGAGCCATTTTGAATCTTCCATTGTTGTTATAACTCCTATAACCTACAAAAAAGTTATTTTTAGGTACCCTATAGTTTTGGGGTCCATAAGGGTTAGCCTTGAGACCTTTGGGTCTCCAAAAATAGTTAACATTGTTCTTCAATTTACAATGACTAACATAGTGACCAACTTTACCACAATAAAAGTAAATAAGATTGTGGGCACTACTAGCACGTACAAAAGTTGGACCTTGGTCATTTTTCTTTGAAATAGGTTGAAAATGTTTATAGCCAAGTCCTAATTTAGAATGCTCACTTCTTTGTGCATCTAAACTTTTTGTAACTTTATCCGTACTTAAATTAAAACGATGCACATCATTTTTCAAACATTCAATATCATTTGTGAGCGTTTGTTTTTCGGTTTCAAGAGTACGGACTTTAGTAAGAATAATAGCGTGAGCTTTATCAAGAGATTCATAAGAAGTAAACAATTTTTCCTTTTCAATTTTAAGCTCTTTATGCTCCTTTTTTAAAGTCTTGTATTTAACAATCAAATTTTGAAATTCATTTTTCAATTCATCAAAATCACATTGCAATTCATCAACTAAAGAAGAAGTTGAAGAATTAGAGTGTACCTCGTTATTTTCAATAACTCTATGGCCATTAAACCATGTTCGGTTTCTCCTTCTTCGTCGGATGTGGCAAGGAGTTCATCCCAAGTTTTGACATCCGCATTTAGAGCATTCTTTTTCGGGAAAGACTTTTTCTTCTTTTGCTCTTCTTCCATAAGTTTCGGGCAATCGGCTATGTAATGCCCGGATTTCCCGTATTTGAAACATAAATTGTCTCTTGGCTTTCTTGCTTTATTTTTATTAACAAACTTTGCAAATTTTCGAACAAGAGCCACCGTTTCCTCGTCATCTTCATCACTTGCATAATATGAAATATTAGAAGAAGATGCTAAGCCTTTAGGAAGATTTTGCATACCGATTTAGTGGTGGATGATTGGGGATTTTTCCTCTCCTTGAGATAGACTTCATAAATGAGGAGATTTCCCACGAGCTCATTGAATTTGAGTGTTTCGAGATTTTGTGCTTCCGTGATAGCCGTTACTTTCTCGAACCATGACCCGGGAAAAGCATTCAAGACTTTGGTCACTTTATCTTCTTTGGATATGACTTTTCCAAGTGCCACAAGAGGATTGACAATGTTGTCAAGCCTTTCCACCATTTTTGATATGCTTTCACCATCATGCATATTGAAATTTTCAAAGTCTTTAACAAGCATGATTTTTCTTGCTTGCTTAACTTTCTTAGTACCTTCATAGATGGTTTCCAATTTTTCCCATACATCATGTGCCGATCTTATCCCTCTTATGCGATTGTACTCGGTGGCGGTGAGTGAACAATGTAAAATATTCAAGGCCTTACCGTTTAGGGAGAAACCCTTCTTGTCGGCATCATCGAATTCTTTGAAACTTTTGGGGGCCAAGGAGCCGTCCTCCAATTTCTTCGTTGGTTGATCTATGCCTTCAATAACCGCATTCCATAAATCGAACCCGCACCCTTGAAGAAAGCACTCCATTCGGTCTTTCCAAAATGCGTAGTTTTTGGCGTCAAAAAGTGGTGGCTTGTTGGTGGAGGTGCCGGTGGTGAGGTAACTTTCGTTCGTAGCCATGGATTTTTCCTCTTTACTCGCGGTGTGGAACGAGCTAGCGAAAGAGTTTGGCTCTGATACCACTTGTTAGTCCAAGTGGGTACGATAATCTAGAGGGGGTGAATAGATTATGCCGATTTTCCGAACTACGCCCTCTTTTTCGGATGTGAAGATGATAACAAAAATATAAGTGTGGGAAAATAAACAACACACAATGATTTAGAGTAGTTCAACCCACCTAGGGCCTAATCTACTACCACCCCGGTATATCCGAAGTAGATTTCAAAAAGAAAAAAGAATTTTATTAATAGTTACCAAAACTATTACACCACCACCTTTGAAGATTACCACAATCTTCTTACAACACCTTTCAAGGAGATTACCACAATCTTCCTTCACCTATGAAGAGTACCACACTCTTCAACACCTAAAATCACCCAATTGTGTTCTTACCACAAGAACACTAACAAGGATATCTTGTTTTGGATGATTGAAATAAATTCAAGATTACAACTCAATAATGAAGTGTGCAACTTTCAAGTGCAAGTGTAATCAAGAATAAAAAGCCTAGACCTCAAAGTTTGCAAGTGCAAGAGCTTAGGCTATTACAACAAGAATTTGAAATATGAAAGCTAAGAGAAATTTGTTGATTTTCTTGTTGTGTTGTTTGCTTGTGTTGTTATGTATTTTGCTTCAAATCCTTCATCTATTTATAGGAGAGTCTTCAAGATTGGATCTCCAACATAGGCTCCTTCATCTTCACTTTTGTCTACAAAAAGAAGATCACAAGATGCATAAATATAGTACAAAATTATTGAAGTAAATCTTGCTGATAATGGTTGTCCAATGATTTGAATTTTGTTGTAAAAAACATAGGTCAACCGGTCACGTAGAGATAGAAATTTGAAAATAGATCGCACTATTTTACACAGGGGGACCGATCGATGGGGGGTCCGACCGGTCGACCCCCTGTTGGACTGGTCAGCCTTCTCCAAAAATCAATACAGGGAGTTTTGCAAGTTTTGTCCCAACACAGGCACCTCCCTTAAAATTTCCCCGGTTTTGTTTTTATTTCAAGTTTCAACTATCAGGTACGGGATGCCCTATAGGGCGACTGGTTGGCTTCAAAACAGAAGTGTTGTCCAATTTTTTGTCAAAAATAAACTTCAAAAAATACTCCAAAAATTAGTAAAAACATTTTTAATCATTTGGGAATATTTGGACAACATTTATAAACATTGTTTTGGTGTAAAAACATATTTAAAAAAAATCATTAAATCTTGATAAAAATATTTATCTAACACATCCTTGAACTTTCTTGCTCGAGCCCTCGTGACCACAACTGGCACTGTTACTAGGTTTCATCCATGGATTCTCATCACCTCTCGTGCCCAATTAGCTGATATGTTTACTAAATCTCTACCTACATCTCAGTTTGTTGGTTCGTTGTCCAAGTTGGGACTCGCTGATTTCCTCCGTCGTCCCACTTGGGGGCGCTGTTGCCATACATAATACTTAGTCGGGTTATTAGTTAGCTGGTTATTTGTTTACTACTAAAAGCGTGCTTTGTATTTTACGTTTTAGTTTGACAACTGGAGTACATGTAGTATGAATACCCACTACACCTACTATTCACATATGGAACTTTTACACAGCTCAATGGAACAGTTCTTAGCTCGTTTTCTCTCATGCATAATTCTCAGAACTTGATTTTACATTCTTCACAGTAACATTGATGCTACATTGTATGTAGGGCTGACAAAATGCAGCCAGCCCTATTAATTAGTGGGTTGTGGTTGGCCCGACGTCTAACTCGGTCCGACAGTTTTTGTGCATAAATTGCACGCATGGCTAGATTGGGTTAAGCACTTTCATGGCCCGAACAAAATTGGCCCAGACCGACCTGAAATTTTCAAAAAGCCGAATGAGCTAGCTCGGCCCGTACCATTGCTAGCTCTAATTGTATATATGTTGTAGGGATGGCAAAATCACCGTGGGGAACCATCCCCGTTGGTACCCGAATAAATTGGGACGAGGAATCCCCGATTAATTCGGGGATGGGGATTCCCCGCTTTTCTAAAACCGGGGATGGGATGGGGATGATATTTATATCCCCCGTCCCATCCCCGTCCCCATCCCCGCCCCCGATTAGATGAAACGGGGATTCTCCGTCCCCGTTCACCGAAATATATATATATATATGCATTATATTATTAATAGTCTACTAAAAAATAGTTGTTAGTGAGAAGGATTTATGTTTATATTTTTTTTATTTTATTAAATTGTAAAATTAAACCCTAAAACTTATGTGTTTTATATTGTAATGATTTTTAATTTTTAAAATTACAAGACTTTGTATTTTAAAAATTGTTGTATTTAACTCAATTTGTTAAAGTATTTTATATAGTGGAGTTATTATAAGATTAGCTAGTGATTTATGATATTTTATCTAATTTAATTATTAATTATTTTATGTAAAAAAATATATTTTTTTATATTAATAAATACAAAACGGGGACCCCGAATCCCCGCGGGGACCCCGTTCCCCGAACGGGGATTTCCCATCCCCGTACCAGATGCCTAAAATGGGGAATGGTACGGGGATGGTATTTGAAATGGGATTCGGGGACGGGGATGGTATATCCCATACCAGCCCCGTCTCCGCCCATTGCCATCCCTAATATGTTGAGGCTTAGAAAATCGATAATATGCTTGCAAATGAAACAAGTCGCTTGTGAGCTATTTGGAGTTTGACTCGAGAAAATCTTGTTCGAGTTCGCTTAATGAAGCTCGTTAAAATAAATGATCTAAACTCAAGCCTAGGGATATCCAGCTCGTGAGCAGATTCGTTAGTAAGCTCAATGAGCTAGCTCGTATAATTTAAGCTAATAGTTTGGCTTTGATTTTAATTTTTATTTGTTTACTTATAATAAATATAAAATATCTAAATAAACTTATTTGGTTTGATAAGGTCATGGATTTTAGTAGATATATTGTACGTTTTCGAAATCTACAATTTTATTTTATAATAATTTGAAGAATGATTTAATTTATAATTGATATTCAAAGTTTGTTTAGACTCGATATAGCCTGGAAAGTTCGTGAAACATTATTATATTTAATAAATTAAGTTCGAGCTCAACTCGTTAATAAACGAGACAAAGTCAAATGCTCAAAAGCTCACCTCGGGATTGCAATCCTAAATTGACAAGTTACTACATTTTATAAAAAAATATAGTAACCCTTGTTTACTCAATACACAATACATTGGTCACAGCACTCTTGCTAGACGGGAAGGAATATACTCAAGGGAAAAAAAATTTCAAGGATAGCATTTTGTTCTTCCCCAACATCATAAAACCATGTAAAGGTCTCTATTAAGCACATTACATGAATTGGAATGCTTCAAATGCCAACAAACTGTTTTTACTTTTAATTGAAGATAAATTATAAAAAGTAACCTTAAGGTTTAGTCAAATTACGAAAAAATCCAATTATCCTTTGAAATTACAAAGACATCCTTTTGAGATACTACAAACACCAATTTGAGATCTGTATTTTCTTTATAAGTATCATCTCAATATGTGCAATTTATAAAATATAGTGATAATTACAAAAAACCTCTGAGGTTTGAGCTAATTACAAAAAAACCCAAAGATTTTTTAAAATTGCAAAAATCATTGTGGTTTGATCCGTCATACATTTTCCTCCTTCATAAGAACAAAATATTTCAATAACTCCCTTGATATTTGTAAAAATATTATAATTACCTCCTTAAATTTAGAAAAAAGTCAAAAATAAAAGTTTTTCTTTTTTTTTTTTGTAATTTTGAAACATCTCTAGTTTTTTTTTTTGTTTGAAATTAGTCAAAAGCTGGGGTTTGTTTTTGTAATTATCCCTAAAATAAAAGCAAATGTCATGTGGGTATTTGTAATGTGTAGTTATTTGTAATTTGAAAGATAACAGAAGCATTTTGTAATTGACATGGCCTGAGTCCTCCCCCTTTCCCCAAAAAGATGCCTATTCTCGAGATTCAACATATGTATTAGTATAGTAGCAAAGCTAAGATTGCAATGGAATCGAACTTGAATTTTTTTGGATGATA
Source organism: Rehmannia glutinosa (assembly GCA_016081115.2). Lineage (NCBI taxonomy): Eukaryota > Viridiplantae > Streptophyta > Magnoliopsida > Lamiales > Orobanchaceae > Rehmannia > Rehmannia glutinosa. The sequence goes on along the minus strand of CM071936.1, from coordinate 87,443,202 downwards.
ATGCAGACATTGATTGATCCACGATAATGCCTATCATGTCATTCAAAAATAGCCAGGAATCTATAAGGGTATGTTTGGTTAGCATTCCCCAGAAGTCAACTTTCCTAATTTCTTCCCCCAATCACCAACCAAACATTACATTACGCTTCCCGATGCATTTATTTACTAATACACACATTTCCCAATACATCATATCAAACTCCACTTCCCCCAATCACCTCCAAAAACTTCCCCAATCACCCCAATCACTAAACAAACATACCCTAAAAATCCACAATTATAGGGATCACGCATCATACACGTGTCAATCCTGATGGTTTTGCAATATTACAACGATAATATGACTAAAATGAGCAATTTTAACACTTAGGGAACCAAATGAAAATTTTGAAAACAAACAAGACCAATTTTGACACTCGTCTAACTTACAGGACTTTGCAATTTTGCGTTCGAATTTTTAATTAAAAATCTTATATGTTGAATGTTTCAGTGACCCATGTATCTTGAATAATACAATCCGTTGGCAGTCATATATCGGCAAAAGAAGTAACAAAAATAAAGATCTTAAGAGCATCTCTTGTGATTTATCTCAATTTGGAACAAGAATCTTGCTCCAGCACTGCACCAAAACCTGCGGTATTTTGAATATATGAACAATTTTATGCCAGAAATATGAAAATTAATGCTTTAGTATATGAAAATATGTACTAAAATATAATATTATGGAATGTTCGTTTTAGTGCATAATTTATTGAAATTGTTGGAGATGGAGTGCATATTTTGCACTAATCTATACTTATTATAAAAGTGTGAATAGGTTTTAAGATTTCTTGAAAATTTTAAATTGCTAAAAAATTTCTTATGGTAAAGTTAGCTTTAAGGGTAAAAAAGTAGTTTTCTATAATGATTTTGCTTTTATTAGTTTAATAATATTGACAAGTGTCTCTTTATATTCCAAACCCTTCTTATATGATTAGTTTTAATTTTAATTCTTAGAATATTTTAAATTTTAAGATAATATTCATTTTATATTATACTAGATATCGAGAGCTTTCCAAACATATGCCATAAGCACATATAAAAGATTTCATATCAGAGAATTTTAGCCATTTAAAGTTGAGTATTATGCAAAATGTACATATATAATATCTTTCTTTAATTTTATAAATAAATAAATACATCAAAAAATAAAAAAGAGTATGAATTTACAAAAAAATGAATAGAAAAATAAATGAATAAAATAATTACTTTTATTGAGAGAATTTTAGCCATTTAAAGTTGAGTGTTATGCAAAATTTACACATATAAATCTATACATCAAAAAAGAAAAAAAAAGAGATGAATTTACAACAAAATGAATAGAAAAAATATATAAATAAAATAATTAATTTTATATTATTCAAAATAAATAGCAGGACAAATTACATTTTCTAAACTTCACTATTGGTTGAAAATATTCATATAATAATAAATTTATCATCTATCACACATCCTTAAATTGTGAGATAATAGTTTTTTTAGTTGGAGTAAATGATATATTTTTTAGTATGGGAAGATGGGAATTTGTGACTATTAAAAATTTCAAGAAATTTTATGTTTTTCCTTAAAAAATAATTAGTTTTTAAGATAAGTTAAATAATATTTTTACTAGAATTTTGAATAATTATTATTTTGTTTTTAAGATTTATTCATTAATTTATATGTATGTTTCCCGTAATAATAGATATACGGTTTAACATGATTTAGATTCAATTGTCAGTTTATTTTATTCATGTATACTTTTGATAAAAAAAACTCGACCATTATGACAATGTAAAGTAGAATTTGAAAAATAAATATATTATAAGTAAATACTCTGAGATTTTAAATCTCAAGGTGAGTGGATGAGATATGAGTAATATTTGTTTAATTTTTATTATTCATAACTGTATATTTATTATTTTTTTACCTTTTTAAGGATTGACTTATTTCTATTGTAAAATTAAATAAATAAAAAATAAAAGAAAAATGATTTTACTGCAAAAAATTACAATAACAATCCCTAATATTTTGGAAATCAGCCATGTTGAGGCCCAATTGGATAAGCAGGAGGATGTTATGGGGGATTTTTTTGAGGCCCACACACTAAGCCCATTAATAATTCAAGCAGCCCCACTCTCCCAGCCCACCCAACCTTTGCGGTCCAGCCCCAAACACCCTCATCCTCAGCGCCTATCCAGCAGCCCATCAACACCATCATCCCTGCAGCCCATCACAACCCCCCCACGGCAACTCAATCATCCTCTGGCCCAAACATGGTTGAATTCGAACAGCAGCAGCAACAAAACTCTTCAGTTCAATTGCAGAAGGAAATTGGAAATATGGAAAAGCTTCGTTCGAACAATTCCACAACAATAAATGATTGCAATTTGGAACACGACGCTGGAAAAAAAGTCACTGTGCAGACAACCTTAATCATTCAAAAAAGCCGGACAACCCAAAAAAATTTGGAGCGAAAAAATTTCCCAAGACACCAAAAAAAGGGAAAAAATCGGGGAAAATTGTTCATACTCTTTTAGCTAAAGGAGGGAGCCAACGACAACAAAATCAATCAGGTGTTTCCGATTCCTATTCTCATTCTAATTGTTAATTATGTCGATTAATTTTTTAACGTGGAATGTGAGAGGTATTGCTAATCCGGGTAGCCAACGTCATTTGCATGCTTTAATTAATCGTTACAAATTGCCTTTTGTTGCACTTTTGAACCTATGACTTTGCCTGAGTTTAGTTTCTATTGTCGTAGATTTGGCTTTGATAGTGGCTTGAGTAATTGTTCTAATCATATTTGGATTATGTTTGCTGCTCACTTACATTTTGACGTCCTTGCCGATCATGCGCAATTGTTGCATTGTAGGGTGACATCTGCCTTATTGCCTCAGCCTATCTTTCTGACTTTTGTGTATGCTAAATGTGATAGAGTAGCTAGATACGATTTATGGGATAAATTACGTGACATTGCGATTAGTATGGAGGGGTTACCCTGGCTTGTTAGTGGTGACTTTAACATTTTTCTGCATGATCACGAGAGGATAGGTGGTTCTACTGATAGGTCGGATGAGATGCTTGATTTTGCTTATATGATTGCAGACTGTGAGTTAGTCGATGCGGGATGTGAGGGGCCCATCTTTACTTGGGCTAGAGGTGGGCTTCAGGAGAGACTTGATAGGGCTTTGTATAATGAACATTGGGCTGATGTGTTTACTTCTTCTGTTGTTACGCATTTATCTCGTGTTCGCTCTAATCATGCTCCTTTACTTATATCTTGTCAGTTTTTACCGTTTGTGTCACGATCTTCATTTCGATTTCAGCATATGTGCATACGTCACCATACTTTTTTGCAGGTGGTCAAAGAAGCATGGGGGCCTCCCACTGGTTGTTTTGGGATGAGGAGCTTGCAGCACAAACTGAATAGGGTCAAGCGCACACTCAAGGTTTGGAATTATCAGACATTTGGTAATGTTTTTGATAGGGTTAGGGATCGCGGATGATGCGGTTTACGTGGCTCGGGCCGCGTATGATAGTGATTCTTCTCCGACTCACCGGCCGAGCTACATCGCTGCGTGGTGAGTCGAGCTACGCCGAAAATGGAGGAAGACTTTTGGCGCGAAAGTGCTTAAAGTGGGCGATTGAGGGGAACGAAACATTAGGTTCTTCCATGGATTTGTTAAACAGAAGAGGTGTGTCGCTAGAATCCATTCGATTGACGATAAGGGTGTGACAATCACACGAGGATTACGAGATCCGTAAGTCGGTCCATTTTCCAATCTCTGCGACTTAGATTTGGAGTATCTGACTCCCCTTGTTGATGAGTTCTTCCCCCAGCCTCCTGATTCTGTTAATTTTGAGGGTCTTTGTGCTATGCCTACGGTTAAGGAGGTCCGTGATGCGGTGTTTGGGATTGATCCGTCTAGTGTCTCGGGGCCGGATGGCTTCTCATCGATGTTCTTTCAGCACTGTTGGGATTTGGTCAGACCTGATGTTGAGGATGCTGTGATTGATTTCTTCTCTGGAAATCTCATGTCGTCCACGTTCACAGCTACCTCCATAGTCCTCATTCCAAATGTTCCTCACCCTCGGAAATGGACTGAGTTTCGGCCGATTAGCTTGTGTAATGTGACGAATAAGATTATCTCGAAGATTATGAATGCGCGATTGGTCTCGATTCTGCCATTGGTTATCTTGATGAATCAGAGTGGTTTCACCCCCGGACGTATTATCTCGGATAACATATTGCTTGCGCAGGAGCTTATCCATGATATCAACTTCGCTACGGATGTCCCTAATGTGGTGATGAAGCTGGATATGGCAAAAGCTTATGATATGGTGTAGTGGGACTTCTTGTATCATGCCATGATTAAGATGGGATTCCCCTTTCGGTGGATTGATATGGTTGGTAGTTGTATTGAGCATTGCGGCTTCTCAGTTCTGGTTAATGGTACCCCCTCTGGATATTTTCCTTCGACTCGGGGACTGAGGCAGGGGGATCCTCTATCTCCTGCTTTGTTTGTTCTGGCGGCGTAGTATTTATCCCAGGGGTTGGATTCCATTATTAGACGTCACTGGGATATGATTTATCAGACGCGACGGGGTTTTCCGGTGACTCATTTGGCCTATGCTGATGATGTTGTTATCTTCACTAGGGCGTCTGACGATGGCCTCGTCACGTTGAGGCACTTTCTGGAGCACTATTCTCTTTACGGCTGGTGGTGGTCGTGTCCGAAGAGTAGATTCTTTCGCCCTACGTTACATTGACGGTACCGGGAGCACATGGTTCATGGTGGCGAGGCTTCGTTCGCGATGACTTGCCGATGACTTATTTAGGTGTCCCTTTGTTCAAGGGGCGAATGACGAAAGAGCTCTTCCTCCCAGTGATTCAGAGGATGTTGGATAGAGTTGTTGGGTGGTCGCATCGGCATCTCTCCTTTGGTGGTAGGCTCGCTCTTATTCGAGCACGCTAATGGCCACCCCGTTGCATATTCTTGGTCATGTCATGCGCCGCCAAAGACGATTCTGCGGCGATTGGAGCGAGATCATGGCTAGATTCTTCCGGGGATCCTATGCGGGACGAAAGAAGACTCATTGGATTAGTTAGGATATTATATGCCATCCTATTTACGAGGGGGGTTGGGGTTGCGCCGACTTTCGGATATTGTTGACGCCTTGATTACAAGTTGTGGTGGAGGTTACGCGAGGGCCACTCGTTGTGGGCTCAATTCTTGATCGGCAAATCTTTATTCAATGGGCTTCGGTCTCCCGTAGAGCCTCTGTAACACATAATCATAGTCACCAATGGAGCGCTTGAGGCGGATCGGTATTCGAGCCCGGGAGTGGATTTTCTCGGTCTATTGGCGGGGGTAACCATGTTAGTTTACGGATGATACTTGGTTTGGGCATCGGCCACTTGCGATCATTGTTTGGATCGGCCGTTAGATCATATGATGGTTGATTGGTTCATTCGCGATGGTATGTGGGATAGAGATAGATTGTATCGGTCTTGGTCTCCGGATGTGGGCTTCTTGAGATCTCATTGAGGATATATCCGGGTTTCGATTCTGCTTTGAGAGGGTCCAAGATATCATGCGGTAGATGTTTACCTCTCATGGTGGGTTCTCTCGTCTTACGCTGGGATTCTCTCCGGGGTAGAAATGTTCGAACCTTCGTATGGTGCCATTTGGAATGATGCTCTTATTCTTACTATCTCTATATTCCTTTGGCGCCTCCTTCGTAATCGTCTTCCCGGATATCAAGCTTTAGGCACGTGGCACTTCTCTTGCCTCACGTTCTTTGTTGTTGCTCGAATAATCCACATTCATCTCCTCAGGTCGAATCTATCCCTCACCTCTTTTTGATGAATGATACTGTTCAGTCCATGTGGAATCACTTTCTTCCTTAGTTTGACACTACACTTCCACACACCACTAATATGATATTGTTCCTTTCATTTTGGAGGAATCGCACACACGGATCACACACGAGGCACTTGAGTTTCTTGGTTCCCTGCTTGATTTTATGGTTTGTCTGGACGGAAAGGAATAGTATCAAACATCGACACCTTTCTTTCTTAGCATCCCACATTATTTGGCAGGTGGAGCGGTATCTCTGGATTCTTGTTTCGGTCGGCGTCGAGCCCTTGCCCGGATTATTGGTCCGATGCTTCCCTACTTGTTGGCTTTTTGCGGGGAGTGCTCTACCACGGGTTCCGCGCAGTGAGGATTGTGATTTGGCGAGCCCCTCGGTCTCCTCGGATCAAGTGAACACGGATGGTTCGTTTGATCGGGACACTTTGATTCTTTGGTGGAGGGATTGATTCGAGATCATTTGGGCAGACTTATGTTGGCTTTTCATTGTTCTCTCCAGGCGGTGTCTAGCTTTCATGCCGAGCTTCTAGCGCTGGAGATGGGACTGCGGCATGCCCGTCAGTTTTCACTACATATCTGGATCGAGTTGGACGCAGCAGCGGTGGTCACCACGATCATATCTGGTTGCCTTGGCTCTTGGCAGGTTCAACACACCCTGATTCGCATTCGGAACATGCTGAGGGACCTTCAGTATTCGATTTCCCACATACACAGGGAGGGGAATCGACCAACGGATCATCTAGCGGAGTTAGGAGCTGCTGTCCTTGGTAGTCACATTGTTTATGAGGGCACGACTTCTCACCATCTGCTATCACTTATTCGGATGGACCAGTTGGGGTATCCGAGCTTTCGATTCTGATAGATCATTGGTTTCCATTGTATTTTAGATATCTCATTATGATAGTCTTTCTGGATGTCGTAGTGATAGGTCATTTGTATGTTGATTTCCTCCCGCCGTGACGGGACATGACATTGTATGATACTTTGATTATTTGATCTACAGGTAGGGGATCACGCCTCAATCCCCCACCCCCGGGGTGTTATTTTGCTTAAAAAAACAACAACCAATACTAAGAGTTTTGATGCCAATTTGAAAAATTGGTTCCAAGAAAAAACAATGTAAGGGAACTAACTTTTTTAACATTTATTATGCACTTATTGTAACACCCCATAAATTATTTGATATTTGGGATAGTGATTTTTGGCCTTTTATGATTTTAATTTTGGTTTAACATAGAAATTCTATTTTATTATTGTAAGCCCAATGATTATTACATTGATAGGCCTGTTTTATAAGCCCATTTTATTAAAGCCTATATGTGTATTTTATTTTATTTGAAAATCTGCAGAATTTTTATCGAAAAGGAGTCCTTTGAAAATTTTATCAGATAGAAAAGAATTTTATTGGTACATATCCAATAGATTTAACCTAATACATGGCCTAATACAATTAGAACTCTCAAGCCTAAATACTTATATATTTTTCTCATATCTTCACACTTTTACAAATCTCACATGTACGCCACAAACTTTCTGTCAAACCCCAGCAACTCATAAATCTTTTTCTCCAGTCTCTCGTTCAATCCCCAACTTCACAATCAAGGTAAACAATTCAACAATTTTTCGGTTTTCCGTCATAGTCTAGTCCTATTAGCAACCTGCAACCATCAGCTCCACCCGAACCAAACCACCACAAAAATTACAAATCACGGTCCCAAATACTCACCCTTCTACTTCCCGAATTAGAAACCCAAGAAGCCGTACCCAAAGCCCCGAAACCCGAAAACCTAAACTAGAAACCCAGGAACCCAAACCGGCTGCCGTCTCTATCTCCGCCGTGTTGCGCAGCCGTGCTGCGTCGCCATTGAAGAGAGAGGCAGAGAGATAAGAGTTTGAGTGAGAGAGAGATAACGTGAGAGAGAAAAGTTTTGTTTTAGGAAGAAAATCTGAATAATTTTTGGGAAGATGAAAAATGAATTTTTCTGATACTTTGTATGTGACAGGCAGAGAGTTGAGGTTGAGAGAGGGAGGTACAAAGATATGAGAGATAGAGGAAGGAATTGAAAAAAAAAAGAGAGAGAGATTAGAACAGGGTGTGAGAGAGACCGGCGGATTGTTGGAGAAGAAGAAAAGAAAATGAAAGGCTGCAAGTTGGGTTGTTCAATTGATTGAGGATTTAATTCCACCCATCTTTCTAGAAATCTCGATTTGGCCCCTCCATACTTCTAAGTTCTCAAAATAACCCATTTACTTCTCTAATTGACTGATTTTGACTATCATTCAATTCATTTCCCATTCTTCTTTCCGTAATTTAAATCATAAAGCCATGTATTAAGTTAAATTTATTTTGATGTGTAGGAAATGATACTTTCAAGGTCTAGGATTTTTCGAACTCAAGCAATTCAATATTTTTCAAGTTCACGAACTGCATTTTAAGGTGGGGTTTACTGCTTATTGTCTACTTTAAATGCCTTGTTATGATTGTTATATGTATGAGCACGTTAAACATGACATGACACGAAGGTACTTAATTGTACATCACGAAGGTACTTAATTATACAAACATGAACGTACTTAATTGTACACCCACAGTTAGCCCACGGGCTTGTTTGATCAAACCATGAAAATCATAGGTGTGTATGCAATGATGATTATGCTTGTGTATTTGATTTAGACAGTGCGTCCCCACTGAGTTGTTGATAGCTCACCCCTTTCATTAACAAATTTTCAGGTTAGGAGTCCGGCGTGGCACGTGGTGGATGGATGCGATCGGAGTCATGCAAAGTTTTCTTTTGAATTTTATTTTAATTATTGAGAGTTTTTCAAACAATGTTTATTGTTCAAATTTTTCTTTGCGCATATGGATTATAGTATAATGTTTTCTTTAGTACAAATTATTTATTTTCCTTTAAAGTTAAATTTAGTAGGCTATTTTTCTATAATTGTGAGATATTTATAACTCTTTTATTTAGCGAAAAATTTATCCATATTTTCGCTCTTTATGAAAAATCGGGGCGTTACACTTATTTTTTTTTATGGATACACCATTTGACCTTTCAAATCCTATAATTTAGAATCATTTATCAATTTTAATAATATATCATTGCATATTATTTTAGTTAAATAAGCCCAACAAATATGATAATAAAAACATGAAATTAACTATAAAAAATATTTAAAAGGATAAATATGTTTTCTCAAATTTAAGGAAATGTAATTATAAATTATGTTTTCATATGGAGGTGTAGAGAGCAGGAAAAAAATTAATTTTGATTATATTTTTCTTGGCATAATAAAATTTTAATTAATTGGATGAAAAATCTAACAGGTTTGGATAAAAAGAAACTAAGTTATTTTATTGCAACAAAATATTTTAGTTTTACATTATAAATAAGAAGTTAATATGACTTTTAATAATCTTATTCTATTTTACATATCAGGAATTTTAGATTGAAACTATTGTTCTTATTTAAGCTCTTCTATTTTATGATAGTTTTTTTTATATACTTATATAGAGGTGTATTGGTTAAAAAAACTACATCAATAAACAGACTTTGATTTACAAAAATTAAAATTAATATAATAATTTTAAAGAAATTTAAATAAAATACAGTTAAAATTGGTATATGTATATATATACTATTGTAAGAATGGTAGAAGAAATATTGAAGAAAAATCACTTACGTATGTATAATTTAACATTTATGACAACACTTATTTTTGCTTAAAACTTATATACACCCTTAATAAATTTTATAAGTTTAGGAAAAAAGATATGTATTATATTATTCAGGTAGTGAAATAATCTAACTTAACAAAAAAAAAATGTAATATGATATGAAATCAAGAATCAAAATCTGAAAATGTTAAAGAAGTATATATATCTATATGCTAAGAAAAATTAAAAAATAAATTAATAATCTGATATTTATATCATAAGTACATATTTCCTAATCTACATGTTGATATGTTAATCTTTTACTTAAAAAATATATTGTATTAAATTATATTCTATATTCTATAATTTTGTTGTAGAGCTCTGAATGATGGATTATTCTTTGGATATGCTCCATTGGATGGATTTTTAGAATGTAAAGTGATTTTTTTAAAAGAAAACAATACGAAAGACGTAATTGAGGTCCTTCATATTATTTATTTCAATGTATTAATTAATAATTTTTACTGTTATTGAATTTGTCATTACTATATTACATAACTAATTTTTTATATAAGAATTAATTAGAATAATTATTAATCACATCAATACACTCAATAATAAAAAATTATGTGGAAACAATAAATTTATGATGTCGTGTATGCTTTAACTGATAATAGAATGAAGCATAACTATTATTATTCTCTATGATGTGGTTCTGTCGTTTACTTGATATGTAAATGTGACTATTCTTTCAAACTGAATCAATTTATTGACCGTTTTCAATTACAATTGATTAGTCTATTTTATCATTATTTCTATTATATAAATAATTAATCTAATCATGGAGAACATGAGAAAAATTGGATAATAGTCAAGTAGTTAAGACTCTTATCCCAGCTACAGGTGTGTGAATTGATTCTCATCATCTCTCCCCTCCTAACATGTATACTTAATTATAAAAAAAGGAGAACATGAATCAAAATATTACGGGAACTAAGCTTCTAAATATAATATGGAATTTTACTTTTTCATCGTTCTTAACAAAACAAGCACATGTGGTGAATGAAAAGTTGAATCTTGTAGTCAAACTGAATTAAAAGATAACACCCATTAGGAAATAGAGTAAAAGAGAAATGCATCCATACGTCAACCAATTATGCTCGGGCTAAAAGTGCATTAAAATAAATTGCAAAAAAAACCCCAAAACTAATTATGAAAAATAAGTAGACACCCAAAAAATAAACAAGAAATGCATTAATTTAAAACGAATTCTTGGAATATATTTTTTTGATTTATATATAGATTGCTCATTAGTTTTTTGATATCCATTGTACTTTGTTAAGCGATAATATCATTTAAGTATCATGTTTTTAGTTCAAAATATCTTAACCATATTTCACCAATAAATAAGTTTAAATTTAGTCATTCACAAACTTTCTTTTATGATCAGAATACATGAATGACATTTCTTATAAATACAAATAATATAATAAAAATCGATTCCAATTTATAGATTTAATTTGAATTAAATTACTAAACTATTTGGTTCACATGCAACGCACGTTCACCTTACTAGTATAGTACAAAATATGCCTTAAAATGGTGCAAAGTGCCCAAGATGGTCTAAGATACTGGTCCTAAACCAGCAAGAGAAACAACAAAAATGAAGAATACAGAAATGGAAAAATGAAATAGAATAAACAGAGATAGTATTCATGAATCAAATAGTACCGTGCATTTTTCATCTCAATCAATGAAGCTAAGTGGTGGGGGTAAAAATGACATTTAACTATTTAATATATAATTCAGTTTATACATTAATTTAATAATTTCTCAATGGGATCTTAATGGAATAACCCAGCCCAGAGGAGTCCGGGACTGGCCCATAGGCTGATTTCTCCTACACGGCCCACAGGGCGAATCTCCCAGTTATAAAAAGGTCACTCATATTCATATATAAGTATAATCTGTCTCATAACTCTCTTAACGCATTTAATGCAATATTTGTTTACTGTTTTAATTATTCTATCGATCACCGTGCTGACTTGAGCGTCGGAGGGGCTTCCATGGACAACCCCCGGGCCATCTAATATTTGTGCGTGTGTGCAGGCAAGTTCCCAATCGAATGATTTCCAGCTTCCGGAGAAGAAGACTTGAAGATTTCCCCCTTGGGAAGAAGGATTTTATCAGCACCATTGACTTGAAGTGATCTACCCTAAAAAGCAGCATCATTTTGGCGTCGTCTATGGGAAACATCCAAAGCACACGGAGATGCAAACTCGATTGCAAGCACGTGATGTCGGATCTCAAGCTACAGGCCGTGGGGCCGGAGATCAGCAAGAAGAGCGACCGCCTGGAAGACATGGTCCAACCCTCTCCCCATGGAGGAGTGTCGCCCCCTCCTCCGTTTGAAAGAGAGGCGCCGCCTCCTCCTCTGGAGGGGCTCCGTCCGCCGAAGAAATTCACCTAACTCGATAGGCTTTACAATCTTTGTTGGAAAAGACTACCCGGAAAACAGTCCAAGACACCCCGCACCATGCTCCACCAACGGACAACAATCAACACTCAGTGGGAGTAGGCGAAAATGATAACATCAAACCGGGGGAAGATCCAAAAGAGGATGGAGGGGCAACGATGGGGAATGCCCCGAGACACCAGTCGGAACCCCCGTGGGCACACGATCACCCTCAAGTAGGGAAGTCGAGAGCTCCCCACGTTAGCTAGGGTAACTCCAGGGCATAACCGTAATAAGAAGAAGTCCCTTCAGCCCAAACGTGCTAGCGGAGTCTCTCCCTTCGGGGATAAAGACTTCCAATCTCCCGAAATACGATGGAACGAGAGACCCATAAGTACACTTGGACAAATTTTATGCTAAGGCCGACTTATAATACATGACAGACACGGTCTATTGCAAGATTTTCATGACCACCCTGAGGAAAAGAGCTTTCTCTTGGTTCAACCAACTCCCGGTTGGATCTATTGACGGGATGGACAAGCACACTGATAGCTTCATGCATCAATTCTCCATCAACAGGAAAAGGCCAAAGATCATTGCTCATCTTTTCTAGATAAAGCAGAAGAACGAAAAGCCCCTGAGAAGCTATATGAAGCACTTTGTGGAATGGGTCGATGAAGTAGCCAATGTGCAACATGAAACTCTGTTGGGGATTTTGCAACAAAATATCCGTCAAGGAAGATTTAAGGAGTCCATAATAGGCAAACCCCTGCCTCTCTGGAAGAGTTAGTTGACCGGGCTGAGAAGCATATTCGGGTGGAAGAAGCCACCAAGTCTGATGTAGGCCAAAAGAGAAAGACAAGAGAAGAAGAAAAATCAAGTCCCAAGAGGGACAACAAGGACTCAAGTATAAGGGAAGTCAAACATAAACACACCCCGTTAAATGCACCCCTGAATTGAAAGTCATGTACGCGGCCTAAAGGCAAGGAACTAGGGACAATCCAAGCGAGCTCAATCTAATGAAAAAAGGGTACGCTATGGAAAGATGTTTCCATCTGAAAAAAGAGATTGACCGACGCATCCAGAAGGGCCATCTGAAGGACTATGTGGATCAGAGCAAGTTTTGCCGTGATCCAAGGCCGCACAAAGCAGAAGCAACAAACCAAGACTGAAAATGAGAGGAGTTTGAACTCCCCCAGTATGCAGCTCACAGTGCGCCTAGACCCTCTCCAGGGGGCTTCAGTATTTCATTTATGTTTCCTTTATTTAGTGTCTCTTAAGATGTCAGACTACTTAGTTTATTTTTCCGGCATTTAAGTTGGGTATCTGCGTATTTCTTTCTTTGCCAAGGCAATCAAATTATGAATAAACTTCTTGTTTTCTATCCAAATATGTGCAATACACTCACATGGATGGTAACTAATAACTTATGGACAGGGACTTCCCTGAAGCTAAGCAGCAACTAGTCGAGTCACAAGGACATCGGGAGATACCCATAGTGAGGTAGCTTCACGCTATCGAGGATCCAAGAGGTCGCCCATAGTGAGGTAGCTTCACGCTATCCAGGACCCTCATTAATACCCATAGTCAGGTTGCTTCATGCTATCCAGTGTCCCCGGAGGTCGACCATAGTGATGTAAGTCCAAGCGGCTACGATAATCTAGAGGGGGGGTGAATAGATTATCTCCATCTTTTCGATTTCGCCCTCTTTTTCGAACCGAATGCTCAAGACAATAATAAAGGTGCGGAAAGTAAACAACACACGTCGATTTAAAGAGGTTCAACCCACCTAGGGCCTAATCCTCTACCACCCCAGTATCTCCGGGATGGATTTCAAAAGAAAAAAGATTTTATTCCAAAATTAATACAACACCTTACAACATCACCTTGAAGAGCACCACACTCTTCTACAACACCACCTTTGAGATTACCACAATCTCTCTTGAAGATTACCACAATCTCCAACGGCACCTTGTGAAGATTACCACAATCTTCAACCTTGAAGAATACCAAATTCTTCAATACCTCAAGAGCACCACACTCTTGAAACACCTATCACCTAGATCACCCAAGTGTATTCTTTCCACAAGAATACTCACAAGAATGTCTTGTGTTGAATGATGACAAAAATCAAGATTACAACTCAATAATGAATATTACAATTTGAGTGCAAGTGTAATCAAGAAATAAAGCCTAGACCTCAAGATGTGAAAGTGAAATACTTAGGCTATAAATACAACAAGAGTGTTGAATATGAAAGCTTGGAAATTTGTAGATTTCTTGTTGTGTATTTGCTTGTTTTTGTGTTGTTTCTTGTGTCTTTAATTCATCCTCTATTTATAGGGAAGTCTTCACCAACATAGGCTCCCAACATAGGCTCCTCTATCTTCACTTTTGTCTACAAAAAGAAGATCACAAGATGTAGAAATATTGTACAAAATTATAAAGCAAATCTTGCTGATAGAATGTCCAACGGTAAAAATTTTGCTGTCAAAAGATTACACAGCGCGACCGGTTGCCCTGTATAAGATTTTGAACGTTTTGAAAAAGATAGTGCGATCCAGGTACGGGTCGTCAGGGGGGTCGACCGGTCGACGGGGGGGTGCGACCGGTCGCCCTAGGGTGCGACCGGTCGACCTCACCCTTGACCGGTCCCCCTCCTTCTTTTTTTCACAAAATTTGTTTCTGTTTCATTTTTTCAACTCTTCAGGTACCGGTCGACCTCCAATATTAAATGTTGTCCGATTTTTATCAAAAATAAACTTCAAGAAATACTCCAAAAAATTAGTAAAAACATTTTGAATCACTTGGGAGTATTTTGACAACATTTATAAACATAGTTTTGGTGTAAAAACTAATTTAAACAAAACCATCAAAAGTGTTGTCCATTTTTATCAAAAAATAAATTCTAAGAAATACTCCAAAAATTAGCAAAAACATTTTAAATCATTTAGGAGTATTTGGACAACATTTATTATCATTGTTTTGGTATAAAAACTCATTTAAACATAATCATCAAAATATTGACAAAAATATTTATCTAACAAACTCCCCCTTTTTGATGATTACAAACCAAAACAATTTTAGGAAGTTGATTTTAAAACAAAACAAGTTTTCCGGTCTAAAACATCAATCCATTATAAGCAAGATTTATCATAAGTACAAACACACAAGGATAGGAGCAAAGATTTTTCAAAATCATTTAAGCACAAGCTTCCCCTATCAACATGCATAGCAAGAGTAAGTATAGAAGCAACAACTAAAAGCTAAAAGCTTAGCTTATACAACTTAAGCTTGAATTCCATGAGCTTATAAGCTCCCCCTGTCACAAGACATTATTAGTCAAGCATAAAAGTTCATAATACATCAAAAGGACTAAGTATAATCCACAACTTATGGCTTTAAGGAGCCATAGCTTATAGCTTCTTTCCATAGCTTATAGCTTCTTTCATGAGCTTATATTAGCTTCTTCGAGCTAATAAGCTTATAACCTGTTTCTCCCCCTTTGGAATCATCAAAAAGAATGTTAGCACGATAAAAACATCATATATTCATATCAAAGTGCGCAACTTAACCAATATATCGAGCTATTTGAACATTGAAGCTTATAGACCAAATAGGAGGGAAAAGTCGATCATACGACTTGTAGAAGCTTATGAAAACACATTTGATTTGCAAAACATGATCTCTATAAATATATAAGACATTTGTAATTGAGAGAATCATGTAGGTGATGAATTTTTCATTGAAACGTTTTATCGAACACTTGGCGGGCGTCAAAAATAGAAGAAGATATATATAGCCCTTGTAAATGTAATCAAGCCAAGTTTTTCATCACCAAAAGCAATTTTACAAATATCATCCATCAACAATCATCATGCTCAACTCAAATATATAAGAATTTCATCAAGAAATATACATATAAGCCAAGTTCTCAAGGGTTCAACCCAATTGAGATAAAGGAGTAGAATTATTACCATTCAATTGGTAAAGATGAGCAATGATGATGATAATCGAGCTAGATAATCCCCAAAATATGTAATTCATGCAACAAAACACATTTGAAGTGAAATGTGTGTGCAAATTGCAAAGGGGTCGAAATAGAGTGAAATAAGCCAAAATGGCTGAGTCTGGAAAACAGAACTGATTATAACCAAAAAACCACTCAGGGCGACCGGTCCAGGGTATGGGCGACCGGTCGAGCTGGTGGGCGACCGGTCGGCCCAAGCCCTGGCAGCCCACTGTTTTGGTCATGTTTTGAAAATCCGAAATTTGATCCAAAAATTCGATTTTTTGCCCCTAAGTTTTAAAAATGTGCAAAATGCAAACGTAGACCTCATTCAATATACATTGTGTCATAATCAAGCTCGAAATGAGGTAAAAGACTCGGCGATTAACGAAACAAAAGTCCGCGAGTTAACTTTGAGACGGAATTAAACACATCTCAATTTTACGCAATCCCTTTTTAAAACGAACGTAGAATCTCAATATGTTTAGTTTGATTATAACAAACCATATTTGAAAATTTATTTTCACCGGATTTGTTATCCCGAAAAATGTAAACATTTAAGAACTTTGGATACACAAGTCATAAGAAGAAGTGCCTTTCAAACATTTGAAAATTTCTTTTAACGGCACTTTAATGAGATTTGTTGGGATAGTTTTTTTGAAGTCGAGCATATAAACATAAGGCATATAGAATGTCGAGTCTATAAGAATAATAAACGAAAACATACCTCGAGCTTGTTTGTCAATCAATATGCCTTCCTCAGTCTTTGTCAATCTTTACATTGGTAGCCATAGAGGTTGAGATAATTCTTCCTTCTTCAATGCTTAACTTCTTCAAAGGTTCTATTGTATACTTTGATTGTGAAATATAATCACTTTCTTGGCATTGTTTAACTTGAAGTCCAATGAAGAAATTTGAGATCCCCCATCATGCTCATCTTAAGTATACCTTGCAAAAACTTAGAAAATATCTTGCACAAATATTCATTAGTAGCACAAAAATAACATCATCAACATAAATTTGCACAAGTAAACAATTTTGCTCTTTTTCAAATAGTGTAGTATCAACTTTACCTCTTGTAAAACCATTTCGCAAAAAAATGATCTAAGTCTATCATACCATGCACGGGGTACTTGTATCAACCGTACAAGGACTTTTATAAAAATCATATGGCCTAAAATTTTAAACTCCGATAGACTTCTATTTGAATAAAACCATTTAGAAAATTGGATTTAACATCCATTTGGTAAAGCTTGAAATTTTCTCAAAACATGAATGGGCAAGTGAAGTGTGAATAACCAAGGATGCAAATGTATCATCAAAATCAATACCTTCTTATTGACAATACCTTAGAGCTACTAACCTTGCCTTGGTTATCAAGCTTGTTAAAAAATTTCTGCAAAATCTTAACAAGTAATTTTGCACAAGAGCATAGTAATATCGAATGATAGAGACACTATAACAAGTAACACATACTATGCTTTAAAACAATTTATCACGAGTTTCATACAACGTGTAAGTTCAAATAAGCTTATAGGAAGCTATATAAGGTCTTTTTTGAAATTTGAAAAATTCAAGAACATATAGTTGAGACCTCATTTACAATAAGCATATGAACAAGAGTTTTGACAAAACAACCAAAAATAATGGCATTTATATGTGCAATAAAATGCATAACTTAAGAAAAGGATAAAAATCAAATGTTCAATTAAAACAAAGTATAATCCTTTACAAATCTTGGATAAAACAAGCTATGTCAAAAAAATGCCTTTCAAAAAATCAAAACATCTCTTAATGGCACTTGTATAAAATAAGCACATAGGCATATGACACAACATGTATCGAGTCTATGAGATGAATAACAATAAATAGCGTACCTCGATAGTTTATGTTTCTCTTGTCAAATAATGAGTGGATAACCATTGACGAATATATAAAAATCCTACACAATTCTTAGAACAAGTCTTGCACACAAGAATAATTGTAATAGTGTAGGCTAGAGCAATAATATATGTGACAAGTATGCTTATGCCATAAAAATCCATAAGAGATGATAAAACACTATAGTTTAAATAAATGCACAAGAACATGCAAGGTCCTCCTTTTTTAAAAAGAATTTTAGGAACACACAAATATATTGAAGACCTTAATTTTAAAAATAAATTTTTGAAAACTCATTTCAAAAAATTAGGCACAATTACGAACATGCATAATAACAAAATAAAATGCATATTTAAATGAGGAGATACGGTTTACCAATTACGCCATTTTCATGGGTTATGTCTTTCCCGTTGTTGATGGTATCTTCCCCTTTGAAAATCATCTTGTAGATGATGACTTCTCCAATTTCTCCATTTCCAAGGATTATGTCCTTCCCATTGTTGATAATGCCTTTCTCTTGGAAATTCATTTTGGTGATGTCTTCTCCTTTGATTAAATGAGATGGTCATTTGATGTCTTCTTGGCGGTAAGTATTTTCCTCGATTATTATTCCTCCGGGTCCCTAATATGACATTATTTTGTGGTACCCTCAAGTGTTTGGGTCCTTTGGAATTAGCTTTGAGACTTTTAGGTCTCCAATAATAATTAGAGCTATTTCTAGCCCGACAAGTATTAACCGTGTGACCCGTTTTACCACAATAAAAACAAGTAGTAATTTTGGGAGCATAATGACCAACATGCAGAGAGACTTGATTTTTTTCACATAATTAACAACACTAGGCTTATGATCAAGTCCTTGTTTCAATTTATCACAACTATGAACATCAATAATATCAGTCATTTTATCGATACTCAAGTTGGATTTTGATAAATCATTTTTCATGCAATTATATCCTCAACAAGAGTACTATTTTCTTTTTCAAGGTTTCTAACCTTGTCAAGTGTGGTGGTGTGATCACATGAAAGTGATTCATAAGAGGAAAATAAATTATCCTTATCAATTTTCAAAATATTGAATTCCTTTTTCAAATTTTTGTATTTACCAAGTAAGCTTTGGAATTCATTTTAAAGTTCATCAAAATCATTTTGCAAATCACTATAATCATTTTGTAATTCATTATCATAAGAAGTGGAGGGTTTTGAACTTACCTCATTTTCTTCTTCGAAGCCCATAAGACATCGTTCGTTTTCATCGACGTCGGAAGTTGTAGGAAGCTCATCCCAAGTTGGGTTTGTATCCATTTGAGAAGTAGATGCTTTTAAGTGGCTCCTTTCATTTGCATATACTTCTTCTAATTTTCTCCATACTTCATGAGCCGATTTAATTCCTACAATATGATCATATTCCAAAATGGTAAGTGAACAATAAATAACATTAAGAGCTTTACCATTTAAAGAGATAATTTTCTTCTCTTCATCATTGAGCTCCTTGAGAGCTTTGGAGGTGTGAGGTGTGTCTTTCATCGGATTGGATTCTCCATTGATAACGGTGTTCCAAATGTCGAACCCGCAACTTTGTAAATAGCATTCCATTCTTTCTTTCCAAAAAGCATAATTTTTGGAGTCGAATAGTGGTGGCTTGGTGGTGGAGGCGCCGGTAATGTAGACTTCATTCGTAGCCGATGATCGTTCCTCTTTACTCGCGATGTGGAACGAGCTTGCCAAAGAGTTTGGCTCTGATACCACTTGTAAGTCCAAGCGGCTACGATAATCTAGAGGGGGTGAATAGATTATCTCCATCTTTTCGATTTCGCCCTCTTTTTCGAACCGAATGCTCAAGACAATAATAAAGGTGCGGAAAGTAAACAACACACGTTGATTTAAAGAGGTTTAACCCACCTAGGGCCTAATCCTCTACCACCCCAGTATCTCCGGGATGGATTTCAAAAAGAAAAAAGATTTCATTAATTTCCAAAATTAATACAACACCTTACAACATCACCTTGAAGAGCACCACACTCTTCTACAACACCGCCTTTGAGATTACCACAATCTCTCTTGAAGATTACCACAATCTCCAACGGCACCTTGTGAAGATTACCACAATCTTCAACCTTGAAGAATACCAAATTCTTCAATACCTCAAGAGCACCACACTCTTGAAACACCTATCACCTAGATCACCCAAGTGTATTCTTTCCACAAGAATACTCACAAGGATGTCTTGTGTTGAATGATGACAAAAATCAAGATTACAACTCAATAATGAATATTACAATTTGAGTGCAAGTGTAATCAAGAAATAAAATCTAGACCTCAAGATGTGAAAGTGAAATACTTAGGCTATAAATACAACAAGAGTGTTGAATATGAAAGCTTGGAAATTTGCAGATTTCTTGTTGTGTATTTGCTTGTTTTTGTGTTGTTTCTTGTGTCTTCAATTCATCCTCTATTTATAGGGAAGTCTTCACCAACATAGGCTCCCAACATAGGCTCCTCTATCTTCACTTTTGTCTACAAAAAGAAGATCACAAGATGTAGAAATGTTGTACAAAATTATAAAGCAAATCTTGCTGATAGAATGTCCAACGGTACAAATTTTGCTGTCAAAAGATTACACAGCGCGACCGGTTGCCCTGTATAAGATTTTGAACGTTTTGAAAAAGATAGTGCAATCCAGGTACGGGTCGTCAGGGGGGTCGACCGGTCGACGGGGGGTGCGATCGGTCGCCCTAGGGTGCGACCAGTCGACCTCACCCTTGACCGGTCCCCCTCCTTCTTTTTTCACAAAATTTGTTTCTGTTTTGTTCTGTTTCATTTTTTCAACTCTTCAGGTACCGATCGACGTATAGGGCGACCGGTCGACCTCCAATATTAAATGTTGTCCGATTTTTATCAAAAATAAACTTCAAGAAATACTCTAAAAAATTAGTAAAAACATTTTGAATCACTTGGGAGTATTTTGACAACATTTATAAACATAGTTTTGGTGTAAAAACTAATTTAAACAAAACCATCAAAAGTGTTGTCCATTTTTATCAAAAAATAAATTCTAAGAAATACTCCAAAAATTAGCAAAAACATTTTAAATCATTTAGGAGTATTTGGACAACATTTATTATCATTGTTTTGGTATAAAAACTCATTTAAACATAATCATCAAAATCTTGATAAAAATATTTATCTAACAAGTGAGGTATCTTCACGCTATCCAGGGCCCCTCATTGATAGCCATAGTGAGGTAGCTTCACGCTATCCAGGGTTCCCAAAGGTCGCCCATAGTGAGCTAGTTTTGTGCTATCCAGGGCCCCTCGTTAATGCCCCTAGTGAGGTAGCATTATGATATCTGGGGCCCTCCCCAACATACTAACCTCATCCGACTAAGACCCCGAATGGAAAGGCCTCCTCAGGGAAGGGGTCCTAGTAAATTTTCCTCCTCCGGCTAAAACCTCGGAGGGAGGGGCCTCCTCACAAGGGTCCCCGTAAATTTTTATCCCCACCAAAAAAGTGCAAGAAAAAGAAGGCAAAAAATGCTAACACATGTGGGGAAAAGATCAAAATGATAAAGCAAAAACTTGGAGAAAGTTCCAGAAGGGTGCCCCCTCCGAGCTTCGGAAGGGCGCCCCCTACGGGCTTCGGAAGGGATAAAGCAAAAAGCTTCGGAAGGGTGCCTCCGGGATCTGAAAAGGACAAAGCAAGAACTTGGAAAAAGCTCCAGAAGGGTGCCCCATCTAAGCTCCAGAAGGGCGCCCCATGCTCCATAAGAGCACCCCCTCCAGGCTTTGGAAGAGTGCCCTCGAGGGGCTGCAGAATGGCGTTCCCTAACATTAAACATAAATATATTCGCCCATTCCGAGGAGTAAAGGCTTCCTTCCAAAGGGAAGAATCTATCTCTACACAAAATATGGACAAGTTTTCCACAACAAAAAGTCACATGCAGATATCACAAGTAGACTTGCAGAAATGAATGGATCATAAGGGGGTTCTCTCTATTTTCGGGCCAGGCGGCCGCTGAGATCGATAAAGTGGATGATTCCAACTACTGTCGGTACTATTGGATGCGTACTCGCGTGATCAATCGATGGATGAGCTTTTTTATAGAGAGAGATGAGTCAGGGGTTTGCTGGCTATCTCGTGCAATGAAATCGACATACAAGAAGATTGTATCAGGCCGGAGCAAGCATAAGTGAAAGTTTATCAGATCAAAAACTTTATTTCTTAAAAGGATGTCTATCTCTTTTGTGCCAACCTTCTTTTGTAGAGCACAATAAAGAAAATAAATATACATAAAGAACATCAATGTAGCATAAAAGCAACAGAGTATCCTCCGGCCCCTTGGAGCGAAAAAACATCTCAAGACGAAAAGAGAAAGCAAGAAATATCTGAGTTCGTAAAGCAAGCCCTAAACAAGTGGGCAGGAATCAAAAAGCTGCCTAGGCCAACATACAATCATCAACGAATCAGGCATGGGGGGCTCGGTCTCCCTGAGCAGCATCGTTAACTCCGTCAGGAAGACCCTGCAAAGCCTCAATCTCCTTATCCTCCTCATCATCAGAAATATTACAGTCAAGGATGTATATCACCTCGCTGGAGGTTTTTCCGCTCTGCTGTAGAAGTTTCTGGCAATGGTGCACTACCTTATCAAAGTAGGAGGAGGACTCTCTCATCAAATCCGAACAATAAAACAAGGAACCCTTGTATGCCTCAAATGAACGGAACCTCTCCTTGGCCAATAACTCAACACTAGCGGGAGGCTAGAAGAACAACTCACCCATTTCTACCTCATGGGAAAGCTGATCCTTCGCCCGGGCATAATTCTTGGACTAATCCAACATCTGGCACTTATGCTTACTAGCTCCCGCCTTAAGAGTTTTTCCCTCACTCCGAAGCTGACGGTTCTCTGCTTCTGTCACCTCGCCTCGATGGTTCGAAGTCTCCGCGATGTTCAGAATCTATAACAAATTTGTACAAGTCTTAGACAAATAAAAAGAGACAAAAGAATGAAGAGTAGAGATGCAAAGTAATC
Organism: Rehmannia glutinosa; assembly: GCA_016081115.2. NCBI lineage: Eukaryota > Viridiplantae > Streptophyta > Magnoliopsida > Lamiales > Orobanchaceae > Rehmannia > Rehmannia glutinosa. Next base: position 87,420,276 of record CM071936.1, on the reverse strand, counting down.
ACAGAAGCTTACCCGAGTGACATCCCTGCAAAGGTGTGTCTCGATGTCCTTGAAGGACAGAGACCCAACATGGGATTGGTCATCCGCCGACAAAACTCCTGTAGCACTTTCTAGCTTATTCAAATTTAATGCGAAATAATAATTATAATAGAAATAATTTAAAGATTTCTTGAAAAGGCGGAATAATAAAAACTTTACTTCATTTCAAAGTTTGCAGCGAAAATAAAGACTAATAATTAAAACAACTATAAATCCAGAAACATCCATAATGAAATGAAAATGACAGTCAACATTCCAGTAGAAATTTTAAAATTCAAACTATTATTTTTTTCTTTAGAAAACTTAAAACACATGAAAATCATAAAAGGCGTGGCTTCGCGAGTCGTTGCGCTGCACCATCTCCTTACTCATCTGGGTTCTCATCTGAAAATATTAAACATTCGTGGAACGAGCTTAAAGAAGCTCAACAAGTAATCTCATGCATGAATGCATGTCTAATGCAATATTATAACATTTATTCCAAGACCTTTTTGTTTTCTTTAAATGAAAAAAACATTTTGTTTTTTTTACTTAAACATTTTCTTCGTTAACTAAAACATTTCATTATAAGTTCTTAAAATTTTCTTAGGATGCGAGCTCACTTGGTGGTATATTGTTCTATTTAGGGTCGCATTACGCTGTACCCAATTAATATTTTGCCCGAAGGCCCATTTCCTTTAATATTAACATTAGCCGCAAGCGGCACATAGCCGGGACGCCGGTCCCCCGCGCCCATTTCCCACTCACTCCAGCATTATAGAACAACGTGCACCCATTTTTTTGAAAAAACATATTATTAATTCTAAACCTAAAACTTGACTTTACTTGGTCTTTGTATATATGCTTGTAAAATACCATGAACACATATTAACATGATGCATGAACCTAAGTGATGCGACTTTCATTGAATGCGAGAATAAATATAAGCACATAGCATAATAATTAAATCACATTAGCTGAAATAATTTGAGAACAAAATACTACGTTCAACTGATTAAGGAAAACCTTACGCTCAATTAATTAACAATAACCCTATATTTAGTTAGTTAAAGAAACCCCTACATCCAATTTTTTAGGGGAAAACCTATACTTATTTATTCACATGATAATATAATATAAAATTCCAAAGTTTATCTTTTGTAACTCAATTAAGAATTAGTCTAAAATTCAATCACCGATCGAAGATTAAATTTCTAGATGAGAATTGAGAAGGTAGTTCAGTTGTGCTATCCAGAAGGCACCTGACAATCACATACCATATTTAGCAAAAGTGGAACCTATATTATTGTATATAGCTTATTCCAAAAGTGGGCAGATTTCATAATTTTAAAGATGATGACAGACTACATTAGTGAATTGAGAGTTTTAACTTCTATCCACCAAAATAAAATTAAATGATGATTGGTTAATATCACACCCAAGTAAAGTGTTTTCAATGTCCTTGGGCAATTATAAAGTGTTTTCATCCCAATGCACTGGTGATCAACACTTTCTTCCTTACAAAGCCTCATAAGGAGCCTTTCCAATAGAAACCTGATAGATATTATTGTACGAAAATTCCACTAGCGGTAAAATTTATCCCATGTCTTACACATGCTTGGAGCATATCTTCAAGTGTCTGAATTGTTCTCTCTGATTGTCCATCGGTTTGCGGATGAAAAGTTGTACTGAAATTAGGGGTGGGCATCGGGTCGGGTATTCGGGTCGGGTACCCAAAAATTTCGGGTGGGGGTTTGGGGTACCCGAACCCTACCCGAAAAAAAGGGGTACCCGAATATTCGGGTACCCGAAAAAGTCGGGTACCTGCGGGTATTAATTTTCGGGTTTTTTTTCTGATTTTAAAAACCAGAAAACAGACTGTATAAGAATTTTTCAAAGAAAAAATTTAAACTAATATTGCACCAGCCACCAAGAATCAATAATAGCAGGCCAATTCAAAGAAAAAAATTTAAACTAATATTGCACCAAGAATCAATAATTGTATAAGAATCTGATTAAAGTGATGTGGGTCGTGGTCTCGTGGAGGCAAAAGACGGCGTGGGTCGTGGAGGTAGAACCGCGAGCGACGCCGCTGCGAGTGCGACGATGTGCGAGGGCTGAGTGCGATGGTGTGCGAGTCTGCGACGCCGCTGCGAGGCCTGAGTGCGAGGGCTGAAGTATGTGGAGAGGGAGGCTGGGACTGGAAGTAGGGTGAGACTGAGAGTGAGACGTGAGAGACAGAGTGGGGTGGGTACTGGGCTGTGTATTGGACTTTGGAGTTTGGAGTGAGAGACTGAGGGTGGGCCGGTGGGGTGGGCTTATTCTTCTAGGTTCTAAAATATATCGGGTACCCGACTACCCGTTCGGGTATCTATTTCATACCCGCTACCCGACCCGAAGTTTTTACTATCGGGTATCGGGTACCCTATACCCAAAATTTTTCATAAAATACCCGACCCGATCGGGTTTTAGCCGATCGGGTCAGGTCGGGTACCCATTACCCGACCCCGAATGCCCACCCCTAACTGAAATTCAACTGAGTACGCATAGCTCGGTGTAGGCTTTTCCAGAAAGTGGAGGTAAACGTAGGGTCCCTATCCGACACAATGGACTAAGGTACTCCATGCAACCGAACTATCTCAGTTATATATAGTTGCATATTTCTCCATGTTGTACGTCCTTTTCACTGGTAGAAAATGTGCGAACTTAGTGAGACGGTCTACTATAACCCAGATAGAGTGGAATCCTATTTTCATTTTCGGTAGTTGTAATACCGGGTTCTTTTTAAATTAGGGTTTGATTGAAACCAATTTTGGAAATGACTTAGAATTTTTGAAACCCTAAATTTCCTAATTGAGGATTTTAATTTCTGATTTTATTTCCAGAATGAAGGAAAGTCAATTTGTTTTACAAAAGGAAAAATCGTGTTCAAAAGAGAAAGAAATCAAATATGCCTTTATGGCGTGTAAATCAAGAAATTTTTGGCAATCAAATTTTGGCAAATATTCTTACCTTAAATTATTTGAATCCTTGGCCTATAAATTGAAAGCCTCTCCTAGGGTCTTCCTCACAATTTTCTACACCAAGCAAGAAAATAAATTCTCCTTCTTCCTCTAAAACCACCGCCACCATCACCGCCATGCTCCACCATGGCCACCACCTTCTTAAACCTTAAGCCCCATAACCAAAACCCAAGATAAAAACCAAGGAAGGGGAAAGAGAAATAAAGAAGCGAGAGAAGCCGTCTGCCGCCATGACCGCCGATCGCCGCTGCTGATTACCGCTGTCAGAGACGAAATAGAAATGCGGAAGGAGATGAAGAACTTGAACACTATGCATTCACGTTTGCATTTATTTCATGAAGCTATTGCATTCAAGGTGGGGTTTACTACTTATGTCTATATTAAATGCCTTGTGTGATTGTTATATGTATGTGCACATTAAACATGACATGACACGAAGGTACTTAATTGTACAAGCATGAAGGTACTTAATTGTACAAACACGAAGGTACTTAATTACACAAGCATGAATGTACTTAATTGTACAAACACGAGTACTTAATTGTACAAGCATGAAGGTACTTAATTGTACAAACACGAAGGTACTTAATTGTACACGCATGAACATACTTAATTGTACACCCACAGTTGGCCCCCGAGCACTATATGATCAAAGCATGAAAAACATAGGTGTGTATGCAGTAATAATTATGCTTGTATATTTAATTTAGACATTGCGCCCCCATTGGGCTGTTGAATGCTCACCCCATGTTTTTTCACAGATGAATAAAGGAGCCGGAGCGTGGCAAAAAGGACAGTGGAAGTCGAATCAAGAATTTAAAGGGCCTCTTATTTTGTTTATTTGATAATGCTAGAAACTCAATATTTAAGGGATTTTTGCTTTTTTAATTTTTTTCGGACACGATTTTCATGAGTATTTCGCATTTATGACAAGTCGTAGTATTTATTTCCCTTAACAAATGCGTTTTCAAGCTGGGGCTTATTTTTTTCAGCACTTTAATAAATCGCAAATCGTATATTTTAAATTTTATGAAATTGGGATGTTACAGTAGTCCCATAACAAAATCCATATCAACACACTCCCACTTCCACTCAGGAATCATTAGTGGTTGCAGAAGACCGGAAGGTCTTTGATGTTCAGCCTTGACTTGTTGATAGGTAAGATACCTCTGAACATATGATGGCACATCCTTTTTTATGCCAACCCATGAAAAATGTTTACCGAGGTCATGTTTCATCTTCGTACTTCCTGGGCGAATGGAGTAAGGAGAGTTGTGAGCTTCCTTCATAATCTCTAGCTTCAACTCCTAATTGTTGGGGACTACGAATCTATTACCCAAACGTAAAGTTCCATCTATTGAGATCACATAATCATGTCGCTTACTTTCAATGACCTCTGAGAGAATCTTGTTTAACTTTGGATCATCTAGTTGTGTATTTTTGTTCCTTTCTAGAATTGATGGATGTAAAGTCAAGGCAGCCAAATAACTCATCTTTTCTCGGGAAATAATTTCCAACTCAAGATTTTGTATTTCCTTCAACAATGGTTGCTGAACCACATGCAAAGTAGAAATAGATCCTTGACCTTTACGACTCAAAGTGTCTACTACCACATTGGCCTTATCCGGATGGAAATTGATAATGCAATCGTAGTTCTTTACTAGTTCAAGCTATCTGCGTTGTCTCATGTTAATTTCTTTTCGAGTGAAGAAATATTTTAGACTTTTTATGATCGGTGTAAATTTCACACCTAGCCTCGTATAAGTAGTGTCGCCATATTTTTAATGCAAAAACCACATCTGCTAATTCCAGATCGTGAATTGGATAATATTTCTCATAATCCTTCAATTGTCTAGAAGCGTAGGCAATTCCTTTCCCATGTTGCATAAGAACACAACCTAAACCCTTTAGTGATGCATCACTATAGATAATGAAACCACCAATCCCATTTGGTAGAGTAAGAATTGGAGCCGTCGTCAATCTTTCTTTCAACTCTGCGAAGCTCTTTTCACACTTGTCATCCCACTGGAACTTAGTGTTCTTCCTCTTTAGTTGAGTTAGTAGAGCAGAGATCTTAGAGAAACCCTCGATGAATCTTCTATAGTAGCCAACTAACCCAAAGAAGCTGCGGATCTCTCCTATGTTCTTTGGTGTAGGCCAATTTTTCACCACCTCAACCTTGCTAGGATCTACAAAAATCCCCTCTCGAGAAACAATATGTCCCAAGAAAGGAACACTGTCTAACCAGAACTCGCATTTACTGAATTTTGCAAATAGCTTTTTATCTCGGAGTCTCTGCAATACTAGTCTTAAGTGTTGTTTGTGCTCTTCCTTCGACTGAGAATAAATAAGGATATCGTCAGTAAAGACTATGACGAATTGATCAAGATAATCGGAAAGACATGATTCATTAAGTCCATGAATGCAGCTGGGGCTTTAGTCAAACCAAAAGGCATGACAAGAAATTTATAGTGACCGTAGCAAGAACAAAATGGAGTTTTAGGGATGTTTTCTTCTCGAATGTGCAATTGATGGTAGCCTGATCTCAAATCGGTCTTAGTAAAATACCCAGCACCCTGAAGTTGGTCAAATAATTCCTCAATTCTTTGAAGAGGGTATTTGTTCTTGATGGTCACCTTATTAAGTTCACGGTAACCAATTCACAATCTCATCGTCCTGTCCTTCTTTTTGACAAATAAGACTGGTGCACCCCATGGTGACAAACTGTCGATGAATCATTTATCGAGCAAATCTTGTAGTTGTTCTTTGAGTTCTTTCAGTTCTGCAGGAGTCATTCGATATGGTGCCTTTGATATTGGAGTCGTTTCATGCACTAATTCTATGACAAATTTCATCTTTCCTTTTGGCGGAACGCCATGAAGATCCTCAGGAAACACATCAGGATATTCACAAACAATGGAAATTTGTCAATAGGGTGACATTCCTTTGAAACTTTAGTTATTGGGGCTAGATAGGCTTCACAACCTTTGTTTAGGAGTCTACGGGCCTTCATAGCTGAGATGATAGGGTTAACAAGTTTTGATGAGACTCATGAAAGAATAATTGGGAGCCCCAAGAGAATAAAAGACTACCCTTTGAGCTCCGCAATCGATTGTTGCGTGGTGTTTAGACAACCAATCCATTCCTAGAATGACATCGAAGTCATGAATATTCAACCCAATAAGATCAGCAGATAACTCTCTCCCATCAATAGAAATTGGACAATTAGCGTAAAATAAGGCTGAGTTCATGACATCCCCTGATGGAGTTGATATGCTGAAAAGAGTGTCCGACGAAGTAGCATAATTGGACAGCTTCATTACAAATTTGGAGTTCACGAAGGAGTGCGAAGCACCAGAATCAATTAACATATAAGCAGGTATACCACAAACATTCATAGATCCTACAAAGTAATTACATACTCAAAACATGCATGAACATAATGATATGAAATTCGAAAGAAAAAATAATGCAAGAATTAATTTGTTACCAGCCACCACGTCTGTTGCTTCCTCGGCTTCTGTTTGCATCTAGGGATGTCAATGGGTCGGGTCTGGGTCGGGTCCTCCTGGACCCGAGACCCGACCCATTAAGAAAATACAATACCCATACCCACCCCGACCCATACCCGTGTCTTGCGGGTAAGGCCAATTAGACCCGCCAACTTCATATATTCGGCCAGATTTTTACGATTTTTACTCAAAATAGTGCATTCAAAATTTATGTTATTCATATAATTTTGTAGATATTATATGAATTATGAAATAAATGCAAGCATATATAAATCAAGAGTTCTTGAACAAGAATAATATTATATTCATTCTATATATAAAATAAAGAAAATAAAAAAAAATAAAAATTATATATGGGTCGGGTATGGGTCAGGTCCTGCCATAGCCATTACCCGCCCCATACCCGTTCGGGTCTAAAACTCAATACATATTACCCGCCCCATACCCATTTATTGGACTCATACCCGACTCATACCCGTTCGGGTCTAAAACTCAATACTCGTTACCCACCCCATACCCATTTATTGGACCCATACCGGACCCATTGCCATCCATATTTGCGTCATTGTGAATGCTCTAGCCTGAGTGGACTTCTTCCTCTCTGGGCAGTTTAATGCTTTGTGTCCAGGCTTCTTACAATTAAAACAAACTCCTGTACCAAACAATCATTCTCCCCAATGTGCCTTGCCGAATTTAGTGCAAACAGTCTTTAGTTGTTTATTATGTGAGGCACCCTGTGGAACTTGTACTTGCTTTCTTTTCTGACCATTATTATTCCAAATATTTGGGTTCTCTCTCTTGAACTTTTTTCCTCCTTGTTGGATCCTCATCTCTTCCCAATTCACAGATTGTGCCATTTCCACCAATATAGCTTTGTTGATAACTTTGCGATAAGTAGTAAGCTCAAAAAGAGTCATTGCAAGCTTGATTTGAGATCGGAGCCCTTCTTCAAATCGTTTGGCTCTTCGTTCCTCAGTAGCAACCAAGTTAGGAGTAAATTTGGACAATTTGGCAAATTTCGCTTCATATTCAGCCACCGTACGGTTACTATGTTCTAACTATATATATTCTCTTTCCTTCTGTTGGCGAACACTCCTCGGAAAGCGTCGCCCTCAATCTGTTGTTGCACCATCCTCCACCAATCATATGCATTGCCTCGCAGCACAAACGTTGCATAGTTAACACGTTCCTCACCAGTACAATCAATTACGGAAAAGATTTTTTGCATCTCAGTAAGTCATCTCTCAGCTTCGATAGGATCAGTGGTACCGCAAAAGAAGGCGGGGATAACCTAACAAAGTCCGATAACCGATTTCTTTCAGGGACGTTTTATTAAGTTCATTAAATTCTCGCAATCATGTGTTTCATTCTATTAGTATTTTCTAACTTAGCATAAGCAACCATTCACATTCTTCTGATACGATAAAACTTAATGGGAAATAGTATCATTATCACAATCACGTTGGAATTTGTAAATAATTTTATCTGCATATAGAATGATTATTTATTTATTTAAATTTTTTTTAAAGAAAGAAAATATCAAGTTCATCTATCTTCTATTCGATCAAACAATAATCGATTTCATACGGGCATACATTTCTTAGAACAAAAATATATCAATTAATAATGATAGTAAATGTAATCCTTACCGAATTGCGGAGGGAGATGCTCGAAGCGCGACATAGAACCCATGACTTATTAACTTAAAATATTTTCTAAATAAAATCTTTTGAAGTCTACAGAGCCGATTTTAAAAGCCTCGTCTCTAGGGATGGCAATTTTGACCCAACCCGCGGGTACCCGCCCTGCCTAATATTTTTTGTTTTAAAATATATTTTAATATATATTTTGTATATATAAATATATATTGTAATGTAATTTTTATGTATTCTTGTATTATATCTAATATTTATAAATTGATAATAATAAATTTTGTAAATAATATTTTATAAATATAATTTTTTTCCATTTTTTATCATTTTTTATTTAATTTAATTTAAAACGGGGCAGAACGGGTCGACCCGTCCTGCCCCGCGATCCATGGCGGGTCGACCCATCCCGCCGCGTTCTAGGCACGGGGCGGGTCTGGGTCTTGGCCGACCCACCCCCGCCCGTCCCATCGTCACCCTACTTGTCTCTGATACCACAAAATATAGCACTTTCTAGCTTATTCAATTTTAATGCGAAAATAAATAATTATAATAGAAATACTTTAAAGATTTCCTGAAAAGGCGGAATAATAAAAACTTTACTTCGTTTCAAAGTTTGCAGCAGAAATAAAGACTAATAATTAAAACAACTATAAATCCAGAAACATCCATAATGAAATGAAAATGACAATCAACATTCCAATAGAAATTTTAAAATTCAAACTATTATTATTTTTTTCTCTTTAGAAAACTTAAAAGACATGAAAATCATGAAAGACGTTGGTTCGTGAGTCATTGTGTTGCGCCATCTCCTTCCACATCAGGGTTCTCATCTGAAAATATTAAACATTCGTGGGATGAGCTTAAAGAAGTTCAACAAGTGATCTCGTGCTTAAATGCATGTCTAATGCAATATTATAACATTTATTCCAAGACCTTTTGTTTTCTTTAAATAAAAAAACATTTCGTTTTCATTAGTTAAAAAAGTATTCTTCGTTAAATGAAACATTTCATTATAAGTTCTTAAAACTTTCTTAGGACGCAAGCTGATTAACATTGTTCTATTTAGAGTCGCAGTGGGTCTTATTATTTGGAACCTGATTAACATTTTGTCCGAAGATCCATTTCCTTTAATATTAACATTAGCCGCAAGCGGCACATGTCGGAACGTCGGTCCCCCGTGCCCATTTCCCACTCACTCCAGCATCATAGAACAATGTCTACCCATTTCTTTGAAAAACATATTATTACTTCTAAACCTAAAACATGACTTTACTTAGTCTTTGTATGCTTGTGAAATGCTATGAACACATATTAACATGATGCATGAACCTAAGTGATGCGACTTTCATTCAATGCGAGAATAAATATAAGCGCATAGCATAATAATTAAATCACATTGGCTGAATTAATTTGAGAACAAAATACACTCAACTGATTAGGAAAAACCCTACATTCAATTAATTAGCAATAACCCTATATTCAGTTAGTTAAAGAAAACCCTACATCCAATTTGTTAGGGAAAAACCTATATTTATTTATTCACATGATAATATAATATAAAATTTCGAAGTTTATCTATTGTAACTCAATTAAGAATTAGTTTAAAATTCAATCACTGATTGAAGATTAAATTTCTAGATGAGAATTGAGAAGGTAGTTCAGTTGTGCTATCCGGAAGGCACCTGAAAATCACATACCATACTTAGCAAAAGTGGAAGCTATATTATTGTATATAGCTTATTCCAAAAGTGGGCATATTTCATAATTTTAAAGATAATGTCAGACTACATTAGTGAATTGAGAGTTTTAGCTTCTATCCACCAAAATAAAATTAAATGATGATTGGTTAATATCACACCCAAATAAGTTGTTTTCAATGACCTCATTTTACTTCCTCTTTTCGTGTGATCTCTCCTATCAACTAATATTTCATATCATCTTTTACTTCCTTCTTTTTATTATTTTATTTTCCCATTATCCCCACTAATTTCCTCCACTATCATTTTCTTTTCTTTCTTTTTCTCAACTATCCATTCCACTATCTCCTATTATCTCTATTTTCTTATCTCTTTGATTCTTTTGTTTTTAAAATAAAAAGTGGATGTGACAACTCCTCTAGTACTAGCGTATCCCAAGCTGGAATCTATGTAGTCCCAATGGGACTAGATCCCCTCACGATGGTTCACTACGCCAGAGAAGATAGCTCGGGGACCAATGGTCTCGGAAGCAGCATCACTAGGCTCCGTCCTCGGCCTCTTCCCTCCAAAAGAGCCAAAAGGAGGACGAGGAGCAGCAACAACATCAACACGGTCCTCGGAACGAGAACCCTGCCGCCGATCGCTCTCTGGATGGGGTAGGGCGCGGTCCTCGCTCACCATCACTTCGAGGCGGGGCGCTCGAGCTCCCGCCAGCAACAGACTTGTCATTGGCCCTCTCCTTTTCCTTCCTCTTGAAGTCCATCAACTTTGCGATGCTATAACTCTCCTTACCTGAAAAAGCAAACAAGAAGCAATAGCAGATAATAGAAACAGTCAAATATACAAGTAAAGCGAGAAGCAATACAAAGAAGTAAAGCAAGGTGGAGTACCTAAGAACTCCCTATCAGAAGATTCTCAAACAATCCCTTAGATCTATAAACTTCCGCCATCTCCTTTCGGGAAACAGGAGTGCCTCGGGCCGACATGGTTTTTTAGACCCATTCGTGAGGGAGTTCCCAACCATTGTCTCTCACATAAAAGAAGTCCCCCTTCCATAACCCACCAGGAGAAGAAAGCCCCTTAAAAAACTTGCATTGGGGGCGAGGGAAGAAGGTTTCACTAGGAGACTTCCTGGCATAAAACAAAGAGAGGAACCCATCTACAGTCGAAGACATGGCCAACTGCCGCATCGCATTCTCGTAACCTCGTATGCATACATAAGCTTGAGGAATCATCTGACTAACAGATGCTCCCACGGATCTAAGGATCGTGATGAGAAAATTATCCGGAGGAAGAGCAAAACCGACCGAAAAACTATGAAGATACACCATGATGAAGCCCTCGGGAGGATGAGTAAGTCTATTGTCTGGGCCCAGGGCCAACATCACAAACGTTGAAGGAAGCTCAAGCTCCCACAACCTACGAAGACAAACAAATGATACTCTGCTAATCAACTCTCCCGGAACAACTGTCCGACTTTAGGGAGGAGGCCTATGCTGATACTTGGGTCGATGGACCTCTTCTGGACTATCTGCCTCGGAAGATTCATCACTTGGACTCGAGTTCAACTCAAGCTCTACTTTCCCCTCATCATAACACAACCCCGGAGTGAGATGGGGAATATCAAAATCCACGGATAAAGGTGGAAATGGAATGACAGAACCGAAAATTGAACGACCATTGACGCTCTGACCCCTGAATGGAACTGAGGAAGGACCGGAATCCAAAATTCGGCCCGAAATATGCAAAAACTCTGGAGAAGATAGAGAACACGAAAAGAAGAATGGACCGGGGGGCTTGGGCCACCCCCGGGGGGGCGCCCTCCACCGCTGGGACTCTCATCTCTTTCCTCACTTGAAACACTCCACTCATCACTCCAACTCTTCATGAGTTCTCACATCAACTTTCAAGAAATTTTCATATTCTTCTACAAAGCAAAGAATTTTTAAGTTAAAGAGTAGAGAGAGAAATATTACCTTTGGAAGACATGATCAAAGGCTATCCTTCTAAGTATCTTTATACAAAAGTGGTCAAAGACTCTCCAAATGCAAGACAATATATATAACAAGACAAGCCAGACATGGTACCGATTTAGCTCCCGCACTGCTCCATACCTCCGCAACACCGGAGCTTGAGGGGCTTATGTTGGGGGGCAAAAATGACATTTAATTATTTAATATATAATTCGATTTATATATTAATTTAATATTAATTGTCCAATGGGTTTTTAATGGAATAACCCGACCCAAAGGGGTCCAGAACTGGCTCATAGGCCGATTTCTCCTACACGCCCCACAGGGCCCATCTCCTAGGTATAAAAAAGTCCCTCTTATTCATTTGTAAGTTTAATCTGTCTCATAACTCTCCTCATATTTAATTCAGTATTCGTTTATTGTATTGATTATTCTCTCCATCACCGTGATGACTTGAGCAACCCTCGGGGCCCTCTAACGCTTGCGCGTGTGTGCAGGGAAGTTCCCAATCGAATAATTTCCAGCTTCTGGAAAAGAAGATTTTCCCTTGGGAAGAATGATTTTATTAGCACCGTTGACTTGGAGTGATCGATCCTTAAAAGCAACATCACTATGGTTGACATTTCATATCCATTTCCCAGTTAATTGAAATTGTAAATTAGTTTTAAAAAAATGCAAATTCTGAAGCATACAATGAGAGAATTTACAGAAACGTGCGTTTAAAATTTCTTCTGTTCTGTTTTATTGTTTCTTTTTTAAAAAAAAAAATTCCCAAAAAGAATTCTTTTTTTTTCTTTTTGTTTTTAATAAACAACTTACAGGCACCACACCTTAGAGAGGAAGAGTGCTATTAATCAGCGTAGCCCAATCTATAAGACTAAAAATGCTAATCAGTGCAAGCAGACACTAAGCCCACATAAAGACATCAAGGACCAATTTCAGAATCTATATGCATCAGATCTGTGTACACACTAACACCATTGCCCACTAACCATTAATTTACGTACTAAAAGATTTAAACAAATGGAAATATAATTATCAATACACTTTTGTGAGGCAGTCTTGATATTCATCTCGTCTCAATTTTACAAGACCATTATTTATGAATTATCGAAACACCCTTCCAATACTGAAACATTGTAACTGTGAAACTATGTAGTGAAAAAAAAAAGTGAAATCCAAATTCTAATTCCCATAGGTGAAAAGCATCCATGGCTAAATGATCAGCACATCCGCTAGATGAATAGATAAAGTGCAACCAGTGGCTCCAGAAGGCATTAAGCATCATCAAAAGGGACCAAACCTGATATGAAGAGAGATCTGATGAACTGAACGTGTTCGTAAAGGAAATCATCCGAGGGAGTAAACCATTTGCTCGGAGAGCTCAGTGCCCACAACTTTAGCATATCTTTGTAACTGGCTTTGTATAAACTTCCTCTGACTGGGGTCGAATGCATGTCGTAGGTCCTTCAAACAAAGGTAAAATAAAATGGTGAACTACATAATAGCTCAACAACAAGATGTTTGTGTCTGCTAAAACTATTTCCATCTCCGCTTAATACTTGTATAAAGTTGGAGAAATTTTGAAGGGGATAAAAATCAAATTGTAGGAATAATTGGGTCCTAACAACTATTGCAACACCCATACAAAGTAAGAGTGGAGCTGCTAAGCATTCATATCTTTTTTAGTCATAAATTTTGTATGCATCTTTTACCTGTAATATAAATGAGAAAAAAGAATTCAGAAAGCATCACAAAACTAGACATACCTTGTATCTCAGACGAGCTCCTCTCACTCCTATCAAAACAGTACTAAGGTTGGCGTCTTCCGATGCCATAGTGGACGCACCACTAGCTTCTGAGTCTGATTCATCGTCAGAGCAATCTGAGTCAAGTTCAGCCATCTCATCCTCGTTTACAATAACATCATTTGAGGTCTCCTGAGCAAACTCATTTTGTAGCTCTTCCGTATGACTAGCAAGACCATCTTGGGGCAAAGACTCGCCATTTGGTAAAGTGGCACAATCAGATAAAACCACATATTTTCTTCTGTCCAGAAGTGGCTTTGCAATATCATATGGTACCCACCTGGCAAAATAGTATTGTTCAAGTTAAAATCAAAGCTAAAACAACAGAAACCTGTACGGCAAGGTGGCTCTCATCTAACAATTTTAATATTAGTTAATGAACAATTTTAAAATGACAGTTTAAATCAGCAGTCCTCAATGCTAAACTAAGCGCTCATGTCAAAATTGCAGACAAAGCCTCAAGCCATTTAAGTGCCCCAACTCATTTTATGTCTCATGCACAACTATCCACGACTATCCTACCTCAGTTGCAGGTCATTGACAGTGAGGATAGTTTAGGAGGTTCCTTCACACCCCTTAAAGTTAATATCCCCTAGGAGGAATCCTGTGTACGTGAAACATTTTGATGAACCTTGGACGAATTAGAATCTGTAAACAGGTAATGCTAAGTGGAAGCTTTGGAAAGCTGGTCCATAAAGGATTACCATAGTTAATGGGAAAGTTGCACATTCATATATTGCCTGTCAACGTAAGTCAAATCCCTTGAAAAATTTCCAGGAAGCTATAGAAGATCTCCGTAAGAAATTTACTGAGGAAGTCTTACAGCATACAAGTACATCTTTCCGTTCATCAACTTTTGCTTTGTCCAGAAATGGTAAAACAAGTAAATAGCTACCTTTGAAAATCAGAATCATAGACAAGTCATGATATGCAAAATTAAACAAAATAATGATATTGTAATGCGAGTTTCCCTTGGTAAATAGTCTAGTAGTTACGCTACCTGAGAAACTAACGTTCAATCTTAATGAATCAAATGAATAACTGGAAATGAACTGAAAATTAGTTGGTGGAAACAATGTATTAGTACAGTAAGGAAGAAATTGGGAGAAAGATAAGACGAGGCTTAATGGTGCATCATGGGAAAAAGATCTCAAAGCATGGTCATAGGAATCTTTTGTAGGACTAAAATGTTTTCATAATTGCACAAAAAGAATTATACATGCAACTTGAAGCAAGTATATTCTGGTTGCCAATCCCAAACTTTCAGAATCAAGTACAACCAGAGCAAACACTATAATGAATTGTAACATGATCACAGCATTTTCGGAGAAACGACTTTCCAGTAGAAACCTTGTGCAGTATATATACTATGAAACGTATTGTCTTTCTTGTATTAAAACATGAAGGGAATGCATACATTATATAGGCAAAAGACTACTCTAATCAACCCATGAATTAAGGAAAAGAAAGAAAACATAAACCCCCAAAATAGGGCACTACCCTAAACTTAAGGAACTAATCTATATAAATTATAATATCTCAACACTCCCCCTCAAGGTGGAGCATATACATCATATGCATCCATCTTGTCACATATATAAGTTATCCGAGGGCCTCGTAGAGATTTAGTAAATATATCAGCAAGTTGATCTCTAGAGTTGACAAAGGAGGTCTTGATGATTCCAGAGATAATCTTTTCTCTAAGGAAATGGCAATCGACTTCTATATGTTTCATCCGCTCGTGAAAAACTGGATTGGATGAGAGATGCAGAGCTGACTGATTATCACACACGAGCTCCATAGAACCAATATCACATAAATGTAATTCTTGCAATAAATGTTTTAGCCACAAAAGTCATGAGAAGACTCTGGAACAGGATCTGAAGCTCGTGGCTCGGACCTTCTTTCATAAGTAATGCCAAATCGATTAATAGGTGGAGGAGACTGTGGTGAAGATGATGGAGCATCTGGCAATGCTGGGAAACAGAAGGCTCAGGAGTTGGTCGAAGAAACTCTAAGTAGGTAGGCAAAACCTGATCCAAGTCATGAGAAGGGATAGTAGTTGCAGCAAAGTATGATATGTCCTCGAAGAAAGTAACATTGGCAGAAATGTAGAAACGGTTTCTAGGAGGAGAGTAGCAGCAGTAACCCTTCTGAGAACGGGAGTAACCAAGAAAAATACACGTGATAGACCGAGCAGACAATTTATTACGACTAGGAGATAGATCATGAACAAAACAAGTACAACCAAAAATACAAGGGGGAGCAACATATAAAGGGGTTTTAGGGTGCAAAATAGAGTAGGGAACCTGACTATTCAACACAGAGGATGGTATTCAATTTATCAAATAAGTGGCAGTCAGGACAACATCACCCCAAAACTTTAAAGGTGCATTGGCATATATCAGCAAAGTGCGAGCTGTGTCAACAATGGTATTCATTGAACAGTTGTTTCAATGAACAGTATCCTCGGGGTGAACAGTGATACCAGTATGAACAGTGGTTCCGGTGGCGTGACTCCGATCAGGGAAAAAAAAAAAAAAGGAGGAACTGAACACTAATGTTCCTGAAACAGGGATTTCTAGAAACTAGAATCTGGAAACTGAAAATGGAAATTGGGATTTCTGAAAAGAAAAAAAAGAAAAAAAAACTAGGGTTTGGGAACCTTGCTCTATGATACCATATGAAACTGATTGTCTTTCTTGTATTAAAACATGAAGGGAATGCATATATTATATAGGCAAAAGACGACTCTAATCAATCCATGAATTAAGGAAAAGAAAGAAAACATAAACCCCCAAAATAGGGCACTACCCTAAAGTTAAGGCACTAATCTATATATATTATAATATCTCAACATATACTTTTAATGCAGATATGAACCAACAAATAGACATGGTAGAGATTTAGCTCGTTAACATAATAGGATATATTGAGCTCATAATGCTTATGAGTCAACTTGAAAACTACAACAATCCAATATAATTAGTGAGATATTCATACTCTAATATCATTTTCATAGTGGTCTTTGGTGCCAAATCCCACTAGGTAAAGATTTAGCCAGCTCATTGGCAAAAACCCAAAAAAAAACCGGAAAATGTTAATAACTAGTGCCACTATAATTTTTCACTAGTATAAACTAAGCATGTAATGATATAGAGACAACCTTCTATATAAACTTTGGGCTGAATTTTTCATCGCAGTTATGAGCCAATTCATGGATTAGGTAGAGGTTGGATCATTAAAATTTAGGATGGTTACGTTAGAATATCTTGTAAGTTAAAACTCTAGAAAATACAAGTACCGAGTTTATACTACTGCTAGGTGTTCCCCCCATGAGATCCTTTCTTTATGCTAATTCAGTGTGCTAAATCTTTGATAGACAATAATAGTAGATCCAAGCCGCCTTGGTCCTTGGGTCCATATCGACTGCAACTGAGGAAATTTTCAGAACACTATTTATTCTCTAAATATACCTCGTGCTTTATCAATTACATAAACTTGGTAAAACTTACTCGTAGCGAAGAGGACACAGGAGCTCAGAAGGTCGATATGCAGCTTTGTATCTCATCTTGCTGCAGGTGTGAATGTAATAGCCAAGATAATAGAACTGGAGACTTGGGCAATGTAATTGGTTCTCGCTAACCCACCTAATTTCTTCTAAAGCTGAATACTTGCCAAGTGATAAGTAGGCAAAGTCAGGGTCCCAAAATAAATATTTGCTCGACAAACACTTTGGAAGTATATCAACTACACCGACAGCAATTAGCTTCCGTCTACCACATACTGCTGATGGAAAGAGCCAAAGCCACACGGAGGAACTGCATCATCATCATTTGGTGGAATATGTACTAAAGGAGTGTCAACCAAAAACCTCTTGTATGAGCTTTCACTGACATGATCAGGTGTGTCATTATGCACTCTAAGTTGATACTTCCTGTATAAAGAATATTCTTCATAATCAAAGCTAGATCTTTTCAACCGAATCTCAAACCTCCGACATTGGCCGTGATGGCCTACAGAACTTCTCTTTAAATGCCTGTCATTAGACTCATTACCACCGCTTGCTGCAGTAGAAGTTTCGGGAATCGTACCTTTCCCAACTTCAATTAAATCTGTTTGCTTCATAGCAGAATAGAAATTCATGTGCCCATTGCAAGCTCTGACTGACAAACCACAGGATTCTGCCAGGTGCTTCAAATGGCTTGTCAAAATTTCAGCAATCATTTTAGGAGAAAGCTCACTTGAGTGTTCATTTCCTCCCGAACCATGTTCAGATGGTTTCACGTGCTCAACATCTTTCTTTAACCGTTTTAGGGTAGCTGCTATCTGGAAGGCAATATTGCAGGAGAATATGAGTTCTTCTGATTTTTCTGCTTGCAACTTTCTTTTAGCTGGTGTAACTTTTTTGATGGAAGCCTTTGGAAACTGTATGCCAGAGGAAAACTCCCCACTTTTTATGCATAGTTGTACTGTTTTATCAATCTGGTCAGACAAGAGATGCATAATCTCTTCTGCTTTGTTCATCCCTTCGCAATCAACTGCAGAGGACTCCATGGCAGAAGAATTTGTATCCAAACTATTTGCTATGCTGCACCTTTCCCCAGAAGTATTTAGCTCATCAGTTAACTTGTCTGTTTTTTTGGCATCTAATGTGCCATCTAGAAACCTACAAAAGATCATCCTGCACTTAGTACTTTACTCATGGGAAACTTTTCAGAATAAGGAATCTTCATATGGTTAAAGAAGCACTATATTAGCCAGCAAACCACTAAAGCTCCCAAAGAAATGCAACATAAAGATCCTTGAAACTTGAATGAAAAGAAACTTAAAAAGACAGGAAAACATGGATATTATAAGGGGAGAAAAAAAATATAAGTATTAAATACATAAATATAATACACGCACGCCCATCTGATATTCAGAAAAATGGAAGTTTTACTAGGCAAAACTGGTAGTCACGCTAATTTGATAAGTATTGTGTAGGCACTGGTGCAGTCATTTCTTGAGTCAAACACATACAAACGTAAAAATGAATGAATCTGATTTGAAGCATATTAATCATTAACAATGCCAATTATTAAACCAAATATTTAGCTTATGAATCAAACAAACACATTGCCATGCATCCATATACGAAGGAGAATTATAGAATTCTCGAATGTCCACCACATAGCTAGAACACTTTCATGTGCATTGCTGACTACACTATAATTCACGTGCAGCAGAGTTGAGTGTAATATGTGGCATCTCAAGAAAACATGATGAGGTTATAAGTATACCTCTGCATCCTTTTAGATACCCGAACTTGTTCTTTAGAAGGAACAAAGTCACTAACTTTGAGACGAATAGTATATGAGGGACAGCAAGTTTTCCATGTCAGGTTTGTACAAGAAACAGCCAGATCTTCTCCAGCCTCTATCAAGGAGAGCTACACAGAAGAAAACTCTGAAAAAACTCATCCTGGTCTAGTTAAAAATGAATTGGCAAAACCAAACAAAGCATAACAAAAATCCACCACACACAAAAAGGGGCAAAAAGAAAAAAGAAAAACACATGCACTTTGCATCTGCTGTTCATTCTTTTTCTTTTTTTATTATATATATATATATATATATATATATATATAGAGAGAGAGAGAGAGAGACAAATTATAGACAATCTATGATGGTTTTTCAAAAAGCTAATTTCAAAAATGATCATAACTTTATTTCATATGCTAATGATTTTGTCCCCAGGGTCAATAAACGAAAATCAAACACAGCAAGGAATGGTTATTGCGATCAATTTTTCAAACTATGAAAATGGAGCAGTGCAGCTCAATACGGAAGAGAATGCAAATGAAACGTAAATATACAACACCTTCCATTAACCATCTAGCAACCACAGCATTCACAAATTAAATAAACTTAACTAGCTAAATGCAGATCATTGTTATGCCAAAGAAGTTTTCATCGTAATATATGCAACAAAGTCAGAACACTAACCTTGATAGTCATTAACCGTTAAACTATGTGCCCATAGCCCTACAAAAGTAAACTATGGAAATTCAGAAGTATATACATGTCTTACTCAAAAAGTATATGGGAGAATAGTGCATAATATCAAGGTAATGTGAGAAAAGAGAGCATAATGAAGGAATGATTACCCTGCATCTCACAAGAATGGGAGTAAGTTCAACGATATTCAGGTTAGAAGAATAAAGATATCCAAATTATTGGTGAATCTCACACACGTGTTGATATGCTTGGATATGCATTCTAAATATGCATCACTTATTGGTAATTCTGAAACACAATGTACCAGTAGATGTGCAAAATTGATTGGTAACCACATACAAAAAAAAATGAGATTTAGCATGTTGACGAATACTAGGCACATTCTTCCTCACAAAACACCTGCCAAATACTTTTATGACAGTTTTTGCATGGAAAATTTTTGGGCAAGCATCAAAACAACTCTCTTCTAGATTTTTTTTTTTAATAAGTTGGGAGTACTGGTTAGAGGGGAGGGGCTAAATTCTAAATTAATTGAAAGATACAGGGTTCGAACCCCTGGTCAACACCCTTACAAAGGGTAAGCGATACCACTTGAGCTACAAGCTGGTGGTATAAACAACTCTCTTCTAGATAAAGGCATCATACTTCAGAATGTGTGATATTAAAAATTACTTTATACAGGCACTCAAAAAAAATTACTTTATACAAGACACAACACTAAAAACAGGAAAATAAAGGTACCGCTATGTACCCACATAAAAGAGACTCATAAGTAATGAAAATTCTAACAACAAAAGAAACGAATAAATGTTTTATAGGAGAGGGAATAAATATGAATATTAGTTACTGCAGATGGTAAAAATGTTAACTTTTCTGGAATGTTCTAATAGAAGAGGTAAAAGAAAAATAATAGGCAATAGTTTAGCAGTATGAATTTGAACTTAAAAAATTGCTATATTAACTATTAAGTAAGGAACTTTATAGCTTCTATATATGAAGCAAATCCCCCTTCCTATAACAGTTGAGTAAGCTCTTTTTTATCTGCCCAAAAGACATCTTCCATCAAAACTTAAACAACTAGTTCATCAAATCGCCTACTTCTACACCCTATTCTGAGGGGTTGAATCTTTCTCAGTTGTATAATAGCAAATATGCCTGATTTTATGAGTAGATTCAAAAAAAAGAAATCTTAATTTCCTTTCATCACTAAATCTCCTACAGGCTACATTTACTACCAATGTGGTTAATGTTTTGGCTGGCATTACAAGCAACAGCATTCTTTCTCTCATCTAACACACCTTTTGCTTAAAATAAAGCCAAATCCATAATGATGACACAACACATATTGACCTTTCTTAATTACTCAAAAAGTCAACTACCTTTGCAAGACTGAGGTCTGAGAGAAATATAAATTAGTTCGCTTTTCAGAACAGCATAAGTTACTAAAAGTCCTAGAATGTTCCTCTCATGACATGTGTTTTGAACTGAATGCCATTTCAGAATTAGCAATGTGCATAGAAGGCTTCACTTAGAGGAAGTAACATGAAAGTAAAGAGAGTAGCCTATAAGTTCATAACCAAACATGCAAGCCACCCACCCATACCCTTACACCAAATTGAATTTTAAGCATAAGTTCGAAGTAATCTTCATCATTTTCAATAATAAATAACTGCTCACATCTTCACGTTCACGAGTTATTTAATTTGTCATGATAAAGTGTCCATGCTCAAAATTTTTAAAAGTTAGGTTAACTCTGTCTCTAATAATAGCTGTTTCCAAACAGCTTGGCTTGTTTATCATTTGAGCTGAGATGAACAAATCAGTTCTCTATCAGGACTGCAACATTTTCTAAACGATCTTGAAATACATCATGTTTGGTGGCCTTGTCAATTACGTGGGTTACATATGTATCTCTGGTCAATCTAATCTTGATAAGGACTAAAGCTAAAATTGGTTTTAGTTCTTCCGAATTGCTATTAGTAAATTTGAATTGAATTACCACCTCCCTAAGTAGCAACATTTGTTTATGCAAATATTTCAAATGTCACCACAAAAATTGATATTCCCAGAATTATAATCATTCAGATGATCAAGATCACAACTTGTGAATTTCCATAATCAATGTAACCTTCTCACATTTCATTAAACTTCCAACAATTATCCTCGTGAAAAATTTATTGAAGAAACAAAGTTCTCTCAAAATCATGCTACTGTAGAAACAAATGAAAATAAAGTATATTAAAACACGGAACCTCAACATTCAATCACGCAATCGAATCTCAGCTCAGCTAATATCAGAACACATTTGTAGTTGCTCATAGTTAGTCGAGTCATCAACAAAAAATGGTAGTAATTTGTGGAGCTATGAGTAATCGTGAACCTAACCATGAGAAATACTGGTTCGTGCTCCAGATTTACAGTAACCACAGGTGCTTTTCCTGCGGCCAACATCCACCACCACGCTTTCGGGTCTCATATCATTTCCGCCACCGCCGCCACTGGTACTCGCTTCGCTCTTCATCTTCTTGGCCTCCGCCATCACCGATCTTCACTGATTCGATATTAAGATGCTCCAAATTAGATATCGATAGGTTTTAGCTTCTAACCGTCGAACAAATTGAATGCCATCTTGCTAATTTTATTTTTTATTTTTATTTTCCTTGTTCTTTCTTTTTTGGAACTCTGTCAATTGATCAAGATTGAATATCTTTACATTTTGAAAATTTATTTTGTGCTAAAGAATAATGATGAAAATATTTTGAAAAGATACAATGATTATTGAGAATATAATATGATAAAAGTTGATATGATATTAAAATAATAAAATAATAATTAAATATATTGGTGATTAAAAATATTTGAATGAGTAAATATTATAATATTTGGGATAGTGCATAATAATGATTAGTGTTAGTGATTTGATGATAATAGGCATGGACGAGGCTAATATAGAACATACCATCTTTGTCCTGGTTTCGGATAGAGGTGGAATTGGGCAAAGCCAAGCTGGGCTTTGGGTTGGATGGATACTTAATAAGTTTAGGCCCAAATATGACTTATTATTTGTAATAGGCTTTTTTCATAAGCTCGGTCAGGCGTTTTGAAATTAAAAGGTCAAGTCTGGACTTATTTAAAACATGTTTAAACCTATCAAAGACAATTTCAAAAAAATATTAATTGTAAACTATAAAAAGTACATGACAATCTCATTATAGTCAATACAAGATTCATTGCAAAAAAAATGCACATGACAATAGAATTCATTATGTTACATTCCAAAGTACATAAATATGATGAATATTCAATAAGTCCATAACAATAACAAATCCAAATACAAATAAGTGTATGATTAATGTTATATTCATTTATATATAAGATATATGTAAAACAAATACAATTTATATCTTCAATATATATAGAGAGAGTATAATACATACATGTATTATATATAACATTATTTATTTATATATATTATATATGTAGGCTTTAAATAGGGTTGCATGTTGAGCTTAAAAGGTCTAACTCTAGCTCAACTATTTAAATAGACCTTATAAAGACTTAAGTTTGACCGATTGTTAAATAGGTCAAGCCTGCCCACACCCTTAGTAGGTCGGGCCATAGGCCCCTATTGGGTAGTCTGGCCTATTTTCACCCCCAGTTTCGGAACCACATGTTACGGTTCTTAATAAATAAGGAACCAGAACCGAAACCCGATTACCATGGTTCCAGTTCCATAACCCTTTTCATAAATTTTTGATTTTTTAAAAAAAATGATTTATCAATTTCAATTTAAAAAAAGGGGAAAAAAGGATTGGACTTACTATTCATAATAATATTAATAATAATACTAAGTTATCTATGTATTCTCTTAGATATAGAGGAATCAAAATCCACGTGGTTCCTTTACCTTTTTTTTTTTAACCTTCGTTACCTGTTATGAGTGACGTTCATCAATCACTCATATTTTCTCCGTCCGTTTTGGTTATAGTTGTCTCCATGTCACTCGTCGGATATGTCGCATGTTGACTACAATCTTGTGTTCGCCTCTCCATTCTAGACCAATCATCCAACAAAAATTAGGCTTCTAATAAGTTGGGATGCATATGCGAATGTGATTCATCAAGAAAAATTGCTACCGAGGCTAAAAGATTGCTCCGCCCCAACGGTTGAAAAGAGACATGCTAAAATTTTTTTTGCGATGATTAGATAAGGTTGAGTTTTTGCGACCACTACTTCAAAATCATCGATTTTAACAACTGATTCCAATCGATTGTTTTAACCATCGGTTCCAACCGGCAATTAGAATCATCGGTTCCACGGTTTTTGACACCTGTGAACTGTAACTGGAACCAGTCTACACGATTCTGGTTCCAATTTTGGAACTGAGTTCCGGTTAGTAGTTTTGGTTCCATTTGGCCATTCCGACGTCCCCGAATCCAGTCCAAATATCATTCTCATACCTCTCCGTTTTGAGTATCTAGGATGGGGACGGGGAATCCTAATTTGGGGAACAGGGTGTCTATGGTGAATCGGGGTCCTCAATTTGTATTCCATTAATAAAAAAATCTGTAAAAATTTAAATAAATGACTTAAAACAACCAATAATGAAATAAATAAAATAACATATATCTTTAATTTGTAACGAAAAGAATGAGAACAGGTAAAAATATAATGACGTTAGGGTTTAGCTTTTATAATTAATAAAATAAAAATTATAAATAGAATTAATAATAATAATGGATAAATATAATATATATTCGAGAATGGGGGCGAGGATGGAGAGTACACATTTTATCTAATGGGGTGGGGGACGAGACGAGGGATATAAATATCATACTCATCACATCTCCAGTTCTAGAGAGGTGGAAAATCTTCTTCTCGATCCCATCTCCAAATTAACCAGAAATTTCCCATCACATTTTATTTGGGTACCAACGGGAACGTTCCCCCAAGGATTTCGCCATCCCTAATTTGATGGGTGTTTTATTTTTTTTAAAAATTAATAGAAGTGATTGGTAAAATTAAAAAGAAAAAGTGAGTGAATATTGTATATTCATAAAATTTTCATAAGCAATCACGGATATTAATTTTAAATCCGCCCAACTCTAATTCCAGGAGTAGATCTGTTATACTTATTAATAATATAAAAGTACTAAAAATTGTACTTTTTGAAAACTTGTTAATAAATTATTCAAAATATATTTTTTCAATATTTTTTAAAATACATAAATAAATTAAAAAACTTAAATTAGATCAAATCTTACTTTATATTATTATTTACACTACAAATACATGCCCCAAGTTGGACAGGTCTAGGCGAGTTCAACTCCAAGTTGAATCGACCTTCAACCCTAGCCGCCCCCCTCCCTCCTTTTCATGTTCTCTGTAATAATAACATGTTCTCCTCCTTCCCCTCCCCTCACCATCGGAGGAGAGAAAAGTAGTTTCTTTTATTTTTTACTTTTTCATTGTCCTTAGGTTTTTCAATGTCTCTCTTTTATGGGAGTTGGTTTGCTTTTTTGTTTTGTCTTTTAATTTTTTTGGATTTATTCAGATATTAGTAGATCTATTCTTATGGGTCTCATTAGGAGTTCTTCACTAGTTTTTGGTGGGTCTACAGATTAGAAATGAGTCTAGCGTGGATCGTCCAAACATTAATTGGAAGTGCAAACAATCATTCATCCAACTAAGAATCACAACCAACTAAGTTTGATCGATCTCTTTATGATCTATCGGATCTTTTAATTTAAAATTTTGTTTGCTCCCTTCTTCTCTTGTTTGAAAGGTAGGAGTTTATTTGGCTTTTCAATTTGGCTTCATGATATTGTATCATGTTTGTTTCAGATTAATTAATAATAATACAATTTTCTTGTTGTAAAAAAAAGGACCAAGTCGAATCCATTGTCATGCCTATTTAACGAGTCTATTTTATTTTATCTTTGTGTTTTGTGCTTTCTTAATCGATCCTAATTGACAAAAATTATATAAATGGTATCATTTTCATCAGTTGATTTCTTACGCAATACATATAATAGTTATTCTTTATACATAATTGTTGGAGTCGAAAGAGCAAATTTGCCAATTGATTCAACTCAAATTGCATCATAAATGATATTATCTATGAATAAAGAATATACGTAATTGAGCTCGAAATCTTTATTACATAATATATTTCCTTTTTGTATTCTTTCTTCGTCAAGCTTTCTTCAATAATTCAATCTTCATATACGAAATATTGTCATTAGCTTAATATTCAAAACAAACCTTGATGATTGTTACAGTTGTATTAGAGTCGTATTTTAGTTGTTAGCTTGATTAGCACTTTATGCAAAACGATACCATTTCATATGGTTACTTAAAGGATCAGCTGGCATTAGTTGTAACTAACTTTTGGCAGTTAATAAAACTTAAGATTCACTTTTTCTCTCTCTAAACTCGATTATCTCTCAAAATTCTCCTCTATCAAGCTTGAGCTAACAATTGGTATCAAAGCCTGGTTTTTTTCGTGCGAACCCTAGTCAACATGGCGAAAACATCAATCGGATGGACAATTTGGAAACACAGATGATGAAGTTGGCACAAAATCAATTTGTGGTGCAAAAACAATTGGAGGATATTACCACAAGGATGGAATGATTTACTCAATCGGTGGAGGATATAATTGCAAAGAAGATGGGAGAAGCAATTAAAGAAATCACAGTGATGACAGGAAAATAAAATGTTAATCCAAATGTGGCTACTACATCTGTAATGCACACTTGAGTTCGAAATGGGGCTGGTATTTTATCCACTCCTAATGCTAGAACTACTGAAAATTTAGCTGTTAATAGTTCTAGAATACCTAAATTTGATTTCCCCAAATTCAACGGAGATAATCCCTGATTAGGCTGCGAAAATGCAACAAGTATTTTTTGTATAACAGCTTAACGGATTATGAGAAGATCATCACTGCGGGGATGAATATGGATTCGATAGCTGATCTGTGGAAAGCAGAGAAAATATGTCGTGGGAAAAGTTTTCAAGATTGGTGTTAGATAGATTTTCGAATATAGAAGGGAATCATTTGATCGGACAGTTTAATAAGTTGAAACAAGAGGGAATAAAGTAGGATGTAGCATTGAAGATGATGACTGGGAATGAGTTTAAGAAACTCTTTCAGAAAGGAAAACTACAGTGTTGGATGTTTATGTGTAATTTCTGAAGTGGAAATCAAGAAGGAATGCAAGAGTGATGAAGCATTATATCCTCTTTTGACAGAATACAAAAGTATTTTTGACACTCCTATGGGACTGCCACCACATAGAAGACATGATCACAAGATTAATCTCAAACACGGAACATAAGCTTTCAAATTGCAGCTCTACAGATACCCTTACATCCAAAGAATGGAAATCGAGAAGATGGTGCAAGAGATGTTACTCAGTGGGGTAATACAAACCAGCAACAACCCTTTTTCATCTCCAGTTCTTTTGGTTAAAAAGAAAGATAATACCTAGAGATTTTGTGTACACTATAGGAGGTTGAATTCCCTCACTATCAAGGATAATTTCCTTATCCCTTTGATTGATGATCTATTAGATGAACTGGGAGGAGGAACTATTTTTTCGAAAATAGATTTGAGGGTGGGGTACCATCAAATTAGAGTTCACCCTCGGATACAGAAAAAATAGCTTTTGTAATTGTTTCTGGGTTGTATGAATTCAAAGTGATGCCCTTCGGACTTACAAATGCGCCTGCAACTCTTCAATCGCTCATGAATCAAGTATTCAGACCTTTTTTGAGGCATTTTGTGTTAGTATTTTTTTGATGATATCCTGGTGTATAGCAAGAGCATGACATAACATCTAGTCCACTTCAGCAGGTTCTCTGCACCTTGAAGGAGAACCAGTTGTTTGCGAAAGCATCCAAGTGTAGTATTGGGCAGAGAAAAGTGGAATATTTGGGGCATATGATCAGTGGACAAGGAGTATCAGCTGATCCACAAAAAATTCAAGCAATGCAAACATGGACCAGTCCCAAGAATGTGAAAGCATTGAGGGGATTCTTAGGGTTGACGGGGTATTATCGAAAGTTCATAAGGAATTATGGGTTAATAGCTAAACCATTAACAAACCTTACCAAGAAAGGTAATTCCACTAGGATGAGGAGACAGAGGGCGACATTCAATGAACTCAAGAAAGTCATGACTTCATCGCCACTTTTGTATCTTCCCGATTTTTCAAAAGCGTTTGTAGTGGAGACAGATGCCTGCTATTCTGGTCTGGGAGCTGTATTAATTCAGGAGAGTCATCCTTTGACTTATTTAAGTAAGTTATTGTGCAATAAACATATTGGATTGTCCATTTATGAGAAAGAGTTTTTGGCTATCATCATGGCTATTGACAAATGGAGAGCTTATATGTTACATAGCTAATTCATTATTAAGACTGATCAATAGAGTCTTAAGTACTTGTTGAAACAAATATCCACCCCATTTGCAACATAAATATATGACAAAGCTATTGGGGTATGATTATAAAATTGAGTATAAAAAGGAGTCGAAAACAATGTGGCAAATGCTTTGTCCAGAGAGATGTAGAGACAAACAATGTTGTGCTCTAGTTCAGCTTAAACCTACCTGGGTTGAGGAAATTCAACAATCGTATGAGGATGATGTTTTATTTTAGAATGTGATATCGGAGTGTGTTGCTTACTCTTTTAATGTCTCTGTGTTCTCATACAAAGAGGGATTACTGGGGTATAAAGGCAGACTGTATGTTGGGGAAAAGTCGAAGTTGAGACAGCAAATTATACGATATATGCACTCTTCTAATGAAGGAGGTCATTCAGGTCAGGCAATGACATTGCAAAAGGTTAAGGTTGTTTTTTGGTGGCCTACGTTGAAACAAATGGTGATTACTGTGGTTCAGACTTGTCATCAGTGCCAATTATGCAAACATGAGACACAAAAGACCCCTGGATTGTTGCAGCCACTCCCTATCCCTACTTAAGCTTGGAAGCAGCTTACTATGGATTTCATCGATCAGTTGCCAAATTCCTATGGGTTTACTGCTATTCTAGTTGTAGTTTATAGATTCACCAAGTTCTCCCATTTCATCGCATTGAATCACCCCTACACCGCTTCTACGGTCTCCCAGTTTTTTATTTATAATGTGTACAAATTGCATGGTTTACCTCAATCTATGGTGACTGACAGAGATACGGTCTTCACTAGCCAATTTTGGCAACCGTTGTTTAAAGCTTTGGGTGTCTCCCACCATTTGAGTATAGCCTATCATCCTCAAACGGATGGGCAAATAGAGAGGGCGAATCAATGTCTTGAAACTTATCTACGTTATATGTGTGGGGCTGCTCTCAAACAGTGGGTGCATTGGTTGGCTTATGCGGAATATTGGTACAACACTTGTTTTCACTCAACTATCCATATGTCCCCTTTTGAGACCTTATATGGATATAAACCAACTCCTTTGGCTCTTCCACAAGGCTTGCAAACTTCAGTGGTTGGGGTGGAGCAAACAGTACAACAGCAGCAAGTCATACAACAACAGTTAAAGGGATTTCTACAGCAAGTTTAGGAGAGACTGCGACGGATTGCGGATAAGCATCGCCGTGACAAGGTGTTTTAGTTGGGTGATTGAGTTTATTTGAAGTTAAAGCCATACAGACAACTCTCTTTACACAATTCGAAGATGTGGAATTTGAGTCCGAAGTATGCTGGGCCATTTTTGGTGTTGGATAGGGTGGGGTCTGTGGCTTATCGATCAAATGCAGCTACCTGCTACTGCTAAGTTACACCATGTTTTCATGTGTCTTTGCTCAACAAATGGGTGGGGCCAGCTGATGCAGTATCCACCGAACTTCCATCCTTTGATGAGGATGGCAAAGTGATTCTACATCCAATTGCCATTTTGGATAGAAGATTGGTTGAGAGAAATAATTGTGGGGTTCCTCAAGCATTGATACGTTAAACGCATTTACCAGTTGAAGAAGAGACATGGGAGGACGTTGATGTTATCACTTCTCAGTTCCCTCATCTTGTGTCTGTTAGTCCAAGTGGCTACAATAATCTAGAGGGGGGGTGAATAGATTATGCCGATTTTTCGCAAATCTCCCTCTTTTTCGAAACAACGAGTAGATAACAAGAATGTAAATGCGGAAAATAAACAACACTCGTTGATTTAAAGAGGTTCAACCCACCTGGGTCTAATCTCTCTACCACCCCAAGATCTCATGGGATGGATTTTAAAAAGAAAAAAAGATTTTATTAATTTACCAAAAATTAATACAACACCTTGAGGATTACCACAACCCTCTTTCACCACCTTGAGGATTACCACAACCCTCTTACAACACCTTTGAAGATTACCACAACCTTCAAACACCTATCACCTAGATCACCCAAGTGTATTCTTACCACAAGAATACTCACAAGGATGTCTTGTGTTGAATGATGACCAAAATCAAGATTACAACTCAATAATGATTGATACAATATGAGTACAAGTGTAATCAAGAATTGAAAGCCTAGACCTCAAATAAGTGCAAGTGAAAGTGCTTAGGCTAATACAACAAGATATATGAAAGTGTTTGCTCAATTGCTCTTTGCTTGTATATTGTGTGTTGTATCTTGTTGCTTGAATGAAGCCTCTATTTATAGGAGAGGACTTGGCTTTTATTTCCAGACATTGGCTCCTCCTTGGGGAGTGATTTGCTGCAAAAGAAACCATTTAAAATGATCAATATAGCTGTTAGAAATCAATCCCACAAAATAGGGAAAAGTTGTCCAAAACGCAACGGATAGTTTGGCGATAAACATGGGTTCGACCGGTCGCGCAGAGATAAGATAGAAATTGAATTCTCGCGAATTTTTACACAGGGGGACCGGTCGAAGGGGGTGCGACCGGTCGCTTCTTAGTCGGACTGGTTGCCATTGAAGATTTTACGAAACAGAGAAGTCGGAACAAAATCCAACTCCTGTGCATGTCGCCGCGCCGGCGACCGGCCGACCGCACCGTCGCCCACCTGTCGACCGCCGCCCGCCCGTTTTTCTTACGTCCCCATTTTCTGTTTCTCGGCTAACTCAGTGCACGGGTTGCCCTATAGGGCGGCCGGTCGAGCTGAAACAAATGTGTTGTCTAATGTTTTATTGAAAATAAACTTCAAAAAATACTCCGAAAAATAGTAAAAACATTTTAAGTTGATCGGAAGTATTTAGACAACATTTAGGGACATAGTTTTGGTTTAAAAACTTATTTGAACAAAATCGAACATAATCATCAAAATCATGATAAAAACATTTATCTAACAAACTCCCCCTTTTTGATGATTACAAACCAAAACAATTTTCTTGAGGACGATTTTAAAACCAAATAAAATTTTCGGTTTTACGAGTAAACTATCCGTTAGAAGTATTTCATACAAAGCTCCCCCTATTTATGAGCATATCAACAAACGATTATTATAAGTAAGAAGCACAAGTTATAACAAGCTTATATAGAATGCATCATGCGCTAAGGAGCTCCCCCTGTCACAAAACTTATAAACAATTTCATCCGAGTCCAAAATTCAAGCCATGGACTAGGTATTAGAGTCCACAATACTTATTATAGCTTTTATTAGCTTTTCTTGAGCTAACGAGCTAATATCCTGTTTCTCCCCTTTGGAATCATCAAAAGAACGTTAGAATGGTGAAAACACCATACAATAATATCAAAGTGCGCCAAAGGGACGGTTTATTAACCGTTGAGCAATTAAAGCATAATAATCCAAGGAAAATGGGAGAAATGTAATATGAAGAGTTCATACGCTTGTTTTGTTTGTCAAAACATGATCTCAATAAGTATAGAAAACTTTTGAAAGCAAGAGAATCATGTATAAGTTGAAATTTTCATTGCGACATATCATCGAACACCTTGTGTGCGTTAAAAATAAAAGAGGTTGTATATAACCTTTGTAAATGGTTCAAGCCAAAAATTTTCAACAACAATTCAAGTCACTCATCATACATAACAACACAACAACCAAGCTCATCATGATCGCATTTAAAATTACATCAAAAATTTTCAAGAAACTCGAAAACTCAAGGGTTCCACCCAATTGAGTAAAAGAAGCGAAATTCTTACCATTTGATCGGAAAGAGTGAGCCATAATGATGATGATCATGCTATATAATGTCCATGTTGTGTAAAATATGCATGAAATCCATTTTTGAATGAAATTTGAGTGAATTTGGCAAAGGGGACGAAAAATGGCCAAAAATTTGTTAAAATGAAGAATCTTTGAAGACATGAACGTTTAAAAGCCAAAATATAGCTTAGACGACCGGCCGAGGTTGAGGGCGACGGCCGTCGAGGTTGAGGGCGACCGTTGCCCTCAACTCCTTCACCCACCTGTTTTGTCGCTTTTTCCAAAATCCGAATTTTCAACCAAAAATCCGATTTTTCGCCCTAAGTTTTAAAAACGTGCAAAATGCAAACGTAAGCTTCATTTAATATGCATTATGCCTAACCGAGCTTGTATTGATGAAAAAGTCTCCCGAAGATAGCGGTTTTGTGAAAATATCCGCTAATTGATCTTGAGATGATACAAAGGATATCTCAATTTTACGTTTTGAAACACAATCCCTTAGAAAATGATGTCGATTTTCAATATGTTTAGTACGGTTATGATGAACGGGTTTTGAGCAATATTTATAGCGGATATATTATCACAAAAGATAGGTACATTTTCAAAAGAGCATTTGTAATCCGCTAAAGTTTGTTTCATCCAAAGAAGTTGAGTACAACAAAATGCGGCGGAAATATATTCGCCGGCCGTTGAAAGAGAAACACGCTTTTGCTTCTTTGAAAACCAAGAAACTAGGCAATCGCCTAAAATTGACATGATCCTAAGTACTTTTCCGATCATCAATATTTCCCTCATAAATCAATCACTATAACCTTTAAGAGAAAAATTTTCATTCTTTGGATAAAATAAACCATATTGAATGGTGCCTTTCAAATATCAAAAATCCTTTTAACGACACTCATGTGAGATTCTTTGGGATTGCTTTGAAAACGAGCACATAGGCATACAACATGAAGAATGTCCGATCTACTAGCGGTTAAATAAAGTAAACTACCAATCATACCTCGATACTTTGATTCATCCACGGACTTGCCTTTCTCATCTTTGTCAATTTTGACATTTGTTGCCATAGGAGTAGAGACGGTTCTTCCTTCTTCAATGCCGAACTTTTTCAAAAGTTCTTTTGTATACTTTGATTGCTAAATATAAATACCTTCTTGACATTGCTTAATTTGAAGTCCAAGAAAGTTAAGCTCCCCATCATACTCATCTCGAATTCTCCTTGCATTAACTTAGAAAATTTCTTGCACAAAGAATCATTAGTAGCACCAAAGATAATATCATCAACATATATTTGCACAAGTAAACAATCTTGCCCTTTTTCAAAAACAAATAGAGTTGTATCAACTTTACCTCTTATAAAACCATTTTGTAAAAGAAAAGAACTAAGTCTATCATACCATGCAGGGGGTGCTTGTTTTAAACCATACAAGGCCTTTTTAAGTTTATAAACATCATTAGGCCTAGAAAAATTTTCAAACCCCGGAGGTTGTTTTACATAGACTTCTTCTTGAATAATACCATTTAAGAAGGCGGATTTAACATCCATTTGGTAAAGTTTGAAATTTTTAAAACAAGAATAGGCAAGCAAAATACGAATAGCTTCTAAACGTGCTACGGGTGCAAAAGTTTCATCATAGTCAATACCTTCTTCTTGACAATACCCTTGAGCTACTAACCTTGCCTTATTTCGAACAATGTTGCCTTGATCATCAAGTTTGTTCCGGAAAATCCATTTTGTGCCAATAATGGTTTGAGAAGGAGGACAAGGTACCAATTCCCATACATCATTTCTTTCAAATTGATTCAACTCCTCTTGCATCTCTAGAAACCAATCTTCATCCTCAATAGCTTCTTTAGCATTTTTAGGCTCTTTTTGAGAAATAAGACCTTTCTCGGTAAATTTTCTCCGAGTCATCACTTTGCCAAGGGGATCACCAATAATAAGATCTTTTGGGTGATCTCCCTTAAATTTCAATGCAACGGGAAGATCCGAGATATCACCTCTATCTTCTTGAGGACCATTTGAAGTGGACGGTTGATCATTTGATGTAGACGGTTGATCATCAATTTGAACAATTTGTTCAATAATATCCTCCTCATCACTTTCATCATTAGGAATTCTTTCAACTCCTAAGCTTCATTGAATTTAACATGGATGGATTCTTCAACAACTCCACTAGTCTTATTGTAAACCCGATATGCTTTGCTTTTTGTTGAATATCCCATAAATATCCCTTCATCGGCCTTAGGATCAAGTTTGTCCAATTGATCCTTGGTATTCAAAATAAAGCATTTACAACCAAATATCTTGAAATAACTAATATTTGGAGTTCTACCTTTCCAAAGCTCATATGGAGTTTTATTCATTTTAGACGAATATAAACTCGATTAATGACATAGCAAGCGGTACTTACGCTTCGCCCAAAAATACTTTGGAAGTGAAAATTCATTGAGCATGGACCGACTCATTTCTTGTAATGTCCGATTTTTCCGTTCGACTACTCTATTTTGTTGAGGTGTCCTTGGAGCCGATAAATTATGAGCATATCCTTTGGTTTCACAAAATACTCTAAATTCACCGTCAAATTCTCCACCTCGATCGCTTTGAATAGACTTGATAGTATCTTCTTTTTCATTCTCAATAAGTCTACACAACTTAACAAACTCATTAACGGCATCGTTTTTATTGGTAAGAAAAAGAGCCCAAGTATATCTCGAAAAATCATCGACTATAACAAAAGTGTAATGTTTTCCACTTAGACTAGACGTACCAATGTCCCCGTACAAATCAAGGTGAAGCATTTGTAGAGGTTTGGTTGTGGAAATTTCATTTTTGGGCTTAAAACTACTTTTAACTAATTTGTTCTTTTGACAAGTGTCACATAAGCCAAGATTTTCAAAATTCAATTTGGGTAGTCCTTTCACATGTTGGTTTTTGTAAATGTTTTTCAAATTCTTGTATCCAGCATGTCCAAGTCGCCTATGCCATAAACTAGTTAAATCATTATTGGCGACTAAACAAGAAACATTTTGACTAACCAAATCACTTGTACAAATTTTGTAAAGATTGCCTTTTCTATTTGATTCACAAATAATTTCACCATTTTTAAGTATAAGGCATTTTTCTTTATTAAAGGAAACATCATATTTTGAATCACAAAGTTGGCTAACACTTATCAAATTAAACTTAAGCCCTTCAACTAATAGAACATTACTAAGAGAGAAAGAAGAGTTACCAATTTCTCCATTTCCAAGAATCTTTCCTTTGCCATTGCCGAACATGACCATACCATCTTCTTGGAGTTTGATGTTGGTAAAAAGTTCTCTCCTCCCGGTCATATGGCGTGAACATCCGCTGTCCACGAGCCATTTTGAATCTTCCATTGTGGTTATAGCCCCTATTACCTACAAAAGAATTTTTTTTAGGTACCCTATAATTTTGGGGTCCATGGGGGTTAGTCTTGAGACCTTTGGGTCTCCAAACATGTCTTGAGCTATTTCTCAATTTGCAATTATTAGCATAATGTCCAACTTTGCCACAATAAAAACAAGTAGGAGTATTATAATTATTAGCACGTACAAAAGTCGGACTTTGGTTATTTTTCTTAAAAACACTTTGAAATGGCTTATAACCAAGTCCCGATTTAGAATGCTCACCTCTTTGTGCATCTAAAATTTTTGTAACTTTATCCGTACTTATGTTGAAACGATGCATATCATTTTTCAAACATTCAATCTCTTTTGTGAGCAATTCCTTTTCGGTTTCAAGAGAATGAATTCTAGTAAGAGTAAGAGCATGAGCTTTGTCTAGAGATTCATAAGAGGTAAATAATTTTTCTTTTTCAACTTTAATCTCCTTATGCTCCTTTTTCAAGTTTTTGTATTTAACGATTAAATTTTGAAACTCAATTTGCAATTCATCAAAATCACATTGCAAGTCATCAACTATGGAGGAAGTAGAAGAGTTTGAGTGTACCTCATTGTTTTCATCGTCTATAGCCATGAGACCGTGTTCGGTTTCTCCTTCCTCATCGGTTGTTTCGAGTAGTTCATCCCATGTTTTGACTTCCGCATTTAGAGCCTTCTTTTTGTGAAAGGCTTCCTTTTCTTTTGCTCCTCTTCATCGAGCTTGACAATCGGCAATGAAGTGCCCGGGTTTTCCGCATTTAAAGCAAGCATTATCTCTTGGTTTTCTTGCTTTATTTTTATTTACAAATTTTGCAAATTTTCGAACAAGTCATGCGCCGTCTCCTCATCATCATCATCATTATCATAGTATGCATTATTAGAAGAAGAAGCAAGACCTTTAGAAATAATTTGCATACCCGATTGATTTGTGGATGGTTTGAAATTTTTTCTCTCCTTGAGATAGACTTCATAGATGAGTAGATTTCCAATAAGTTCATCAAACTTGAGTGTCTCAAGATTTTGTGCCTCCATGATTGCCGTTACTTTTTCGGACCATGACCCGGAAGTGCATTTAATACCTTGGTCACCTTGTCTTCTTCGAGATGGCCTTGCCGAGGCCACAAGAGGATTGACAATATTGTCAAGCCTTTCCACCATCTTGGAGATGCTTTCGCCATCATACATGTTAAAGTTTTCGAAGTCTTTAACAAGCATTGTCTTTCTTGCTTGCTTGACTTTCTTAGTCCCTTCATAGATTGTCTCCAATTTTTCCCAAACCTCATGTGCCGACCTTATGCCTCTTATGCGATTGTACTCGGTGGCGGTAAGAGAACAATGCAAAATATTTAAGGCCTTACCGTTTAGAGAGAAAGCCTTTTTGTCGTTTTCATCAAACTCCTTGAAAGGTTTAGGAGCCAAAGTGCCATCTTCCGATTTCTTTGTTGGTTGATTAACTCCTTCAATGACCACATTCCAAATGTCGAACCCGCACCCTTGTAGGAAGCACTCCATACGGTCTTTCCAAAATGCGTAGTTGTTGGCGTCGAATAGTGGTGGCTTATTGGTGGAGGCGCCGGTGGTGAGATGAGCATCATTTGTAGCCATGGATCTTTCCTCTTTACTCGGAACGAGCTAGCCAAAGAGTTTGGCTTTGATACCACTTGTTAGTCCAAGTGGCTACAATAATCTAGAGGGGGGGTGAATAGATTATGCCAATTTTTCGCAAATCACCCTCTTTTTCGAAACAACGAGTAGATAACAAGAATGTAAATGCGGAAAATAAACAACACTCGTTGATTTAAAGAGGTTCAACCCACCTAGGGCCTAATCCTCTACCACCCCAGTATCTCCGGGATGGATTTTAAAAAGAAAAAAAGATTTTATTAATTTACCAAAAATTAATACAACACCTTGAGGATTACCACAACCCTCTTACAACACCTTTGAAGATTACCACAACCTTCAAACACCTATCACCTAGATCACCCAAGTGTATTCTTACCACAAGAATACTCACAATGTCTTGTGTTGAATGATGACCAAAATCAAGATTACAACTCAATAATGATTGATACAATATGAGTACAAGTGTAATCAAGAATTGAAAGCCTAGACCTCAAATAAGTGCAAGTGAAAGTGCTTAGGCTAATACAACAAGATATATGAAAGTGTTTGCTCAATTGCTCTTTGCTTGTATATTGTGTGTTGTATCTTGTTGCTTGAATGAAGCCTCTATTTATAGGAGGAGAGGACTTGGCTTTTATTTCCGGACATTGGCTCCTCCTTGGGGAGTGATTTGCTGCAAAAGAAACCATTTAAAATGATCAATATAATCATTAGAAATCAATCCCACAAAATAGGGAAAAGTTGTCCAAAAAACGCACGGATAGTTTCTTTGATAAACATGGGGTTCGACCGTCGCGCGAGAGATAAGATAGAAATTGAATTCTCGCGAATTTTTACAGGGGGACCGGTCGAAGGTGGGGCGACGTCGGTCGCCTTTAGTCGTGACTGGTTGCCTTGAAGATTTTACGAAACAGAGAAGTCTCGGAACAAAAATCCAACTCCAGTGCAATTCGCCCGCCGGTCGACCGACTCGCCGACCGCACCTGCGCCCACCTGGTCGACCGGCCGCCCGCCTGTTTTTCTTACGTCCTATTTTCTCGTTTCTCGGCTCAACTCAGTGCGGGTTGCCCTATAGGCGGCCAAGTCGAGCTGAAACAAATGTGTTGTCTAATGTTTTATTGAAAATAAACTTCAAGAAATACTCCGAAAAATAGTAAAAACATTTTAAGTTGATCGGAAGTATTTAGACAACATTTAGGGACATAGTTTTGGTTTAAAAACTTATTTGAACAAAATCGAACATAATCATCAAAATCATGATAAAAATATTTATCTAACAGTGTCTTGATGGCAAGACATTTCTTTCAAGGGGGGAGTATTGTTACAGCTGTATTAGAGTCGTATTTTAGTTGCTAGCTTGATTAGCTCTTTATGCAAAATGATATTGTTTCATATGGTTACTTAAAGGATCAGCTGTCATTAGTTGTAACTAGCTTTTGGCAGTTAATAAAACTTTAGATTCACTTTTCTCTCTCAAAACTCGATTCTCTCTCAAAATTCTCTTCTCTATCAAGCTTGAGCTAACAATGATTTTAAATTGTTCGAAACGTGTGTGCGGATGCATTTTCTACTGTTTTAATCATTTTAGTTTTATTATTTTATTATGTAAGATATACTCTACGACATGAAGTTTGTAATAAACATAAGACAATTCGATTTTAAGACCAAAGGAAACAAATCACAAACTAAAAAATGAAAGTTTCTTTCAATGACTCATATATTTTTCACAAAACTTTAACCAAATCTTATGCTTAAGAAAAATATTTTTTTTTACGGGTTTGATTAAGAACACAAAATTTTATGACAAAAACTCCTGTCAGACAATCTAACGGGCCAATATCCAGTAGACGAATCCCAAAACTGACCCGGTGGCATTTTGAAACATTAGCAATGTCGTTTTTGTAATATTCAGGGACCGGTATTAGCAACCTCTCAAAAAATATTAGCGATCCATTTGAAAAGTATTAGTATATAGTTCACTTAAATATATTAGTTTTGTAATATTGGACAAAGGATATAGTATCACGAACACAAAAGTATTAGGTTTTCATCCGAAAATTGTAATAGTCCATTTGAAAAGTATTAGTACGTAGTTCATTTGAAAATAGTTAACAGTTCCTCTAAAAAATAGTAGTTTTTTCCATTAAAAGTATTAGTCATTCCCGTGAAATGTAATAATAGTTTTCCTGAATATCTTTAAATTCCCCTTAAAAGTATTAGTAGTCCCCTGATTATCACATCTTTGTTGGGATCATATCCGCATGACCAAAAGAGAGGTTAATGGAGAAAGTTGGATGTTCCCTAATCATGTCTACGTGAAAATTATATATTTTAATAAGTTGGGAGTACTAGCTGGAGGAAAGGGGATAAATTTTAAAGAAATTGAAATATACATGGTTTGAATTCTACTCAATATCCTTACAAAAGGTAAACCATACCACTTGAGCTATAAGCTGATGGTATTTGAAATGTATATAAGATGTGACCGCATTTAAATTTAAATTTATGAGAAACAAATCATTAGAAAAGGTCCTTCTGGCACTAGTCAAACGAAACTTAGAATCTGATTTATTATTATTATTATTATTTTTATAAAAGGGCTCGTAATGGTTTTCTCTTCTGTCCTAATGCTCTGAGATTCTGACTTTGACACAAGATTAAAATTAATCTTATGACCACTGGACTATTCAATAAAAAGAGTATTAAGCTTTTGAAAGTATGCATTACCAATTACAATATTCAATATTTTAGTTTTACAAATGTGAACATATATATCAACTATAAGCCGTACTCCTAAACCTACTTCCAATTGTATCATCCGTAAACCGGTGAACTAATTAAAATTTTTAAAAAATGAAAGATGCGTTATTTTTCTTCATTTTCACATTATGTACGACAAAAAATATTCTTTTATAGATCAGTGTGATCATGAGTAAGCTACAACCACCATAGTTTCTTCAACTCTGAAACTTAGAAACTTCTCAGTATGTGCTATTCCTAATTTAATAAGAGGGCTGAGTATTGTCAATTTATCCTAAGCCAATTGTTTTCCTGAATAAACAAGTAAATGGGCAATAGATTGCTATGAGGACTGACCAATTGATTTGAAAAGTTGAGTTTATGTGGAAAATTTTAGCAAAAAATAAAATAAAATACCCCACGGCCCATAGCACGCTATTTACTTTCCACCAATCTTGTATTACTCCCATTTTAACGTTCACAGAAACTGATATTCCACATTTATGTTTCACTTTTTGGGACTTGGAGATTCAAACCGAACCGATATCCTCAGGATGAAAGATCTCCGAACCGAAAATATCCGTTGACTTTTTGACTTTCCCGAACCGCACTGCGTCGCATCGAAAATATTTATGGTGCGGTTCGAGATTTTTCAAATACCCATACCGAGAACTGCATCAACCACTCCGAACCGAGGACCCGAAGCTAGAACCGATTTTAAAGATTTTATATAAATACATATACATTATTTCTATGTTGTTTTTATTTTGATATTGAATTAACCACAAACTAATTGAAATTAAATTGAGTATAAAGCATATTTCTGAAAAAACCATAATACTTCAACTATTATGAATTTTAAAAAAAATTGATATTAATAATAGAGTAAATAATTTGAAATTGAAATTAGTCAAATGAATAGTAAATTGCACTTAAAAGAGAAACAAGTAATAGTATCATATTATAACAATATAAAAAATCATATTTTACTTTTTTTACCACATCACATAAATTATAAATATAATTTTATTGATTATGTTAAGTTGTTAAGTATGAGACATTGAAATTATAAATTTATACAAGTTTTTATTTCATTTAATTTATGAAAACTATTAGTTAATTATATATGTTCCATGTCAATAGAAGAACAATTGCCCAAATAATATACTTTTATTGTATTATAGAGGTTATTAAGTTTAGAATTTTGGATTGTGTTACCTGTTATAGTTTTAGTTTTTATTTTGAGACTACGCTAAAAAGATACTAAAACTCTAGAAGTATATCCGACTGGTGATTTTTATATTGATTTTTTTTCTTTTTTTTTCCAATTTTGTATGTTTTATTTATGGCTAATCTCCGTCCCGAACCGAACCATACCGTCCCGTCCCATTAGAATCGAATCTCCGTCTCGAACCGTCCCGAACTTTCGGTACGGTTCGGGACGAAGATTTTTTTCTATGATTCAGTTCTGGAGATTTATTTTCACAATCTCCGAACTTCGGGACGGTTCTAGAGATTTCCAAATCTCCGAACCGTCCCCGCACGCACACACACCCCTAAGATGTATATTTGAGATAAACATGCCACATTGATTCTTTGAATGTATCTACACGGGTCATTCATCTGAAGTTGGTAAGTTTTCATGAACTACGAAATTATGTTTATTCCCATCAACTTTGATTTACTAAGTCAAGTATATCAGGAATCACCTCCGGTTGCTTGTTCCAGTCACTTTAAGTACTTTGAATGGACGATCTGAAACAAAATAGACATTAGGCTCGCATGGATGATTTTCAGCTAAGGTTCTTCGACGCTTAAGTCAGTTTGGATCGTGAGGCGAATAAAATAAAAAAGTAAAGTAATTAATACGAACATGTCTTCTTTGGAAAATATGTCTATTTTTATAATTTACTACATCACATCCGTACGTACACTTAGTGCTACGTGGCATCATCTGAAGAGTGATGTTGTCAGCGAAGCAATGGATTGGATGTAACTCGGTTCGGGTTGGTTGGGTTCGGGTCAGGCCGTGGACCCAAGTGAGAATGCGCGGATCCCATCTCCAAAAGTTAGTTTTAGTGTATTTTCTAAAGTGGTAAAGTCACTGTATTGGTTTATCAAGTTCCAATATTATTGTTTCCGACAAATCGATAAATTATAGATGTTGTTACCTAGAGAATGTGCATGGAAATAAGTATAACAACCGGCTTGTAACAGATAAAGTACTTGATCACAATTCCTTTAGAACAGAGACTACTGATCAAAATGACTAGATCAATAATCCAAGATTTTATTACACAAACTTATTTCTCAACAAACTAGTGTATCCCTTATTAGCTGCAAGTTCAAATTGGCATCTTTTATGTTCATTCTATCCTGTGGCAGTCCTTGAGAACAGGCTACTCCTATTTGAAAGATTAATACCAAACACTGCTTAACATTTTCATGTAGTACTGTTATATTGCTGCTTTTATCTGTTCCTTCTTCTTCTTCTTCTTCTTCTTCGTCTTGCTTCAAAAGTAGTAGAGTTGGATCAACAACATCAACTACATTGTTCGTAGACAAAGCAGTTTTTGCATACTTGTGAAGACTTAATCCTTCTTGAAACAAGTCATCGGTTGGTCTTCTTCCGGTAAACATCTCCAGAAGAAGTATGCCGAAGCTGTAAACATCTCCGGATATGGATGCCGGCCCTCCCAATCCGTATTCTACGAATAACAATTTAAAAAAAAAAAAGCAAGAAAAAATTATGAGATCACTAATAGTCAGAATACAATCACAGAATATTGTTTTATTAATAGTTGACTAATGTTTTTTTTTTTTTTTTTTATAGTTTTTTGATCCTTAGTCACTAAGCATGGAGAGAAATTCAAAGATTTTAGTATAAACAAGCAAAAAAGAATTATTGTAAGATTCATTTGCAGGCTTAAACTTTTTCTATGTTTTTTCTTTACATACCAACTCTCATGTGTTGTCAAAAAGAACATTATAATTAAGTAATTGGTTGTGCAGTGAAAAGCAAATTGAGAGTGCTATGACTTTTTAATATTTAGAAGAATTAGCTTTCAAAAGAAAAAAAAAATTTAGAAGAATTAAGTAACCCTCT
This sequence comes from Rehmannia glutinosa, assembly GCA_016081115.2. Classification (NCBI taxonomy): domain Eukaryota; kingdom Viridiplantae; phylum Streptophyta; class Magnoliopsida; order Lamiales; family Orobanchaceae; genus Rehmannia; species Rehmannia glutinosa. The sequence goes on along the minus strand of CM071936.1, from coordinate 87,377,586 downwards.
CAATGGTCATGCAGTTATTCTTCAAAAAAAAATGGTCATGCAGTTAGCCCCCATCATTCAAAGACTTTCTTGTGTTTACACTTATTGACAATGAACTATGGAATGCTAAAAAGTTATGGTTAATTACAAAAATTCACCCCTGAGGTGTAACTTTATTACAAAAACCCCCTTGACAATTTGATTCTATTTTACAAATTGCACCCTCAAGAAGGAGTATTTGTTAGGTAAATAGAAACCTAAGGGGCTATGTGTAGCACTTTAAGGTGGGTATTTGCAATTTTGAAAGGTAACCGGAGTTTTTTGAAATTAGGCTAAACCTCAAAGGTAGTTTTTGAAATTATCCCATTTTTTTTAACTACCCAAGAATTTGAAGAACCAGTTAGCTCATCCCAGAAAAGAGGACTCAATCTACAAAAGCAAATGGAGAGATACTGATGCAAATGAGACATATTTCAAGAATGAAAGGTAAAAATGAGAAGAAAGGGAAAAAAAAAAACTAAAGCATATAAACATGGAAAATTATACCTGGAGCAACATAGCCAACAGATCCCCTTATCCCAATTGAACTTGTTTGAGATTCTGCATTCTTTCTGAGAAACTTTGCAAGCCCAAAATCACTTAAATGTGCACAAAAATCATTATCAATAAGAACATTACCAGGTTTCAGATCACAATGAGCAACTGGAATTCTACAATAGTAATGCAAATACTCCAATGCAGATGCCACATCTATAGCAACATTTAACCTCTGATGAATATCAAGATTTTTTTTCCGATCTTTCTCGTTCGGATGCAACCATTTATCCAAAGATCCGTTCGACATGAACTCAAGAACGATGGCCTTAAAATCCCGGCCCTCAGGATCCAGAGCCGAGCAGCAACCCAAAACTTTAACAAGATTTCTATGCTTGATATTGCTCAACGCCTCACATTCCGCCAAGTAAATTTTCGAAATCCCATTTTCTTGGAGATTAAGTACTTTCACAGCAATATATTTTTCATCTTCAGCAATAAAACCTTTGTAAACTGATGCAAAACTGCCCTTTCCCACCAAATTATCTTCGGAAAATCCATTCGTCGCCTTTTCTAACTCTCTGTACGAAAAATTCGAATTCCAATCCAATGAAGGGAGCATTATCGAACTCTTTTTCCTCCATCTTTTCCTTATGCAAGAAAATGTTGGGATAAACTCACAAACGCAGCGGAAAATAAATTATCCCTCTCTTGTGTGAACCTAGTAGGAAATAACAGCAAGCAATCCAAACCACAAGTGCAGCAAAAATTCAACGGAAAACATAAAAACGACACAAGCAATTTTTACGTGGAAAACCTCCCCGGTGTGAGGAGTAAAAACCACGGGACCGTAGTCCACCCCAAATCTCCACTATAATCAAAATAGGGGTACAACAAGTTCAACAACAATCTGCCACAAGTGATACAATCACAAACACAAGATATACACAATCTTGTTAATGAAAGAATTGAAAGACCTCACCCAACACCCTGCTGTCCGAAATTAATATCTGACAATAGAGAATACCAATCACGATCTCCACCGTTCAGAATCGACCCCAGGTTGTCCCGAACCACATATCCAAATTTCAGCCCGATCCAACGGTTCAAACGCCCGGAACAGCTTCAACACTGAACCTGCTGCAGTTAGATCCGAAAAACAGACACCTCTGTGTTCTTCGTCTATTACTTACAATAGAAGGCTCCAAACCCGATCTCCACCGTTCAAACTGAAGTGCAATGTGTTAGGAACAATACCTCAAAGTTTCACTGTGATCCAACGGTCCGATTGCCGGCGATCACCTCTGGAAATTTACTGCACAGGTGACTTGCGGGATTCTTTTCTTTTTCTTTCTCTCTATATTGGCAGCTCACTTTTCTCTCTTTTTCTTGGACTGAAAAACTGACCAGCTACAATCAGGTATACAAGGCATAAGAGACTAGAGTAATGTCAAAAATGCCCCCTCAAGTATAATGACAAAAATGTCCTTCAATGTGGTATTTAACCCACATCCTTATGTTGGGTATTTTGGGACATCTCCACAAATGAGGAAACCCAACCCAACAAATCTCCCCTTTCGATTATGTGGAGGGATTCACCATTCCGCGATCAACCGACAAACATCAAGTTTCTCTCTTGGCAATGCCTTAGTCATCATATCGGCACCATTATCATCCGTATGAATTTTATCAAGTTCAAGTAACTTGTCATTGATAACGTCTCTCATCCAATGATACCGTACATCAATATGTTTTGATCTCGCATGAAATGTAGAATTCTTACCAAGATGAATAGCACTTTGATTATCACAAAATACTACGTACCTCTCTCGTTAAAACCAAGCTCCTCCATGAATTTCTTCATCCACAACAACTCTTTACAAGCTTGATTCTTTGCAATATACTACTCGCATTTGTAGAGAGTGCAACACATTTTTGCAATCTTGATTGCCATGACATGACACCACACCACCGCAAAAGTTATCAAGTAACCTTTGGCGTAGATTTTCGTGTATCCACATCACCGCCATATAGCGAGTCGATGTAGCCCAGCTAGCAACGGTTTTCCACAACCAAAAGTGAGCCTCAAACTAGAAGTACCACGTAGATATCTCAATATCCACTTCACCGCATTCCAAAGCTCTTTTTTTCCTGGATTAGACAAGTAACGACTAACAACACCGATCGCATAAGCTATATCCGGCCTCGTGCACACCATTGCATACATCAAGCTTCCTCTTCTGAAGCATATGGAATTCTTGCCATATCTTCTTTCTCTTCGTCGTGTAGAGAAGGGCTTTGATGAGCACCAAGCTTGAAGTGTGTAGCGAGAGAGAACTAACCACTTTAGCTTTGATCATATTGAATCTTTCAAGCACTTTCACAATGTATTGCTCCTGTGACATGTATAACCTTTTATTTCCTCTATCCCTGGAAATTTTAATACCAAGTATTTGCTTTCTTTGGCCCCAAATCCTTCATGGCAAAAGATTTGCTCAACTGCATCTTCAATCACACTCGAAGTATTTACGCCAACAATCAACATGTCATCTACGTGAGAGCAATAATATGATGAAATCGTCATCGAGAATTTTTGTACAAATACACAATGATCGAAGTAGTTTTCCGTAGCCTTGCTCCCCATAATCGACTCAAATTTACGATACCATAGTCTCTTGCTTGCTTCAAGCCATAAAGACTTTTCTTGAGTTTGCACACATAATTCTCTTTTCCTTTTACCCGAAACCTTCTCCTCGGCCGATCCATGTAGATTTCTCTATCCAATTCACCATGAAGAAAGGTCATTTTAACGCCCATTTGCTCAATCTCCGGATCAAGACTTGCCGCTAAACCAAGTACAACACGAATCGATGACATCTTAACAACGGAGAGAAGATCTCATCAAAATCAATACCTTTCTTCCGATCAAACCTTTAACAACTAATGGGCTTTGAACCGTGGTCGTCGTGAAGTGTGTTCGTCTTGCTTCACCACCGTACACCCATTTATTTTTCAAAGCTCTTTTTCCTTCGTAACTTTACCAATTCATAAGTGTCATTCTCATGTAAGGACTTTATCTCATCTTTCATTGCATCAATCCACTCATTTTTGTGTGCATCTTCTATCGCTTCTTCATATGTTTCCTCGCTCTCCCCATCATTAATAATGCATACTCACTAGCGGGATATCTCTCCGTGGAATCAAACTCTGGTAGACCTTCCCGATTGGAGCCTCAATCTCTCTTTGTTTGATCATCTCATTTGGTGGCATTGTTTCATCTACATTATCTTCTTCAACTTGTGTAGGAGCATCAATATCATCAAGATCGGGTTGATTATTCTCGCATCATCATCAACTCAGACCGCACATGATGTGGAGGAGTCACATCCGATCAACCAAATCATCATTGGATTTAGTTGTTTTATCTCGCTTTTTCAATGTCCCGTATGGTCGATCTTCAACAAATACAAAGATCTCGACTTGATGAGTTTCTTTTCCACTTGGGTCATAAAACTCGTAACCAAACTCATCCCGCCCATAACCAAGAAATACACACCGTTTAGCCTTACCATCAAGTTTAGACCTTTCATCTTTTGGAATATGAACAAATGCTTTACATCCAAAAACACGCAAATGGTTGTATGAAATATCCTTCCCTGACCATACCCTGTCTGGAACATCAAAATCTAAAGGAACACAAGGTGTGAGATTCAAAACATGTACAACTGTACTCAAAGCCTCACCCCAGAATGATCTAGGCAAACCTGCTTCTGAAAGTAAACATCTCACCCTTTCAACCAATGTCCTGTTCATCCTTTCTGCCAGCCCATTCAACTGAGGAGTCTTAGGAGGTGTCTTTTGATGTCGAATACCCTGTTGTCTGCAATACTCATCAAAAGGACCTAAATACTCACCCCCATTATCAGTTCTGATGCACTTCAATTTCTTTCCAGTTTGTCTCTCAACCAATGCATGAAATTGTTTGAACACATCGAACACTTGGTCTTTTGTCTTCAAGGTATAAACCCATGACTTCCTTGAATGATCATCTATAAAAGTCACAAAATAGAGAGCACCACCAAGTGTTTTTGTTTTCATAGGACCACAAACATCAGAATATACCAAATCAAGTATACCTGGCATTCTCGAAGGAGATGATGTCCTGAAGGCAACTCTGGTCTGTTTTCCTGCCAAGCAATGACCACATTTTTCCAATGTTTCATTCTTTATATCTGGAATGAGATTTTCCTTGGCCAAAATCTTCAACCCCTTCTCACTAATGTGACTAAGTCTGCTGTGCCACAATTCAATTTTGTTTCCATCATTCATTGCATTTATAGAGCGATCAAATTGTTTTGCCTGCATTAAATACAATGAAGAATACTTGTGGCCTCTAGCCACAACCAAAGAACCTCGGGTGAGTTTCACCGACCATTAGAGAACATCTTTGCAAAAACCTCATCATCAAGTTTTCCAACAAATCAAATTCAAACGAAGATCGGTACATGTTTAACATTTTTCAAAATCAACAATGTACCATTGCTAGTCTCCAAATGCACATCTCCCATACCAACTCGCCTTTAGCCAAACCATTATCACCCATCCTAACATTTCCAAAGTCACCGGATGTATAGGATGCGAATAAATATTTTTGAGATGTGGCATGAATAGATGCACCACTATCAACTACCCAACTAGCCTCATTACATGCAAGATTAACAACATCAAATTCATGAGCGATAAGAAATCACCAATGATGAGAAACACGATCATCACCATTACCGTCATCATTTTGTTTTTCTTTTCCTTATCTTTCTTGTTTTCTTGCTTCCACTTTCTCGCAATGCTTCTTTATATGCCCTTTGAGACCACAATGGTAGCATTCCGCATTAGATATCTGCTGGATTTGCTTCGCCTCTATCTTTACCCTTCGGACCCCTCGCTTTTACTTCTCCCCCTCTTTTCAGTAAATCAAGATCCGATTGTGTGAATGAACCTGTGACTTTCTTCTCATTTCTTCATTCGAACACGCTCTGCCAAATCCATGGTAATGACACCATCTGGGGCTGAATTAGACAAAGACGTCCTAAACGTCTCCCACGAGTCCGGTAGTGTACCAAGAATCCACAACCCCTGTACTTCATCATCAAACTTGATATTCATCCCAGCTAACTGATTGATAATACCTTGGAATGCATTCAAGTGATCTCAAATATAGGAGTTCCATCTTTGTACTTCAAACTCATCATTTGTTTGATCAAAAATAATTTGTTGTTTCCGTTTTCTAGCATACAATTGCTCAAGTTTTTGCCACAAAGATCGTGCATGTGTTTCATCACTAATATGGTTCAAAACATTATCATCCACCCACTGCCTAATATACCCGCATACTTGTCTATGCAATATCTTCCATTCGGCATCAGTTTTATTATCAGGCTTTGAAGTTTCAAACACGGGTGCATAATAATCCTTAACATACAAAAGATCTTCCATTTTTCCTTTCCATATTTGATAATTAGAACCATTAAGGTTCACCATTCGACTTGTATTAGTTTCCATGTTCACCACAAGGCACAGAGCACACTACGCGTGGCTCTGATACCACTTTGTTGGGATAAACTCACAAACGCAGCGGAAAATAAATTATCCCTCTCTTGTGTGAACCTAGTAGGAAATAACAGCAAGCAATCCAAACCACAAGTGCAGCAAAAATTCAACGGAAAACATAAAACGACACAAGCAATTTTTACGTGAAAACCTCCCTGGTGTGAGGAGTAAAAACCACGGGACCGTAGTCCACCCCAAATCTCCACTATAATCAAAATAGGGGTACAACAAGTTCAACAACAATCTGCCACAAGTGATACAATCACAAACACAAGATATACACAATCTTGTTAATGAAAGAATTGAAAGACCTCACCCAACACCCTGCTGTCCGAAATTAATATCTGACAATAGAGAATACCAATCACGATCTCCACCGTTCAGAATCGACCCCAGGTTGTCCCGAACCACATATCCAAATTTCAGCCCGATCCAACGGTTCAAACGCCCGGAACAGCTTCAACACTGAACCTGCTGCAGTTAGATCCGAAAAACAGACACCTCTGTGTTCTTCGTCTATTACTTACAATAGAAGGCTCCAAACCCGATCTCCACCGTTCAAACTGAAGTTCAATGTGTTAGGAACAATACCTCAAAGTTTCACTGTGATCCAACGGTCCGATTGCCGGCGATCACCTCTGGAAATTTACTGCACAGGTGACTTGCGGGATTCTTTTCTTTTTCTTTCTCTCTATATTGGCAGCTCACTTTTCTCTTTTTTTCTTGGACTGAAAAACTGACCAGCTACAATCAGGTATACAAGGCATAAGAGACTAGAGTAATGTCAAAAATGCCCCCTCAAGTATAATGACAAAAATGTCCTTCAATGTGGTATTTAACCCACATCCTTATGTTGGGTATTTTGGGACATCTCCACAAACGAGGAAACCCAACCCAACAGAAAAAACAACATATGATATCACAACAGAACCTAAAACTCCAGTAATTGTCCCAACGATAATTTTCAGATAAAACTTACCTCGTCCCACAGAATCACGCGCAAAACCACACAAAGGTAACTCAAACTCAACATTCCCTCCACAAAGTTCATTATTTCCATCTAACAAAACAGCACTTCTGTTTGCAAAAACTCCGTTTTTTGGCACTTCGCCTTTTAAGTCATTGAACGATAAATTCAAGTACCGTAGAAAAACAAAATCCTGCAAAAACTGCGGTATACTTCCGGAAATATTATTTTCCGAGAGATCAAAATCCTGAATGCCTTTTAAAGCACTCAAACTCGAAGGAATGGAGCCATTTAATGCGTTAACCTGCAAGAAAACGTGCTCCAGGCTCGAACAACGGCCTAAGCTCTCTGGAATCCTGCCTGAAAACTCATTATCAGATAAATCAAGCTCTTTAAGGTTTTGAAAATTACCAATATCCTCTGGTAAGTTTCCACTCAACGAATTACGACCAAGATTGAGCGAAATGGTCAAGGACGAAAGCGTAAAAACCTCCAACGGTATAATGCCACTGAGATTATTACCAGACAGGTTAAGTATCTGCAATTGCTGACAATTTCCCAAACTAGATGGAATATTGCTTTCCAATTGGTTCCCATCTAACCTTAGCTCAATCAACTTAGTCAAGTTCCCAATACTAAATGGAATATTTCCTGAAAACCTGTTTCCATCCATAAATAGCTGTCTCAGGTTGAAAAGTTTCCCTATATCAGGCAAAATAGGACCGTCGAATTCGTTCCAACTTACGTTTAAAATATTCAGGTTGATAAGATTTGTTATGCCAGATGGGATGTAACCAGATAACTTATTGCCTCCAATTTGCAAATTATTCATATTGATCGACAGATTAGCTATCGTCTGAGGCAATAATCCTGAAAACTGATTACTGTCTAATCCCAGCATCTGAAACCTGCTGCAATTCGTTAACGAAGTAATAAAATCCACTCGTCCTCCAAGAAAATTACGGCCAACGTTCAGTCGCTGCAAATTCGTTAGCCTGCCGAGATTATCAGGCACTCTGCCCGATAAACGGTTATCCGGGAGATCAATTATTTGAAGGCCAGATATATTAGACAGTGAAGAAGGAATATTTCCTGAAAACAAATTAACTCCCACAAGAAGCTGCTTCAAATTTGGCATATTTGCCCCTAGACTCGAAGGAAAGCTCCCCACCAAGTTGTTAAACGCCAGGGCAAAAATGGAAATCTTCGACAAGTTGAAAACCGAAGGAGGAATATTACCAGAAAGATTATTATTTCCAACTTGTAAGAACTCTAAGTTTACAAGCCGGCCAATATCGTCTGGAATCGTCTCTCCGAGATAGTTTTGAGCTATAGAGAGATTAACAAGCGACGAAATATTGCCTAAAACGGGCGAAATACCGCCTGTTAACTGGTTAGCAGAAATGTGAAGAGCAATAAGTTTTGGCAAACTGCTAAGCTCATTCGGAATCTTTCCAACGAGACCATTGCGATTCAAGTTGATCACTTGAAGTTCAGAACATTGACTCAAATTAGCTGGAATTTCACCTCCAAAATTGTTCTGCATGAGAAAAATGTATTCCAGTCGAAACAAACGTCCGATTTCAGCTGGAATTCGTCCCTGAGATTGTTTTCGCGAAGATCAATGACTTTAAGGAAGGTCAAATTAGCTATGGCCGGAGATAATGTACCTCCTAGTTTCTGAGATGGTAAAGCCAACATTGTCACACGAGCTCGCCTTGAACTGCACGTAACGCCTTTCCATTGACAGAAACTTATCGAATCGTTCCAAGAACTCAGAACTTGAAACGGATCGTCGTTTATGTAGTTTTTGAATGAAAGTAACGAAAGGCGGTCTGTTTCATTGTCGAATGCTTGGGATGTGAGACATAAGTAGTTCAGAAAGAACAGGACAAAGAGGTGGAAAGAAAACAAGTTATTACATTCTTTTGAGGCCATGTTTGATAGGAGATGATTTAGATGTCTCCTAGTGCCTGTACATATATATAATATATTCTCAGTTTGTTTGAACAATCAAATCAATATGTCAAAGGGTAGAAACTTTTTCAACTTCTTCTTGGGGTTGGTTATAAGAAAAAATACACTTGAGGTTAGTCAAAATACAAAAAAAAAACCCACTGATCAATAGGGGTATTTGTTAACTAAATTCAAGTCTCAAAGGGGTTTTTATTATTTGAAAGATAATTGGATTCATTGTAATTAGACTAAACCTTAGGGCAGTTTTTGCAATTTAACCTTTAAAATTTAAACCTTTACATCACATCAAATATGAATACAAGGCCATGACTTCAAACTTAGTTATTAAGAAAAAGATCAGTGATCTAATGCAAGAAAGTTTTAAATTACAGACCATGAGGAGTCCAAATGTGAACAGAAGAAATTGAAATTTCCCAAGCATTTTTGAAGTTTTTTTTGTTGTTGACAATTATGTAGAAGACTTGAATATCAAGAAATATAAATGGACAGACAGTCTCTATCTTCCAGTTTCCTCCATTTATAGAATATATATATATGTTGATAGAAATAAATATGATTTTATGCTCAACCCAAAAGTCTGACTTAATCTTTTTTAGACACCAATGATGCTTCCCAGAAAAGAATATTTGATTTTTAATTCTATTTATCAAACATGTTTGACCTAGATTAATTGACCTAGACACCAATCAGGCTTCCCTAACACAGTCTTGAATTAGCTTTTAGCTGCGTTGTTGAGCTCAAGTAACTTAATATATATCAATATTTTGATTTTTTTTATATAGTTGAGTTGAGTTTCAACTCTATTTGACTAGAACTCGAACACTTTAAAACTTTCACACATATATCGTTTTAATTAATTGATCTTACGTTCAACTACTATCGAAATAAAGTTTTCAAGGTTATCCCATATATTCTTAGTGACTTGAGCGCAATTTAAGTTATAATATTTAATTCAAAGTCAAATATTGAACAACTTGTTTCGAGCTATAGAAAAATGAGATTAATGAAGTTTGGTCCAATAATTAGATAATTATTGGTTAGTCGAAGATTTCGCACCTCCCAATACAACCGAACTATGATGCTAAGGGCATCTACAATGCAAGCTTTTTGGAGAGGTTTTAAAAGTAAAAAACCTTACCTCAAAAAGCTGAGCCCATTGTGGGGAGGGGGGTTTTCAACTTGCCAAAAAAGCGGTACCATAAAATCGGTACCGCTTCTTGCCGTTCTCACAATTGAAAAAAGAAAGAAAAATACGTGTAGTGGAGCTTTGTTGGAAGTTTTTGCATTGTGGGGTAATTCTATTTTTGAGGTTTTGGTGAGGTGGCTTTGTGGGTCCCATTAAAAAAAAGAATTTTAATAGGTTTGTAGATATTAGCATTGGAGATGCCCTAAGTCCATCTTAAAACCTGCAAAACCACAGTCAAAAAAAGAGAGGCGACCGATTTTTCAGACGTATCTTCTCCGACGCTCAAGTCAGGATCAACTTCAAGAAAGAAAGTGCACAAATAGCAATAGTATTGAAAATGTGTATTGGAAAGTCTAACATGAACTGATGCTACAAAAATCCGTGCAGCTCACTCCAAATTGAGGTGTTCCGGGTTGAGAGATCCAACTCTGATTCGCTGAATACTCCAAGAGGAGAGAATCGACCTGCAACATGCAAACAGGGTTAGAAGGGTCCCGAGTGTCCCCGGGAAGCCCCTCCGATGTTAAGTCATCAGAGTGTAGGAGAATAATCCAAAGCACAAGAACTAATTAGCAGTAGAAAATGTAGTTAATGAAAGATTAACTAAGGAGGAGACTATTTAAGACTTTATCGATGGGACGGCTTGAATATTAATTCATGTGGTCCAATAATGATAAAATAGTGCATTTAAATATGAAAAAACATGACTTACATTTTTACCCCACAACACAAGCCCCCCAACTCCCGAGCTATGAGGGAGCCGGAGTAGTGTGGGAGTTAGATCCCTTTCAACCGTGTGATCTTTGTGGAATTTAATCTTTTGAGGGAGATGATATCTATTCAAGAGGTGAGGTCCCCTAAAGGAGGGAGGTCCCCTGGAAAGATAGGGAAGATCGGAAGACGGAGTCTCCTGAGAGGAAAGTCTCCTAAGGTGAGAATCCTTTTTGCTTTTATTTCTTGTCTTCGTAAGGTTCGATTTTGATTTCACCTTTCACGGTTTTCGAAACCGGCAGTTCCGAACCGTTTCTACCTGGACCTGCTGAATACATTATGAAGCACGAATGAATAAAAGATCCAAGATCTTCATCTCATAGGATTTTCTATTAACTGAACATTATGTTATATTGTACAAATAAATTGAGTCCAGTAACTAATGAATTTTCTATCAATGAATAAAAACCACCAGTAAAAAGCTAAAACAAAACTAAAAAGCCCTCTGATTTTTCTGACAGCTCTCACTCTTTTCATCTCTCTTTTCTCTCGTCAATATCCTTTCGCCAGATCACCGTCCATGCTGAGCCTATGGCGAGCCGCGACGGGTTCGGCTCAAGCCGGCGCTGACGAATACGACGGCGTGGAGTTCTGGGGTGCGCCGGAGCGCGCCGGCTGGCTCACGAAGCAAGGTGAGTACATCAAGACTTGGCGCCGCCGCTGGTTCGTTCTGAAGCAGGGGAAGCTCTTCTGGTTCAAGGAATCAACCGTCACCCGCGCCTCCAGGCCACGTGGCGTCATCCCGGTGGCCAATTGCCTCACTGCCAAGGGCGCCGAGGATGTGCTTAATCGGCAATTCGCGTTCGAATTGTCGACTCGTAATGATACGATGTACTTCATCGCCGATTCGGAGAAGGAGAAGGAGGACTGGATCAATTCGATTGGACGATCTATTGTTCAGCAATCGAGGTCCGTTACTGATAATGAAATCCTTGATTATGATAGCCGGAAAAGTTCGGGGTAAAGATTTGATCAGTTAACCCCAATATTTCCGTTTTTCTTTTCCTTTTGCATTGAAAAATGAATTTTCACTTTTTACCGTTGATTCTACCCAATTCTGTTTGTGTTCTGAATACGCTGTTTGATGTATGTTCTCCATTATCTTCTTATTTTCTTTTTTATTTCCTTTAGGGTTTGAGGTACTATTAGTGTAATTTGGTGTTAATTGGATGATAAATGCTGTAAATATGATATTGAATGTTGTTGCCTACTTGGTTATTTGCTCTAAATGATGGTTAAAAATAATTTTAGAATTATCTGTTTTGATCGATTAAAACAAAGTTATAGTTTCATTTACGCACTTGTTGCATTAGGCCGTGAGAACAATGGCGTGGAGGTGGAAGATGAGATGGGAATTTTGAGTCTAATAGTGACTTCTTTAGGGATTTAAATCCTGATACTATTGTTACTCCAGAAGATGACTTTTCCTATTTTATCCAATACTTTACTTTTTAACAACAAGAAGCATTCGTAATAGACAGATGCAAACCAAGGTAATATTCCTTATTCATGAACTCAATATTGGTGGTGAACTGGGAGTCTCAATTTGGATATAATGCCCCAAAAACATCTTTACGACTACAATTCACTAGGGCTGCTATCACTTGTTTATGTTTTTCAGTGTGTATTTCTGATCACCATTTTTGCTTGCGTCCTTAGAATCTTTGGACCTGGAAATACGCATTGGTGGTGTTCTGCTTATTTGGTATTGTAAAGGCTTTCCACAGAATGTGTGCTGTTCTTTCTTGTCATGTATGATTGATACATTCCTTCTGCATCTCACATGGATAAGTTAATGTATTTAGCAGTCCCATAATTTCACAAGTCGAGTAAAATGTTGTATACGAGACATTAGAAAGAACAGATGTTAGAAAATACTTACAGACTCGCACAAGAATGCCTTCTGGCATACTCGGCTCTGTCGACTTCAACTTTTACGGTGGCTGTGGCAGCAGCTGTTTCTTTCATTTTTTTTTGGTTTTTTATTTTGTATTTTCAAGGAAATGTGTTGGGTTTTATTTTTTTTTAAGAGAGAACACTTATCATTTTTTGCTGTTTATATAGTTGTTGCTTCCATTGCCAAAAATAGTTATTATGGTTTAATTTAAAAAAAAAATCTATAAATAGCTCCTGGAATCTTTTGTGTTTCTCCACATCTTACTTTTCTCCATCACTTACAAAATTACTCCAATAATTATATTACTTTCATTTTTTAGCACAATTGCGAAGTTTATCTCCGATATGGATGAAATTTCTCGTGCATTTTTTAAGATTTTTTTGAATTCTTAAAGTGGTGATGAAAATGCTTCTTCTCATAATACAAATAGTAGTCAAAATTTCTTCTCTCACGCAAAATGCCTCCAAATTTCCCAAATTTTCCCAATTTTCCGATGCCTTCAAGTAATTTCCATCGACATCCGTTTTATATTCCTCCACCGGAATACTTGTTAGCTATGAGTAGCCAATGCAGAATGTCAACTCCGAATAATGTTCCTTATTGACACTTTGTTGTCTCGTCTTCAGACGAAGAGACGAACATACCGTCCCCTAGAAACTCAGCTTCCATCACACTCCACACAAATAGGGAGAACATTGCCCTGTACATACGGATACGGGCAACGTAACAGGTTGAGGTAAAGCGAAGAAGCAGCTCGCAATAACATGAGATTGATTAGTGAGGACCCAATAATTGGCAATGACCAGAAAACTGTAGCTTTTGAAAGCGTGTACACGGAAACTACAATGATAATCGGCTCAGAGCTTCTCAGAGAATTTATGACGATGTAAGAGAATCATCACAATCAGATGACGCTTGGGTAGGTAAGTTCGTTGCAATCTTCAATAATGAGGATACCCAACGAAAGATAGCAACGACGATGTCCTAGCGAGGTTGTGTGCATTGTTTAAAACTTTGCATAGTAGGAGTTGGAGGTATGTGTATGGAGGATTGTTAAGGACTGTACGGAATTTAAGGCACAATTGAGCCCCCTAGGGCCCTCACGCACGAAAGAAGAGATATTCATGTCCTCTAGATGCCCCCTCCCCACCCCCCAAAAAAAAAAAAAAAACTAATAAATAAATTAAGTGTAAGGAAATACAGGAAGTTGCAAGGATTCTTGGTCTAGTGTGCATTTGTGGTGCTCCAATTTCGCTGGGCAATTATAAAAGGTCCAGCATGATATTGGGACAGAAAAATATTGAACAATATCATATAAACGCGCATTATTATGTACAACATGATTATTGAGGATGATGGGGATGCAACAATTGATTGGTAGGATGAGCTAACACCTCCTCTTGTGAACACAATCTAAGGGCTCCCCACGCGAATTCCAAGAACATGTTGCTTGCCATTCGGAGATACGTGATAGGAAAATGCATCATCAACTTCGATCCGACTTGGTTGAGCATGTCTGGGCACATTATGGCTGCAACCAGTGGAATAATAAATTTGTTGATCTCTTAAGATTGGATTTTTGTATGCTTATTTTATGTTTTATCTGAAATGCGTATTTTATCATAAATTATTTTATGTTTTGTTTGTAATGCTTCAACAAGATTAATGGTGTGCTCTTTTATATGAACAACTTCTCAATAATTTCCTTTTTAACTAAATATATTCTCAATAATAACAATGCTACTCAATTAATGGAAAACAAAATATTAAATAGAGAATATCTTGATTTTTATTATATGAGTAAAAAAATTAAATGAACATGCTAAAATTTCACTATATAAACTATAAATAATGAATTACAAATTTCATTATGGAAATAAAAAATATAATAAAAGATTGGTAGATTGAGTGTAGGCCCCACAAAATTCATTGTTATAAAAATCACTCGGCGCTAGGCAAGCAGCAAATTGGGGCTTAACGTCTTGGCGAGGCTTGGGCAGAGATAGATAGGATTAGGCAATGCCTAATCGGAAAAAAATATAGGCGATCAAGAGGAGCATAACACTTAGACCTTGTTTGTTTATGTTTCCAATGGCCTCTTTCTAGTTTCCAACTATACATAAAAGTGGAATCATGTTTGTTCATAAAATTTCCAATGGAAATCATCATTTTCATTTTCTATTTTTCACATAAAACAACATCTCAAACCTATAATTTCTATTCTCAAACCTATACACTACCCTACATCACTCATCATTACTTATCAATCACTATTCTCATATTTTAACCCAATTATATATGTGGGACCCACCATTATCAACTTTATCTACTTAAAATATTACTATTTTTAAATTATAACTATCTAATGGGACCCACCAACTATAATCTTACAAATATAATATTATATATTCAAATTAAAATATTGAAGTGGACCCCACCACTACCAACTTTTCAATTATTATATACATAAAATAATATTTCAAAACTACTCAAACCAAACACAATCTCATTTCCAACCCTACATAAAACACATTTCAATTCATTCATCCAAACACAATCCCAATTTCCACACGAAAACCAATAAATTCTCAAAATTCTATTTCTAACTCCAGAAACTGGAAATGGATCATGGAAACATAAACAAACAGGCCCTTAGGTGAGGACTATGAAGTGTTTTTTAGAACAGTGAATATGGTTTTTCTATTGGAGTTGAGTTAGTGGATTTTTGAAAATAATAATCTTGCATGGTATGGTCCACACAAAATAATAAAGATGACTTTTTTGTTGGGGTTGCTCTAAAGGTCTCATTTTTACTCTTAATGGGCTTTAAATTATGCATTCGGGATGTTGCAAATCAATTTATATATTCAGTTAGTTATATTTTTTTTTAGAGTAATATATATTTATGGCTATTTTTAATAAATGTTTAGTTGTTATTTAGGCATAACCATTTCTTCACAGTTATATATAATTATATTTAAGTTGATTAAATTCAATTAAAAATACTTATTTAATTGAAAAAAATATTTCAAAATATGTATGCAAATATTATATATTAAATATATCCATACATAGCATTATACATATCTATGTAAGAAGTAATTAATTTTATATTTATAAAATTATATTCATTATATTTTTAAAAATAGAAAATTATTTTTTATATTTATTAACATACTTTTCGTGTTAAAAGAAATTTTCTGTATATTTATGTATGTATTTTGATATTAAACTTTCAAAGTTGTACATTTGGACTATTTGATATAAATTTTTGGCTTGATATATTTTTTAATACATGTATATATATATATATATAAATGGTTTTTGTTTTTTTAATTGTTTCATCTTTTTTCCTAAAATTATGATGCTAAATATAAAATTTTATTTTTCTTTATTTCTTTTAATAATTCTGACAATTGTTTAGCTTTTTAAATCGTAAAAAAGTTTTGGAATTTGAAATAACTTGATTATTGAGTGTATTGAAAATACAATATATTAAATATTCATCATTAAACATTTTTTTTAAAGTTTTCCTTTATTATAATGCTCCTTAAATCGATACAATTCACATTCACAAAAATTATTATTAATCAAATATTTTGTATTCAAAGAGATTTATTCATAGTTTATAGTAATTTATATTTCTATTAATCATATGATTTATAGTTAAAATTAATATATATTTATATTTTAATTATTTATGAAATTCTAGACTTTTTTGCAATCACTAAAAATATATTTTTTAAAAATACAGATCGTTCATCTCACAACTGGAAAATACCAAACATGAAAATCCGAATAGATCATAATAATTAGAAAAATCCAAATAATACAATTGAAATCCCCATGATAAAATTTCAAGAATTAAAAATTGGCTTAAGAACATGAATAAATAAAATACATGACAAAATCTGCAAAAAAAAAAAAAAAAACAAATCCCCACAAAAAATAAATCTAATAAATTCAATTCAATAATGTTACAAAAACTATATTCTGTCGTTTCCTATTTTCTTAAAATTCTCATATATACGTGTGTTAATTTTTTATTTATTGTTACATGATCAGCTTTTGCAAAATCTCTGCTCTCAATTTACACATACGAACAACTTGTGAAAATAAAATTGTGTCCCGAATTTACTACTGCAACCTTGCAAAAAATATGGCACCAACCTTCACTCTTAAATAATAAGGATCTAAATATTACTAAAGCGCAATGGCCGATCAAGTTGCGCATTCTGCAGTTTTATGAAAAATTAATTTTCAAAGATTGAAGACATATAGTCGTGAATGTATTTTTCATAATTCTGATCTATGAAATTTTTCCTTTTTTGACTTCAGAATAAAAAATATTTAATTCTCGTCTATTATTTGATGATATTTTTAAATTATTACAATGTAAGAAAATAAAATTATATATTAAAAAATACACATACTACAATATAAAATGGAGGCCTCACAAGTCACAAATGTACAAACCATGCATGGTTCTCATCTAGTGAAACATAATGTAAATATGAGATTATTAAAATATAAAATTGTAGAAGCAAAGTGATACTCAAAGTCTCAAACACATGGCAATTGGAAATTAATCGATTAAAGACAACCAATAAAAACCAAACTACAAACTGTAAACAACAACGCACTCGATTTTTTGTACACCTCTCTTTCTTCTCTCCCCTCTTTCTCATCAATCCCTTCGCCAAATTCACCAGTCCATGGCGAGTCTATGGCGAGCCGCGATGGGCTCGGCTCAAGCCGGCGCCGACGAATACGACGGCGTGGAGTTCTGGGGCACCCCCGAGCGCGCCGGCTGGCTCACGAAGCAAGGCGAGTACATCAAGACTTGGCGCCGCCGCTGGTTCGTCTTGAAGCAGGGCAAGCTCTTCTGGTTCAAGGAATCAACCGTCACCCGCGCCTCCAGGCCACGTGGCGTCATTCCGGTGGCCAATTGCCTCACTGTCAAGGGTGCCGAGGATGTGCTCAATCGGCAATTCGCGTTCGAGTTGTCGACTCGGAACGATACGATGTACTTCATCGCCGATTCGGAGAAGGAGAAGGAGGACTGGATCAATTCTATTGGAAGATCTATTGTTCAGCACTCGAGGTCTGTTACTGATGATGAAATCCTTGATTATGATAGCCGAAAATAAAGGTTTAATCAATTAAGCCCTAATATTTCCGATTTTTCCTCTTGCGTTAGAATGAATTTTTCAATTTTATGGGAGATTCTAGCCATTTCTGTCTGTGTTGATACTCTGGTTGATGTATGTTCTCTCTATCTCTTTGTTTTGTTTTGTTTTCTTCTCTTCTCCTTTTTTTTTCTTTTGCTTTTTGGTGAGGGGAAGGTGTGCAGTTGTTCAGGGGTTGGGGTATAAGTGTAATTAGTGTTATTGGATGATAAATGCAGTAAATTTGAGACTGAATCATGGTGCTTACTTAGTTATTTGCTTTAAATGATAGGTGAGTTTTACTAATAACTTGAGCATTCAAGATATGTATGATCAATTTAAACAAAGTTATATTTTTATTTCCATATTTGTTGAACTAGGCAGTGAGAATGATGGTGTGGAGGTGGAATATGATGGGAAATTTTGAGTGTAATGGTAACTGTTTAGGTATTCAAATCCTGATACTAATGTTTCTATGAAAGGTGAATTTGCCTATTTTATCTAATAATTTTATTCTAATTTCCGAGAAGCGATTATATTACACCTTTGCAAACCAAGGTAATATTCCCTCTTTGTTAACTCAATAATGGTGGTGAACAGGGAATCTTAATTTGGAAATGCCCTCTAAAGCAATTTTACCACCTCAATGCACAAGGGCTGCTATCACTTTTTTTAAGTTCTTGAGTGTGTAAATCTGATCACCACTTTTACTTGTTTCCTAAGAATCTTTGCACTTGGAAATACACAAGTTGCTGGTCCAGTGGTCCTTTGCTTGTTTGATATTGTACCGGGTGTCATTCGAATGTGTTGGTCTTAATTCAACCAAGACCAAATGTGCTACCTCTCTGTTCTTTCTTTTTATATAGGGTCGATTACAAATACTACCGGTTCAATCTTGTGACGAAAAACCCCAGTTAATTTCAAATTACAATTACCCCCTTTGAGATTTGTTTCTATTTTACAAATTGCACTTATGGAGTGGATGTATTTATGGAACAAAAACAATGATCTCAAGGGGATATTTGTTATCTCTTAAGGGAATTTTTGTAATCTTGGAAGATAACTGAATGTTTTTGTGATTTGGCCAAACATCAGGGATAGTTTTTGTAATTTATCCTATTGTATATGTATGATACATTCCTTCTGCATCATACATGGATTAGTTAATGTATCTAGCCGTCCCATTCGTTTCACAAATGAAATTAAAATCTCGTGTATGAGACATCAGAAAGGTTTCGGGTACCAATAAGGCTTATCTGTTTCCCAGGCATGTACCTATAACAAGATGGTTAGAAATCTTTTATTTTTAAACCTAATCGCTTCTTTTGATTTCGAAAAAAACTTTCTTTATCAATATACTGCTTCTTTTACACACACATCTTCATTCCATAATAGAGAATGCCAATAGTTAGGATTCATTATTCCGTCGGAGGTGGGAAGTTAGCAAAAGGAATTGAACTCTTTCTAAGCTACAGAGTTAAGAAAGCAGAAAATCCTTATCATAACCGGGCCTTTTTGGTAATTAGAGGTGATATAGTAATGGAGAAGAAGGCAGATTGAAATGCCAGGTACAGCATCACATTTGACACCTAAGGAATTTCGAACTCCTTTTACTTGTAGGAGTGCATCTTGGATCTGTCGATTATGTTATGGCCGGAGTCCTACTCATGGCGACCTGGTTGTTCCAGTAAGGCTTATAGGTGCCTTCCTCCCCCAATATTCTGTTACCTTGGCACAAGGGAACTTTATTAGTCTTTACACCAATCCATGGACAAGTCCAATCGTAAGGTAGTTTTGTTCTCATTATATCAGAAAATTTGGTCTTACTGAAAAGCGCTAATGTTAGAAAATCCTAACAGGCCGAACAAGAATATGCTAGTTTAGTTTCTTGCGTTCTGTCTTACTCTGCTCTGCTGACTTGGGATAGGATGAAACAAACAACGGCGTAGCACCTCCGGCATGTGTAGTACGACAAATTCCCTCGTTATAGAGGTGAATTAGTCAGTTTAGGCATTGTTAAGTCTAACTGCTGAACTGATCGAACTAATTAACACTTCCTGGTTTCAAATGATAGTTGAATAGGGTCAGTGAATGTGTTGTTAGTTAGCATTAGGTGATTATTGTTTGATTAACTACATTTTTCCCTACACCAGCCCTCAGTTCTTCGGCTTTTCTTTTTCCTTTTTTTTTTTTTCTTCGCTTGAGAGGCTGAATACTCAAGTGGAGTTTGAAATTTTGAAACCAAATAAAGCACGATAATAGGAGTGGGTGGAGATGTTATTTCCATGAGTGTCATAGTGATGATCATTTTTGCATTCTATTTTGGGTTAATTACAAAACTACCCATGAGGTTTTGTCTAATTACAATTATCTTTTAAAATTATAAATACCCCCTTAACATTTGTTTTTTATCTTACAAATTGCACCATCAATGCATCCTCAAAAGGGGATATTTGTTACGTTAATACAAACCTCAAGGGGGTATTTTGTAATTTTGAAAGATAATAGTTCTTTTTTGTTGGAAATTTCTGACTTTCTATTTTTCCTCCTACATTTTTGGGGTTCGAAAGAAGTCTCTATTGTAGTTTCATAATATTTTCCGCTTGCAAGGACAGTAAAGAAGCTCGCAAAGGCAGTAGATAATATCAGCTTTGCATCGTCAAATTACATCTTTTGTTGCAGTTTTGTGTTATATTTTAGGGTTAATTACAAAACTACCTTTGAGGTTTGACTTAATTACAACAAAACTCAGCTAACTTTTTTTTTTTTTTTTTTATTTTGTCTAACATTTAACCCCTTCATAAGCAAAAAAATTTCAAACCCCCCCTTTATATTTATAAAATGATTGCAGTTTACCATTTAATTTTAACACTAAATCAAACATCAGGAGTACTTTACTTTTTGTAATTTTGAAAGTTAGCTGGTCTTTTTTGTAATTAGGTCAAACCACATGAGTATCTTTTTTAATTATCCCTATTTTTTATATTGCCTTTCAAACATTCGTGTGTGATATAGTTTCTTATGGGAACTTTAAACCCAATATGAGTATTAGCAATGAATACTTTTATTACATGGGTGTGATCTCCAAGCCATAAGTCTATTTTAGTGCAAGTTTTTGCATTAAATGTTGCACCAAAATTTAAAATTCATCCCCAATCCATCATCTACCTACACTAAACAAATATTCTATATATTACCTTTTGTAATAACTGTTTTATTTCATTAAATATCATATAACTTATTAATACAATTACATACCGATTTTTGTATTTTATGTTGCTAATTAACATATTTTATAAATATAACATATTTGATAGTAAATTAAGTAGTTTCCATACTAAATTAAATAATTAAAAGTAGGTTTTAAGTAAATATTTAAAAAACCATAGGTCCATAACCGTAAAGTAGATAAAATGCGAAAATAAATATTTATTAATACAACTTAAACAGAAAAATAATCACATATTGATAGCATTTATTAATATGTTTATCACACATGTGATAGACTAATGCGTTTTGAACTGCAATATAAGCCTTTTATCTTGATTTGTCTATGTCGATCAAGAAATTCTTGAATTTGAGTAACCCACCACCATTACTACATTAAGAATTGCTGCTTCTATTGCATTTTGGATGGGTGCCCAGTATTATGCACCCACTCACTATAACACAATATCATCTAAATCACCTTTTCTCCAAAAATATGTTGGTACAATACTTTAATTGGAAAAAGAGATGAGATGCCTCAAAATTGTGTTTAAATTTAATTTGATTATTAATCGAGTCGAGCTCGAACAAGTAAATAACAGGATTTGAAATTATAATAAGTGTTAATCGCCAGCTGTGTTATCAGCACGCGTAAATAACAGAATTTGAAATTATAATAAAATTTAATAACTCAAACTAAACATTTACTCATGGATACTCAATTTTCCAATTAACAGAAGATTAAAAAAAATCAGAAACAGAGATTATTTAAACATTCGCTCAATTCGCAAAAGACTCGTCAATTTCAATTTTGATAACCTCTCCGTCATCGTACTTATCTTTTCTTGGCGGAAGCGGCGGCGCCGGAACCCTCGGCGGTCCTCTTCCCTTCTTCTTGTCCTTCGGCCTAGCCTGAATACTCAAACATATCCACTTAATTATCAGATTTATGAAATAAATAAATAATAAAAACAGAAGAAAAAGATAAATAAATAAACCCACATTGCCGAAGGAGTGATTGAAACGCTTTCCTCTAGCGGTTTTCTTGTCTCCTCTACCGCAGTAAACTGAAGAAGAAAAACAAAAATCAGAAATATATACACATGGAGAGACGTGGAAAAACACACACAGAAACACGCGTAAATATGTGTGTCTGTGTGAAAAAGTTTACTTACTGAGAGGGAGAGTTGGGGTCGAGGAGGAGGTGGAAAGTGAGGAGGCGGAAGGTGAAAGCATAAGAGGGGCTTGAATTAGGGTTTGAGATTTGGAGAAGGAGAGAGAAGGGGAAATGGAGAAGGATTGGGAAGCCATGGGAGGAGCTCCAAGCAAGAGAGAGGCCATTTGGGAGAATTGAACAATGAATTCGTGGCCGCTGGAAAAGGATTTTGCTTTGGATAAAATGTGGGAATCGAACGACGCCGTATGGAGCGGGGTTTTCCTTATCTTTTTCACTTGCGGCCTTTCTGAGAGTTGTGGAATTGAAATGAGACCATCGCATTTTGAGATATTTATATTTTGCACCACCCAAGAATTTTACGACTTGAGGGTTTTGGTTTTGGATGGGGGACGAATGAGCATTTGGAGAATTGGAGGATGTTTTTTGAAGTGGTCGTAATAGATTCATATGTCTAAATGTTTTTTATATGATAGTCAACTGTCAAATTATCTTTATTTCTTAATTAAATGAGGGAGGGGAAACCCCACCAATATATTATAAAAAAGAAAAAAAGTAATAATGTTAAAGTTAAGAGAAAAGAAACAAAAAAAAATAACTTAAAGATGCAATTTAAATGAATGACGTCTATTTTTAGAGGATTTTCAAATGTACTGCATTTCTTTTTATTAAAGATGTGTCGAATATCGTCTCATAAACTAATTGGTGTATTCATTGCAATTGAGAGAGAAAATATGTTTCTTATAATTGAAAGAAAAAAGACAACAACAACAAATGAGGATGAAGGCTCCTAAATATTAGAGCCGGCAAAATCGACCCGGCCCGATGGGCCGACCCAGCCAGCCCGCATATAGGGTTGGATTTTATTTTTAAGGCCCGAAAAGATTGGGCCTAAATGGCCCGATCCAAGAGGGCCCATCGGGCCGCGGCTCGGGCCAAAAAGCCCGGTTTTTTTCGGGCTGACCTGAGTCTTAGGACATCATGTGATAAAAAAATGCAAATCCTCTATTTGTTTGGAAATGGCCCATAATCCCCTTGCCTTTTGTAATGCAATTCTTTAGTTTAGATGGAATATTTTATTTCTTTCCTTTGAAACTAGTAGTCTGGAAACACTCAAATAATTTCCCACCTCAGCCCTTTCCTTTATTTTATCTCTTTATGTTGGTTATACTTGAGACCAATCAATTGATTATCTTTATATTTTATTCCTCTTTTTATCTTTTTTTTTATTTCTCTCATAAAGAAAGAAAACTTTTGTAGAAAATTACCTTTTTCCCTCCAATTTATACAAAAAAAAGGCTAATTCTTTCACAGGAAACGAGAGTTTGAAAAGAAAAAGGTCACCATTTTGGCTTTTCAAATATTATTTATTTATTTTTTAAAAATACTTTAACTTGGGCCGATTTGGCCCGATGGCCCGTGGTAGGGTTGGGTTGGTTAAATCGAGGCCCGATGCAAACTCTACTAAATATAGCTAGAGTTACAAGAAAGATAAAAAGACTAAACCACCCTTAATAATACAAATAAATAACAATAATAACAAAACATTATATCACTCTAAAATCCCCCAAAAACTCAAGATGCGGCTGTAAGGAGCATCGAGAGTTTGCTAACTACAAAACGAAAACGAGGAAGCTGATGTGCTTTGGTGAAGAAGTCCACAATTTGTGATGAGGATGCAACGAACTGCAAAGTAATAGCGTCGTGTTGGAGGTGGTGACGAGTGAGGTGACAATCAATTTCAATATCTTTTCCTTTCGTGAAACACCGAATTATGAGCAATTTGAATGGCACTCTTATTATTGCAGTACATAGGAGTGGGATGACGAAGAACAACACTCATATCAGCAAGTAGCCATCGTAACCAAACGATCTCGGTGGTAGTAGATTTATGATCTCACCGGATCGTGGGCTAATCAAAGATTTGAGAAGGCACGTAACTCCAAAGAGGTATCGTAAGATACGAAAAATAATTACCTATTGAACAGTCATAGGAGAAGTAACGAATTGACTAACAATGTGAACAACATAAATAATATCTGAGCTTGTAATAGTGAGATAAACTAGCCGCCAACAATGGCACAATACAAAGTAGATCAACCGAAAGTGTGCCATCCAAGAATATCGAACATTAATTTTAATGGGAGAATCAATAGTCTAGTGTCGGTGAGGCGAGCACGATCACGAATAACAATTGCATGCTTGGGCTCTGAGATGAGATAACCTTTAGGTGACCAACTGACCTCAATACCTAGAAAATATCGTAGAGAGCCCAAAATCTTTCATTTCAAAAGAGAGGACAATTATGATTTTAGCAGTGCAATCCCATTAACATCATTACCCATAATAATCATATCATCGATATATAAGGAGAGTACAATAAGACCAATCGTAGTGTTCTTGATAAAAGGAGCAGAATCATGATCACTACGACATAAACCAAGACAAATAAGTAAAAAATCGAGAACTTCTCAAACCAAACACGAGGTACTTACTTGAGACCATACAAAACTTTCTTTAGTTTCAGCACTTATCGATTATGGACCATACCCGGAGGAGGAACCATATAAACCTTTTCTTGACGATTTTCATTCAAGAAGGCATTTCTAACATCTATTTATGATCAAATGCAATGGCAATAAGTGTACGAACTGTAGTCATCTTCGTAACGGAAGCAAAAGATTCCTCATAATTCAAACCATATCATGAGAAAATCCTTTAGCAACCAATCTTGCCTTATACCGCTTAATCAAACCATTAGATTTTAGTTTTGATTTTATACACCCAATAAGAACAAATTGCATTTTTACCTCGAGATAGAGGTACCAAATCCCAAGATTCAATTTTTGACAAAATAGACAATTCTCCAGTCATAGCTTGTTGCCAAAGAGGATCAAGAGATGTCTCTTTGTAAGAAGTTAGCTCGGAAAGATTGTGAATAGACAACAAAAATGATGTAAGAGATAGTGAATAAAAATAATAGACAAATCTGATAATTGAGTAGACTTACGAACTCATGAATGATAACGGGGAGCAGGATCCACAGTCTCAGGAGGTGGAGAGGTAGTCATAGGAGGAGAGAGAGCAATACTATCAGTAGAATCATTGGTACCAGCATCTGCAGAAATGTCATCTATATCACTAGCAAAAGGATTAATGTCATCCGCAAATGCCACGAGGCCAATGCAAGGAGTTCGGCTCGAGTCGCCTTCCTTTGAAGAAATTGACAAGTATTTGGAGCTCACTGAGCTAGACTCAAATACTTGGGGCCACGAGGCCAATGCAAGGAGCTCGGCTCGAGCCAACTTCCTTTGAAGAAAATGGCAAGTATTTGGAGCTCAGCTCGAGCTAGACTCCAAATACTTGGGGCCACGAGGCCAATGCAAGGAGCTCGGCTCGAGCCAGCTTCCTTTGAAGAAATTGACAAGTATTTGGAGCTCAGCTCGAGCTGACTCCAAATACTTGGGGCCACGAGGCCAATGCAAGGAGCCGGCTCGAGCCAACAATCTTTGAAGCAATTGACAAGTATTTGGAGCTCAACTCGAGCTAGACTCCAAATACTTGGGGCCACGAGGCCAATGCAAGTAGCTCGGCTCGATCCAACTTCCTTTGAAGAAAATGGCAAGTATTTGGAGCTCACTCGAGCTGACTCAAATACTTGGGGCCACGAGGCCAATGCAAGGAGCTCGACTCGAGCCAGCTTTCTTTGAAGAAATTGACAAGTATTTGGAGCTCAGCTCGAGCTAGACTCCAAATACTTGGGGTCACGAGGCCAATGCAAGGAGCTCGGCTCGAACCAGCTTCCTTTGAAGAAATTGACAAGTATTTGGAGCTCAGCTCGAGCTAGACTCCAAATACTTGGGGCCACGAGGCTAATGCAAGGAGCTCGGCTCGAGCCAACTTCCTTTGAAGAAAATGGCAAGTATTTGGAGCTCAGCTCGATGGGGCCACGAGACCAATGCAAGGAGCTCGACTCGAGCCAGCTTCCTTTGAAGAAATTGACAAGTATTTGGAGCTCAGCTCGAGCTAGACTCCAAATACTTGGGGCCACGAGGCCAATGCGAGGAGCCAGCTCGATCCAACTTCCTTTGAAGAAAATGACAAGTATTTGGAGCTCAGCTCGAGCTAGACTCCAAATACTTAGGGCCACGAGGCCAATGCAAGGAGCTCGGCTCGAGCCAACTTCCTTTGAAGAAATTGACAAGTATTTGGAGCTCAGCCTGAGCTAGACTCCAAATACTTGGGGCCACGAGGCCAATACAAGGAGCTCGGCTAGAGTCAGCTTCCTTTGAAGAAATTGACAAGTATTTGGAGCTCAGCTCGAGCCAGCTTCCTTTGAAGAAATTGACAAGTATTTGGAGCTCAACTCGAGCTAGACTCCAAATACTTGGGGCCACGAGGCCAATGCAAGAAGCTCGGCTCGAGCCAACTTCCTTTGAAGAAATTGACAAGTATTTGGAGCTCAGCTCGAGCTATACTCCAAATACTTGGAGCCACGAGGCCAATGTAAGGAGCTCGGCTCGAGCCAGCTTCCTTTGAAGAAAATGGAAAGTATTTGGAGCTCAACTTGAGCTAGACTCTAAATACTTTGGGCCACGAGGCTAATCCAAGGGGCTCGGCTCGAGCCAACTTTCTTTGAAGAAAATGGCAAGTATTTGGAGCTCAGCTCGAGCTATACTCCAAATACTTTGGGCCACGAGGCCAATGCAAGGAGCTCGACTCGAGCCAACTTTCTTTGAAGAAAATGAAAAGTATTTGGAGCTCAGCTCGAGCTAGACTCCAAATACTTGGGGCCACGAGGCCAATGCAAGGAGCTCAGCTCGAGCCAGCTTCCTTTGAAGAAATTGACAAGTATTTAGAGCTCAGCTCGAGCTAGACTCCAAATACTTGTCATTTTTATAATCTAAGCCTAAATTTTCTAGTCCAATGTCTAATTATCCAGGCTCAAGTTTAAGCCATTTATATTTTAACCCAAATTCAAGTTAAGCCTAGTTTTTCTCTAGCCCGGTGTTCATTTGCCCAAGCCCAAGTTTAAGCCTAGTCCATTAATCATTCCCCTTTCAGATGAAACTCTAAAGATTTCCGGATGAGGACCTCTGATTTCAAAATCCCGTTAAAATCTATCCTTTTTCCTATTAGCTTACTAGATTCAACTTTATCAGATTTAAAGATCCTAACCAACTTATTTATTAGATTTTTCTTCAAACTAGACTTTTACCCTAAAATAAGCTTATAAACACAACCTACAATCCAAAGAAAGGTTACGTGCTATCCCTAAGTTTGCAACAAGAAAACAAAAAGGTAAAAAGTTTTTTTTTCCCTTCTTTCACGATCATCCCTCCGGCCAAGCCAAGTTTCCGGCCACCACACATGAATCAACCAATGCTCAGTCCAAAAACCAAACACCTTAAAATTGTCAGACATCCCCAAACCCAATACAACCACCCACATAGCTAGGAAAAGAAAATCAAAACCTATAACCTATCAAAAACCAAACAACCACCACCACGAATCAACCTCACGAGAACGCCCCAAAAAAATCATATTTGTCCGTTCTTTGTCGCATCTTGCGCCCATCTACCGAGGTGTGCATGAAGTAGTAAGGAAGAAAAAAAAAAAAAGGGACAATTTGGGGGAAAGCTTAGTTGACGGAAATCAAGAGGAAAAGTTGGGAGAAAAAAATATAAGTGAGAGAAAGGGGTTTGATGAAGTAAGAAAGAAGAAATAAGAAAAAAGGAAGAGATGAACTGGAGTTTTCTCGAAGATTGATATGAGATCTGGGTAACATCAGCTGAAGATCAAAGAAGAAAATATACCCAAAATGACGTTTAGGACCCGATATAGACATTACAAGTTTACTGTGATGCCATTTGGGTTAAGCAATGCACCCGCTAGAGATGTCAATAAGGGTCGGGCCCGAGGGCCGACCCAGCCCCGCCCCTAAAAATCTAGGGATTGGGCCATATTTCATGTGCCCTTATAACATGAGGGCTTTTTAGCCCGACTTAATCGCCCTAGGGCCTTTTAGGCCTAGGGTAGGGCTGGCCCTTAGGGCTTTTTTCCTGATAAGTTTTTTGTATTTTATATATTTATATTCAAAATTTATGCTTGTAATAATATTAATATATTATTTGATCTCATTTATCAATTACCATTTATCTTAACAAATTATTAAATTTGATATTTGATCTCATTTATAATTTAGTCTTACTAAATAACTTAGTAAATACAAAATTAAAGTTGGTATGTAACTGGTAATGATTATTTAGTATGTTAATAATTATAAAGAACTAAAATGTATTTGGTATAGACTATGTGATTACTAAAATAAAAATGACAAAATTTGAATATTTTAATACAATCGAATCTAAGAATTACATGGCATTATTTTTACAAAATAAGAAATTCGCAAGTTAATTTTTCCATCGTGATGCAATGTTTTAATTTAGACGGAATAACTTCATAAAAAATGTAAAAAAGAAAAAGTCATAGGTTTACTGTTCGACCCTTAGCCCTACAGGGCTGGGATCGGCTTAGATTTTTCAAGCCCTTATAAGTTCAGTATTTTTATAGCCCTATCCCTTAGGGATTAGGGCCTCTTAGGGCTAAGGCGGTGGGACGGGCGCCCCATATCGACATCTCTAAAGACCAGCTTTATGGACTTGATGAATAGAGTGTTGCATCCTTACTTAGATGAATTCATCATTGTGTTTATCGATGATATTTTGATCTATTCAAAGGATAAACAACAACACGAATAACATTTGATAATCGTGCTTGAGACACTTTGCAAAGAAAAACTCTATACGAAGTTCAAGAAGTGTGAGTTTTGGGTGAGCGAGTGGTGTTTTTGGGTCGTGTAGTTACCGCCCGTGGTGTTGAAGTGGACTTAGCTAAAGTGGAGGCTATAAATGAATGGAAAGTGTCATCGACCCTATGTGAGGTACGCAAATTCTTAGGACTTGTTGGATATTACTGGCGGTTCGGTGTTTTGCAAGATTGTTGGACCAATGACCCAACCGACGAAAATGGAGAGAAATTCCAGGGATCGAGAAATGCGAAACCGCTTCTAAGAGTCAAAACAGAGATTGGTTATCGCACTGTTTTTGACGATACCTAATGGATCAGAAGGGTTCGTTATTTATAGTGATGCGTCAAAATAAGGTCTCGAATGTGTAGTCATGCAGCAGGGGAATGTGATAGCTTATCCTTCAAGGCAATTGTAGTAACATGAGCTTAACTATCCCGCACATGACTTGGAGCTAGCAACCATTGTACGCGCCAAGATATGGCGACATTACTCGTGCGAAGGAATGTGATATCTATACGGATCACATAAAAGTCTCAAGTACTTCTTTACACAAAAGAATTGAACATGAGTCAACGAACATGGTTGGAGTTAGTCAAAGATTATGATTGTACAATCCACTATCACCCGTAAAGCCAATATGGTGGCGGATGCCTTGAGTCGGAACAATAGTCTTTGAATGGACGAGTATGATCACGAGCAAGAGTAGTTGATCAAAGAATTCACCAACATAAAAATTGATATGGTAGTATCCCCAACTAACACAAAAGCTATCATATCTTCTATGGTGGCGAGCCGACTTTGAGAAATTGGATAAAGGAGGCACAAAGGATAAGGTTTTGTGCAAAATGAGAGAGTGGGCTTTAGTTGGAAACATTAGAGGTTCCACAAGCACTGACTGCAGTAACTTACTTATGAAGGGAGAGTCTACATGACAAAAGATGAGAACCTAAGAAGGAGATCTTGGAGGAATCACATTGTACACCTTACACTATATATCCGGGAGGTACGAAGATGTATCGTGACTTGAGAAATATTTTCTTGTGGAGAAACATGAAGGGGTCATTGCATCGTCGTGGAGAGATGCATGAATTGTCAACAAATGAAAGAAGAACACCAACAACCATCGGGGTTGTTGCAACCACTTGAGGTCCCGGAGGAGAAGTGAGAGCATGTTACAATGGATTTTGTGACAATTTTATCGAGGTTGAATAGAGGAAACGAAGTTATATGGGTTATCATTGATAGATTGACGAAGACTGCACATTTTTTGCCAATTAAAATGACTTTCAGCATGGAACAATTTGCTCAATTATACATTGAGGAGATTGTGAGGCTACACGGGGTGCTAGTTTCGATTGTGTCTGACAGAGACTGTTGGGAAATTTATTGTTTAGATTTTGATGAATGCCATGTAAAACTTAGAATAGGAAGTTGGCACCCCATTTTCGTTGTAAACTGCATTGTAATAAATAGGGCTGGTCAAGCTGAGTTAAGTCAGCTATGCCTAAACATGCAAGAAGACAATCGAGACTAGAAGGAAGACTCATTGCAAGACAACAGTATGGCAAAGAAGAGAAGACGAAACTCGATCAAGGAGCAAACAGATACAAATGAGTAGAGTATCGACCAAGTCAACTCAAGATAGCCAAGTCTCAAGTTGAAGTGACAAGAGTCATCCAATGATTGGAAGTCGACTCTATGTCACCTGGGAAAGCAAGGAAATGCGCTCAAGTCGAGATAATCGAAAGAGATCCGTTGCCACGAAATCAAGGGAATTACTTAAACAAGTAATACCTCCATACTACCTTTCTCGAAGTGCTCGGTCCCGAAAGCGTGCAAAAGGAATAAACTAATGGGAAGCACGCACCATGTCGAACTCCGAAAAGTCAAGAACAATTCATACGAGGAAGTGGCAATTCCAAGGATCGCAACAAGACAAGCCAACGACCACAAGTGACTTTCAAAAATAAGCCTATCTCTTCAACGGGCGATTTTTGAAAGATCACTATAAAAGGCCGAGGAATGACTATGAGAGAAGGTTACACGAACCCACGAACATTCAAGAAAACATTTGAATCAGAACCTAAGATATTCTCAAATCATTCAAGATTAATCCTCAAGCCTACATTACGAAGAAAATCAATCCAACACTCACTGTGAAGGAAAGATAACTTCAATCGGTTGAAGAGGAAATTGTTGAAGAATCGGGTCTACATTCCACGGAGGATTGTAGGAAGGTTCAAGGTCAAACCAGGTCTCAAGTTTTGGAGGGCTTCGTGATCAAATCCATAGAGCTTGAGCAAGTGGGCTGTAGTAGCAAGGCAATCGCCCGTGAAGAAAGCCGAGTCGTCTGAGAAGCCAATCACGTGACCAAGGCATCTCCGTGAGTCCCAAAGGATCAAGTCACCGTGTGATCAAGACTTGTACCGGATCACCACTACAATATCTTGATCAATACTTAGTGGATTCCTCCGGGAGCCGGAGAAGAGAGGAGTAGAAGAATTACCCCATCTTCGAACCTCTATAAAAACTTATCGTGTCATTTACATTTCAACACTTTAATTCCTGCACCTTATTTATTTAACTCTGTGATAAATTTGCTATCCACTTGATAATCTCTAAGTACTAAAACCAAGTATTAAATCAATACTAAACCAAATTTAAGGGTGTAAAGTCTTCCTCACGAAAACAAATCACGGTCGAGTTAAGTCTTTAGTCAAAACAATTTGAGTTATTCTATCAACGGCTCGACTCAGTGCGTTGTGTAACTAACTCTGTGATTAACTAACTTAGTTGTCCATCAAGGACTCAAATTGTGAAAGTATTAACTCGAATATTTAAAAGGACTAAATCGAAAAGTTGGTAAGGTTTATTCAACCCCCTTCTAAACCTTACACTCACACCCTTGGGACCTACAAGTGGTATCGAGCGGTTGGTTCATTGAGCCTTCCGCACCGGTTCTTGAACTAGATCTCCAAATTTTTCAAAGTCTGTTTTAGTACTTAAGTTTTCAAAACTCTTTTTATCATCAAAAGTTATTATAATGGAAGCAAATTTGACACGTATCCCTATGTTCACAATTGAAGAATTTGATGATTGGAAAATTCGTATGCGGCTCATCTATCAACATTACATGATGAAATGTGGATAGTGATAGAGGATGGGCCACCTGCAAATTTTAAAGTGAACACATTTGTAAGGAGAGATCACAAGATGAAGAGGATGTTGCTCCCAGACCAGCCATGGTTGAAAAACCAAGAGCTGAATGGACAAATGATGACAGAAAAAGATATAACCTGGACAATGTGGCCAAGGACATTCTTTACAAAACCTTGGACAAAGTCATGTTCAATAAAGTCAAATCATGCAAAACGGCTAAAGAAATCTGGGACAAGCTAACATTAATTTGTGAAGGCTCAGAGCAAATCAAGGAAAATAAATTATCAGTGGCTGTACAAAAATTTGAAAATTTCAAAATGATCGCGAGAGACCCTGGATCAACCGGATGCTCGGTTCACGTAAATTACCAACGAGCTATCAAGACTTGGAAAAGAATATACAAAGAAGGAAATGTGTATGAAGATTCTAAGAAGTCTCCCAACTGAGTGGGATATGAAAGTCATGGCCATGAGACACTCCATGGACTTATCCAAGACATCCAACCATGAGCTATTCTCAGATCTCAAAGCCTACGAATTTGAGCTAAGAAGAAAAGACCGGAAAGACACAAATGTGTACCCAAAATAGTCGCTCTCTAATTGTTAAGGATGGCAAGAGAGCCGAGGTCAAAGAAGTCATTGACCAAGAGGAAATAGCCCGATGGTTAAAAGGTTTAACAAGTTCTTCAATAAGAACTACGGAGAGGCAAGGGCGAATCCTCCGAGAAGACACTCACTCCCTCCAAGTCAAGGGAAGATAGGCCAACCAAGAGAACGAGCATCAAAAAGTCAATATCAAAGGGCTGGCAATCCAAGAATGGAAAGAGTCGATCAAAAGGTTGAAAATCTATCTTTGAACTAGGCAACCAGGTCACTATGCCATTGATTGCCCATATCCTGTAGTCAACAAATACAGAATGAAGAAAAAAGAAAGGTCTTGAGAGAAAGAAGACAAGAAAAGAAAAAGGCAATGTTGGTGCAGAGATCTGCGAAAAATTGACCAAGTCAAGAGACACATTTGATTGAGTAGTGAAGGCGACTACTCAAGTGACTCTGAAGAAGAAGCCTTGATCCTGTTTGATGACCAAGAAGATGAGGTACACTCTAACTCATCACACTCGACTTCTAGTGATAGTGATTGTGACACACACACTTCATCACCCATTGATCTTTATGATTCATTAGGCAAAATGATGAAAGATTTTGAACACATTAAATCCTCACACACACTACTAAATGAGGAAAACAAATCTACTCAAAAGCCAAAACTCACAAAATTTGACTAAGGAGCCGAGGACTCTAAGTCAAATAGGCGATGAGAATGAAAGTTTAAAGACCGAAAATGCTAAGCTAATAGCGAAATAGCTGCTATAGAAAAGAGGGAAAATGACCTCAAAAATGTGATTGCCTCATTCACTAAGGCATCTAAATCATTGGATGATCTTATTATGAGTCAAAGAGAATGTGGAGACAAGACAAAGCTTAGGATTTAATTCCTCTGTGCTATGTCAAGCTCCAAAAGTGATTTTGGAAAAAGGATCTTCTAGCAATGAAGTATCTCAAAAATCCAAAAATCCAAATGGTGCACACACATTTATCCCAAAGCGAGAATTACAAACAAACCGACCTTGGTTATAAAGGAAAAGGAAAACATCGATTGAGAGTCTTTGAGAGGACAACGAGAAGAAATCCACCGAGTTCCTCAAAGAACTCCAAACAGAAATACTCAGAAAGAAGAAACAGAGCTACCAAAACCCCGAGAAGTTCTATAAAAGAAATACATATGAAGGGAATGGTAGAAAATACCCAAGCCAAGTGATTGGAATAATGTGAACTATCGGCAAAGACCTATGGAATATAAGCCAAAATGGCAAAGGCCTAGAACTCAAAGAAATATCATTCCAAAGGTATAAGAGCTTTCATCAAGACACATATGCACCTAGGCACTACACTCAGAGATATCACAACTACCCAAAGAAGGCAATTGCTAAAACACATATACAGGCATACGGACAAAAGAGACAAATCGTATGAACCTAGAATCCCCAAGCAATTTGCCAAAATTAATTATGATTATGGCATCGATAGATGGCAACCCCCCAGAGTCAAACCATTTGACTATAGGTTGGTTGGATCATCTTACAATACTAACCCCTCGGGACCCGGACAAGTATGGGTACCTAAAACTTAATTTCCTTGTTTGCGGTTCAAGGAACAAAATGAGTGCCAAGGAACCTGGTACATGGATAGTGGTCGTTCCCGGACATATGACGAGAAACAAGAAAAATCTGTCAAAATTCAAGGAAGTCGAGGTGCAAAAGTCATATTTGGAGGAAATGAAGCTCCGGGAGAAATAAGAGGCATTGGATCCATCAAGAAAATGGATTAAAAATCACGGATGTTGCATATGTTGAAGGACTCAACTTCAACTTGCTAAGCATCATCCAACTCGTGACAAGGGTTATAATGTTGGATTTAACATGGGTATATGCTAAATCAAGGATCTTGAATCGAATGAAGTTACTTTGCAAGGATGCGGAGACAAAAGAACATGTATGTCGTGGATTGGTCAACCGCAACACCCAACACCTATCTATTAGCAAAAAGCACAAAATTGAATCAAGTTGGGCACGTGGCACAAGAAGCTGAGTCACCCGAATTTCAAAGCGATTAACAAGCTTGCCGGAAAGCAATCTTGTGGAAGGACTTCCGGACTCGATTATCAAGAAGGAGAGTATATGCGATGCATGTCGGAAGGGAAAACAAATCAAATCATCATTCAAAGAAAAGACATTAAATTTTCAAACCTCATGCAAAGCAAATTCGAAATGAGCATGATGGGAGAGTGACATTCTTCCTTGGACTCCAAGTGAAAACAAAAGGATGGAACCTTCATAAGTCGGACAAAATACACCGTAGATTTAAGGAAGAAATTTGGTATGGAAGAGAAGTCTTCGTGAAAATACCAATGAATACATCGGTCAAAATGGATATGGATGCGGATGGCAAGCCTCGTAGATCAAACAAGATCTGAGCACTTATTGGATCATTGCTTTATCTCACGCAAAGGGGCGGACATCACCTTTCTTTGTAGGTGTATGTGCAAGATTTCAATCTGCTCCAAAAGAAAGCCACATGACTGCACCAAGAATCTTGAGATATTTTAAAGAAAGCCAAGAAGTTGGCTTATGGTATCCAAAGGAAGGTGGATTCAAGCTAATTGGCTATTCGGACTACGACTATCTTTGGATGTAGAGTTGACAGAAGAGCACCTCGAGCACATGTCAAATGCTTGGAAACAAATTTCCTGGTTTAGCAAAAAGCAAAATTCAATTGCCACCTCTCTGGTGACGAGAATACATAGGCTGCGGCATTGTTGTGCCCAAGTCCTATGGATGAGACAACAATGAGAGACTATGAAGTTGAAGAAAAAGAAATTCCAATCATGTGTGATAACACAAGTGCAATTGCAATCACTCAAAATCTGTGTTGCACTCAAGAATAAAACATATCGATGTCAGATATCACTTCATAAGAGATCATGTTGAAAAGAAGGACATCACCTTGGAATATATTTCAACTGATAAACAGTTGGCTGACATATTCACAAAACCATTATGTGAGTCAAGATTTGAAGAACTCAAGCATGAGTTAGGGTTAATTGAGCTGAGCTGACACTCAGAAGACTCAAAGAAAAGAAATGAAACACGAAAAGGGAAAAAGAGCTGAACTCTCAAATCAGCTAAGTGAATCAGCCATATCGGAAAGTGTAGGTCCCAAGGGGTGTAAGTGTAAGGTTTAGAAGAGGGGAGGGGTTGAATAAACCTTACCAAATTTTCGATTTAGTCCTTTTAAAATATACAGAGTTGATACTACACAGCTTGTGTCCTTGATGGACAATCAATTTAGTCAATCAGTAGAGTTAGCCTCTCAGCACTCAACCGAGCTATTGATGGAATAACTCACCAAGGGCTCTAAATTAACTCAACTGTGGTTTTGTTTTCAGCGGAAGACTTAACACCCTTAAGTTTGGTTAAGCAAGGATTTAGTGCTTAGTTTAGTACTTAAAAATTATCAAGTGGATAGCAAATATGTCAGCAGATTTAAACAATTAAGATGCAGAAATTAAAGTGCTGAAATGTAAATGACACAATAAAATTTTTATAGAGGTTCGAAGATGGGGTAATTCTTCTACTCCTCTCTTCTCCAACTCCTGGAGGAATCCACTAGGTAATGGTCAAGATACAAAGTGGTACAGTCCAGATACAAAGTCTTGATCACACAAATGACTTGATCCTTTGGGACTCGATCGGAGACGCCTTGATCACTCACCGGGCTTCTCGTATGACTTAGCTTCTTCTTCACAGGGCGGCAGCCTTGCTACTACAACTCTTTGCTCAAGCTCTTTGGATTTGATCACGAAGCCTCCAAAAGCTTAAGATTTGGTTCGATATTGAACCTTCCTACAATCCTTCGTGGAATGTGGACCCCTTGTTTTCGATATTTTCCTCTTCAACCGATTGAAGTTATCTTTCCTTCACAGGTGAGTGTTGGATTGATGTTCTTCGTAGTGTAGGCTTGAGGATTGAGAATATTTGATTTTCTAATAATTGCTTGAACGTTTTTGGTTCAGTCTATCTCTTGTGTCACTTGTCTCTTTTTTTATTCTCAAATAAACTCCTCGGCCTTTTATAGTGATCTTTCAAAAATTTGCCCGTTGAAGAGATAGGCTTATTTTTGAAAGTCACTTGCGATAGCCGTTGGCTTGTCTTGTTGCGAGTCCTTGGAATTGCCATTTCATCGTATGAATTGTTCTTTCACCTTTTCGTAGTTCGACACGGTGTAGTGCTTCCCATTGTTCATTCCATTTGCACGCTTCGACCGAGCACTCCGAAAGGTGGTATGGAGATATTACTTGTTTAAGTAATTCTCTTGATTTACTCGTACAACGGATATTTTACTGATTATCTCGACTTGACCGCATTTCTTTGCTTTCCCAGGTGACTTAGAGTCGCCTTCCAATCATGGATGACTCTTCTCTCACTTCAACTTGAGACTTGGCTTTTCTCGAGTTGACTTGACGATCTCCACTCACCGCATCTCACCTGCTTCTTGATAGAGAGTTCCGTCTACTCTTCTTTGCCATACTCAATTGTCTCGCAATGAGTCTTCCTTCTAGTCTTGATTGTCTTCTTGCATGTTAGGTCGTA
Organism: Rehmannia glutinosa; assembly: GCA_016081115.2. Lineage (NCBI taxonomy): Eukaryota > Viridiplantae > Streptophyta > Magnoliopsida > Lamiales > Orobanchaceae > Rehmannia > Rehmannia glutinosa. The sequence continues at coordinate 87,339,940 of CM071936.1, read as the reverse complement.
GTCGACTTAACTCGGCTTGCCACTCTAATTTTTACAATGCATTTCACAACAAGAATCGGGGTGCCAACTTCCTATTCTAAGTTTTACTTGGCATTCATCAAAATCTAAACAATAAATTTCCTAACAATTTCCCCTTTTTGATGATGCCAAAACTTAAACCATTCAAAAATGCAAACAACAAAGATACATACGAGATAGTGTATTGACATAGAATGCATGCGCGAAATCAATCCTTTTATTGATCATAACATTCTTGTTCTTTTACACAATTTTACAAAGGTGTATCGAGCACATATTTGTCTACCACGAAAAATAAAGAATTTACGACTTTATCTCGGAAAGACTTACATTGTATGTATTTACATTATGAAATACACGAAGGGGTGACAGAAGAACACTTCATCTCCTTCGCCGTCTCCTTCTTTTCATCTTGTTCAAAGATCTTCTTCTCTTCTTCTTTTTCTCATCGTCAATCGCTTTTTTTTTCTTTTCATATGCCTTCCTGGACCTTCATCTCTTCTTATTCTTTCCTGTCTTTCCTCCCATAGCCGAGTTTGTCTCTTGTTTTCTTCTTCTATTCTTTTTGCATACTCAGCGTTACTTTTTAGCCACTTGCAAATTTGCTACTTGGTCAAGCCCGGCCCGTAGATCCCCATTTCTTTCTGGATCTACGTATTCAATATTTTTGGCGAGGCCTGGAGTCCGAAACCTCTTCCTCCACCACTACTTTTTCCTCTACCTGGGCGTGTATTGTCTTGGGGGTCTTCTTCTTTCCACGGTGAGTGACCAGGCGGAGTGACCAGCAGAGTGATCGCCGGTAGTCTGCTCTTGCTGTCGCCTTCTTCACATAACGTGAGACCCTTTTCCCAAGACAAGTCCCAAGCTTGAGCCATAGACATTTTTGCAAAGTATCCTTCGGATGCGAGTGTTTTAAATTCATCAACTCGATCGTGGCTCTGTCCGACATCCGAAATGGCATAAGTGTCTCTCGTCTCTCTGGAATTCCTCCATGTTCTTTCAAGATGTTCATAACCCGGGCATCCATTCTTCCTTCCACTTTCTTCATCCCCGCTTCAATTGTTTTTCTCTTTTCACCATAGATATAGCGAGTGTTGGAGTGGCGAGTCACGGGAGTTTCTTTGATAATGTCACCAGTGACAAGACCTTGTTGGGGGTTTGTGTAATCATCAAGTCACATCCGTCGATCCTTCCCCCTCAACAAGCTTTCCTTTCTTTTGTTTCAACACTTCCTCACCGACTTTCCCTTCGCAGATTGTTCCTCCTTCTCAACTTGGATCCTTTCTGTTTTTAAGGTATTCATCTTCCCCCTTTTTGGCATCATCAAAAGAGAGAGGGACACCGGAAACATCTTTGGCAAGCGGGAAGTCGAGCCCTGCGATAGTTGAGTTTTGTCTTGAGTCCGGCCGCAGAGTATGCGGACGAAATCGGATCGAGTAGCATTGGACTCTGCTGAAATCAGCTTCATCTCACCATGAGAAGGCTGAATTTTGTATTCATGGTTTCTTCCAAACGCCGTAGATCACTCTTGTTTTGCTCACGCAAATGACTTTATCTCGGCAATGTGAGCTTCATGTATGTGTTCAATATGTTCTCTCGGCTTTTTTGCATCGGCATTTTCACTCTCCATACAAGCGGCTTGTTGAACAATGTCCTCAAGTATCTAACTTGTTCCACACGCATTGTTTTCTTTTGTTGGCACCATTCCCTGATCTGACTTGTTATGCCTCTTAAATCGCCAGCAGATTTGCATCTCTGTTGTCGATCGCATGTCCATAGAGGCTGATGCCTCTCCATCCGTTTAATCTCGGCGAATAATGCGCTTGAACACTTCGCGGACTTGGTGATTCTTCCGTTGCAGCGGTGATGGCCATGCAAAACGTCAAAATCATAATCACCGGAACAATGGTGCCTGATGGAAAAACGGAGCTGGTCTATGGTAGCGTCTTGCGTTCGTTCTCGACTCTTCATGGAGGCTCGGGTACCTCCCGGGGAAAAAGGAAAAGATTCTATAAAGGATTCATCACCGCCAATCGGGATTTGTTCGATGATGAGCGGTGCGCGTGAAGTTCTTTTAGGAATCGACCTGCCGCACTTGAGGAGCTGCGCAGTGGACTCACAGTTGTTGGGTTTTGTTGTGAAGTGGACCCGACTGCGACCCTCCAGTCCTCAACAACCGTTGGTCTCACCGATTTTTCCAATTGAGTAGACCGGTCCTCGACCTTATCGAAGCGTCATCGGACGATGATGAGATTTTCATTGGTGGCTCATCATCAAAATTAAATGTTTGACGAGTAGTCTTGGGATCGGACTTGCTCGTGCTTGGAACATCCGCAGGTGAGTCTTTTGGATGCATCACGGGGATGACTCGGCTTCTTTTTCGCCTTCCGATCCCGAGAAGGTTACATCGGGATTATCCCGGGAATCATGAAGTGCGCTTATCTCCTTCTCGAGATGGGTCGATGATAGCGGGAGGGATGTTCTCTACTTCAGCTTCTTTACCCCGGGAAGTCTCAACCTCCCGGGCCTTCATTACCTCCGGTCTCTCTTTGCATAGCGAGGCACTTGTCCTCCCTTTCGACAAAGTGTCAAATCGTCTTAGGGTCTTCTCAACGGTGGCATCTATTGAGTCTCAACCCCATGGATTGCACTTTCATCGCCCGCAGTGTTAACTCCCGTACATTCCTTCCTATGCCTCATTGCATCAGCCAAATACTTCATTAGCCTTCGAAGCGATTGACACCTGAGCCGAGATGGGATCTCAATCGCCGAGCTTCGTTGATGGCAACTTGCTGTTTCTTCTTGTGTTTGTATTTTCTCTACTTCGCCTCCTTGATTCGTTGTGGAGTCATCTGCAGGATCCTCCGACCTTCTTTGCGGTGGAGGAGGAGTTTCCCCCTCACCGGCGCACCCGGTGAGTAACTTGAATGGGTCACTCGTCTCCAAGCTCCCTACTGCTTTCGATTGAATGTTCAGGCCCGTTGGGGCGGTGGTAAAACACCTTCAATAGGGGTTGGCTCGACCCCGGGTCCCCTATCCCGCCATCGCCATGTCCCTTATTTCCTTCTTCCGAGTGAGTCGGGAAGTGGTGGCAGCAACAACGATGGCGATTTCTTTGAACCACTCCCATTGGATCAATTTCAACGTGTTACGGAGGACTCTCCTCCCTCCATCGATCTTTGCTCGTGAAGGATTCGATTCGTGCAATGCTTGCTGCATTTGCAACTCTTACGTAGCGGCAAGATTCTCCGATCCTCATCAGCATTATAGAAGACATCAAGGAGAGGATGTGTGTGTTACGTGGTGCGGAGATAGGGCGAGATCTTGGCCTTCTCACGTGCCTCGGCTTCCTCTCGCTTGCTTTTCTTTCTCCTTGTCCTTGAAGATCTGCGGGATGTCCGTGCGATTGTCTTCATCCATCTTTGGGGAGCACGATGGTTAGTCGAGAAGTTTAACAGTTCCTCTTCTTCTTCTATAAACTCGGCCGTTGGAACTGTTCCCGATTTACTCAACTTCCATTTTCTCCACTCACGCAGCGATTTTGGATGTCAGGTAAGATGGAGATAGGATCATCACATCACTATCCGCTTTATCGCCTTCTTCTTGTGTTTCAGTTGTGTGGGCTACAGTGTGTCTTCCTGGTTGCCTCTCACGATCGCCTTCGGCAGACTTAGTCTGTTCATCAATTACATTTGGAGACTCTACTTCTCCAAAGTGAGCCTCTCGATGTCTGCTCCAATGAGTGGCTGACTCAAATTTGGTTTCTCCAAATCGGAGTGCTTGATAATTAAATCTTCGTCTCCTAGTTTGTACGAGAGGAATTTCTGGTTCGAAAATAGTGTCATCCGAGTCTTGGGTGGCGGGGGACGGTCTTGGTGTCTTTTTTCTCGGGAGCCGTCTTGGCTTGTCGGTTCTCCTCCTTTTGACGATCGGAGAAGGTATTTGTGAGTCCTTCTCGACCCCGCAGCTGCGGCGCGGGAGACACGGTTGCGAGGGCGGTGACTCTCTGCAGGGCGAGGAGCATGTTTGACTTTCTTTCTTTGCGGGAGCAAAGATCTTCTTAGCTTAGCAGCGAGCGACTTTCTTCTTGGGTGGAGAGGAAACAATCAGATCTTGAGGTCACCGATTCCCCCTCACTTGTGTCGGCTCTCTTGGCGTAGGCTCTCTTCCGTGCGCCGAGAGGGTTTGCTCTGAACATCCTCTTGTTAACATGGAATGCCTTCCCATGTCTAGAGGACTCCTTTCACCTCCATCACCGGCCAATCACTAGGCCATATCCTAGGGATCCTCCAAATGAGCCATCTTTCTTGAAGGATTTGTTCCTACGTTCGCGAGTCTGTAGACAAACTCAGCCCGATTTATTTTCTTTTCTGCGATGATTGCAGCCATTACAATCAGCTTTGCTTTTGTGATTGGTCAAAGTCTGCCAAATTTGATGTCAATACATTTGGCAACTATGTCCAACAGCCTTGTGATAATCCTCCTTCAGGCTGATCTCTTGTTTCTTGTGGTACACTATTTTATCGGCATAGTCGGGCTTGGCTATTTCTTTCCAAGCATCGCTAAGTTTACATCAACTTCGTTGATTTAAGGCTCCTTCATTGGTAGTGAGCGGTGGTCACCAAATCCTTGGCGAGAGATAGTCACCGCTTTCCGTGAGCAGATGACTTTATTCCTTCATCGTGAATCTCGGCATTCACGTGAACTGTATGCGACCTCCTCCACATAGGTCATCGGATATTCTAACGTCGAAAACGGTTTCAGCCGACGTTTCCAATTTTTCAGCGATTTGCTTCACTAGGGTGTCGTCGGACCCCTGTTTCACCATTAAAATCGAAATCCACAAAGAGACCCGGTGTGGATTTGCTTCCCTAATTTGACAAAGTCGTAGGTTGGTGCCATTTTTCAGGATTTTATCAAAGAAAAACTAAGAGATTGATTTGAAGATAGATAGGGTTTCGAGAGAATTTTTTGCCTTTGCTTTTGAGAGAAAGAGATGAACAGTTTTGGTAGTGTGAGAGAGAAACGGACGGAAATGGTTTAAGTATGGTTTATGAAAGGGCGTGCGGGTGGTTTTGAAATGTGATCGAAATCAACGGCTTAGATTTTGCACGCCTATTTAGCATTTAATGTCTCGTACTTAATGCGACAAAGATTTATATCCAATCATAAGCTTGGTGTGCGGCTTTATGTCCGTACACATCATCATTATCTTTGACGTATTCCTTAAAACATTCCCACTTTGTCAAAACGATGCGTTTTGTCACTTTGCTCATAAGTGACTCAGCTTATCCTTTAGCCGATTTAACTCTACTTCTCACGTTCTCTTCCTGTCAACTCTACATCCAAAGATAGTCAGAGTCTGAATATCCAATTAGCTTGAATCCACCTTCCTTTGGATACCATAAGCCAACTTCTTGGCTTCCTTTCAAATATCTCAATATTCTCTTACTGCTTTGTCATATGGCTCTCTTTTGGAGCAGATTGAAATCTTGCACATACACCTACAACAAAGGTGATATCCGGCCTGCTTCTGTGAGATAGAGCAATGATCCATAAGTGCTCTCAGTATCTTGTTTGATCTAAAGGCTTGCCATCTGCATCCATGTCCATTTTGATGATGTATTCATTGGTATTTTTGAGAAGACTTCTCCTCCATACCAAACTTCTTCATTAAATCTCTCTGTGTATTTTGTTTGACTTATGAAGGTTCCATCCTTTTTGTTTCACTTGGAGTCGAAGGAAGAATGTCGACTCTCCCATCATGCTCATTTCAAATTTACTTTGCATGAGGTTTGAAAACTTTTCACACATGACTCTTTGTTTGTGGATCCAAAAATGATGTCATCCACATATATTTGAACAAGCGAGATACTCTTTTTGTCTTGAATTAAAAAGTGTTCTATCTACTTTTCCTTTTGTGAATCCATTTTCGGTTAGGAATTGTGACAAAGTATCATACCATGCTCGGGTGCCTGTTTCAATCCATATAGAGCTTTCTTGAGTTTGTATACCTTATCTCCAAGAGTCTTCTCTCAAATCCTGGAGGTTGTTCAACATACACTTCTTCTTCCAATAAACCATTTAGGAATGCACTTTTTACATCCATCGATATACAATGAAATCCTTGTGAGTCGTGCGCATAGGCAAGAAACATCCTTATAGCTTCCAATCTTGCTACAGGGCAAATGTTTCATCAAAATCTATCCCTTCTTCTTGGCAATATCCTTTGGCTACTAACCTTGCTTTGTTTCTTACCCCACAGAACCTTCCTCGTTCATCTTATTTCGAACACCCATTTGGTGCCAATAACATTTTGATGTATGGGTCTTTGCACTAATTCCCATACTTTATTTCTTTCAAACTGATTGACTCTTCTTGCATAGCTTGAATCCAATGTGTGTCGTCCAATGCTTGTGACACGTCTTTGGGCTCTATTTGCGAGATGAAGCATGTGAACATTGCTTCTTGTTGAGTTAAGGATCTTGTTTTGACACCTTCTCTTATATCTCCAATGACAAGTTACGTGGATGGTCTCTCGGCCATCTTACATCCGGTTGGAGTAAGTTAGCCGATTGATCGACTTGCGTTTGTGTTCTTTGTGGTCGCCTCTCTCTCGTAATCACTTAGGCATGCAAATTTTCCAAATTGTTTTTGAGATTCACTATCTCATCTTCTTCTCGAATTGATAATTCGGCTTGAAAGATAGGGACTCTTACGTATGGTTGGATGATTGACTTATCACCGACTCTTCAATGTCTTCTCCATTTACACTTGGCTCATCGAATACCACATGAATGGATTCTTCGCAACCATAGTCCTTTTATTGAGTACTCAGAGGCTTTGCTCGGTGAAATTTGGAGTATCTAAGAGGATACCTTCATCACTTTAGCATTAAAAGCCTTTAGATTGTCTTTGCCATTGTTGTGGATGAAGCATTTACATCCAAATATTCTCAAATATGCAACATTTGGTTTTCTTCGATCCAAATCTCATAGGGAGTCTTTGTCACCGCCTGTTTATCATACATCTGTTTTGGGTGTAGCAAAAATTGTGTTGATTGCTTGACCCAAAATCTTTTTGTAACCCCCGACTAACATGGTCCTTTGCTTCTTTGAGGGTTACGTTTCCTTCTTTCGCAACTCCATTCTGCTGTGGAGTTCTTGCTTACCGATAGTTCATGACCAATACCATTCTCAATACAATCTTGAGTTATTATTCCATTGACAAACTCGGTTCCTGCATCGATCTTATTTTGATAATGGTTTGGCTCTTCTCGTTTTGAATCCTCTTCATCACCGTGGTAGTTTTTGTAGAGTTTCTTTCTTCTTACACATGAATATTGTCCATGTATATCTTGAGTAGTCATCGACTACCACCAAGGTGTATTTCTTTCCACTTATCTTTGTGGTTCCACCGGCCAAATAGATCCATATGAAGCGGATGCAATATTCTTGTTGAAGATTGGCATGTCTTTTCTTTGAATGATGACTTGATTTGTTTTCCTTCCGACATGCGTCACATATACTCTCCTTCTTGTATATCTTGATGCGGAAGTCCGTCCACAAGACTACTTCTTGCAAGTTTGTTAATCGTTTTGAAATTTAGGTGACTCGACTTTTTGTGCCACAACCAACTTGATTCAGTTAATTTGTGCTCTTTGCTAGTAGGCAGGTCTTTGGTGTTGCGGTTGACCAATCCACAACATACATATTCTTCTGTCTACATCCTTGCGGCCGCAACTTCATTCGATTGATATCCTTGATTTGGCATACACCCATGTTGAATCCAACATTGTAGCCCTTTGTCCGCGAGTTGGTGATGCTCGATGTAAGTTGAAGTTGAGTCCTTCAACATATGCAACATCGTGATTTCTAATCCATTCCTTTTGATGGATCCAATGCCTCTTATTTCACGAGAAGCTTCATTTCCTCCAAATATGACTTTTACTCCTTTTACTTCCTTGAATTTTGACAGATTTTTCTTGTTTCTGTCATGTGTCCGGAATGCCACTATCCATGTACCAGGTTCCTTGGCACTCAACAACCTCCTTGAACTGCGGTCAAAATTAAGTTTTAGGTACCCATACTTGTCTCGGGTCTGAGGGGTTAGAATTGTAAGATGATCCGGTCAACTTATAGCCAAATGATTTGACTCTAAGGGGTTGCCATCTATCGAGTGCCATAATCATAATTAATCCTGGCAAATTGCTTGGGGATTCTAGGTTCATACAAGCTGTCTCTTTTTTGCAGTATGCTGTGTATAATTTTTAACAATCGCCTTCTTTGGGTAATTATGGTGTCTCGAGTGTAGTGTCTAGGTGCATGTGTGTCTTTGATGAAAGCTCTTATACTTTTGGAATGGCCTTTCTTGAGTTCTAGGCCTTTGCCATTTGGGCTTATATTCCATAAGTCTATGCTTTGATAGTTCACATTATTCCAATCACTTGGCTTGGATATTTTCTACCATTCCCATCATATGTATTTCTCTTATAGATTTTCTGGGTTTTTGGTAGCTCGCTTCTTCTTTACTGAGTATTTTTGTTTGGAGTTTGCTTTGAGAAACTCGGCTGAATCTCTTCTCACTGTCCTTTCAGCATAAGACTCAATCGGGTACATTTTTTTCCTTTATAACCAAGGCCGCTTTGCTTGTTCTGTGTTTTGGAGTGAATGTGTGTGCATCATTTAGAGTTTTGGATTTTTCAGACTCTTCATGACTTGAAGATCCTTTTTCCAAAATTACTTTTGAGGTTTGACATGGCACGGAGGAATTAAATCCTAAGCCTGTCTTGTCTCCACATTCTCTTTGACTCATAATAAGATCATCCAATGATTTAGATGCCTTAGTGAATGAGGCAATAACATTTTTGAGGTCATTCTCCTCTTCTCTATAGCGGCAATTTCTGCTATTAATTTAGCTTTTTCACCTTTAAACTTTCATTCTCATCACTATTTGACTTAGAGTACTCGGCTCTTTAGTCGACTTTGAGTTTGACTCTTGAGTAGGCTGTTTTCCTCATTTAATAGTGTGTGTGAGGATTTAATGTGTTCAAAATCTTTCATCATTTTTCCTAATGAATCATAAAGATCGATGGGTGATGAGGTGTGTGTGTCAGCCACTATCACTAGAGTCGAGTTTGATGAGTTAGAGTGTACCTCATCTTCTTGGTCGGGTTGATCTTGTTCCTTGGCCATCAAGCGGTCGAGGGCTTCTTCTTGAGAATCACTTGAGTAGTCGGCTTCTTTTGCTCTCTGAATCAATTGTCTCTCTTGACTTGTTTTGACATTCTCTGCCCATCATTGCCTTTTTCTTTTCTTGTCTTCTTTCTCAAAGACCTTTCTTTCTTCTTCATTCTGTATTTGTTGACTACTGAGGATATGAGCGATCAATAGCATAGTGACCTGGTTGTCTCAGTTCCAACATAGATATTGACCTTTTGATCGACTCTTTCCATTCTTGGATTGTCACCCTTTGATACTCAACTTTTTGATGATCCGTTCTCTTGGTTGGCCTATCTTCCCTTGATTTGGAGGGAGCCGTGTCTTCGGAAGATTCACCCTTTCCTCTCTTGTAGTTCTTATTGAAGAACGTGTTGAACCTCTTAACCATCGGGGCTATTTCTTTCGGATCAATGACTTCTTTGACCTCGGCTCTCTTCCCATCTTCAACAATTAGAGCGTTTGTTTTGGGTACAAATTGTCTCTTCCCGGAGAGTGACATTCTTCCTTGGACTCCAAGTGAAACAAACAAGGATGGGACCTTCATAAGTCGGACAAAATACACGAGAGATTTAATGAAGAAATTTGGTATGGAAGAGAAGTCTTACGTGAAAATACCAATGAATACATCGGTCAAAATGGATATGGATGCGGATGGCAAGCCTAGATCAAACAAGATACTGAGCACTTATTGGATCATTGCTTTATCTCACAAAGAAGCGGGCGGACATCACCTTTCTTTGTAGGTGTATGTGCAAGATTTCAATCTGCTCCAAAAGAAAGCCACATGATGACCAAGAGAATCTTGAGATATTTTAAAGGAAGCCAAGAAGTTGGCTTATGGTATCCAAAGGAAGGTGGATTCAAGCTAATTGGCTATTCGAACTACGACAATCTTTGGATGTAGAGTTGACGGAAGAGCACCTCGAGGCACATGTCAAATGCTTGAAACAAGCTAATTTCTGGTTTAGCAAAAAGCAAAATTCAATAGCCACCTCTACAAATGACGAAGAATACAAAAAAGTGCGGGCAAAATTGTTGTGCCCAAGTCTTATGGATGAGACAACAAACAGAGAGACTATGAAGTTGAAGAAAAGGAAATTCCAATCATGTGTGATAACACAAAGTGCAATTGCAATCACTCAAAATCTGTGTTGCACTCAAGAACAAAGCATATCGATGTCGATATCACTTCATAAGAGATCATGTTGAAAAGAAGGACATCACCTTGAATATATTTCAACGATAAACAGGTTGGGTGACATATTCACAAAACCATTATGTGAGTCAAGATTTGAAGAACTCAAGCATGAGTTAGGGTTAATTGGTGGCCGACACTCGGAAGACTCAAAGAAAAGAAATGAAACACGAAAAGGGAAAAAGAGTCAACTCTCAAATCGGCTAAGTGAATCACCCATATCGGAAAGTGTAGGTCCCAAGGGGTGTAAGTGTAAGGTTTAGAAGAGGGGTTGAATAAACCTTACCAAATTTTCGATTTAGTCCTTTTAAAATATACTGAGTTGATACTACACGTTGTGTCCTTGATGGACGATCAATTTAGTCAATCAAGAGAGTTAGCCTCTCCAATGCACTCAACCGAGCCGTTGATGGAATAACTCACCGTGTTGGCTCTAAATTAACTCAACGTGGTTTTGTTTTTCGTTCAAGACTTAACACCCTTAAGTTTGGTTAAGCAAGGATTTAGTGCTTAGTTTAGTACTTAAAAATTATCAAGTGGATAGCAAATATGTCAGCAGATTTAAACAATTAAGATGCAGAAATTAAAGTGCTGAAATGTAAATGACACAATAAAATTTTTATAGAGGTTCAAAGATGGGGTAATTCTTCTACTCCTCTCTTCTCCAACTCCTGGAGGAATCCACTAGGTAATGGTCGATATACAAGCGTGCATCCCGATACATACAAGTCTTGATCACACAAATGACTTGATCCTTTGGGACTCGATGAGACGCCTTGATCACTCAAATTGCTTCTGCGACTCGGCTTTCTTCACAGGGCAGCTGCCTTGCTACTACAACTCTCTTGCTCAAGCTCTTTGGATTTGATCACGAAGCCCTCCAAAAGCTTAAGACTTGGTTCGATCTTGAACCTTCCTACAATCCTTCGTGGAATGTGGACCCCTTGTTTTCAGTATTTTCCTCTTCAACTGATTGAAGTTATCTTTCCTTCACAGGTGAGTGTTGGATTGATGTTCTTCGTAGTGTAGGCTTGAGGATTGAGAATATTTCAGATTTTCTAATAATTGCTTGAACGTTTTTGGTTCAGGTCTATCTCTTGTGTCACTTGTCTCTTTTTTTATTCTCAAATAAACTCCTCAGCCTTTTATAGTGATCTTTCAAAAATTTGCCCGTTGAAGAGATAGGCTTATTTTTGAAAGTCACTTGCAGTCGTTGGCTTGTCTTGTTGCAGTCCTTGGAATTGCCATTTCATCGTATGAATTGTTCTTTCACCTTTTCGAGTTCGACACGGTGTAGTGCTTCCCATTGGTTCATTCCATTTGCACGCTTAAGGGGACCGAGCACTCCGAGAAAGGTGGTATGGAGATATTACTTGTTTAAGTAATTCTCTTGATTTACAAACGCGGATCTTTTCTGATTATCTCGACTTGACCGCATTTCTTTGCTTTCCCGAGGTGACTTAGAGTCGACTTCCAATCATGGATGACTCTTCCGTCACTTCAACTTGAGACTTGGCTTTTCTCGAGTTGACTTGGTCGATACTCTACTCACCGCATCTCACCGCTTCTTAAGTAGAGTTCCCGTCTACTCTTCTTTGCCATACTTAGTCAGTCTCGCACGAGTCTTCCTTCTAGTCTTCGCTGTCTTCTTGCATGTTAGGTCGTAGGCGACTTAACTCGGCTTTGGCCACTCTAATTTTTACAATGCATTTTACAACAAGAATTGGGGTGCCAACTTCCTATTCTAAGTTTTACATGGCATTCATCAAAATCTAAACAATAAATTTCCTAATGAAAGACAATCGTATCAGGGTTAGGGCGACAAAATGAGTCACTAGGAGAACTGTGAGAAGAAGAGTTAAATCGGCTAAGGATAAGCCGAGTCATTTATGAGCAAAGGGACAAAAAACGCGATCGTTTTTACTAAGCGGGAATGTTTTTAAGAATGACGTCGAAGATAATTATGACGCGTGTACAGCAAAAGCCGCACACCAAGCTTATGATTGGATATAAATGCTTGCGCATTAAATACGAGACATTAAATGCTAATCGACGCAAAAATCTAAGCCGTTGATTTCGATCACATTTCAAAAACCACCCGCACGCCTTTCGGGAACCATACTTAAACCATTTTCGTCCGTTTCTCTCACACATTACCAAAAAAATTCACTTCTCTCTTAGAAGCAAAGGCAAAAACTCTCTCAAAAACCCTATCAATCTTCAAATCACTTTCTAAGTTTCATTCGGTGAAATCTTGAAAAATGGCATCCACTCATGATTTTGTCAAGCTAGGAAAGCAAATCCACACCGGGTCTCTTTGTGGATTTCGAGGGTATGGTCAAACAGGGTCCGATGACGCCTCATAAAGAAGATCGGAAAAAACTTCGAGCAACGATCAAGCTAAAACCATTTCGACGATGGACTTTCCGATGACCTATGTGGAAGAGGTCGCATATTCTACGTGAATGCTGAGATTCACGATGAGGGGATCAAATCCTCATTCACGGGAAGGAGTTCATCATCACCGCCAGGATTTGGCGAAATCGCTTACATTCACCGGCGGAAGGAGCACCGTAAATCAATGAAGTGATGTTGACTTGGCTGCGCTTGGAAGGAAGTAGCCAAGACCGACTATCTTTGAAAAAGATAGTCTACACAATAACAAGAGGTCAAGGAGGACTACCACAAATTGTTGGACATCGTTGCCAAATGCATAGACATCAAATTTGGCGGCTTTCACCAACCGTCCCAGCGAAATTGATCGTAATGGTTGCGATCATTGAAGAAAAGAAAGTGAATTGGGCTGAGTTTGTCTACAAATTTCACTCTGCGAGAATGTAGGGAACAAATCCTTCAAGGAGAATGGAGCATTTGGAGGATCCCCCGGGATACGATGCAGTGATTGGCACTGATGGAGGTAAAGGAGTCCCTCTTAAACATGGAAAGTAGTTCCATGTAAATAAGAGGATGTTACGAAGAGAGCCTACGCTAAGAGAGTCGATACAAGTGAGGGGGAATCACCGACCTCAAGATACAACTGTCTCCTCTCCACCAAAGAAGAAGGCTGACCTGCAAATTTGCTAAAGAATCACGCCTACTTGTGCAAAGAAAGAAAAAGAAATCTGCTCACCGCCTTTCTGACCGGCTGAGAAGAAATCTCAAATACCTTCTCCGGTATTAAGAAGAGGAGAACTCGATAAGCCAAGACGACCAGCTCTTCAAAATAAAACAACAACACACGCCCGCAAGATTCAAGAAACCTTGTCGAACCGTAAATCCCTCTGTTCAAACAAAAAAGAAGGAGAAGAATTTTCAAGCGTTCCGATCTTGAGAAGCCGGTGAGTCGCCACTCACCGGAGAAGATACCCGAGACCGCCGGAGAAGTAGAGTCTCCGAAGTGCTTGATGAAACGCCAAGTCTGCTTGAAAGTCGGCAGAGGCAACTTGAAGACCAAATTTGTAGTCGAAATGAGGAACAAAGAATGGCCGAGACAACCGAGTCACCTGTGTTGGCAGGGTTGTTTCTCCACCTCGAACAGAGGTCAGTGAAGGTGTCGAGCAAAATGTCTCCGCTACCTTCAATACCTGGAAGCGAGGGCCAGCAAGAGGATGATGAAGACGATTTAATCATGCACTCTCCATTGTATCCGGACATCCAAAATCGTCTGCGCGAGTGGAGAAATGGAAGCCGAGCCTATCCAGTGCGCTTTCAATATCCGAGTTCATTGCCGAGGAAGAAGAACTCTTGATTTCTTGAGGTGGACACCGTCTTTGCAAGCCCTTTGAGATAATTGCATAAATATACTGAAAATTGAAAAGAAAATGAACAAAGCTAAAACAGTTGAGGACGCAGAAAGCACGTGAGAAGGCCAAGATCCGCCTTATCACCTAGCACCACGTAACATACACATCCTCACTTTGACGTTCTATCGAGAAAGTGATGAGGAATCGGACCTCCGCCGCTTACGCGGAAGAATTGCAAATGCAAAGCAAGCAATGCAAGAATCCAAAATCCTTTATGAGCAAAGGATGATGGAGGGACCGTGAGAGTCCTCCAAAACACAAAATGAGATAGACCCAATGGGAGTGGTGCGGCATATATGCCACCGTTGTTGCTTTGCCACCACTTCCCCACTCACTCGAAAGAATGAACTAAGGGAATTGGCGATGAACCGGGATAGTGGGGACCCCATCGAGCCAACCCCTAATGAAGGTGTATTACCACCGCCCCAACTGAAACACTCAATGGGAACGGCCAGAGTCCGGAGACGAGTGACCCCAATCCAAGTCACTCACCTGGTGTGCCACCGTGAAAACTCCTCCACTTGCAGCAAAAGGTCGGAGGATGCTGCAATGACTCCACAATGAATCTAGGAGGCGAAGTGGAGAAGGAACAAACACAAAGTACACAAAGCAAGTTGTCATCGACGAGCTCGAGCAGTTGAGACTGTCTCAGCTAAGGTGCCAACTCGCGAAGGCTAATGACGACGCTGCGATGCGGTCGAGGCACGAGAAAGAACAACCCGGGAGTTAACACTGGCGGCGACATTTAAAGTGCAATCCATGGAGTTGAGACTCCAATGGATGCCACCGCAGAAGACCCTAAGACAGTGACATCACGAAAGGGATGTCCAGGCCTCGCCGCAGATTGAGACTGCAGGAGGTAATGAAGGCCAACGGGAGGTTGAGACTTCCTGGGTAAGAAGCCGTACAGAACATCCCTCCCTGGTATCATTGCTCCATCGAGAAAAGGAGATAAGTGCACTTCACGATTCCCAAGATAACCCGATGTAACCTTTCGGGATCGGAAGGAGACGATGAAGTCCGAGTCATCCCCCTGTGATGATCCAAAAGACTCGGCGGAGGATGTTCCAACCACGAGTAAGTCCGACCTCAAGACTACTCGCCAAACTTTCAACTTTGATGATGAGCCACCCATGGAAATCTCATCATCGTCCAACGACGCTCGATAAGGCCGAGGACGACCAACTCACTTGGAAAAACCAACTCGAGACCGATGAAGTTGTTGAGACAAATGAGGCTCGGCAAGTCGGGTCAACTTCACAATGTACCCACTGAAACAGAGTCCATCGCAAGAGCTCCCCAAGCCGCGGCGAGTTCGACACCACAAGGAACTTCACGAGCACCACTCATCATTGAACAAATTCCGGTTGCTCGTGATGATCCCTTTGTAGAATCATTTCCCTTCTCTCGAGGTACCCGACCTCCTCAAGAGTCGAAAAAGAGATCTCGAGCGCTTCCACGCACTGATCCCCCTGTCATTCCATCGATACCATCGTTCGGTGACTATGATTTTGACGCCGCTGGCCGTCACCGAACAGGGAATAATCAAGTTCGGGAGGTGTTCAAAGCATTATTTGCTTAAATTGAACAGATGGAGAGGCACCAGGCCTCGATGGACATGAGATCGGATAACAGAGATGCCAACCTTATCACGACTTGAGAGGCATAATAGTCGAATCCGGAGTGGTGGCAACAAAGAATAAACAATGCGTGTGGAACAAGCTAGATATTTGAACATTGTTCAACAAGTCGTTGGTCCTGGCGAGCCGAGAATGCTTTGATGCAAAGACAAAATTGAGAGAACATATTGAGCACATGCATGAATCTCACACTTCCGAGATAAAGTCTGCTGCGTGAGCAAAATAAGAATGAGCTCCTCGCGTATGGAAGAAAACATGGATCGAAAATTCACCTTCTCATGGCCGAGATGAAGTTAATTAAAGAATCCAACGCTACTCGCTCCGAGTTTCGCCGCATACTCCGCAGCCGATTTCGGGCGAACTTGGCTATCACAGACTCGACTTCCTCGCCGCTAGTTTGTTTCCGGGGTTCCTCTCTCCTTTGATGATGCCAAAAATGGGAAAGAGGAATACCTAAAAGCGAAGGAATCTGAAGTTGAGAAGGAGGGAACAACTGTGAAGGGAAAGACAGCTGAGGGGGAAGTTTCAAGAGAAAAGAAAGGGAAGTCTGTTGAGGGGGAAGGATCGAGAGATGTAACTTTGATGATTGCAAAAACCCCCCAACAAGGTCTTGTCACAATGATATTATCAAAGAAACTCCCAATGACTTCGCCACTCCATCACTCTACTGTACCTATGGCCGACAAAGAGAAAGACTCGACAAGAGAAAGATAGCTATTGAAGCGAGGGATGGAGGAAGTGGAAGGAAGGATGAATGCCCGAGTTATGGATATTCTCAAAACAACATGGAGGCATTCCAAAGAGAGAGACACGTATGCCATCTCAAATGCCGAGACCGAGCCAAGATCGCTTGATGAATTTAAAACGCCGCATCTCAAGGATATTTCGCAAATATGTCCATGGCTCAATCCTGGGACTTGTCTTGGGAAAAGGGTCTCACACTATGTGTAGAAGGCGACAGCGACGGACTCTCGGGCAAATACTCTGCTGGTCACTCGCTAGTCACTCAAATTGGGGAAGAAGAAGACCCCAAAGACAATACACGCCCGAGGAAGAGGTAGAGGAAGAAGCGATGGTGGAGGAAGAGGTTTGAGACCAGACCTCTCGCCCAAAATATTGAGTATATAGATCCGGGCAAGAAAGGTGGGATCTCTTTGGCTGGTTTTGTGAAAGTAGCCAACTGCAAGTGGCTAAGAACAATGCCGAGTATGTGAAAAGAATTGAAGAAGAAAATAAAAGACAAACTCAACTATGGGAAGAGAGACAAGAGAGAATAAGAAGAGATGAAGCTACCCGGAAGGCGTATGAAAAGAAGAAGAAAGCAGCTGAAGATGAGAAAAAGAAAAGAAGACCAGAAGATGACGGAGCTGAAGAAGATGAAAGAAGGAGGAAGCGAAGGAGATGAAGTGTTGCTATCCACCCCTTCATGTATTTTACTATGTAAATACATTTTATGTAAGTCTTCTGTAATAAATCTGTAAATTCTCTATTTTTGCGTAGACATAAATGCTTGCTCGATACACTTTGTAAAACATTGTGTAAAGGACAAGAATGTTATGATCAATAAAAGGATTGATTCTACGCATACATTTTTTGTGAATGCACTATCTCGATGTATCTTTGCTATTTACATTTTGAATGTTTTAAGTTTTGGCATCATCAAAAAGGGGGAAATTGTTGGGAAATTTATTGTTTAGATTTTGATGAATGCCATGTAAAACTAAGAATAGGAAGTTGGCACCCCATTTTCGTTGTAAACTACATTGTAATAAATAGGGCTGGTCAAGCCGAGTTAAGTCACTATGCCTAAACATGCAAGAAGACAAATCGGAGACTAGAAGGAAGACTCATTTGCAAGATAGCCGAGTATGGCAAAGAAGAGAAGACGGAACTCGATCAAGGAGCAAAAGTAGAGTATCGCCAAGTCAACTCAAGATAGCCAAGTCTCAAGTTGAAGTGACAAGAGTCATCCAATGATTGGAAGTCGACTCTAAGTCACCTGGGAAAAGCAAGGAAATGCGGTCAAGTCGAGATAATCGAAAGAGATCCGTTGCGTAAATCAAGGGAATTACTTAAACAAGTAATACCTTCATACTACCTTTCTCGAAGTGCTCACCCTTAAGCGTGCAAAAGGAATAAACCAATGGGAAGCATCGCACCATGTCGAACTCAAAAGTCAAGAACAATTCATACGAGGAAGTGGCAATTCCAAGGATCGCAACAAGACAAGCCAACGACCACAAGTGACGAAGAAAATATTTGAATGTAACCACGAACCATTAGACAAGCCAACGACCACAAGTGACCACAAGTGACTCGAGGAATGACTGAGAGAGAAGGTTACCCAACTACGAACATTCAAGAAAATATTTGAATCAGTAACCTAAGATATTCTCAAATCATTCAAGATTAATCCTCAAGCTACATTACGAAGAAAATCAATCCAACACTCACCGTGAAGGAAAGATAACTTCAATCGGTTGAAGAGGAAATTGTTGAAGAATCAAGGGGTCTACATTCCACGGAGGATTGTAGGAAGGTTCAAGGTCGAACCATCTCAAGTTTTTGGAGGGCTTCGTGATCAAATCCAAAGAGCTTGAGCAAGTGGGTCAGTAGTAGCAAAGCAAAAATGACTGTGAAGAAGGCGAGTCGCACGAGAAGCCACCGTGCGTGACCAAGGCATCTCCGGACCGAGTCCCAAAGGATCAAGTCACTTTGTGTGATCAAGACTTGTATCGGATTACCACTTTGTATATCTTGATCAATACTTAGTGGATTCCTCCAGGAGTTGGAGAAGAGAGGAGTAGAAGAATTACCCCATCTTGAACCTCTATAAAAACTTATCGTGTCATTTACATTTCAAAGACTTTAATTCCCGCACCTTATTTATTTAACTCTCTGATAAATTTGCTATCCACTTGATAATCTCTAAGTACTAAAACCAAGTATTAAATCAATACTAAAACCAAATTTAAGGGTGTAAAGTCTTCCAATGAAAACAAATCACAATCGAGTTAAGTCTTTAGTCAAAACAAATTGAGTTATTCTATCAACAGCCGAGTCAGTGCTGAGTAACTAACTCACCGATTAACTAACTTAGTCCCCATCAAGGACTCACCGTGGAAGTATTAACTCGAATATTTAAAAGGACTAAATCGAAAAGTTGGTAAGGTTTATTCAACCCCCCTTCTAAACCTTACACTCACACCCCTTGGGACCTACAGAGACACAAGGTTTACTTCAAATTTTTGGAAAGTATTGCAAAGAGCATTGGGGACGAGATTACAATTCAATACGACTTTTCATCCCCAAATAGATGGACAGTCCGAAAGGACAATGCAGACACTGGAGGACATGCTTAGGGCGTGTTTGTTGGATTTCGGAGGAGGTTAGGAACAACACTTGTCACTAATTGAATTCGCTTATAATAACAAATATCAGTTAACTATTGGGATGGTACCATACAAGGCATTATACGGGAGAAAGTGTAGATCACTAATTCACTGGGATGAAGTTGGAGAGGAGAAAAATTTGGGTTTGGTCATCGTCAAAAGAATAGTTGAAGCCGTAGAGAAGATAAGAGAAAGGATTAAAGTAGCACAAGATCGACATAAGTCTTATGCCGATCCAAGAAGATAAGAGTTACAATTTATTGTAGGCGAGGAAGTTTTTCTAAGAGTACCACCGACGAAAGGGATTTTCAGATTTGGTAAGAAAGGGAAGCTCAATCCGAGATATGTTAGACCGTACAAAACTTTGGAGCGAGTGGGGGGGAGTAGCGTATAGATTGGCCTTGCCGCCAGCAATATCGGGAATACACATTTTTTTCATGTATCCATGTTACGGAGTAAATGCCAGATCCGAGTCATGTTGTTAATTACGAGACCATAGAATTGGATAAGCAGTTATCATATGAGGAGAAACTGGTGGCAGTACTAGATCAAAAAGTGCACAAGTTAAGAAATCGAGACGTGGAGTTAATCAAAGTGCAATGGAGTGGACACAGCCAAGAAGAGGCTACTTGGGAACGCAAGGACGAAATCTTATTATCACATCCAGAGGTTCAATCTTTGTTATGTAAGTTTAATTTCGAGGACAAAATTATTTTTAAGGGGGATAGTATGTAATACCCGAAATTTTATTTGGGTTTTTTTATTAAGATTGTGATTATATTAGATTATAGTTCGTTTTTATTTAGGGGCTAAATTTATTATTTTAAAATCTAAGCCCAAATTTTCTAGTCCAATATCCAATTGTCTAGGCCCAAGTTTAAGCCATTTATATTTTAACCCAAATTCAAGTTAAGCCCAATTTTTCTCTATCTTGGTGTTCATTTATCCAAGCCCAGGTTTAAGCCTAGCCCATTAATTATTCTCTTTCTAGATGAAACTCTGAAGATTTTTGGATGAGGACTTATGATTTCAAACTCCCGTTAAAATCTATCATTTTCCTATCAGTTTACCAGATTCAGTTTTATCAGATTTAAAAATCCTAACCAACTTATTCATTAGATTTTTATTCAAACTAGGACTCTTAACCCTAAAATAAACTTATACCCACAACCTACAGTCCAAATAAAGGTTACGTGATATCCCTCAGTTTGCAACAAGAAAACAACAAGGTAAAAAGTT
The DNA here is from genome assembly GCA_016081115.2 of Rehmannia glutinosa. Taxonomy (NCBI): domain Eukaryota; kingdom Viridiplantae; phylum Streptophyta; class Magnoliopsida; order Lamiales; family Orobanchaceae; genus Rehmannia; species Rehmannia glutinosa. Next base: position 87,319,432 of record CM071936.1, on the reverse strand, counting down.
TTTTTTTCTTCTTTCACGATCATCCCTCCAGCCAAGCTAAGTTTCCAGTCACCACACACGAATCCACCAGTGCTCAGCCCAAAACCCAAACACCTTGAAATTGCCGAACAACCCCAAACCCAATACAATCACCCACAACCCACCGGAAAAGAAAACCAAAACTCGTAGCCCATCGAAAAACCAAACAAAAAAAGGAAAGCTTAGTTGACGGGAAACCAAGAGAAAAAAGTTGGGAGAAAAAAATGTAAGTGAGAGAAAGGGGTACCGGTTTGAGGAAGAAAGAAAGAAGAAATAACAAAAAAGGAAGAGAGGTTAGGGGTATTCTTAGTTTACGGGAAACAGAAGTAGGGAAAGAAAAAAGGATGGGAAAAAGGAAAGAAAAAAAGGAGAGAAAAAAGAGAGAGATGGTATAGGGTAGCAACGGGGAAGGAGATTAGTCAAATGAAAAAGGGGGAGTGATAGGGTATAATCTTAAACTCATATTTACTCTAAATTACAGATTCACTCCTCAGTCCTAAACAATTGAAAACAAATTTTAGTGACCCAAATATTTAGCAATTATCGATTTTACCCTAGAAATTTATTATTCGAAATCAACCTTTACTCATTTTGTTTGACCAACAACTTCCTTTCTAACCTTATATTACATTAAGCCCCTAAATTAGGATTTTTAGATTATTATTTTATAAATTTTAAGTTTAGAATATTTCGAGGTTTTGACTAGTTCTATTTTTCTATTGTTAGACGATTTATCGAGCGAGGATTAAGTGTGTTTGTATCCAACACTTTTAAGTTCCACTTATTTTCAAGCTACGTTCAAGGTGGGGTTTATTTTCTAAATTTTTATTGTCCTTGTTAAATGCTTAGTTATTTTGCATGATGTGTAATATGGTTCTTTGCCTAGACACCCATGTGTCAGGGACTCAAGAGGTCCAGGGTCGATGTATCCCTCAGGTGGAACTCCTGCAGTGTGATCTATGTCTATGGTTTTTCAAAGAATCTATGTTATATTCTATTGGATTGTATTCGCATGTTAATGTGAGATATCTATGTATTTAGTTTGAACAACTTTGACTCCACTTAAATTGGCGTGTCGCTCACCTCATATATAAACCAACTTTGTAGGTGAAGGAGATGGCGTTGGCAAGAGCGGTGGAAATGAGAAGGTCTATGAATTTCATGAGTGTTTAATTTTTTTTTAAAAAAAAATATGTTGAATCGTTTGATCTCTTTTTAAGTTGTTCAAGTCAATAGATTTTATTTCAAGTTTATTAGTAATTGATAGGATTGGACGATGATTAAACTTTTTGTTTATGAAATACATTGTTTCGTGAGACCCCAAAATTTTTGATTAATCAAATTATAATAGTCCTAAATATTGTATCAGACGATTAAAACGTCACAATTTGATATTAATAAAATATAGTTTAATTTCTTTTATTCTTAGTATTTTATTAATGTATTTTATCTCCTAACTTACTAATTGCTAATTTTAACTATCCCTAATGATATATTATTAACTTAACTTATGTTATATAATTTAATTACAACTATAGGATTTTGGAGACTTATCACTAGAATGGGGATAAGACAATTGACCTATACAAGAAAGGTGGACTATGAGATATTTGATAAGAGGAGATTATTATGTGATATAAGGAATAAAATATCACTAAAATCCAATTGGAAAAAAAAAAAAGAAAAAGAAAAATGGGAGTGGGAGAAGTGGTAGGGGGCGTCCATTAAGGAGGGAGCCATAAATTTTTTTTTCTTCTTTCCTATTGTCTTTTCTTTTGTACTCTTCTAAGCATGTAAAGCCTCCCAAAACCCAAGACAACCTTTCATAAATCAAGGCAAGCATGCTATGCCAATTTCAAAAAAAAATAAATGATGCTAGCCTAAAATAGAAGGGGGTGTTTGGACGGCCATTAAGCTATTGTGGGGGGAAGACTTCATTTCACTCTATTCCTTCCAAAAAAAAAAAACTTGATTATTTTACCAAAGAGAACAACCTCTTCTTCCCCTTCTACCAAAAAGAGCCGAAAATTGAGTAAGGTAAGAATTTTTTTTTCTCAACAACTTTCCTTCAAAATTTCAAGCTTTGTCCTCTTCACCTCTAACTTGAAACTCCACCCTTTGTATATTGAAGAAGGAGGGCTGAAAATTTGTGCATTAAGCTTAGAGATTGAGACTTAGAAGGCTTTCAAGAAGGCTAAGGATCAATGGTAAGGACTTATAAACTACACTCTTCCTTACTCTCTCTTTTTCCACTTTTTTTCTTTCATTTTCTTGACACCAAAACACCTTTAAGGGGTTGTCCTAGTAGGAAGGGGACTTGAGGAAACTTTGGAAGCTAGAAGTCATCGAAGAGGTGGGTGAGTTCTTCTAAAACTCATAATTTTTGCATAAAGAAATAGCATGATATATGTGTTTATCTCTATTATAAATGTCTGGAAAAAAAATTCAGTTATATTTAGAAAAAAAAATTTCGAAAAAGATAAATAAATAATAAAGAAAAATAAATAAATTATGTGTATATGAACTTATGATAAAAAGCGATTTTGCATAGGAAAAATAGCTTATGTATGCTATTATGCTTTATTTTGACATGAATGTATGTGATTCATTTTATTATATATTTCTGGAAATTTTTAGTCTTTTAATATTTCTGGAATTTTCGAAATTTATATACGTGTGTGTTGGAAATATGATATAAGGTGCTTTTATGTTTAGAAAATAGCTTTTATGTCTTTTATATTTGTATATCTTTAAGATGAATGAGATATATGAAAATATATATTTTAATGATATGTTAATATTCTGGGCCCATATATTTGTGAATAAAATTGTGTTTGAGCCACTTTTGCAATTACGGCAAAATATAGGGCCAAAAATGATAAAAACCAAACAATTGTGAAACCCCACTGAAAATCTGAAAATTGGTACTGAAATTACTGTAATATAAATAAAAATAATAATTGGAACCCTCCGGGTCAAACAAACGCGAATATGCGAATTTTAGACACTTAAATGAAATTTTCCAATCCTTAGGGGGGCTAATCTGTAAATTTTGAAAATCTGAAAATTAACTGTCCCAAAAATTTATGAGATTAATTTAATTAATATTCTGGATCTTTAGTCCAAATTTCACGAAAAACGGGCTTGAAACGAGCCCTTAACGGTAAAAATTGCCTTTGGGGTTAAAATAGAATTTTTCAGAAAATTGGTACTAAATCTGGAAATTTTCAAAACTATTTTTAATCTGCACACTTACTACCCAAAGTAATTATTAGACTTAAAATCTCGTTAAAACCTTTTCCGGTTTAAGAGATGTCCAATTTTAAAGATGTCGGTCAAAATAATAAATTCGAGAAAATTGGGGCTGACCTATAATTTTCGAAAATTTAACCCCGAGACCCAGAAAATATGATTCCTTAGAATAATTAGAAAAATTAGGGACTGACCTTGCTCTTTTCCGAGTCCGGGATCACAACTTATGGAATTTTTAAAATACGGCATAAAGTTTTCTCTTTAATTAAAATATTTATTTTAAAATAGAAATTTACCAAGGTCATAGGAATTATTATATCTTAAAAATTCAGTTTATTTATAAAACATTAAATGTTTTATCTAATTAAAATTAATATTTTTAAATTATTATCCGAATATTATTCTGGTTTCATACTGCGACTAATTGTCATGTTAATAAGGCGACTACCTCACCCACCGATAATCCGAACCTTATTAAGAACCTCGGCATAATACACTCGAATCAAAGAATAGAACGGCTAGATTACTCCTCCGATATCTATGCTGTGTCCATGAATGAATATCGGACGCGGCGAGTCTTTGAACACGCTTCGGTCTGATTGATCGACGATCGACCGAGTTGGCGTCACATTTTCCATGCGCAACCATCCGATTTGAATTGACGGATTTATGGAATGGATAAGTCATGTATGGGATGGGTAGCTTGCTACAATCTCATACTGGCCTCCATCGTCCAACTCCCAACCTCGAGCCGGACAGAGAGTCTCAAGGTGATTGGGTCGTGGATTCGGGTATAATCATGATTATGACATTCTCCGAGCTTACCTGGCTCCACTGTGGAGACGTCGTGCCAAATGGGATAGCGTGCCACCCCTGTCGGCGGAGGGATAAGGTGTCTTGTTTGGGGAGATGATGTTTGATCGACACTTCTCTGCCGTATAAGGTGGTTTGGGTTGGCGTCACACTTCCGTGCACAATCAACTGATATGAATTGATGGATTGACTAGGTTGGCATCACACTTTCGTGCGCAACCAATTGATCTGAATTGACGGACGGACTGCTAAAAAATATATATATGTATATATATATATTGATAAAACTATTAAGTATATGAAAAATGTCATTGCACGATTCTTGCATCAAAACTCATGAAACGATTTTACTGCATAAAATATAAGCCCCACTTGCACACACACCTACCACACCCACTGAGAATTTTTGTCACTCCCGCCTAATTTTCCCAACCAGAGGATGAGACCCTGCCGGAAGAGGAAGGCAGCGAAGACTTTGATGCCGCCAACTAGCCCTACATCTTATTGGACCTTGATCCAACTGAATCTTTTATGTTGTTTTGATGAATAAACAATTGAGAAATTTGTAATAGCCGAGCGTAGGACCCGTAGAAATATTTATGAACAATGATGTACTTTGTTATTTTCGCTGCAACATTTCAGACTTAGACTACTTTGACATTATGTATTTTTTTTTGGGATTTTTCTGTTATGACTGAATTACTTTTATGAATGAATAATTGGTTTATTTCGGGCCAACTTAAGTAAACCGGCCTAAGTTCGTTTGGGCGTGTCACGCTCGAGTTGGGCGTGACATTGGGTATCGAGCTCGGCTAGTAAGAAGGAACTTATACCGAGCTAACCAGGATAGGACCATTTACTCCGTATTGGGTGTTACCACTAAGATAAGAATAACGGGCGATTGGGAATTATAGAACCCCTTAATTATTTATGGGATACTTAGCCGATTTCTTGACATAGATATATCTTGTAGCACTTGATTTATCTTCCTTAGTAACTATATGCCTATTTTGATATCATACTTGTGCTTGTTCAGGTATGGAGCACGAGACCGTTCCATTGACGGAGTATGAGGAGTCACGTCGAAAAAGGATTACCATACCGACGTGGTTTGATATCTCGGGAGGGAAAGTACTCCCGCATTGCCACCCGACTCCATCTATCACAAAAGCATGCTCACTACTTGAAAGGGTGGTATGCAAGCGACATGAATCTCAAATGGACCTCATTGTGAGATCAAGTGCAAAAAGATAAAAATGGAAGAACGCGATAACGACATAAAAAAGTTGAAGGAAGAGATAAACATGCTGCGTGAGGCGAATCACCAGGCGAACGAGAAACACCAGCGTTTGACTCACGTTAATGCCCAGTTATGCGAGAGGGCTGAGCAAAGTGAAGGCCTTGTGGCTCAGCATGTTCAGACTATCGAGCACCTTAAGACACGATGGCGCACGAGATCGAGGAAGCATTGGATGGTGCACTTGAAACGATGGCCCAGATGCATGGCCAGATTGAGGCTCTACATCAGCAAGTAGAGACTCAGGAAGGACAGAAACTGCTAAACCAGGCCAACTTCATACACCGGACCACTTCTCGAAAATAGGGTTAAGGCCATTAACATCGGTCCTGGTGGCCCCCCGGACTGCACTGAGCTGGCGAAGCCCAAGAGGATCCAGAGGAGGATCCGGAGGAAGAACCGGAAGAGGATCCAGAAATGGACCCGATGGACTTCCTGCAGGATCCTAATGAAGAGCAGGAGGATCCAAACCAGATGATCGACATCGAGGGAGATAACGATGATGATGCACGCATCACCGTCACAGATTAGATTAACTCATTTTATTTTCACCATTTTCTCGTATTTCGATTACTCAGAATTGACCAAGTTGTAATGGATAGCGTAATCATGGTTCAGTTACTATTGTTTGTAATTCGACTTAAGCTTTTCTTTAGTAATGGAACTTGTATTTTCCTTAGCGCTATGTGTTGCTATCCTTACATCTCTCGTACTTATTTATTTAAATTGACATGTCGTGAATCTAGCATATAATGTCTATGATTTTCAAATACATAAAGTGGATGAACTCTAATCTTTCTATCTACTGATGTATGGCTGGAAGAAGAAAGGCTTAAGGCCACGCGGTCTTGACAGGGAGGATCCCAATCCTTCCCCGCAGAGAACACCCTCACCTGAACTACCACCCCCCCCCTCCTCCCTAGTTGGGAGACAGTTTAACCGCTCAGGCCTTGCAGCATATCTTGTTGTTTATGCAAAGAACAAAGTTGGGCAAAATCGAATGCGACCAAGCACGCACGGATGCTCACGATCGAGTACATGAGCGATTTTCGCTCTTCGACCCGCCGATCTTTAGGGAGGAACCGGATGAGCGCAAAAGGCCGAGGATTGGCCGGAGGAATAGAGAACATATTTGTCGCCCTTCAAGATCGGAGGAGCAACAGGATAACATTGGCTGTTTTCACGATCGAATCTGCGGACCCAAGACTCGTGGAGGGTGTGGAGAGAAAATGGGTTCGAGGATAGAACCCGAAGGACATGGGAAAATTTCTTAATGGAGTTCAATGACCAATATATCCCGCAGTGGTCCGAGAGGCCTGAAGGGACGAGTTTCACCATTTAAGGCGGGGTAGTATGACAGATTACTTGCACAAGATGAGTCCGAATTTCACCGTCTGTCCAAATACGCTCTTGGTCCATAAGACCGAGGCCGACAAGTTATACAAGTTTACCGGAGGCCGAGGTTGGAACTACGAAACAGCTTGTTGATGCTGAGATGGACACCTACTCGGCTGCCAGTCGGCGGCCTCTCCCAGTGGAGATGGGGCCGAGCCGGATTAGGCAGCTCAAAGAGGCAGACATCCCGAGGCTCGAAGAGGCCGTGGCGGAGGACATCTAGGCCGCTGTGAAGTTCGGAAAGGGAACCGAAGGGGGCTAACAAGGGAAAATAGCCCGCAGGGCCAAACATGCTCTCACTACAACAAACCGGGACACTTGCCGACCACATCGGCGTAAACAAGAAAATGCCTCCGATGCGGTAGTGCTCAACATCGTGTCCAAGAGTGCCCGTTGTATACTACCCCAACAAACAAACCAAATACCACCTCAAAAGCCGGAAATAACAACCGAGGTAGGGCACTGCCCATGTCTTTGCTCCGGCGGCAAGAGGGCCTGAATACGACCGACGTGGTGGAAGGTACGCTCTGATATCGATCACCGCCCTAAGGTCTTATTTGACCCTGGCTCATCGCACTCCTTTGTTGCACCGTATTTTGTATCTAAACTGCATTCATGCATGGAACGCATGCCTATTTGTTTAGAGGTATGATAAGGGTCTTTTATGCATGTTTTATGTGTATATTTGAGTAGTATTCGAGTTATTTTATTGTTAGTTTTATAAATTTTTGATTGTACATAGTTCATATTACTCCGAGGTGCTTTTATTGATGTAGATTGACCATTTGGGGCTAATTTTGGTGAATTTCGGACCATGGATTCATGTCAAAACATACCGGGAGTTTAAGGATGCAAAACGCTCGAAATTCCAAGCCAAACGCGTCATTTCGGGGCCTTTTGGTCCAACACGGGCAGGGGTGTCGGGCAACACGACCGTGTTCACGGAGCTAAAAACTTCGATTTTTCGCACAAAACAGCCTCCGACACGGCCAGGCCGTGTTCCCCAACACGGCCGTGTCCGAGAGACACGGCCTGGCCGTTGGGGAGCACGGCCATGTTTCCCGAGTCCTGTGTGATAGAACAAAGACGGCCCGGCCGTTACGGGCGACACTGCGTGTCCGGACCTCTTTTTGCAACTTTTCTTTGCGAATTTGGGGAAAACTCACCAACCAACCCATTTTGGCCACTTTTTTACACTTTTATCACCCTATTTTGCTGAAACATGTCTCCATGTCCCTCCCTCATCACTTGAATACAAGAATTCACCAACCAACAAGGAAAATGGAGGCAATTGTTTAACAAAAGAGAGTACTATCAATGTATTGGTTGCCTATAAAAGCCAAGGGTTGAAGTTGGGAGAGGCATTCATTAGATACTCGGAAATATTCATTGTATTCATTTCATTAAGTAGAATTGGGATCAAGGGGTCTTGGAGGAGAAAGCTTGGGGCAATATTGGAGAAAGAAGGCTTGGAGCAACATCATCTATCAAGAAAGAAGTCAATTGAGATTTTGAGAAAGATAAGTACACCATGTCTACAATACTTAAATCTTCTTGTGTAATTTATTCTTTGGTCAAAATCATGTGTAGCTAAACTCCTAGTGTTTGAATGTAATGAACTCTAGAATGGATTTGTGATTAAGGTGTGTATGTTTTTAATAAAATCTTCATATTTTGTGTGATTCACTTATATTATGCTTTGTTCATTCGAATTGATACATGCGCAATATTGATTTGAAGTTTATTTTTCATCCGGAAATCGAGAGATTCATGGTGAAATAGAACCTATATAAGTGAAAAGAGTTGCATGCAATCCTAGATATAGGGCGACATAAATCTTCCGGATTAGGGTCAAACCTAATATGGGAATTCACAAATCATTATAATCTTTGTCTTGGGGTTTTAACTAGAAAGAGATTTGATTAATCAACTTGAGATTAGAAGTTTTTCGCCTTGAGAAAGGGTTTAACTTAAATTGGGAATTTCTACGGTCCACAAGACAGGATATTTTATTAAAAGAGGTTGGTTTTTGCTTAAGGGCTTACGGTTGTATTTTTAACTTGACAAATCACAAAAACATTCTAGAGGGATTTACATTCAAACACACTTCTATCTCTTGATTTCTTATTCTACAAATTTTACTTCATTTTTACACTTCGATAATTTAGATTCTTTATCAAACAAAAACTCTGAAAATTGTTAGATTAAATAACAAAAAGACGGTAATTATTAGTACTTATAATCCTCGTGGGAATGACACTCGGTACTCAATAATCTATACTATAAAACGATAGGTGCACTTGCCTACGGTTTTAAAGGTAGCTTTTGAGCCATCAAGTTTTTGGCGCCGTTGCCGGGGATTGTAATATTAAGAACACCTTATTTTTGTTAATTTAATCATTTTTTTTTTATTTTCATCAATTGTCTTTCTAGGTATCTATCTTTGTAAGTCTTGGATTATACTTATCCTCCTTGTTTACTACAGTGCATGCCTACTCGTCGCCGAATTTGGAAGTCGAGACCGCTTGGAGAAAGAACACGTGGAAAGTATTAGTACAAAACCACGAGGAGGATACTAACGAAAGCAAGGATCCCGATATGGCGGATGAACAACAAAGAACCATTTACGACACGCCTAAGCCAAGCCGTCTATGGACGGCACATCGTCTAGTATCGTAAGGCCCATTTATTGCGACCAATAATTTCAAATCAAACCAAATGTCATTCAAATGGTGCAACAATTTGTTCAATTCGACAACTACCTGGGACGAAGATCCAATAATCATATCGCGAATTTCCTTGAAATTTGCGATACATTCAAAATAAATGGGGTCTCGATGATGCCATCCGTTTACGCCTATTCCCATTTACTCTTCTGGGGGCGGGCTAAACAATGGCTAAATACTTTGCCAAAGGAACGATTACAACGTGGAACATCATGGCGAAAAGTTCCTTTTGAAATATTTTCCACCTACCAAAATCGCACGATTGAGGAATGAAATCTCTTCATTCACTCAAGAAGATGACGAGACCTTGTACGACACTGGAGAGATTCAAAGAATTGTTGCGGAAATGCCCACACCACGGCCTACCTATTTGGATGCAAGTCCAAACATTTTATAATGGGCTACTTTCGCAACAAGACAAATGATCGATGCAATGGCGGGGAACTCTTAATAACAAAACACCTAAGCCGCCGAGATTTGATTGAGGAATGGCCATGAACGCTACCAATGGCAATCCATACGAGGTAAAACTAACGTCGGTTGGTGTGTATAATGCGACATCGGTAGTTACGCTCGCCGCACAGTCGAAGCATTGACCCAAAAGATCGACGATCTAGCGGCTCTAAACCACCACCACCGCATGTTTTATCTTGTGAAACTTGCGGAGGATTGCATAATCATCAGATTGTCCACACACAATACCTCACGCGAACATGCTAATTACGTTGGGAATCAAGGCGAAATTACCCAAGTAATCCTTACAAAGAACACATATAATCCTGGGTGGCGACAACATCCTAATTTCGGTTGGGGAAATCAAGGCCAACCACGACCTAATCCCAATCCCGATCTACACACGTCTCCGGATTTCACCAAATCAAGGTAAGCCTTAACTTGGAAGATCTTATAACAAAGTTTGTGCAATCAGCGAATACCCGATTCCGGCGGTGGAAACATCCTTGAGAAATCAAGAGGCATCTATCCATAACTGGAAAACCAAATAGGCCGGTTGCGAAGATGATTTCCGAAGGCCACAAGGTAGTTTGCTTGGGTAATATCGAGCCAAACCCAAGGGAGCACGTAAAGGCAATCACCATCGATTTTTCCACATGAGCATGATTATGCCAATGCCGCCATGCGAGAAATACGTGGAGGATGACATGCCCAAAGAAAATCTCATGAAAAGGAGGTTGCGATCATACAAGCCCAAGATCCCTTACCTGAGTCTAACCGAAGAAGATAGAAGGGAGGACAAATTTGGTAAAATACTTGATTCTTTCAAACAATTACATGCCAATAATCCATTTGTTGACCCTCATTCAAAGCATGTTAGGGATCTTAATGACATCATTCCTAGTGAAAATAAGCTTAATAAATTATCGAATGTGCGATTGAATGATAAATGTCCTTCCAATGAACTACCACAAAAATTTAATGATCCGGAAGCTTTATTATCCCTTGCACAATTGATGGTTTACTGTTGATAGGGCACTAGCCGACTTAGGAGCTAGTATCAACGTGATGTCTTATGAAACATTCAAGCATGCGGAATTAAGTGAACTTAAACCTATTAGGATGGACATTCAATTAGCCGATAAATCGATTAAAAATCCTAGAGGTATTGTTAAAGATGTGCTAGTTAAGATTGATAAATTCATATTCCCGAGTTGATTTTATTATTCTTGACATGCATGATGATATAGAAGTTCCCTTAATTCTAGGGCGTCCCTTTTTGGCTACCGCTAAATCTCTCATTGATGTGCATGATGGAAAGCTTACTTTGAGAGTAGGGGGTGAACAAGTTATCTTTAAAATTCCTTTGAGAAATCCTATAAATGATACTTGTTTTCCTATAAACTTGATTGAGACAAGGATAAATGATTCTTTGCTTGATATGTCTTCTAATAAATCCTCGAAAGTATGTGATGTTCAATGTGCAAAAGTTTCCACAAATAAATCCCATTTTGAGAATAACATGCAGAAAAATAGGACCATGAAGGTCAATTGTTCAAAAATCGATATGGGTGGCGATGTTGTTCAAAGAGATAAAATTTTTCATAAGTTCAAGGCTCGCCCCGATTAAATCTTCACATTTAGGTGAAATGGTCCAAATATGACGTTAAAGAAGCTACCCGGAGGCAACCCGATGTTGGTGTGCAATTATTTTCATTCATTTTTATTTTTTTTTTTTCTTTCAAAATAATCACAAGTCCTTAGAGTCATTTTCAAATCAAAAAAAAAACTCTTGAACATCTTCTTGGTTGTCCTAATTGGGAATATTTGAGATTTCACGGTGTTCGAGTTGTGTGTTGCTTAACTTTGATTAGGTATGAAGATGCCGTTGAAGGTCCCGTACCAAAACAACCCAATGATCACTCAACACCGATTCCACTATTGTAGTAAGGTCGTATTTTTCTTTTTCCACTTCTTTTATATCATTCTAGTTTCTTTGCTTTTTTTTTTTTTTTTTTGAGTGTGTTGTGTGTGTTTGACCATTTCTTTCTTTCACATTGAGGATAATGTGAATCATAAAGTTGGAGGTGGGTACAATAACATTTTCGGAATGCTTGTATGCTTGTTTGTGAGAGATATGATTTTTTTTTAACAAATTGAATGTTTGCTAGTCAATAACTTAGCCCAATTATACCTACATTAACTTGTTAATTTGTGTTTTCAATGTGAAGCAATTGATTGTCTAGGATAGATTGACGTGGATGCAGGCAAAATTTTGATGAGATTTCTAACACCATAAATACTTGATGTGTTAAGGCATATACGATACCTAGCGCTATGAACGTCTGAGAACTCGTGATTTAGTAGTGGTTAACGAGTTGTTAAACCAAGCTTGCGAATAAAAAAAAGAGAAAGAGAAAAATAAAAAAAAAAGAAAAAGAAGAAGAAAAAAAAAAGGACCAATCGAGGTTATACTCCTCTATTTGTTGTTGCTTAGTAACTAGGAGCATTCATGAGCCCCATGTTTGTCTTTTTACGTAAAACGGCGACACGAATATGAGTATGGGAAACCACCCTAGGAGTGTTTGAACAGAAATTCAAAATATAAACCTAGTGGAAGCATGTCTCCAAAAAAAAAAAAAAAAAAAAAAAAAAGAGAGAACGAAAAAAAAAAAAAAAAAAAAGGAGAATGAATACTCCTTAACTTCTCATTCCAATAAAGTTCAAGAAGCTTGGTTATATGACTAGTAAGCTAACTACTATGATCCATTGAGTTCTTGTATTTTCATAGCATTATTGAATTGAAGTTGTTCATATCTATCAATATTTGTGGCGTGATGATTTCAAGTCTCAATAATGCCATCGATATTACGGTCTTTCTTGACAGTCGATCGCTTTGCAAAATAATTTTTTTTACTGAATGGTTAATTCGGGTTGAGAAGGCTAAGAACTTGACTGCTTGTGTTCAATGTGTTGAAAAAAAAAAAAAAAAAAAAAAAATTTTTGTGTTGTGATTTATTGAATCCCTCTTTTTCATATAATGTTTTGCTTGAGGACAAGCAAAGTTCAAAGTTGGAGGTGGTTTGATAAGGGTCTTTTTATGCATGTTTTATGTGTATATTTGAGTAGTATTCGAGTTATTTTATTGTTAGTTTTATAAATTTTTGATTGTACATAGTTCATATTACTCCGAGGTGCTTTTATAGATGTAGATTGACCATTTGGGGCTAATTTTGGTGAATTTCGGACCATGGATTCATGTCAAAACATACCGGGAGTTTAAGGATGCAAAACGCTCGAAATTCCAAGCCAAACGCGTCATTTCAGGGCCTTTTTGGTCCAACACGGGCAGGGGTGTCGGCAACACGGCCGTGTTCAAAAAGCTAAAAACTCGATTTTTTTCGCACAAAAAATAATTCCCGACACGGCCAGGCCGTGTTCCCCAACACGGCCGTGTCGGAGAGACACGGGCTGGGCCGTGTTGGGAGCACGGCCATGTTTCCCGAGTCCTGTGTGATAGAACAAAAAGACGGCCCGGCCGTTAAAAGGGCGACACGGCGTGTCCGGACCTCTTTTTGCAACTTTTCTTTGCGGAATTTGGGGAAAACTCACCAACCAACCCATTTTGGCCACTTTTGTACACTTTTAACACCCTATTTTCTTTGAAACATGTCTCCATGTCCCCTCCTCATCACTTGAATACAAGAATTCACCAACCAACAAGGAAAATGGAGGCAATTGTTTAACAAAAAGAGAGTACTATCAATGTATTGGTTGCCTATAAAAGCCAAGGGTTGAAGTTGGGAGAGGCATTCATTAGATACTCAGGAAATATTCATTGTATTCATTTCATTAAGTAGAATTGGGATCAAGGGGTCTTGGAGGAGAAAGCTTGGGGCAATATTGGAGAAGAAGGCTTGGAGCAACATCATCTATCAAGAAAGAAGTCAATTGAGATTTTGAGAAAGATAAGTACACCATGTCTACAATACTTAAATCTTCTTGTGTAATTTATTCTTTCGTCAAAATCATGTGTAGCTAAACTCCTAGTGTTTGAATGTAATGAACTCTAGAATGGATTTGTGATTAAGGTGTGTATGTTTTTAATAAAATCTTCATATTTTGTGTGATTCACTTATATTATGCTTTGTTCATTCGAATTGATACATGCGCAATATTGATTTGAAGTTTATTTTTCATCCGGGAAATCGAGAGATTCATGGTGAAATAGAACCTATATAAGTGAAAAGAGTTGCATGCAATCCTAGATATAGGACGACATAAATCTTCTGGATTAGGGTCAAACCTAATATGGGAATTCACAAATCATTATAATGCTGTCTTGGGGGTTTTAACTAGAAAGAGATTTCAGTTAATCAACTTGAGATTAGAAGTTTTTCGCCTTGAGAAAGGGTTTAACTTAAATTGGGAATTTCTACGGTCCACAAGACATGATATTTTATTAAAAGAGGTTGGTTTTTGCTTAAGGGCTTACGGTTGTATTTTTAACTTGACAAATCACAAAAACATTCTAGAGGGATTTACATTCAAACACACTTCTATCTCTTGATTTCTTATTCTACAAATTTTACTTCATTTTTACACTTCGATAATTTAGATTCTTTATCAAACAAAACTCAAAATTGTTAGATTAAATAACAAAAAGACGGTAATTATTAGTACTTATAATCCTCGTGGGAATGACACTCGGTACTCAATAATCTATACTATAAAACGATAGGTGCACTTGCCTACGGTTTTAAATGTAGCTTTTGAGCCATCAAGGTATCGACTCCTTTGGGCGCGAGCCATATAACTGATGCTATATATAATGCATGCGAGATTAAGATTGATGATACATGTTTTCCTGCTAACTTAGTGCTACTGCCTATATCTGAATACGGTGTTATTTTGGGAATGGATTGGTTAGCTAAACACTTTGCACAAATGGACTGTCATAATAAAACTGTTAGGCTATGTAAGCCTGGGAAACCCATAGTTGAGCTATCGGGTAGTGCACGAATTCCATTAGCTCCGATCATTTCTGCCATTAATGCTGGAAAAGCGATCTCGAATGGGGCACAAGGGTACTTAGCGTTTGTAATTAACAAACCTAAAGATGAGACCCAGATTCACCAAGTACCAATAGTATCGGAATACCCAGATGTATTTCCGCAAGAACTCACTGCGTTGCCCCCGGATAGAGAGATTGAGTTCACCATCATGACCTTACTGGGAGCACCGCCGGTGGCAAGGACACCATATAGAATGGCTCCAGTAGAGCTTCAGGAGCTGAAGGCTCAGCTACAAAAACTAATGGACGTGGGATTTATCTGACCAAGCACATCTCCGTGGGGAGCTCTAGTGATGTTCGTCAAGAAGAAAGATGGATCATTGAGACTATATATAGACTATCGTGGTCTTAACAACGTGACCATCAAAAACAAGTATCCCCTTCCAAGGATCGATGAGCTGTTCGATCAACTTCAGGGAGCCACGGTGTACTCAAAATTTGATCTACAACAAGGGTATTATCAACTGAAGATTAAGAGTGAAGACATACCCAAGACAACTTTTCAGACTAGGTATGGCCACTACGAGTTTGTAGTGATGTCATTTGGACTGACAAATGCCCCAACAACATTTATGAATTTAATGCATAGAGTTTTCTGACCTTACCTTGACTAGTTCGTAGTAATCTTCATTGACGACATACTCGTGTATTCCAAGACGAGGGAAAATCACGAGCGTCATTTGAAAATTGTACTTGAGACACTACAGCAACACCAGTTGTACGCCAAGTTCAGCAAGTGCGAATTTTGGCTGGGGAAAGTCATATTCTTAGGACATATAGTATTTGGGGATGGGATCACGGTAGATCCATCAAAGGTTCAGACCGTGGTTGAATGGAAACAACCGGAAATAGTGACAGAAATTCGAAGCTTTTTGGGATTGGTCGGATACTATCGGAGATTTATAAAGAATTTTTCTAAGATCGTTGGACCACTTTCGCGATTGAGTCAGAAGCAAGTCAAGTTTGGGTGGAGCGACAAATGCGAGTCCAGTTTTCAGGAGTTAAAGAAGAGACTTACCACTGCTCCCATTCTGGCTCTTCCAAGCGGAAGTGAAGGATTTGTCGTCTATAGTGACGCCTCAAATGAGGGTCTAGGAGCCGTACTCATGCAGGAAGGACGGGTAATTGCATATGCCTCGCGAAAACTCAAACCATACGAGGCAAACTACCCAACGCATGATCTTGAGCTACCGGCGATAGTGTTCGCATTGAAGAAGTGGAGACACTATCTGTACGGAGCAACATTTACTGTATTCACAGATCACAAGAGTCTGAAGTATCTGTTCTCACAAAAGGATCTCAACTTGAGACAGAGAAGGTGGATGGAACTTATTGAGGATTATCGCTTCGATATCCAGTACCACCCTGGGAAAGCGAATGTAGTAGCAGACGCCTTGAGTAGAAAGGCCAGCGTAGCAAGGTTGATGATTAGGGAATGGAGGTCTCTGGAAGAATTGAGTGCATAGAATCCGACAAGAACGAACACTCAAATATTTTGCACTAATATCTCGGTAAGACCTGAGCTGGTAGACGAGATTAAGGCAGCACAGGGAGGAGATCCAAAATTCCGAGAACGTAAGGAAAAAGTTCAGAAAGGAGAACATCCGGAATTCACTATCGCAGAAGATGGGATTTTGAGGTTTAAGAACTGGGTATGTATACCGAGTAATGAGGTATTAAGAAATAAGATTTTGGGAGAAGCGCATCGCTCAAGGTACACCATACACCCCGGTGGTAATAAGATGTATAAGGATTTGAAACGACACTTCTGGTGGGTCAATATGAAAAATAAGGTAGCAGAATATGTAGCTAGATGCCTGACCTGCTAACGAGTCAAGGCCGAACATCAACGGCTGTCAGGGTTGCTACAACCGTTACAAATTCTCGAATGGAAATGGGAACTTATTACGATGGACTTCGTAACGGACTTGCCGAGGACTAGAGGAGGTTATGATACCATATGGGTTGTGGTGGACAGACTCACCAAATCAGCTCATTTCCTGCCAATGAAGAAAACGGATAGCCTACAGAAGCTGGCATAAATCTATATCCGAGATATTGTAAGGCTGCACGGAGTACCAGCCGACATCATTTCTGATCGAGATCCGAGGTTTGTCTCGAGATTTTGGAAGTGTTTGCACAGGGAACTAGGGACGACACTAAGTTTTAGTACGTCCGCTCACCCACAAATCGATGGACAATCAGAACGTACGATTCAAACACTCGAGGATATGTTAAGAGCTTGTGTGCTAGATTTTCAGGGAAGCTGGGACATTCATTTGCCATTAGCAGAGTTCGCTTATAATAACAGCTATCAGGCGACGATAGGAATGGCGCCTTACGAGGCACTATATGGGAGAAAGTGCAGATCCCTGCTACACTGGGAAATCGATGACCAGTGGACACTGAAAAGAGAGAAGCAATCCCAGCAACCATTCCCTAGGGTAGATCTGATACAAGAAACTGTAGACAAGGTAAGATTAATAAGGGAGAGGATCCGAATGCTCGTCGTCGGAAGAGCTATGCGGATAAAAGGATAAGGGATTTGGAGTTCGAGGTAGGAGATGAAGTGTTTCTTAGACTTTCACCACGAAAGGGACTAATTCACTCAAAGAAAGGAGGAAAGCTAAGTCCGAGGTACATTGGTCCGTACAAGATACTCAAAAGAATTGGGAATTTGGCCTATCAGTTGGAACTACCACCCCTTATTACCGGAATGCATGACGTGTTCAATGTCTCCAGATTGAGAAAATATCATCCCGACCCAGAACACGTTATCACAGGAGAAATTCCTCCAGTAATGGAGAACCTATCATACACTGAGAAGCCCGTACGAATCATTGATAGACAAATACGACAATTAAGGAAAAGAGAGATTCCAATGGTTAAAGTTGTATGGCAAACCCACGACCGGGATGAGAATGCCACATGGGAAATGGAGGAAGATAGGAGAAGACAGCATCCGGAATTATTCTAAGAGGAATTTGGGGACCAAATTCTCTTAAGAAGGGGAGGATGTGAGACCCCCAATTTTTTGATTAATCAAATTGTAATAGTCCGGATATTGTATCGTGCGATTAAACGTCACAATTTGATATTAATAAAATATAGTTTAATGTTTTTTATTCTTAGTATTTTATTAATATATTTTATCTCCCTAACTTACTAATTGCTAATTTTAACTATCCCTAATGATATATTATTAACTTAACTTATGTTATATAATTTAATTACAACTATAGGATTGTGGAGACTTATCACTAGAATGAGGATAAGACAATTGACCTATACAAGAAAGGTGGACTATGAGATATTTGATAAGAGGAGATTATTATGTGATATAAGGAATAGAATATCACTAAAATCCAATTGACAAAAAAAGAAAAATGGGAGTGGGAGTTGTGGTAGGGGACGTCCATTAAGGGAGGGGAGCCATAAAATTTTTTTGTCTTCTTCCTATTGTCTTCTTCTCTTTTGTCCTCTTCTAGCATGTAAAGCCCTCCAAAAACCCAAGACAACCTTTTCATAAATCAAGGCAAACATGTTATGCCAATTTCAAAAAAAAATAAATGATGCTAGCCTAAAATAGAAGGGGGTGTTTGGACGGCCATTAAGCTATTGTGGGGGGAAGGCTTCATTTCACTCTATTCCTTCCAAAATATAAAACTTAGATATTTTACCAAAGAGAACAACCTCTTCTTCCTCTTCTACCAAAAAGGGCCGAAAATTGAGTAAGGTAAGAATTTTTTTTTCTCAACAACTTTCCTTCAAAATTTCAAGCTTTGTCCTCTTCAGCTCTAACTTGAAACTCCACCCTTTGTAGCATGAAGGAGGGCCGAAAATTTGTGCATTAAGCTTAGAGATTGAGACTTAGAAGGCTTTCAAGAAGAAATTTGGGATCAAGGTGGGACTTATAAACTACACTCTTCCTTACTCTCTCTTTTTCCATTTTTTTTCTTTCATTTTCTTGACACCAAAACACCTTTAAGGGGTTGTCCTAGTAGGAAGGGGACTTGAGGAAACTTTGGAAGCTAGAAGTCATCTAAGACTACCCGTAACAAAAGCGCTAGAAGAGGTGGGTGAATTCTTCTAAAACTCATAAGCTTTGCATAAAACAAATAGCATGATATATGTGTTTATCTCTATTATAAATTTCTGGAAAAAAATTTCAGTTTTATTCTAAAAAAAAATTCGAAAAAGATAAATAAATATATAAAGAAAAAAATAAATAAATTATGTGTATATGAATTTGACATAGGAAAAATAGCTTATGTATGCTATTATGCTTTATTTTGACATGAATTTATGTGATTCGTTTTATTATATATTTTTGGAAATTTTTAGTCTTTTAATATTTCTGGAATTTTCGAAATTTATGTATGGGTGTGTTGGAAATATGATATAAAGTGCTTTTATGTTTAGAAAATAACTTTTATGTCTTTTATATTTGTATATATTCAATATGAATGAGATATATGAAAATATGTATTTTAATGATATGTTAATATTCTGGACCCATATATTTGTGAATAAAATTGTGTTTGGGTCACTTTTGCAATTACGGCAAAATATAGGGCCAAAAATGATAAAAACCAAAAAATTATGAAACCCCACTGAAAATCTGAAAATTGGTACTAAGATTACTGTAATATAAATAAAAATAATAATTGGAACCCTCCGGGTCAAACAAACGCGAATATACGAATTTTAGACACTTAAATGAAATTTTCCAATCCTTAGGGGGGTAATCTGTAAATTTCAAAAATCTGAAAAGTTATTGTCCCAAAAATTTATGAGATTAATTTAATTAATATTCTAGATCTTTAGTCCAAATTTCACGAAAAAGGGGCTTGAAACGAGCCCTTTACGGTAAAAACTGCCTTTGCGATTAAAATAGAATTTTTCGAAAATTGGTACTAAATCTGAAATTTGCAAAACTATTTTTAATCTGCACACTTACTACCCAAAGTAATTATTAGACTTAAAATCTCGTTAAAACCTTTTCCGATTTAAGAGATGTCCAATTTTAAAAGTTTTGGGTCAAAATAATAAATTCGGAGAAAACTGAGGCTGGCCTATAATTTTCGAAAATTTAACCCCGAGATCCAGAAAATATGATTTCTTAGAATAATTAGAAAAATTAGGGACTGGCCTTGCCCTTTTCCGAGTCCGGAATCACAACTTATGGAATTTTTAAAACACGACATAAAATTTTCTCTTTAATTAAAATATTTATTTTAAAATAGAAATTTACCAAGGTTATAGGAATTATTATATCTTCAAAAAATTCAGTTTATTTATAAAACATTAAATGTTTTATTTAATTAAAATTAATATTTTTAAATTATTATCCGAATATTATTCGGGATTTCATACCGACTAATTGTCATGTTAATAAGGCGATTACCTCGCCGGCATAATCCAAACCTTATTAAGAACCTCGGCATAATACATTGAATCAAAGAATAGAACCGGCTAGATTACCCCTCCGATATCTATGCCCTATCAATGAATGAATATCGGACGCGGCGAGTCTTTGAACAACCTGGTCCCCATCTTGATCGATCCACCGGGTTGGCGTCACATTTTCCGTGGCGCAACCATCGATTTGAATTGGATTCGTGGAATGGATAAGTCGCATATGGAATGGGTAGCTTGGCTACAGTCTCATACCGGCCTCCATCGTCCAACTCCCAACCTCGAGCCGGACAGGAGAGTCTGGCGGGTGATTGGGTCTGAGGATTCTGGGTATAATCATGATTATGACGTTCTCGGAGCTTAGCTGGCTCCACTGTGGAGACGTCGTGCCAACTGGGATAGCGGCTTCAACCCTATCAACTGGAGAGATAAGGTGTACTGTTTGGGGAGATGATGTTTGATCGACACTTCTCTGCCGTATAAGGTGGTTTGGGTTGGCGTCACACTTCCGCGCGCAACCAACTGATATGAATTGACGGATCGACTAGGTTGGCGTCACACTTTCGCGCGCAACCAACCAAATGACCGAATTGATGGATATTTGCTAAAATATATATATATATATATATATATATATATATATTGATAAAACTATTAAGTATATGAAAATGTCATTGCACGATTCTTGCATCAAAACTCATGAAAACGATTTTCTTGCATAAAATATAAGCCCCACTTGCACACACACCGCCACACCCACGAGAATTTTTGTCTCACTCCCGCCTAATTTTCCCAACCAGAGGATGAGACCCTGCCGGAAGAGGAAGGCAACCTTTGATGCCGCCAACTAGCCCTACATCTTATTGGACCTTGATCCAACTGAATCTTTATGTTGTTTTGATGAATGAACAATTGAAAAATTTGTAATAGCCGAGCGTAGGACCCGTAGAAATATTTATGGACAATGATGTACTTTGTTATTTCCGCTACGACATTTCAGACTTAGACTACTTTGACATTATGTATTTTTTTTTGGGATTTTTCTGTTATGACTGAATTACTTTTATGAATGAATAATTGGTTTATTTCGGGCCGACTTAAGTAAACTGGCCTAAGTTCGTTTGACTGTGTCACGGCTCCGAGTTGGGGCGTGACAATTTCTGCTGCAATTGAATTAATATATTTTATTTTAAATTATATGTGTTCATTTTCATCATTAAAATTAGGTGTATGCTTGTTTATTTTATAATAGAAATTCTAGGATGTTACATATATTAAATATTAAAGGACATTTTTGTCCCCAACATGTAATAATATTATATTTGTAAGATTGTAGATAGTGGGTCTCGTTAGATAGATATAATTAAAAAATAGTAATATTTTAAGTACATAAAGTTGGTAATAGAGTGTCCCGCATATGTTATTAGATAAAAAATTGAGAATAATGATTATTGAGTGATGTAGGGTAGTGGATAGGGTTGTGAATTGAAATTATAGGTTTGAGGTGTTGTTTTATACGAAAAATGAAAAGTGGAAATGAAGATTTCCATTGAAATATTTATAAACAAACATGATTTCATTTCTATGGATAGATGGAAATTGGAAATGGATCCATGGAAACATAAACAAACAAGAGGAAATTCCACCATATACTAATACCAAAAATACGCTCTTATCACAAATATACCTATTTTTTTCCTTTTTTACGCACCATCTTATTTTTTGATTATTTTTACGTTTTTTTCATTTTTTTCTTGTTCCTGTATTCTTTTATATGTTATATATGTTGTTTCGATGTTGTTTAAATTTATTTCATTGTTGTTTTATTTTTGTTTTTTAGTTGTTTCTTTTGTTGTTTCGATGTTTCAAAACAATTTTTACCTATTTTTTATGCTATTTTTTGTTTATGTATTGTTTTGTACATTGTTTCTATTGTTTCTGTGTTGTTCTATAATATTTTTAATGTTGTTTGAATAATTTTGTTGTTGTTTTCATGTAGTTTTCAATTTGTAGATACAATTTTTACCTACTTTTAAGCTCTTTTTATTCATGTGGTATTTTTAATATTTTTTACGTTGTTTCTCGGTTGTTTACATACCATTTTTAATATTGTTCTTATGTTTATTTGTCATTTCCACATGGTTTTCGATGTTTAAATACAATTTACACCTATTTTTAAGCTTTTTTGCTCATATGGTGTTTTCTATATTGTTTCTATATTGTTTCTTGGTTGTTTCTACGTGTTTTATGTTTTCATGTATTGGATCAAAAATTGAATTTTGTTTTTTTACTCATGTTGTTTCTATATTATTTTTTAAATTTGTTTGGTTTTAATATGTGTTGTTTTATGTGTATATTTCTTGTTTTTTTTATAAGATTTCAAGTATAAAATGGATTATTTAACGGGGGCAAAATTTATTTTTTCACTGAAATTTGATTAGAAAAAACATGTTTGAAACAACAAAGAAACAACAAACATGTTTGAAACAACAAAGAAACCACAAAGAAACAAACGTAAAAAAGTCTGGGAATTTTGGCATGAGCGTATTTTTGTCCAAAAAAAAGGAGAAAAGCGTATTTTTGTCAAAAAATCACCGGAAAGCATATTTTGATGTCTTTTGTCCAGAAAAGTTGGGTAGTTATGTCCTTATCCCTACAAACAATGCTAGAATGTCCTATGAGGGGAGAAATATGAGATTTGAAAATGAGTCTGATGGCTTAGTAACACTTCCTTTGACCACTTGGGCTACCTCAATCCCATCAAATATCTTATTTTTCACAAATGAGGCACATCATATTTGTCCCCACACCAATATAGACACAAACATACATCATGGATAGTTTAAGGGAACTTTTTGCAAGTTTTCCTTGAAAACACCACATTTAATTTCATTTAATAGTTAATACACATAAGGGCCTACAAAACAATTTTTCTTGCATTTTCTATACTATACTATATCTATAAAAGTGTGAATAGGTTGAAAGGTTTCTTGAAATTTTTGATTGGACAAACGTATCCATTTAACATAGTTAATTTTAGGGGTAATAAAGTAATTTGGTATTTATTTAGTTTTGTTTAGTTACAAGACAAGTGACCTCTTATATTTTTTTCAATTGTAATTTTTAATGTATCTTGAATTTTAAAATAATACCAGTTTCATATTAAACTACATTTTGAAAGCTTTCCAACGATATGTTATAAGCATATAAAAAGACTTTGTATAATAGAATTTTAATTGTTTAAAGTTGAGTATTATGCAAAGTTGTATATTTATAATTTTTTTATATTTTTAAATAGTTAAAATATATTTATAATAATTTTAGAGGTAAAAAATAAAATATGAAATTATAATTGAAACAAAAAGGGAAAAAATAATATATTTATTATGCAAATTATAATTTTTTCCCCTCAATATCATTTCCCATGTTATGACTCGGATGAAGAAAAAGGAAAAGGAATTAGAAAAATACGGTTTTTTTCTCTCTCTAAGAATTCACCATCGCCGGCCATCACCCTTCCTGTTCATCTCTTCGCCAGTCGCCGGCATCATCTCCGGCGCCCACGCCGGTAGTGTTAGTCATGACGTCATCACACGAGTTTCATGGATTGACATCAAATTACTTACATCCACCGGATCGTCCTCCGAACACATCAACGTTACACACGCGCTTCCACCGCACAAACTCCGCTTGGCGCTGGCTTTATTCGTCGCTATCCGGCGTCGACGGCATGGTCCTCTTACGGGATTCCATCTTCTTTCGTCCCTTTGAGATCATCTATCCCACGCCCAGCCCCCTCGCACCTAGGGCTGGTCCCCCCGAAGTTCTACTTGTGTTCGAAAACTCCCATGCCTGCGTCGCACAACCCTGCTTATCCCCCGATTCCGTCCGCACAACCGCTGCACGCGCAGACCTCAACCTCTTCGTCGACAACCTGCAACGCCACACGTGCAGCGGCCATCCACGATGCTGCTGCTGCATTTGGTTATGATGGGCCTGCTGCGCATCCGCTGTACAAAGCTTCTTCGTCGACACCCTGCAACGCCCCACGTGCAGTGGTGCTCTTTGATGTTGCTGCTGCGTTTGGTCATGGGGGGCGTGCGACTGCTCTTGTTTATGGAGGACCTGCATAGGGGGCGCCCTCCACCCTGCATTTGACTGCCGATCACATTAAGGGGGAGCAATTCTTTACCCCCATGGCCGCTGCCAGCAATGGGGGGGCCGGCCCCTCCCATCTGTCTATGGGGGCCGGCGGCTACATATCCACTATCCCAGGCTGCCCCCCGCCAGGGGAGTGATGACCCCTGGGCTGCTGTACACCATCCGCATGGTCCCCCGCACACGGGCCCACACCCTGCTTTAGATTCCAAGAATGCGCCACAGACTGCTGGAAATCCTGCTCCAACGTCATCCAATTATGAAACGAACTTGCGACATTCGGCTCATATTCCAAATGCTAACCCCAATTTTGGATATTCTTTTGCTAAAATAGTTGTAGGTACCAATCATCTGGATTCCACGACTCAGGCCCCAGGTAATGCAAATTTGTTTTCCACAGTGGTTTCTGGTAAAAGTCAGTTTATCCCAAAACCGGTTCGAAAAGGTGATTACTATTCCGTTACAATTGATGATAATGTTTACCAACAACGTCTCGATGAATTTTCTTATTCTTTAATTGGAAGGGTTATTTTGGGAAAAGGTAACAAGCCATGGGCGACTATGCTTTTGCATAAATGCCTATCTGAATTATGGGGTATTAAAAATGACTGGAAATTAATTCCCTTGGGCAAGGGATTTTTTTGTGTCAAATTATTTAGTGCGCATGATCGATCTCGGGCTCAGCAATGCACTATTTGGACTCTTAACCCTGGTACTATCCGTCTATCTTCATGGGTGCTGGGACTTCACCCCTTATAAGGTTCAAACCTCCATGGCCAGCGTTTGGGTACGTATTTTTGAACTCAGTTTGGAATACTGGGACCCCAATAACATCATGGGAATTGCCAGTGCTCTTGGGAATCCTATACAAATTGATCGGCGCTCCGGATGGTTCTTTGGGTCATTTCGTTCGGGTTACGTGGACATCGATCTCGCTAAGCCATTGGAACAACATATCATGGTAGAACGCACCGCAAGTGCTCCTTTGTTTCCGCTAACTACTTAAAACTCACCGAGTTACGCTTTCGAGGTGCGATGTACGACATTCATCGACTTCTTCCCTGCGTCTTAACAATGCGGGTAATACTGACTCACGAAAGGGCTCGCATCACCGCCCAGGGATGCTCACGGGCGCCGAATACTCTTCATAACTCATTGCGGCGAGGGTGTTCCAGGGTACGTAAAGTTTATCGTCTTGTGCGGCAGGCAAGGGCAAGGCCGTTGATGACTCAATGGGAAATACGGGTTCGGCTATGCGTGCAGAATCTCCCCCTCACGCCATAGTCACTTGCTCTACGGACATCCACCTTGGTAACACCTTTGAGGATCTTGGTTCAGTCGACTCCCAGGATCCGCAATCCGCAGATTACCAAGCCGAGTATCCAGCTAGGGAGTCATCTCCCAAGGCCAATACTTCCAATACAGGAACGGTCTCCACCATTATGCCTATTACGGTTCAGTATCCTTTGGGGAAGCCTATTCGTGCTCTGAGACGTGCTTTCTGGGACAACTCCTTGGATTCGGCTAAAGATAGAATTCTCTGAAAAGTTACATCGGGGTCGTCGCCCCCTGGTCATGCAGTTACTATTGAACCGGAGAGCTCAGAACCACATGAGATGAACTTTGCAGCTTCCAAGAGATGGGCAGATTATGCAGATGAAGTGGGTCATTTTCAATCGTCAGACTCCGCTACGCACCACACACCTGTTTTTACCTTGCGATCGTCACGGGCGCCACCCCCCACCGTCTCAATGAATTGCATCTTCTGGAACATCCGGGGGATCGGGAACGTTGCATCTCGCAATGTTCTTAAGGCTTTATGTCAAAAGCATAAACCTTCTATATTGGCTATTTGTGAGCCTAAGATTGACATTTCGGCAATTTCTGATTCTTATTGGCATAGCTTGGGTTTGACTTTCGTGACTCAAAACTTTCGGGATAATGGTCGGGCAGATATTTGGGTTTTTCGCGATTCCACTATCTCAATACTTAATCAGGTCTGGTCTTCTAACCAATGTATTGTGTTGCAAGTTCAATTTGGTTCTTTGGTTTTTCATGTTGCTTTTGCTCATGGTTTATGTGATTACATTGCACGACGTGCGCTTTGGTTGGATTTGAGGAATTTGGGTCTTACTAATCCGTTGATTGTTGGGGATTTTAACGCGGTTTTGGGACATCATGAGCGCTCGCGCAATGATACTCTTTCCCAAGCCTCTTGTCAGGATTTCAGGGACTTCATGGAGGATGCTAGTTTGTTTGCGGTGCCGACTATAGGGAATTCATTTACTTGGTGCTCCTCCCGCAGGCCTCTATCTTTACTTCAGGCTATGTTGGATCGAGCACTTGCCAGTTGCCAATTTTTCTCTCTTTGGCAAGCTGTCAAGGGCTTAGTTCTTCCACGTGTTGGATCCAATCACCACCCCATTTTGGTTTCTTTTTCTTCTTCACTTAACAGGGGGCCGGTTCCATTCTGTTTTCAGCGTATGTGGGTTCTTCATCATTCATTCCGGGATTTAGTTACCACTTCTTGGGTTTCCCCATGCGACACGCCCAACCCCTTGCTGCGTGTCATAGGGAAGCTCAAACGGCTGCGACATGTTATCAAAGACTGGAATAGAGAAGTGTTTGGGGACATTAACCGCAGGGTGGAATTCCAGATGGAGCAAGTTCGTCAGATTCAGGCAGACATTGAGACTTTGGGTTATTCCGCTGCTCTCCGGAATAAGGAGATGGACGCCCAACTGAGGCTCTCTCAGACGCTGCAATTATAATCCGAATTCCTTAAGCAAAAGGCCTGTTCTGCGTGGCTTAAGGATGGGGATCGTAATACGGCTTTTTTTCATCGGCGTACCCAGTTCGTATGGGGCGCACGGGGATCCAGGGGCTTATGGTGGACGGCAGCGGCTACGGATGATATAGCGTCCTTGGGAATCATATCATTTCTTTTTATAAGGAGCTCTTTGCGGACACCGGGGATTTCGCATCGGATTACTCTTTAATTGACCAAGTCATTTCGCCAAAGGTGGGGGCCCAGGACAATACAATCCTTACAGCCATTCCCTCGGATTTAGAGATTAAGGAGGCGGTTTTTGATATGGATTCAGATAGTTCTCCGGGGACGGACGGGTTCAATGGGATTTTCTATCGCCATTTCTGGGATGTTATCTCGGTGGAGGTGATTGCTGTTGTTCGATTTTTCTTCAGTAATTCGTCACTACCTCTGGGATTGAATGCCAGCTTTATGGCCCTTATCCCAAAGACTAAGGATGCTAATGTCATTGAAAACTTTCGCCCTATTGTTATGAGCTATTATTTGTTTAAAATCATCACGAAAATATTGGCTACACATTTGGGCTTGTTTATTGCTGCCTATTTATCTCCGACGCAGTTTGGGTTTATCCCGGGAAGGCAGATTCATGATTGTATCACCATGGTCTCTGAAGGGTTCAACGTCTTGCAGGGCCACACAGATTCAAATATGATTTTGAAAGTGGATATCCGAAAGGCGTTTGACACATTAAAGTGGGATTTCTTACTTCACATCTTGCGCCGTTTTGGTTTCTCAGAGATTTTTGTTCGTTGGGTTGATGTTGTTCTTCGGTCGTCCAAGATATCAGTGTTGTTAAATGGGACGCCAGTAGGTTACTTTCCCTATTTTCGAGAAGTCAGACAAGGGGATCCTTTATCCCCATTATTATTTTGCATTGCGGAAGAAGTCCTGAGTCAGTTTATTGAAGTGGCGGTGGAACAATCTCGTTTATCTTCGTTCACAGCGCCCAGGGGTATTATATTTCCACCATCCATCTTATACGCGGATGATATTATTATTATGTGTGGGGCTTCTTCAACCAATGCCCGTGTTCTTCTTCTGATTCTCACTCTTTATGCAGATATCTCGGGTTAAGTGTTTAGTCCACAGAAATCTAAGGTTTACTTTGGTTCGAGGGTTTCTTCTTATGTCCGTTGGAGGGTGCAAAATATCATGGGGATACTGCCCGGGACGCTCCCCACAGTATACCTGGGCGCCCCCATCAACCCGTCTTTGATAAGATTATCCTCAAATTCAGAAGATGGTAAGGTTCTTCTCTTTCCCTTGCCGGTAGAGTTTGTCTTGTCAATTCGGTGATTACTAGCTCTTTTGTGCACACCATGATGGTTTACAAATGGCCCGTTACCCTGCTCAAGCAAATGGAAAAGGCCATGCGTAATTTCATCTGGACGGGGGTGTGAATACTAAGAGAAAGGTGGTGGTTAATTGGAAGAAGTGTTGTACGCCCAGGAATGAAGGGGGCCTGGGCGTCCGCTCGATTGTGGTGGCTAACACGGCTTTCTTGATGAAATTGGGTTGGAAGGTCGCGCACTCGGACTCGGTGGTGTTCAGAATTTTGAGGCGCCGTTACTTTTTAAGGGATGGGGCGATCCGACAGTCCTTTCTTCCTTCTTCTATTTGGGCTGGTATTAAACCTAGCATTACGGCATGCTTGGAGGACTCTCGTTGGATCCCAGGGGCCAATTCCGAGGTATTATTTTGGATTGATAATTGGCTGGGCTATTCTATAGCGCATGCACGGCATCCTGAGGACTATAGATACTTATTTCATCAGCACATTTCGGACTATTTTTATGACGGAACCTGGCACTTTACCTTCTCGTTTGTGGAGGCTTATCTGGATCTGGTTCGGGCTATAGTTCGCGTCCCTATAGCGCCGGATTCCAGAGATACACGCATCTGGTCGAACTCTGAGGATGGATCAGTCACATCAAAGGCATCATATAATCACATCCATCCCCGTAATCCCACAGTCAAGTGGGGATCTTGGATTTGGTCGCAACACATCCTGGAACGGAGATCGGTGGTGGCGTGGCGCGCTATTCACAATCGGCTGGCTATCGTGGACTTACTACGAGTTCGGGGAAGTTTCACTGGCCCTTCGGGTTGTGTTTTTTGTTAGGATTCAGCAGAATCGGTTGACCATTTATTTGTCTCTTGTGTCTTTGCAGGAGTTCTCTGGCGTTGGATCTTTGATTCATTCAAGGTTCAACCTTTTGAGACTTATAACTTCAATGAATTGCTGGTGTGGTTAATGACGTTCCATTTCAGCGATCAAGTTGCTTTCCTTTGGCGTGTAGCTATAATCTCTTGCATATGGCTCATCTAGCATATCCGCAACGAACTGGTTTTTCACAACAAAGTATGGACTTTGGATGCGGCTATTATTCCCCTTCGAGTACTCACTGTAGAATCATCATCATTGGATCGGGGATGCATGCACAATGACCAGCAAGACCTGTTTATCCTGCGCAATCTTCGAGTTCCAGGAAGGTCTAGAAAGGCACCGAAGATTGTGGAGGTTAACTGGCAAAAACCACTCCTGGGTTGGATCAAGGTTAATACGGATGGAAGCGCATCAGGAGCGCCGGGCACTCTCACTGCTTCAGGAGTCTTCCGGAACTGTAGAAGTTTCTTTCGAGGGTGTTTTGGTTATCATTGTGGTTTGGGCTATGCGTTTGAAGCTGAATTGATAGCAGCAATGTGGGCAATTCAGTATGCTTTTGCTAAGGGTTGGACAAAACTTTGGCTGGAGTCATACTCGTCGTATGTGGTGAACTTGCTGGAGAAAAGACCGACGGAAGTCCCGTGGCGTCATCTCAGCTATTGGCGCCACACACTTCACCTTCTCGCATCCATGGATATCGTAGTCTCACACATTTTTCGGGAAGGCAATCGGGTTGCGATGCATCGAGCAAGAAGACGGAGGGAGGCACATGGTGGGGCGTCCCACCCGCAGAGCTTCTGCAATATCTCACTGATGACTATGTTGGTCAATCCAACTATAGGTTTGTTACTTAGTACGCCACTGCTTCAGGTTTTTTTCCCATTTTCTGGGCGCCTGTTTCTTTCCTCGGGGGTACTCTTTTTCCTTTCAAGGGTTTTTCCCACAAGGGTGGGTTTTACCTTGGGAGGTTTTATCGAGGCCCCAACCATTCAGCCATATGGTCGGCTTGTGACCATTTTGATCTTGACAGTTTTTCCAGGAACCTTTTCGTTTATGACATTATTTCCAGGCTTATATTTGGTTACCTGATCAGCCTGTGATCAGGACAACTCTATTTTCATTTTTTATAATATTTCGTATTTATTCAAAAAAAGCATTCTAATCACAGAAGTTTTGATTAAATAGGGCAAATTACATTATCCATGAATTTCGTTTATGGTTGCAATGCAAATACTCTTGAACTATCAAATCTATCTCTAAAATTTTAACGGATACACCCTTTAACATTTATATCTTAATTTAGACTCCAATATATATTTAATAATTTTGAGGATGTTTTTAATAAGACAATCCCATCATTATCATAAACAATTTAAAAAAAAAACATATTTAAAATAATATAACAATCTCACGCTCAAATAAAAAAGTCAAGAAATAAGCTAAACCTTGATGATGGAAATATCTAAACTAATCATGAGATAAAATTATATTTTTTAATATGGAGGTATAACAATAGCATATAAAATAAGAGAAGTCTTTGTTTTCTTTGAAATGTATTCACGTGCATTCTTTTATTTTTTATGGCATGAAAAATAGGAGGGAAGTATAAAAAAAGAAATTGACAAAGAAAAAGATGAAGAAAGACCAAACAAATTTTTGTAGCGAAATAAATATTCTTTTAAAGCAAGTATATTAAAAAAATAATATAATAATCTCCTGCTAAAAAAATAAAAATAAAAGTAAGCTAAACCTGGATGATAGCAATATTTTCTACCCTAACGAAATAAATATTTAGTATTTAATGTGGAGTATAAGAAAGAGTAATTCTCTTTTTCATTTTATTTGTTTTCTTGTGCTTTTTATTTTTCATCGCCTAAAATATTAATGGACGAAAATAAAAAATAAATTAACAAAGAACAAAAAGAAGAAAGACAGAGCATTTTCTTTGCGATAAAACAAATATCCTTTTAGACTCTAAATATGGATAACAATATGACTTTTACAAAATAATATTTATATCTCACATCATAAACTTTGGTTTTAAAGTTATTGTTCTTTATTAAGATATATATGATTTTAATTTATATTATCAATAGAAAATGTATGATTGAATGACAAAAAAAATAATATAAATAAGTAATTAAAAGAAAAATTAAATGTGATAGAGTTAAAATTGGCATATATTTCTTATTAACAAAATTTGAAGAAAAATTAGAAGTCATTCAATACATATTAATTTGAGTTTTTCTCAGTGACACTTGATTGTGATAAATTACCCTCCTAAAAGATTATAAAAATTAAAAATCAATACTATATTTATAATAAATTCACGAACCAAATAAATATATTTAAGAAATTTTAGTTATCAATATTTAAATATCTATACTATATTTAATACTTTGTTTTTCTATATATTTATTTATACTTACATTAAAAGTGTGAATTGTTGGATAATTTCTTGAAACTTTTTGATTAGACAAAAATATATTATTTCATAGTCAATGTCAAAATTATCTCTTTATTCAAATTTTATTATAATTTCAAGATTTTCTATTCCATTAAAAATATTTATTTATTACTTATATTGTGGGATATTGTTCAAATCTTTAATACTTAGTTATTAAAAAGATCGTTTCGAGTTTAACCAAATAAAACATATAAAAGGTTCAAAGATTAAAACTAAAGAGCTAAAACTGATAAACATATCATTGCCAGAAATTGTTGAAGAAAAATTAAAAAATATTCATATATATATATATATAATATGGCATTATTGATAAAAGAAATTGATTTACTTAAAAAGCACATCTTTAGGTTTGATACATATGTCAAACTTTGGTAGTTATTAAATTACAAGACTAATATAATAGATCATTTATATATCAAATTAACAGTGTTAAACCATATATAATATTAAACTGGAGCGAAATGACCATGTTTCCTGCCAAGTACTGTGAATTCTACAGGCTTAAGGAGAGGCAAGAGGATGTTGAGGGATTTTTTGCAACTTGAAATATAATTTTTTAGCAAGTATATTTTCTTATTCGATCAAAAAGTTCCAATTTTTTTTAGATAAAGCTTAAAGTACTATATATATTTGTTTTCTTTCATAAAAGCATTATTTTTTTATGAAAATGCATGGGCAATCATATATTACAACAATAACATAAATATAAATTAATTTCAGCATATTACGAATATTTATAATTTGTATAACTATATATTTTAGAAAATTTACAACTATATATTTTATAATAAATAGAAAGAGTCAAATTCAACTACAAGTATCATCTATAATAGTATAATATATATTTGTAAAACTAATTGAGTTAGAGATTCTTTTAAAAGACATAAGTTTTTGTAAAGTAATTTTCAAATATAAAACTTAATAAGTATTATATTTAATTGTTGAAGTTTGACTTATTTAAAGGATCTTATAAGCTCATACATCTTATAAGTTGTTTTTAGAGCTTATAAGATGTTAGACCTTATTTTAAGAATAAGTTGCTGAAGTGTTTGGATAAAATAAGATGGTGAAGCTTTTAAGATATTAGTAATGACAATTTTGTAATTAAAATAGTTAAAATTAAAGGAGGTTGTTGAAATAAGATCTTATTTTGAAAATAAGTTGGGGTTGCCCTACTTTTTTAAAAACAGCTTATAAGCTCCTGACATCTTATTTTGGGAGCTTATAAGATATTTTTCTAAAAACATAACCAAACAAATTTAAAGAGCTTATTAGCTCTCAAACATCTTATAAGATATTTGGAAAATCTTATAAGCTCAACCAAACACCCTCTTAATGTGGGAATTGATAACTTTTGTTTTTAACTATTTTTGGTTTAATTGTTTATTAATTGAATATATTTTGTATCAATTGGATAGAGTTTCAAAATTTAGATTTTAAGTAATCACTTTTTCCATTTAAAAACATAACTCTTAATGATAAAAATGGATTAGTTTTCATCTATATTGGGTTAAGGTTTATTATTTTAAATACGACACTTAAAATAAATGGATTGTTATAACTTTAATTAGTTTAAGTGTTATAATAAAAATATTCACTTCGGCATTAGAATTAGGATTCTTTAAGAAAAGTCTTATTCTTTTTGGCACATATTTTGTACTTTAATATCTATTTTGAGTTACGTTTCTTTAATCGAAGAAGTTAGAAATAATGAAAGAAGTAAGCTCACGATCATATCAGGATAATATTAACTTTTATTTTATATATTTTTCGAGAAATAAGAATTAAAAAGAAAGTCGTGAGGTTATTCTTGATTTTGGTAAAGAAGTAATTTAATAAATTTTAAATTTTTTGTACGAGTTTGTGGTTAATGTGATATATCATTAAATTTTTAATTAATGTAATAACTTGTGATATATCAATTTTTAGCTCATGAACTACCGAATAATTGTGCATAATACATCTACTTTCAAAAAAGTTCTGAAATTAATTAATACTTTCATAACATTAAACTATCACAAAAGATTGATTAATATGATCATAAACTAATATAAAAACTTATTTTGCTTTTATAATAATTTAGTTTTTTTTGTTGTATTGATTTTTTTTTAAAGATTTACTTAACCGTTCATGTAGATTTATACTTATACTTACAAAAAAAATGTATATTAAAATACTTTGAAGTATTTTAATTTTAATAATCCAAGTATTTAATTAGTACATATTTATTTGTAAAGCACTTTAAAATGTTCATCAATAAAATTATTTAAATTTTAATAAATCCATATGGATCACGTGCTTCGCACGTGTTTCTTACTAGTAAGGTTAAAAGAGGCCAAAACACTCCAAATTCTTTCTAGACCTAATCTATATTCGTTTGTGACAAAAATGAATAGACGTTCTGCACATGTTATCACAAAACAGGGGTCTTTTCTGCAATATTGGTGTAATATAGGAGGTATTTCTAGATTTTACCCCATTTCAAATGTGTCTACCGCTATTCTTCTGGACTTAGCGCATTTAGTTTCCACCCACAAATCCATTCTGCAGTACTAATTTCGAACTAGGAAATTGAACAGGTAAAGAAGACCCATTGATCTCTGCTGGCTTTGAACAACTTTTATTCACAAATGCCGACTCGGCCAAATCAATGGCACGAGCGAGACCAGCAGCTTTGCGTCGCACTCTAGCTGCTCATCGTCTGGAACGCTGTCGGCCACAATGCCGGCTCGGATTGGAGGTGTGCGACCCATTCTCGACGCCTGTTGCCGTCCCTGTACGAATACATTGTGTCGAAACGAAACCTGTTGGAAACACGATTGTCCTGAGTGCTAATGCGATGTCCATATCGCCTAAAAATGAAATTCCTCCGAAGCCACCACTATATGGTCCTCTTCTTGTTGCTTCTAATTGGTCGATCAACTCCATAGCCTTCACCTGGATTATAGGGCAAATCATTAGGACTTATTATAAGAGTTCAAGAGTTGGGATCCTGCAAAAGCAACGGTAGACCATAGAACAAGTAGCAGATTCGAGAAGGTTGTGACTAGATTAGAGGAATTTTTTTAAAACTTTAGAACCTAACAATGAATACATTTCACCTCAAGACACAAAATAAAAGTACCATAACATCTGGAAACAATTTAGGGATAATTACGAAAACTAACCTTGAGGTTTGTATTTTCTTAACAAATACCCCTTATAGAGGGTGCAATTTGTAAAATAGAAACAAATATCAAGGAGGTATTTATAATTTTGAAAGATACCTAGGTTTTTTTTTCTGATTAGACTAAACTTCAAGGGTATTTTTTGTAATTAACCCAACAACTTATTTGCTTGCTATCATTGTGTTCACCTTCAATTAACTGGAGCAGGTAATTAAACTAAGAGTCTTGCATCAGCACTTACATGAAGTTATGAAGGTTCAGACGCATGACAAAATTTATGCAACTATACATGAGAGAGAGAGAGAGAGAGAGAGAGATTTATCTAACGACATGAAACTTGTCGTTCACAATTCATATGAAATTAGTTAACATGAAATGTGGTGTCCAAACTCAAACACAAAAAGTTAAAGGATGGGCTGGTTACCTTTGGTGCTCCACTAACTGTTCCAACAGGTAATGCAGCCGTGAGTGCATCCCACCCTGTTAGATGATCAAGCAACTCCCCTGTGACCTGTGAGCATATAGTTTACCATGAAGTGAGTATCGTTTCTCCAGCAAAGCTTCAGATTGTTTGTAGAGAAGATTTAGCAACCTAAAAAAGTACAAATATAATGTATTGTTGCTTCTAGAAAATAAAATAGAAGTTAAACTTCATTACAAGAGGGGGCAGAAAAAATATCAATGTTTCCTCATGAAAGTACGATATTGCCATGGCACATTAATTCAAAGAAAGAAGTGTGAGACAACAAACTATCTTCCACAACAAGTTACCAACTCAATTTAAATCTCAATTAGAAATGTGTTCTTACTGTAGAGCTGATGTGCATAACATGGGAATATCGTTCAACAGTCATGAGCTTCTCCACTTTGACCGAACCTGACTTGAAACCTATATGAAGAACCCAAAAAGTAGCCGATCAGAACTCCAATCTAGAGTCTAAGATATCAAACATATGGAAGAAACTAAATTATGGTCAAATTCACAAGAGGGAAAAATGAACAATTAAACTGGTTGGTCACCAGATTAAGACCCATCTGGAGGATAGGACACCCTTAAAAGAGCTTGCGTTTAGGGTGGATGGAGAATTCAAGAAGGGTTCAACCTCTTTGCATTGGTGGGGATGATTAGGCTTATCTATATGGATTGAAATTGGATGGGCATACAGTACCAAAAGAAATGGGGCAAGTAAAGAAAGGACGCAGACAAAATGTTCCACGCTTCAAGTCATACAGCTTACGTTGTCACGTATAAATACTTGATGGATAAATGTGGAAGTGGTTGCTGAAGTGATAAATTTTCATCTATTATCAAGTGCAGAAAAGGATAGAGTTCTCGGTCAATTTCAGCTTTTCTACCCCTCTTAGGACTTCACCTCATTGACAAGTTAGGTGAACTCCCTCAAGCCCATGAAAAGTTAAAAGAAGTATGCCAGCACTTGATTCCCAAATAATTGTAAGCTGGCTAAACATTTGGAGACTGACTAGTCAGTGTACATCAAGTTTCTTCTAGACTAACTCATGCCTCAATCTATGCAAATTAATCATCAAAAATTATTACTTTATCCCAGTAATAGTGGCTCGTTGAACTTCCACATGTATAATGGATAATAAAAGAACAATGGAGTAATCATTGTAATGTCTCAAATTGCTCATAAATTAGCACCCAACTCATGTTGTGAAGGATGACAGTACTAACCAAAATCATTTTACACACAAATATCTCTAAACATTCGCCTAACAAGAGGCCATGAATGTACATAATAGAAACAAGTCAAACAACATATTATTCCTTAACGAAATTTAATCTGAAACTACAGTTGGGCAAATGAATAAATAATTGACACTATTGAAAGTAATAGTAGTTCGCAATTAGAGACTTTGTCATATTATGGATATTGATAGAATAATTCAAAAAAACAGAACAAGCAGATATGGTATAACAAGCTCAGAATTTTTGTACTAGATTTTTGTTTGTTTTTATGCAGTAGAAGAGTAAAGTCAGAATGAGGAAACCTTTCCAACGTCATTTCTGCCCAAATCAACCAACATAATATGTTCTGCACATTGCTTTTCATCTTTTAGCAACTTCATCTCTAACATTTCATCCTCGTGCAATGTCTTCCCTCTTCTAGTTGTCCCAGCCAATGGTCGATTAACAATCTTTTTCTGTCAATCACAGTCATATGCAAATATATTGGGTACTTTTCCACATAATACATAAAATGTTGCTCATATCCGGCATGTAAATAAGCAAATCACTGAGGGTAAAATCTCAGATTGATCAGACTTGAAAATGAGAAACTATACAACTTTACCCTCTTTACACGAGTAAGAATTTCTGGACTTGAAGCAACCAGAATGCAACCTCTAGCCTGACATGAAGCAAAAGAGATAAATGATTGCTTGGCTCATCCACAACTCATTAAGAAAATAAAAAATCTGACAGTCAAAAGAAGAATAAACCTGCAAGTAACTCATATATGGACTTGGATTCACTACTCTCAGAGCTCTGTATACTTCAAATGGGTCAGCAAATGTTCTTCTTTCAAAGCGTTGACTTAATACAATCTGAAAGATATCCCCTGCCAAAATATGTTCTTTCGCCTGTAAAACAGCTTTCATGTATTCCTCACT
The DNA here is from genome assembly GCA_016081115.2 of Rehmannia glutinosa. Lineage (NCBI taxonomy): Eukaryota > Viridiplantae > Streptophyta > Magnoliopsida > Lamiales > Orobanchaceae > Rehmannia > Rehmannia glutinosa. The sequence continues at coordinate 87,281,563 of CM071936.1, read as the reverse complement.
TGTCATGTTGCTCTTGTCTAGAGAAAGCCCAAAATCACGAGTGCAGAAATCAATGCAACCTGGAGAAAGCCTTGGACTAGAAAATGAACATAAACAGCTATATTAGCAAAAGTAGTGACAAAGTTGACATTTTCAATTTGAAAGGAATTCAAAAGCTAACTCACGGGTCAATATCTTGTACTTTAGAAACTAATGTTTCCAAGCGCTTTATTCCATCATCATAAGCCTTTTTAGCAGATGAATATCGATCTAACCGAACCCAGTGAATGACATATGCTTTCTGCAGTTATTGTTCGCTGATGATCTCACTAAGAAATAATAAAGAATGAAAGAATACGACAAGCCATGCGAAGAACAGATGCCAAAAAGAGGGACTGCATGAGTGTGTGTATAAGTGTGTATGTGTGTGTGATTGTGTGTATGTGTGTGTGTTGTGTGTGTGTGTGTGTGTGTGTGAGAGAGAGAGAGAGAGAGAGAGAGAGAGAGAGAGAGAGAGAGAGAGACGTAGACAACCGGACGGGATCTTCTATTCCAAACCGTATTTCATCTCCTATTCCAACCGTGTGGATGATGGACACATGTATTATACTTACCATATTAGAACCCTACAATTTCTGCTTGATTTATGCTTGAAAAATAAATGGTAAGTGTAATACACATGTCCATCATCCACACGATTGGAATAGGAGATAAAACACGGTTTTGGAATAGAAGATCCCATCCGGTAAACAACAACACATCTTTATGACCAACTTCAAAAAAGATGAAGTTGTAATAAGTGACGTTGTCTGCAAATGGAATTAATAAGCATTGGATTTTATTAAGGGTGTTGCATTATTATCTATTTTTCCAACAATTGTAACAATTGTTTTAGCATTTCAGTGATACAAGATTTAGAAGGTTTAAAAGTTTTCTACTTTTTGTCTGAAGAGAAAAATATAATGTAAACACATTCAGATGTATATATAATTTTTCAGAAGGCCAATTGTACCTTATCTACGTGATCAAAAACAATTACATCATCATACAGTCCAAGATGAATGTCAGCCAGGTTCCGATCGTCTTTTGGTGCATTTGAGAATGGCAGCTTTTTTCTCTCTACATAGCGAACTGTATCGTATGAGAAAAAGCCAACCCATCCACCTGTTAGAGAAGGAACGAAACACGTGAGAGCAGCTTTGATTTTGTAAGTGCACATTAACATACCAAAACCACAATTGATACAGAAAAAATGAGTGGCTTCTAGATTCATTAATGCCTAAAATCAATAAAACCGGTCAAAAAAAGCAATAAAAGAAATTATATACGTATATATACATACATACGTATATTATTTATATGATATCTTCCAGGGAATGCCGCGAAAATCATATACGTAAGTATCATCACCTACATATTCCTCATTGCAGTTAGGATTGATATCTCTTAGTCAAGAATCATTTAACCAATCTTATGCTTAATTATGTCAGGAATACTTTGCACAAATCGGATCAATCTCTACTTAGATTTGGCTGTTACGAATTTATATTGCATCGTCTGCTAGCGGAGGTCAATATTTGTGACTAACGGAAGTTTACTTCATTAATGGCACTGCATTTATGTAATGCATGGAAACTCAACTCTTCTCTACATGTGCTAGGCACTCGTCATATCTGCATTTACATGACAGTAAATATGCACATTGATAAGGTGATGTCAACTTCTATCTGCTAACCGTGTATTAAGGACATATGTGTACATGTGAGAAGAGCATGTATGCTTATTTACTTTATGCATTTGGGTATATCCTTTCCTTTCCAAACTTTGATTTTTATTCTGTATACATTTTTCACTTTTTAACTTATATCTTTGTGATCGAGTTTATGTTCCAAGTATAATCATTAATATATTACCATTTTACCTATTATGTCTAGCCCTGGGTCCTACACCGTTCAACACGTGGCCAGTATCCAGGAACCCACATATAACTACAGGCAGACTATCTGTATTTGTGAAATACTTAGGCCACCGAAAGTAATGGCAGTAAAATAGTCAAACCTCCTAGTAGTCACATTCTTTCAATCTCTTAAGAACTACACTCAATTCATTTTTTTGTGTATGGCCACACTATGCAAAACTGCAGAAGTATTATGAGAGGTAAAATCAATATATTCAACACAATTACACCCTCAACCTCATATTTAATGTCTCCACATTGACACTGAACTTTAGATGAAAGTTGAAAAGTGAGGTTTAGGTACTATTGTATTTTTATCCTGAAAAGTATTACACAAAGTAAGTCGTATCAAATAACTTTGGGAAGCATATATTCAAATCAGAATAGGAGACATAATTTGGAGGAAATAGAGGAGTCAATTTGAAACAACTGAATATTATTTGTACAGGTCTGGATATAAGAAATATGATACTCAGCATTTGGGCCCTTCTCCTCCCATGCATAAGAGTGTGACCACAAAAGAGACCCTTCTATATTATCTCAATTAAAATTCGTGGTGATAGTGTTAAATCTACATTAATAAAAGCAGAAACCATGTTTCCATCAAATATTATGAAAGATCGTACCTTAATTATGGAAAATATAATGTCAAAGCCTAGTAAAAGACATCAAACTTATTAATATTAGCAAGTATCAACAAGATCAATATTTGTGGACACCAAAGTCTCACCACATAATGCATCTGGAAGGTCTTGGATTAGTTGTGGTCTCCAACCTTCTGAAATGCTTCTTGGAATAGTCATTGGATCCTCGACTATCTTCTCAATTATTGTTCCCGCGTCATGATCCAGAATCGTAACCTTGTTCTCTTTTGCTACAACTTCCATTGCCGGTTGAGCCCCAACCACACTGTATCGACCCTAACAAAAGAGTAAAAAACGTACATGATAAATCTATAATCATTCATACATCTATACCTATATGGATGCTTTTAGGATGAATAAAAATCATGACAGAAAAATTAGCTTCTTACAACATTTGACGCACGAAAACCAGGCTCGACAGACTCAAAAAGGAAGCTCGGAGCCTCTCTATCGTCTTCTTTAACCAAGCATCGGTAAGCTAGCACCGGTGTCAAATGATCCGAGAATATGCACTTGTACAGAGGAATTACATTTCCGTTTTCTGACGCTTCAAGAAATCTCTTCTCATCCACCACTGAAATAGAAAAATTGAAACCAAAAAAAAAAAGGAAAAACAGAATTTACAGCAAATTATCATACTTAACGGAAACTGCCGCTTAAATTCCAAAAAAAAAAAATTCAATTCATAAATAGAAGAAAACTCTTCAATAAACTGCAGACACAAATAAAATTAAGTGCCAGCAAAGTGAATTTATTCCAATTTCTTTCCAACTCTGCATTGTCGAAACTTAAAATAAAATAAAAATTAATATTCTGCGTTTAAAACAGTTCATTTCCTCATTACAGCTAACTAAGCGTAACAAACACCAGAACATCAAATGTTGTAGTATAGACTAAAAGATACAGACCTAAAGAAGAAGATTTCGAAGCACAACATTGGAATGTGCCAAGCCGCAATGCAACAGAGGAGCTCCAGTTTCTCCGGTAAATGCCGGCGGCCGACGCCGGAGATACCCTCGGTATCGCCGGAGATGGACGGTGAGGGAATGTTAAAGCTTGCACTTGCATTGCATTCACTCTGAAATCACTCCACAACAGCGTGTGTTAGTGCGCGCGCGTGTGTGTGTGTGTGTGTGTGAGAGAGAGAGAGAGAGAGAGAGAGAGAGAGAGGTTGAGAACTTGAGAGGAGGTGCAGTGAACTGAATGCACATACGCTACAATTTATACAGTAAACGTGGTTTCCATTTATTATGTGCTCATCCGTGAGTATTTATTGAGAGCTGCACTTTTTAGATGGCGCTTTCAATTTTTTCATTGTTTTGGACACTGCCATGACTGTAGTTTCCAAATATTTAAAAAAGAAAAATGAAAATCTCCTATTCTTTTTATCTTTGTAATAAATCATAATTAAAACATTTAATTTTGCAAATTGAGATTTTCCTAAAGGAAGGAAATAAAACTAAGTTCATACCCAAGGTATTGAGATTGAGCAGTTCTTTTATTCAATTTCGCAATTCTATTTTGAATTAACATTTCATTTTTTTTGTATTTGATATTTAGATACAATTTTTTTAATTTTAGTAACTTGGTCATTATTAAAAGTATAGACACTGTCAATATTATATGTATCACAAAATAAAATACCAAATTGAAATAAAGACCCAAACGAATATGCCTATGTGTAAATATTTTTTGCTTCCATATATATCTAGAGAGATATATATGCATTAAAATCACTTTCATCTGGATATGATTGCCCAATTGATGTTGATACGTGATGAATTTGATTATTTTGTGAATCCAATGTAAATTAATTCAGATAATCTCTCAATATAAAAAGTAATGGATGTATTCAAATTAATGAATAAATTAGTCAAACAATTACATAGATTTAGATTTATAGTATGGATAATCAGACATTCAATATAGAATCTATCTATGGAGTATAGGCAAAATCTTTAAAAATATATGGAAGTAAAATATAATAAAAAAAATTACTAGCATAAAAATGTCCACGATTATTTTAACAATGTATAATTTATTGAACTATGTTTAGCTTGTCATTTTTGCTTGTTAGCTGTCAACAGGATATATAGGACCAAATCATGAATATTATAATGTATTTTCTGTAAGTTAAATTTAAAATATAGATAGGTCTCATTAAAATTTTAAATTACATTTACCGCTAAAAGAATTGACTAAATTATATTGGGATTTTCGAGTGATATTAAAGAAAAAGGCCGTCAATGGAAAAATAAAAAGGGACACTGATTTAGAAAGGTAAATCAGATGCACCTAACCTAGGGTCCCACTGAGCGAGGTTAGATATTTTATCCGAGGGATAGAGACCTAGGGCCCTAAAAGTAAGGTGAGGTACTTTGTTCGAGGGTACTTGAAACAACGCACATGTTAGGCTAGTCGGGGTGGCCCCTAGCTAAGGTTCTCCGAAGCTTAAGTCAGAATCGAGTAATTGAGGTACTTAGAAAGCTAAAGAGCGAGGTAATTTAGAATAATAATAAGTTACCTTTTACCTTGATTTTCGTGTTATATTTATAGTACTGTTCACCGTGAAATGCGGATCATCGTACACGGGGCGCCCCATCGACGGCGGAGAGCTCGCGGGTGACCCGACCCGGACCTAGAGTGGGACCCATATAAAAAAGTCGCGGATCCTAGGGGCATCTTGGTAATTTATAGCAATGTGGGGTCAGGATGATAATTTCAATAAACGGGAGGCTATTACAATAATTTTCGTATCATTTACTCCCCCAATAATTTTAGTAATTTATTGCTAAAGTGACTCAATCTAGATCCTTGAATTCAAAGTGACGCGGGATCTAGTCCCTTGAATTCGAAAAGATCTTACATCGCAATAGTTAAATTTGAATAGATGCTCAATCGTGGTCGTTGATTCTCTCGCTCCCCTCTATACATATAAGGTTGCCCTTTTAAAATTTCACTTTTCCTTAGCACCTCGGACCACCTTGCAACCTGAGTTCGTCGCGACCTAAGATATTCCCCTCGCAAGATCCATCCATTTCGCTTCACTTAGAGGTAGGCCCTTTTATGTTTATTTTAATTTACTCTTGTATTTATGTCAACTCCTATTATCCCTTGGCGAACTACAAATTCACCCTCTTCTCACTCAAAATCTTCAAGCTCGGAGTCCTCTAACTCCAGTTATACTTCGAGCTCCACTTCCATCTCATCTTCTAGCGAGGCTGCTAATATCCCATCTTCTCAAAATAAGGTTTCTCGCGAAGCTACCCTAGTTGACGATCCTAACTTAGAACACGTTGCTCCTTGGGCTTTACTTAGGTCCCAAGCTCCCATTCACGAGGTAAGTAACATTAGGTGAGCTTTTTCAATTCCAGATACATATGAGATAATAATTCTCGGTACTTGTGATAGAATAGATATGCCTCCTTCTCATTGTCTAGTTTTCCACCTCGCTAGCCTCGTGGCGAGTCTTAGGTTCCTTTTATCTCTTCCCATCGCAAATATTTTAAGAGGTTTCGACGTTTGCCCTGCTCAGCTCATTCCCAATTCCTATCATCACATTATAGAATTTATGATCTTAATATGTCATTTCAAAGAAACCACCTCGCTTTCTAATTTTTGCGAACTTTACTCCATTAATTCTTCTTCCACCACTACTGATGTCGGGCTCTTTTATATTTTCTCCAAGGCCTAATAGAAAGCTCTTACATCGAGTTCTCTCTTCGGTATGGCCTTGGAAAGATAGCTTTATCTATATTTGTGCCCCGAAGGAGAATCCTTGGAATCTGCCTTCCAATTAGAAACTAAGTCGACCTCGCCTTCGAAACTTGCCTCATTTTTCTTGGGCAGCTGCATTCGTGTCTAGATTAACTTAGTGTTGGTACGAAGCTTGTGATTTTATTGCTGAGGATGTTCTATCCTTGGTCAACCTTAGCCCAACTCCTTGCCCAGAAACTCTCGCCCTTGGTAATTTTCATTTTTTACTTTCTCCATTCGATTATTAGTTTATGTTAATATATTTCCTTCCTCTTCGACAATATGTAGATATGGCATAGATGCCTCTTGGGATCGTCTTAGGCCTGCTAGCCTTTTAGAGGACTCATCTTTGGAGTCTAGGTCCTTTTGTGGAACCATTGTGGGCCTCGCCAGCAAAAGGAAGCTTATAGTCTAGATCCCTCTTGGGATCGTCCTGCTAGCCTTTTAAGGGGCTCATCTTTTGAGCCTGTGTCCCTTTGTGAGACCATTGTGGGCCTTGTCAGCCTAAAAGGGAGCTTATGGCCTAGATCCCACTTGAGATCATCTTGGGACTGCTAATCTTTTAGGGGGCTTATTTTTGGAGCTTAGGTCTCTTTGTAAGACCATCGTAGACCCCGCCAGCCTAAAAGGGAGCTTATAACTTAGATCACTTTTGGGATCGTCTTGAGTCCACTAGACTTTTAGGTAGCTTATCTTGGAGCTGCAAATCTTCAGTGATTTGCTTTTGGCCTTGAAATGCTAAACAAGTATGTTAGCAAACAAGTAAATATTGAAAATGGCGCTTCACGTTCTTTCATTAAAAGTAGTTCTCAACATGAGTCTATAGTGTTTCCAAAATTTAAACTAAATACATAGCGTAAACAAACTGGATGTGCATCATAGATAACATCAAGTTTAGAATCTCCTTAAGTTGTGAATATTCCACGGCTTTGGAAGCTCTTTTCCATGCATGTTTTCGAGCTTGTATGTTCCTCTTTTTAATACCTCGATCACTTTGAATGGCCATTCCCAGTTCACTTCCAATTTCCCAACATGCTTGGAAACTTCAACATTTTTGAGCAACAAATATCCTACCTGAAAACTATACTCTTGAACGTTCTTGATGTATGCAGTTTTCATCCTTCCCTTAACATCCTAGATTTGGATGAAAGCCTTGTCTCGCTTCTCTTTGATAAGTTCGAGTTCAAGCTCTCTCACCTCATCGAGCGACCCTAAGTGAAGTTTCTCCAATTTCAACGGGCATGATTGCCTCCGATCCATATACTAGGCTAAAGGGTGTCTCCCCCGTTGAAGTTCGTAGGGTCGTTCTATGCGCCCAGAGGACACCAGACAACTCATCCACCCAGTATGACTTTCCTACCTCTAGCCTCATTTTTAGGTGTTGTAGTATAATCATATTTGCAACTCCGGTTTGTCCATTTTCTTGAGGTTCCCAATAGTCGTGAAGTTTTGTTTGATTTTGAACTCTTCACACCACTCTTTGACCTTCTTCCCTTGGAACTAAGTACCATTATCTGAAATCAAAATTCTAGGCTCCCGAAAAATGCATGCAATATTCTTCCATATGAAATTCATAACCTCGGTTTCTGTTATCTTAGCTACTGCCTCGGCCTTGATCCACTTGGAAAAGTACTATACTGCCACAATGATACACTTCTTCTGAGCTCTTGCTATTGGAAATGGACCTAAAATATCAATCCCCCATTGATAAAAAAGACAAGCAATGTGGATCGTTTCTAATTAGGTTGACAGCTGGTGAGTTAGGTTCTCGATGCTTCTCACATTTTTTAACAAACTCCATTGCATCCTTTGCCAAGGTCAGCCAAAAATAACCTTGACGTATCACCCTCCGGGAAAGTGCTTTGCCCCCTGAGTGGTTACCACAATTTCATTCATGAATTTCTCTCATCACATATATTGCCCTTTCTGGGCTAAGACATTTCAATAACGGTTCTCTTATTGATCTTTTGTACATCTAATTGTCTATCATTTAGAATCTAGATGCTCTAACTTGAATTCTCCTCGCCGTTATTGAATCTGCTGGTAAGGTTCCAGTTTCCAAAAACACCTTTAGTTCCTCCATCCAGTCAACTGGAGTATCGATTGGGCAATGGATATCGCTCCATAGGACCTTTCTCCATTAACAAGTCTGACTGACCTGCAACTAACACAATCACCTTTCTCAAGTTGTTCCCCATTACGGTACTAGCGAAGTGGGCTAAATCATCAACTCGCTCATTCTCGTTTCTTGGGAACTGCTGTAGTTTAAAAAATTCGAAATTTTCCATCAACCGCTTTGCTTTCTCCAAATAATTAGTCATTGACCGGTCCTTAGCTTCAAATGAGCTTTCAACTTGCGTTGCCACTAGCTGTGAGTTGGTGTAGGCTACCAACCTCTTTACATTACATTTTTGTGCCATTTTCAATCCCGCCAATAGAGCTTTGTACTCAGCTTTGTTATTTGTTACCTCGAATTCTAAGTGAAGTGCCATATCGACCTCGAAAGAATTAGATTTTGGTGGAAAGATCCCAGCTCCTCCTTCTGTAGCTGCCACCGACCCATCCACATGTAACAACCACGTCACCTCCTCTTTTTGAATCTCAAGTTCTAACACGCTTGCTTTGTTAACAAAGTCTGCTAACACTTGGGCCTTCACCGCCACTTTACTTTGATACTTAATATCAAATTCTCCCAATTCAACAGACCATTTTACTAAGCGACCCAAGAGTTCAAGTTTTTCTAATACTTGCCTTAATGGTTAATTTGTGCGGACAATAATTTGATGAGACTGGAAATAAGGCCGCAACTTTTTGGCTGACATTACTAGGGCTAGCGCTAGGTTTTCAACTTCTAGGAATCTCTTTTTGGCTCCTTGCAATAGGTTGCTCACGTAGTAAACTAGGCGACGAACCCCTTATTCGTCTCTTAGCAACACCGAGCTCACAACTCACTTTGATACGGCTTGGTACAAAAGTAAAGGCTCTCCTTTTTTGGGTTTTGACAATAAATATGGAGATATAAAGTAGCTTTTCAAATCTTCTAATAACTTCTCACATTCCTCCGTCCATTGGAAACTCTTCATTTTTCTTAAATATTGAAAAAATGGAGCTTGCGATCGGTTGACCTCGAAATGAACCTATACAACAAAGTGATCCTTCCCATGAGTTGTTGCACCTCATTAACTATTCTAGGCGAACTCATCTCTAGTATAACTTTTTTTTTCTCCGGGTTCACCTCGATCCCCCTCTTATGCACCATGAAGCCCAAAAACTTTCCACCTTGAACTCCAAAAATGTCCTTCACCGGATTCTGTTTCATACCATAGGTTCGTATTATTCTGAAAGACTGCTTCAAATGCTCGAGATGATCCTCTTCCTTTACCCTTTTTACCAGCATATCATCAACATATACCTCTATTGATTTGCCAATTTTCTCTCTAAACACGAGGTTTATCAACCTCTAATAAGTAGTCCCAGTATTCTTTAGCCCAAACGGCATTACCAAGTAACAACAAACTCTGTTCTCAGTCACAAACGAGGTCTTATCTCTATCCTCTTCCGCCATAAAAATTTGATGGTACCCTTGGTAAGCATCCATCATACTAAGCAACGCACATCCTGCAGTAGAGTCAACCAAAAGATCGATGTGAGGCACAGGGTAAGGGTCCTCGGGACATGCTTTGTTCAGATAAGTGAAGTTTGTGCACATCCTCCATTTATCATTAGCTTTAAGCACCACAACCACATTCGACAGCCATTTTGTGAGTTGAATATCCACAACATACCCTGCTTCCAACAATTTGTTCACCTTGTTTCTATTATCTTATTCCTTTCACTTCCAGAGCTTCACTTTTTCTGCTTTACTGACCTCGCTAACGGGTCCATATTCAGTCAGTGCACCATCACCTTGGCGTCTATGTCTTGGAAATCGGAAGGTTTCCTGGCAACGTTCTCCTTAAGAAACTGAATCATCATTACTTCTAACTTTGAGTCCACTTGGGACCCAACTTTAGTGAATTTCTCTGGGTCGCCTGGCTCGAGCTCTATCACCTTGTATTACTCCATAGCCTTGATCCTATACTCCACCATTTTTCTAGCTTTTTTGACCTTCTCTTTTTCTTTTTTACTTAACCCAACTTCTTCCTCACGTGTTATATGCCTTATGGTTTTCACCTCTCTTCCATCTTTCTTCTTTCTAGAGAGACATTGTAGCATTCTCTAGTCGTCTTCTGATCACCTCACACCTCGCCTACTCCTCCCGATGTAGAGAACTTCATCTTCAAATAGTAGGTAGACACCACAACTTGGAATTGGTTTAACCCAGGTTGTCCCAAAATCACATTATAAGTAAAGGGGGCATCTACCACCAAATATTTGACCATTATTCTCTTCATGCATGGAGCTTCTCCTAGCGAGGTGGAGAGATCAATGGTTCATAAGAGAACCACTTTATCCTTCGAACCTTGTTAACGGAGTGTCAACTGGGTCTAAAGCGGTAACATCCAGATCCATTTTCCTTAACATATGCATGAATAATACGTCTGTTGAGCTCCCATTATCCACCAAGACCTTTTGCAGCGCAAAGTTAGCGATATCCATATTAATCACCATCTGGTCGTTCTTACCTATGCCCAACCTCATGGCGACCTCTCGACTGGCTTCACATCCAGCGAGCCGGTGATCTTCGCCTAGGATCCTGAAAGTTCTCCGCCTCCACTTCGCTCTTATCTTAGGACAAAATTTTGCAGGTACCTCTGTTGAATGAGTCTTTTGATCTTGTCTCGCAATTGGATGCACTCCTCAGTGTCGTGGCCATGGTCTTTGTGAAATTGACAATATTTGTCCAGGTTTCTCTGTCTTGAGGTTGTCTTCATCCTTTTTGGCCACCTCAACATATCAGTTCATTCTATGGCCATTAAGACATGACCTCGGAGTGCATTCAACAGGGTGTATTTATTGTACATTCTTATCCTTGGGCGATTTTGATATGGACCTCGGTCTAGACCTCTCTCAGTCTTAAACTGAAGCATCTCTCTAAGATCTCTCCCTTCCCTTGGGGCCTGAGCCAATTGGGACCATTCCTGATCTTTCAAAGCGTTCTTTTCTTCCTCCTGGATATACATTTGGGTCACCTCCATTAGGTGTTCTTTGTCGATGGGCGGCTCGCGAGCAAGAGCAGATGCTAGGGGTCCTTTTTGCAATTTGAGGATAAGGATGTTAGTCATCATATCAATTCTCATATCGTGTACCTCCAATGCTTCTTCATTGAACCGATTTATAAATCCTCTGAGTGATTCTTTTACACCTTGTCGTATAGTGAACAAATGTGAAGCCGAGCTCTTTGAGCTCACTTTTGGCTTGCAAGCTGATACAAGAAATTTTGAGCCAACTATTCATAGGAGACCACGGTTCCCCTAGGTAACCACATCAACCTATCTTTTACCTTCCATGTCAATGTAGTTATAAATATTCTAGCATTCATGGCATCAGACCCATACAACGCATCACGTGGTCAAAAACGTTGAGGTGCTCCTGAGGGTCCTTATTCCCATCGTATTTTGGGAGATCAGGAAGCTTGAAGTTCGGCATGAAGACCTTAACTAGGATCTCGGATGCAAATGGGGATCCCTCTTTCGCGAAGCGGATGTTACGGCTCCCCTCCGCTTCAAGTAATCCAGTTGCCTCGTGGCATACTCAATCTGCTCACTTAGCTCATTTATATGTCCTAGCTTGGTGATTGGTTCGCGTGGAACCTCCATTGTTTGCCTCGCTGGTGGCCTAGCTACTTGGGCTAGCCACATCTTCCAAGTCATCATGCACTTCGTTTCATTTCTCCATATTTCCTCCTTTCAGTGGGGAACCTTGAGGAGGTGCCTCCATAACCTTCTTGCCTTTTCTCTCTATATTCTCCAATATCGTTTCTAGCATCTTCTCGAAATTTCATAATCATGTGAGGTGTCTTCGCTGCGTGCTTGGGTGTGTCCATCATCTTCTCTGGTGTTTCCTCCATCTTTAGCTAGACCTCCTTCCAATAGACGGCGCTAACTAATTTAGGAAGGTAAATCAGATATATTTGACTTAGGGTCCCACTAAGCGAGGTGAAGTACTTTATCCGAGAGTACCAGACCTTGGGTCCTAAAAAGCAAGGTGAGATATTTTGTTCGAGGGTACCTGAAACAATGCACACGTTAGGCTAGTTGGGGTGGTCCCTAACTAAGGCCCTCTGAAGCTTAAGTCAGAAATAGGTAATTTAGGTACTTACAAAAGCTAAAGAGCGAGGTAATTTAGAATAATGACAAGCTACATTTGACCTTGATTTTCGTGACGTATTTATAGTACTATTCACCATGAAAATGCGGATCCACGCGGTGCCCAGTTGATGGTGGAGAGCTCGTAGGGGACCCGACCACGACCTTCGAGTCAGGTGGGGACCCATATAAAAAGTCGTGGATCATGGGGGCATATTGGTAATTTCCAGCGAGGTGAGGTCAAGATGGTAATTTCAATAAAAACGAGGCTATTATGATAATTTCCATATTAGACACTAATGATATATATTTATATTTAAAATTTTGATTTAAATAGAGATAAATTTCCTCCATTTTCTAGAATCAAATATACTTCTCAAAACATTGATTAAATCTCAATAAAAGGTTCAAATATGAAAATCATTCAAAAGGAATAACTATTATAAATACGAAAAAAAATCAGAATTTATAAAAACCATGCATAAACTATAAACTAATAACTATTCATTTAAGACTTTTTTTAAAATAATAGTATTTATTCTTCCAAAGAAAAAAAGAAAAAGGAAAAACTCTAGTATCAAAACATTTTGTTTGAATTGACTTTTTAAGTCAAATACTCTAATAATTAATTATTTATTTTGTCTAATTTCTGAATAATGTGGATAAATCATTTTCAGTATATTCTCCCACTGAATTCATGTTTGAATTTGAAATCTGCAGCAGTTTTACTGGAAGTTACAAGGAGTTGGACAAGAATCCTACTTTATAGGAACATTACCTCTTTAACCTCCCACTCACCCATTATTTGGAAGTCGTCTTTGCATGATCTATTTTGTAGGTTATTTGCTGATATACAAATAGAAGTGGAGATGCAGGAATTACGCACGGATTTCAGAGTGAAAAAAAGACAAGAAATAAAAAGAGTCCATCTTTTATACGAGACGGTGTTAAGGGAAGGTGTCTAGTGTATTTTGTGGTGATACGTCTCACTTTTTGCAACACCTTCGTGGATTGTTTGCTTCTTGTAATTGGTATTTTGAGAGAATAAGTGTTTTCTCTTACTTTTATGGTAGAAGGTTGAGTTGAAGATCAAGTACAATAGGAAAGTCTTTGTCTTGTTCTTTATTTTTGTAATCAACATTCAACTGCAATTTCTCTAAAAAAAACACATTCTACTGCAATGTTTTTTTTATGGGTGCAGAGTAAGTATTTGTATACTTGCACAAATTTTGTATATCATATGTACATTTCATTTCTTATGCTTTGTATGTGTGACTTTAACAAATTAAGTATGTTGTGTAAAATTTGTTAAGTCTTCCGTTGTGTGACATATCAAGTATTGCCAACACTCTGCACAACACTCACTGCAAATCTAGAGAATTCACCCCTTGTGACACATTTCATATTAAGTGTTTACCTTATGTTTTTTTTTTCTTTTCAGAATAAAATCAAATACACCAAATGTACAATTAAAGGCAAACCTAGCCAAAAAGAAAACTGAATAACTTAGACATCATAAAATGTAATATTAAATTATACCATGTTGCTCTTGTATCGCAAAATGTACAAAATAAAAAAAAAAGAAGATTGTAGACTATTATGAAATACAAAATAATATAAACTCTAACTTCTAATCACTAAAGTCATGTTATAGTTTCTTGAGATACGTGGAATGAATATGAAATACTAGAACAAATATCATGTAAAACCCAAAGAGAATAACGATTAATTTAAACCAAAAATAATTCATTGTCGGAATGATAATAAACTCACATATTATGGCAACAAAACCTGCATTCAAATAAAACTAATAATCCCATTGGAAAAAAATGGTGACTTTTGTCTTTTCTCATGGCACAAACGTAATATCACGTGATGAGCACTTATTTCACATGTGTATAATCTCATTTATTCAGGATGGATAAGGATCAATCAATCATCAATCATATTAATTAAAATAAATTACACATGTTATTGTGAACTTAATGTTTATTTAATTTTATATTTGGTAGTTGGGGCCTGGGGGTACTTCACTATACTACATTCATGGCAATAAATAATTTTTGGGCCTAGCACATAAGCCTAATATTTATCAAGTGAAATAGACTATATAGCGCCACCAAAAAAGAAAAAATAGACTAATATAGCTAGTGGGGCATTAATTATAGCTAAAATTCATTAAAAAGAAGAGCGCAGAATCTCAACCACGGAAAGACTCATACCTCTGGGAACATTTTTAAATAAAGTTTCATCTATGAGCAGCCGGGTAGCTAGCATACCACGCTGGATCATCCCTAAACCAAGTCTTTTTTTCTTCCCCTTCTTAGCCAAAACATATAAATTTTTCTAAAGCCAATTTTATGTGACTATGTTTTTCTCCCCAATTTAGGTTATGCCCTGAACCAGTGAAGCATCCCCTGGATCCGCCTACATCTATGTGATTGGCTCTTTTTCAAATGGGCGGGACGTGCCGATGCTAGCCAGCCAAGCTAAAGAGAAAATCAGGTGGGGCCCGAAATTTCACGGCCGCTATTTTTGAGGCCGAAGTCCATTAATACACATGAAAAGTCATGTTGGCCCGACCTTTCGGACAACATGGAACGGGTCAAATAGGTTTACTTCCTTTCGGACCTCCAACATTGAAGCTCAGCCCAACACTTTTTATCGAATCAGTTGAGCTGGTCGGGCTGGTCAATTGAACATGCTCATTTTAACACCTTTGCTTTTCAATATGAACTTTTAGAAGTGCTTTTAAGCATAGTTAAAAGTTTGGTTGAAATGAACTTTAATGCTCATACATAAAAAATGCAACGGTCATTCCAAGAAACAATAATCTTAGAATAATGTGTGGTTTGAGAATTTTCTCGCTCTAGAATTTTCTCTAGAGTGCCTCACATCTTTTGAGATCCTTTTCTCAGATTTCTTAAACGTTGCTTGCTGCTCACTAATTCTTCATCCAGACTAATTAACTTTCTAGTTAATCTTCACCACTTTAACATTATATCATTAAGACTTCTCGTCATTTTTCCAGAAAGACCCAAAAACTAGGGTTTTCTGGGTTGGTTCATCTTCTCTGCGCCGCTAGGGTTCCGACCCTTTGCGGCGCCGCTGACCCATCGGAATACATCATTGTGCTCGAAATCATCTTCTTTACCTTCCTATCTCTCTTTCTACCGAAGGTTTTGAGGTGTTTTCAAACATTGAGGGTTTTTCTCTCGAGGAGCCGTTGTGGTTTTGTCGGGTTTGCAGTCTTTCTTGAGCCACCCCCTCGTAGCTTCGAGCTTCTCGTGGGTTCTTTGGGTTCCCGACTTTAAAGAGGATTGCTCTTTTAGCCTGAACCCTACATTCCGTCTGGACTACTGGATCTTGGGTTTGCTGTTCTTGGTTGTGCCTTCCTGCTGGAGTTTTGTTTGTTGCTTCATTTGGATGGCTAAACGTCCACAGTCCTCTGTGGCAATCGAAACAGGGGGATCTAAACATGTCTATTTTGAATCTCCGGATCCAAAGTCTTCGGAATCCAAATCTCGTACTATTGTAGAGGAGGGTTCTGAGACGCTTGGAGACTCGGATACTTCATCCTCATCTCAGCTACAAGATGACCTTATTTCTGTGTCTTGTTCAGGAGACATCAATTTACCTGATGAAGAGGCTCTGCTGATTGATCCTGGGGGTACTTGCACCGGTCTTAAGCCTGACCAAAAAGGTGCTGCTGGCACTACTAGCCCCGTCGGTAATGCTCCCTATATTGGTCCCTCCTTTAAGTATCCGAATCCTAACATCCCTGGTAAGTTTAAACGCAAACCGTTTGTTGATCTTTTAACAGTCCAACAATGCGATGAACTTAAAATTAAACCACTGTCATGTGATGCTTGTGATTCTGATTTTATTGAGTTTGATGAAGCTGAACTTTGTGACGTCCCTAATGAATGGGGTTTTTGTTTATTAGGCTGTTTTGCTGGTAAATGGCCCGGTATGATTAACATCAAAAAACTTGTTAATTTTTGGAATGTCGTTTGTGAAGTGCTCCCTTATGTCAATGGGTGTGTTATTTTTCGCTTTGATCGTCTGGAGGACATGGAAAAAATATTACAGGGAGGTCCTTTCCATTGTCTTGGACGTCCTCTCTTGCTTAAAATCTTTGATTTCGAAAATCCTCCTCACGGAGTGAGTTGTGCCTCAGTCCCTGTTTGGGTTAAATTTCCTTTTTTGCCTGGTAAATACTGGAACCTGCTTGCGTTTAGTCGCTTGTGTCTCAAAATTGGTAAGCCTGTTTGTAGTGATAGGCCAACTTTTGAAAAAACGAGACCTGCTTTTGCTCGATTGTTGGTTGATGTTGACCCTACCAAACCTCCACCTAAATCTGTGTTATTGAAACAACCTGATGGTTCTTTAATTGAACAAGCTGTGGTTATTGATTTCTTCCCTGCTTTATGCAAAAAATGTAAGAATTTTGGTCACTTTGCTGAAGCATGTGGCTCTAAGAAACCCGCTGATCCTCTTAAAACAAATTCCAGGAAAAACACCAAGGATAATGGTAAAAATATTGTCCAAACTGCTGTTTTTGTCCCTGAATCTGTCTCTGATGATTTTTTGAATAAAGCTGGGAATAGTACAGGACTTAAGACCTTGTCATCTTGCCCTTCTAAGGATGTTGGTAAGGTCCACCCTCCTGTACTCTCTCCAGCCTCCACTGTTGCTGCTGGTTCAGTGCCCCCTATTGTTGTTGTTGATGTGGACGATCCAGCCATTTTTAAAATGGGGGAAGCTGTTGCTGCCCCTCCACCTGTTGTTTCTAATTCTTTTGTTGTCTTAGAATCCCCAGCTTCTGTGCAGTCCACTGATCCAGCTGCAGCTACCCATGAATCTACTAAAACTCAAAATGCTGATACTTTGGATAAGTTGCCCTCAGGTCCTACTTTTCCTTATAATGCTGAAAAGCAGACTGCATTGAATCCAGGGACATCTGTAGATGCTTGTCCTGCTCAAACCTCCCATGTTGATGAAATGGATTTTTCCCCTGCACTTTCTAAAAGTGCTAAGAAAAAGTTGAAAAAAAAGAACAAGAAAGATGAGTCTGCTGCTAGCTCTTCATCTTCTGAATTTACAGGTAAACCTGAAGGTGAATATCCTAACCCTTCAGGCTCTGGTAATGTTTCTTCCCAGTCCATTCTTGATGCTAGAAATTATTCTTTGGGTGCTAGTATATCCACTGATCCCAAATCTACTTCTTGTAATGTCCCTAGAAAAAAGACTGTTTTAAAATGATAGTCGTTTCATGGAACATCCGTGGGTTTAACAACCCCATTAAACATAAAAATATTATTTCTTTTGTAAAAAAAAAGAAAGTTGATGTTCTTTGTCTTTTGGAAACCAAACTTGAGTCTGAGGTTGTGCCTCAATCCGGTCGTTGTGATTTTATTGTTCAAAACATATTTCCTGGTTGGCTTGCCACCAACAATTTTCACCTTATAAAAAATGGCAGAATTTTCATCCTTTGGAATCCTTCTCTTTGTTGATCTCCATGTTCTTGATACAGATCCCCAACTGATTCATTGTTCTTTAACTTGCAAAATCTCTCAAAACTCCATAACTACCTCCTTCATCTATGGTCTTAATACGGTGGGTGAAAGACGGTTACTATGGAATAAAATGTTGGAATTGGGTAATCTTATTAATGCTCCTTGGCTTTTACTTGGAGATTTTAACACTATCAAAAATCCTGATGAAAAACTTAACGGGGCACCTTTTACTAACAAATCTGTTGAAGAATTCCATGATACTTGTGCCTATCTTGGTCTTAGTGAGGTGCAGTCTACGGGCTGCTACTTTACCTGGACCAATAATACTATTTGGTGTAGACTAGACAGAGCTTTAATTAACTCTGCCTGGTCCAATTCTAATTGGAGATGCTCAGCAGACATCCCCGTACCTGGGAATGTCTCTGACCACTCTCCAATTGTTGTCTCTTTTTTTGAGCAGAACTTAGTTCTCTCAAAACCTTTCAAGTTCTTCAACATGTGGGCCTTGCACCCTGATTTTCCCAACACTGTGCAAGCCGCTTGGAATCTTAACTTTTGGGGTAAAGCCCAATTTATCCTTTGTAAAAAGCTCAAAGCTCTTAAGCCCTCCCTGAAAGAGCTGAATAATCTCCATTTTAGTCATATTTCCTCTAGAGTTAAGCAGGTGAAAACTGCTCTTGAAAATTCTCAAACCCAGCTTCATGCTGATCCTCTTAACTCTACCTTATGTGAATCTGTCAAAGAGCTCAAAGCTAAAGAAACTTTTCTTGCCAAAGCTGAGAGATCCTTCCTATCCCAAAAAGCTAAATGTGATTTTTTAAACAAAAGTGACAGAAACACAAAGTTCTTTCACAGTATAGTTAAAAGGAACTCTCTCAGAAAACAGATGAACTCTGTTATTTTAGAGGATGGTTCCAAAACTTCTTCTTTTGATGAGCTTTCTAAAGCTTTTGTGAACTATTTTAAAAATCTCTTTGGAACCAGTCTCCAAACTTGCCCGGTGGATATTCAAACTCTACAAACTGGTCCTTGTATTGATGAGGATGATTTCAGTTTGCTTTCTAGCCCTATCACTCCCCAAGCTATTAAATTGGCTCTTTTTGATATTGAGGATGAGAGATCCCCGGGCCCTGATGGTTTCTCCTCTGGTTTTTTCAAAAAATCTTGGGATATTGTTGGCAATGATGTGATTGCTGCTGTGTCTGAGTTTTTTGATTCTTCAAAATTACTCAGGCAAATCAATCACACTGCTATTGCCTTGATTCCCAAAACTGATCATTCCCCTACCGTGGCTGATTTTAGACCTATTGCTTGTTGCAATGTGGTCTATAAAGTCATAACTAAGATTCTTGCTTCTAAGCTTGAATCTGTGATTCCTAAATTGATTGACCCAGCTCAATCTGCGTTCATTAGTGGTAGAAATATCACTGATAACATCTTTCTGGCTCAAGAAATTATCAGAAATTACGTTAGAGCCAGAATTTCCCCCAGGTGTGCTATTAAAGTCGATCTTAAGAAAGCCTATGATACCATTTCTTGGTCGTTTCTTGAACAAGTCTTAAATGGGTTGGGCTTTCCTTCTATTTTCATCTCTTGGGTCATGGAGTGTGTTTCTAGTGCTTCTTACTCCATTTGTATTAATGGTTCTCTTTAGGGCAAATTTCCAGGCGAAAGAGGTCTAAGGCAGGGTGATCCTATGTCTCCTGCCTTATTTCTCCTATGTATGGAATATTTATCCCGTCTCCTTAAAGTGAGAACTAATACCTTGACATTCAAATATCACCCCAGATGTGAAGCTCTCAAAATCACTCATCTTGCTTTTGCAGATGATCTTATGTTGTTCTCCAGGAGATCTTCCTTCAGTCAAGATCCTGATTGATTGTCTTAATGATTTCAAAAATGCCTCCGGCCTTGATGTCAACTCTTTTAAATCTAATCTCTTCACTGCGGGGATTATTGGGGATAAACTTGATAATATCCTCAATCTCTTGAATTTCCCTCTTGGGACTCTCCCTGTTAGATATTTGGGGGTTCCATTGGCTGCTCAGAGGCTGAATGTTAACCATTATGCCCCCCTTTACAACAGAATTGCATCCTACATTAATAAATGGACCGCAAATTCCCTTTCTTATGCTGGTAGGCTCCTCCTTATTAAATCAGTGTTGCAGGGAGTGGAATGCTTTTGGCTCCAAATTTTTCCACTCCCTATCACTGTTATTGATAGGATTAAGAGACTTTGCAGAGTCTTCCTTTGGGGGAAGAATACCTCTCCCATTAAATGGCCTAAAGCCTGTCTTCCCTCTGATGAGGGAGGCCTGGGTTTAAGAGATGTTCATTCTTGGAACAAAGCCCTACTTGCAAAAATTTTGTGGAATATTCATTTAAAGGCCGACTCCCTTTGGGTCAGATGGGTCCACTCTTTCTACTTAAAAAATCAGTCTTTTTGGACTTGGGACCCAAAAAAATCTGATTCCTGTCTTTTGAAAAGGATTTGTGATATCAGAAATGATATTTTAGCTAAGTTTGGTTCTCCTGACTCTGCTATCTCCCATCTTTCTCTTTTTTCTAATCCAAAAGGCCTCTGCTCCTCTAAAATGTATGACTTTTTTAGAGTATCTGGTCCTAAAGCTTTTTGGCACTCTGCTGTTTGGAAAAACTTTATCCCTCCCAAATACTCTTTTTGTGTGTGGCTTGCTATTAATGATAGATTGGCTACTATTAATAACTTAAAATACTTGGATGTTGATCCTACTTGCAAATTGTGTGGCAACTACCTTGAAAATGCATCTCATTTGTTTTTTGATTGTATTGTCACCAGGTTACTCTGGGATCGTGTTAAAAAATGGTTGAGATATAGCCATTCCATGGGTACTATCGCGGGGGCCCTTAAATGGACCAAAAAAGAAATTGCTGCCCCCGCTCTTAAAAAAGCACGAGCTGTCGCTGTTTGTTGCACTATTTACCAAATCTGGAAGGCCCGTAATTGTCAGGTATTCGAGGGCCTGAACTTTTCTGAAGATGCCGTGTTTTTTAATATTTAGAAAGATGTATATAAGGTGGTTTATCACCATTTTCCAGTTGAGCTGGTCGACTTTTAGTCCTCTTTTGGTAGGGCTATTTTGCTGTTCTTTTGACCCGCTTGTGGGTATTTTCTTTCTTTTTGGGTCTGTATTTTGTAATAAACCATCATTAGTGGAATCCCCCCTAACTGCCCCGCCTCATGACCTCCCTTTCTTATGCTCCCGTTGGTGGGTGATTGTTTTTCTCTGTTTGTTCTTTGCGTGGTTGCTATAGTTACTATGCTTATCCAGATCTGATCTCTATTACAGGTGGATAGCCTTGTGTGGTTCCCATGATTATTTTTATCCCAAATGATGAAGTTTGGTTTTTTACTTATGGGCTGCCTTTTATAAAAATGAAAAATTGTTGTGCTCTTCAAAATGTACCTGTTCTTGTAACTGATGCAATTTTTCTCTTTTAGTACTTTTTGGAAAATTGGACTTACCCTCCATTGGATGGCTTCTTTTGAGTCTTGGTGGTTTGTGTGGCCTTCCTGGTTGCCCCACTTTGCTCGGACAGACCGTTGTAGTTGTTTTGTGGTTCCCAATTTCGGCTGGCTTTTCCAAGGCCCTATGCTGGTATTTCATCTTATTCTTTTTGAAGCAACCTGGGGTAAGTCCCATTTTATGATGCTATTTAACTTCCTGATGGGTATTGTTTAATCCTCTAACCTCCTTGGCTATCCATCTCGGCTGCAGTTGCTTTGTTTATAATAGGGTATGCCCTAAGTCCATTGTGTAAATTTTCTTGTAGATCTCTCGCCACCCTTATTTGGGCACAAAGTAGGAGCGTTGGGTCGAGACCGCCCACTCCTTTTTGCTGCCTCAAATAATTGGTTGGAGATTCTAGTTTGTTTTTAGTTAACCTCTGTTGAGGTTTATTAGGCTTTCTTTGTTTTCTTGTTCGATTGAACCTCATTTGCCTTTTGAGTGTTAATGGGACTGTCCATTTGACATGAAGGTCAAAACGTATGCCCTTTTAATTTGTAATTTTTCTCCTTTTTTAATGAAATTTTCACATTTTCATCAAAAAAAAATAAAAATAAAAAATGCAACACAAGAAATTCATACGTCAAAATTTTGCACTTTTCAAAAAATGTAGTTTGGGAGAATTCTAGTTTATTTATGAACAAATACCAAACATGTTTCTAAATATAAATTTCTATATCTAAAAGTCCATTTCAAATGGGTTATGTGCTTCTTTTATTATTTAAGTTAAGCTTTATATTTTTTGAATGTACGACAAAACAACTATAATTTTAATAAACTCTTAATTTAGTTAACTAATTCAAATTGATACCACTAGCTTGTAGTTCAAGTGGTAACACTCACCCTTTATAAGAGTATTAACCAGGGTTCGAACCCTATATCTTTCAGTTTATTTGAAATTTATTTCCTCCCCCAACCAGTACTCCCAACTTATTAAAAAAAACTAATTCAAATTGACAATTACGTTTTTGATTCTTAAAATATTTACATTAATATTTTTTTCACAACTTAACTGTCTTAATTAAAAATACCAAAAAATTAGTCAATTTATTAATTATCAAATTATAACATTTGCTATTTTAAAAATATAATTAACCAACAAAAGCTTATTAATAAAAAGATTACTTTCTCTCGTTTCTATTCACTGGATTTAATTAATTATTTCATTCTTTTCCAAAAAGTTATAATAAGAAAATTAGTTAGAAGCTACGGGAACCAACCATAATTTTACCCAGCATGGAGCATGCGACATGGAATACCGGACATGCCTTAAGTCCGCCACGTAGAATATAATGAATCCTTAATTCCTTTTCAATAAGACTCCGACCACATTTTCAATTTCTTGTGGAGCCTCAATCCGTGATTTTTTTAATTATATGAATCATTTGCCAAAATCAAATCGAATAGGACCATTTTTGCTAGATCCCTACAACTACGAGTCCTTTTTTTTTTTTTGAATAAGTTCGGAATATATAAAAATAAAAGAGTAAAATGCTGTTTACAAAGCCAAACAACTAGCAATAACGAAAACAGAGAAATCGGGCAAAAAGATGAAATCAAGTCACATGCCGACCTGGTAGCCAAAATGGGGCCTCATTAAAACCTACCAAAGTAAAACCCACCCTTGTGGGAAAAACCCTTGGTAGGAAAAAGAGTACCCTAGAAAGAAAGGCAAAACAAATCGCAAACACTATCTGATGAATAGCCCAAAGCGACGCGAAACAGCAACAAAGGAACCCTCCCCACTAATGTCTGAGGTGATAAAGCAGAGTGCGATCCGCAGCAATAACCTCCTGAAGAAAATCTGGCGCCGCATCCCACCAAGTATTACCAACCGCATACGCCTGCTTAGAAAGGGTGTCAGCCGCTCGATTAGCCTCCCGATAAACATGAGACGCCCGAAAATGAACGAGACGAAGACGACGGAATAAGAGAATAAGTCTGCCTTTGATGACCCAAGGAACTTGCATAGAAAAGGTAGAAAATATCGAAACCACATAAGACGAGTCAGACTCTAACCAAATAAAATCCCATCCTTTATCCAACGCGATTTCGCAAGCAGTGATAGCCCCTTGTAACTCTGCCAGAAAAGCGAAACCCTGACCAAGCCGGACAGTGAAGCAGCCAACCACAAAGCCATGGTAATTCCGAAAGACACCACCACAAGCAGAGTCTCCTGGCGACCCCATTGCACTCCCATCAGTATTAACTTTAATCCAACCAAACGGAGGGAGACTCCAACGCACAAGAATAGGGTAATTATTACGTCTACAATAGCCAGGGATGGCTAGTTTGCTCAAAATAGAAAGATCCAACGAATCATTATTCATATAGCCGATAGGAGTATGACGAGATTCTCTAATGAACGAAAAAACTTGAGCCCGAACAGCCATAATCGAAATCTTGTAATCCTCAAAGATCGCTTTATTGCGACAAGTCCAGATGACCCAAATGAGAGTAATCAAAGTAAGTTTCCACAAAAATAGGATCTGAGAGCTTCCCTTAGCCTCCAAGCTCTGAATGATAACACCCCAAATGCCAGAAGAGAAATCCAAATGAACATTGAATAGACCAGAAAAGCAATCCCAGTTGGGTCGCACCATCGGGCAATCCAAAAAACAATGATCCAAATCCTCCGAATGATGGAAACAAAAGTGACAAACTGCAGGACCAATAGTCCCTCTGCTCTGTAAATGACCCCACAAGGGAAGCTTATTATGAATAAGGCGCCAAACAAGCAAGGAACGACGAGATGGGATACACGTGTGCCAAATCCATTTACCCCAACGAACAATGGGAAAATTCGTATGAATATGCCAGTAGGCTATACGAGAAGAAACAACGCCATGAACTGATTTAGACCAAATCCGAGAATCTTTCCCACCACCAACAGGCATGTCCAACATATCCATGACAATATCTTCACAGTTCAAAATGAACAATGAAGTGAGATGCCAACTGCCATCAAAAAGATAGTCGGAAACCTTTTGAGCCAAAATCCTGCGAAATCGACGAGGGATACCCAATTTATCTGCAATACTATACCCAAGCCAATTATCCCACCAGAACGAAATAGTGGAGCCATCCCCGATAATCCATCTAGAGTCTGTCTTGAGAGAAGAAATAAAAGGGCGAAAACCCGTCCACAAAGAGGAACTAACCGGAGTGACCTTAGGCTCAAGATCGCCATCCAAGAACCGGCTACGAAGGAATCTAGCTGCCAGAGAATCCGTAGCTAAAATATCCCAAGCAAAATGCATCAGAAAGGACTCATTCATAGATGAAATATAACGCAAACCCAAACCACCCTCCTCCGTAGGCGCACACATACGACTCCAAGAGACCGTAACAAGGCCTTTTTTCGTGATGTCCCCAGTCCAAATAAAATTGCGAGCAGCCCGGTCCAATCGACGGATGAGCGTGACCGGCCATTTGTAAACCATCATAGAATGAACAGCGGAACTGAAGATAACTGAATTTACCAAGCAAACCCGACCAACCATAGACAAAGAATGACCCTTCCAGTTACTGAATTTGCTAATGATACGATCAATAATTGGCTCCAAATGAATCCGTCTTGGCACCCCCTTAAAAAGCGGAACACCCAAATAAGTAAAAGGCAGACTCCCCTCCCTCATCCGTATCGCACGAAGAATAGACCTCTTCTGACGAACAAATTTGCCAAAATAGATGGTGGATTTGTCACGATTAGCATACTGACCTGAAAGTTGCTCATAATCCGAGAGAATACGAGAGATAGTCGCAGCATTATCAATGGAAGCTTGACAAAAAATGATCACATCATCAGCATACAATAAATGCGTAGGATAGGAGATACCATGACCAGCCCGAATACTAGAGATAGCCCGAGATTGAACGTGTTGACTTATGAGGTTACTTAAAACCTCTTCCGCAATGCAGAACAGAAGCGGGGACAACGGATCCCCTTGACGGACCCCTTGTGAACACCCAAAATAGCCAACCGGGAGCCGTTCAAGAAAATCGAAAGCTTGCGGATCAAGAATGCTAGAAATCCAACCACAAAATTTGTTCGAAAAACCAAAGGCTCTCATAACGCCCAACAAAAAATCCCAAGAGATGGTATCAAAAGCTTTGCGAATATCCACTTTGATGGCCATGTTGCCACCATATGCCCAACGATCTAAACAATTAATGCATTCAGAAGCAAGAGAAACACAATCATGAATACGACGGCCTGCAATAAACCTAAACTGAACCGGCGAGATGATAGAGGTCGCCACTAGAGCCAACCTCATTGAAAGGATTTTAGTAATAATCTTGAGCAAAAAAATTACTAAGTACAATGGGGCCGGAATCGATCGACTTTAATGACCTCTGCTACTTTCGGAATGAGCACCACAAAACTAGAGTTAATCCCGGGGGAGGACGCCCGTATCAAAGAAATTCTCGAGCGGCTTGAACCACATCCGACAAAACCAACTCCCAAGCAAACCGATAAAACTTACCAGGGGAAGGCATCGGACCCGGGAGCACTCGCAGATCCATCTCAAAAACTGCTTGTTTAATCTCCTCGATGGAAGGGCGATTAATGAGACTCATGTTTTGGTGAGGCGTGACCGATGGGTGAATGATGGAGGAAATACGAGTCAACAACGTAGAGGTAGGAGAAAAGGAAGCCGTGAACAAATTCTCATAAAATTGAACCACATGCTCTGCAATAGCAACAGGGTTCCTACAATTCTCCCCATCAATAACCAGTAAAGATATAGAATTCCTGCACTTACGAATTTTAGCTGCCCGCTGAAAAAATGTAGTATTTCTGTCTCCATCCTTAAGCCAAGTGTTCCGGCTTCTCTGGCGCAACATATCATATTCCTTATGCATTAGCTCCGATAACAGAGCATTAGACTCCACCTCTTGGCAAAAATTCTCATCTGAATAACCATCTATGGCGATCGACTCTTGAATGGCAAAGAATATCGATAAAATGGACTCATTTTGCTGAAAAATATTACCAAAGACTGTAGAATTCCAGTCTTTAAGACAAACTTTGAGACGCTTAAGCTTACCAGTAATGCGACCCCATGGGGAATTAGACAAGATAGGCATATTCCACGACTCCCTGATCACAGCAAAGAGTCTGTCATCTAGAAGCCACATATGCTGAAACCGAAAAGGGCGCGGACCAGAAGGAGATGAATCCTTACAAGTGATGGAAATGGGATGATGGTCAGACATAGTGCGAGGCAAAACATAGCAACGAACAATCTCCCATAAGTTCAAGAAACCCTCTGACATAAGACCCCTATCAATTTTAGATTCCACGTGATTCCCCGTATGCATGCGTCCTTTCCAAGTATACTTATGGCCAGACGAAGGGATGTCTATCAACTGACAATCTTCGATAAAACGCATAAATTCATGACACGAAGTCATATTCGGAACGTGAGAACTACGCCATTCATGAGCACCTAACACAGCATTAAAATCCCCCACCATTAGAAAATTAGAAACCCGAGAAGCTAATAGATCACGCCAAAGTTCCCGACGGCGCCCATACAAGGCATGACCATGAACAAATCCAATTCTGAAGTTACCCACCGAAAGAGCAGCCTCAACCAAAATAAATTGGTCAGTCATATGCAACACGGAGGCTGAAGTGAAATTAGAGGAAACCAAAATCCAAATGTTAGCCAGCATGCCCGATCTATGATTGACCGTCAGAACGGATAACCCCATAGCCGTCCAATAAGAGGAGTGAATCGAAGAGATATTCGTTTTAGGTTCTACCAGACAAAGCCAATCTGGTTTGGTAATCAAGCAATGATGTCGTAGCGCAACTTTAGAGAGATCGTTAGAGATCCCTCTAACGTTCCAGTGAAGGATATTCATTGTTTACGAGAAAGCTCCTCAAGCGGAGCCATTTTAGTATGCGGGATTCCTCCTCAACTTCATCAGCCCAAGACTTAGAAACAACCATATCCATAATATTATGATTCTCAGATTTCCCTACAGGCACCCGAAGAGCAGGCCTAGAAGGGCCTTCTTTTCGAACCACAGATAGCTTTTGACGAATTTCTTGTAACTTTTTATCCGCTAATAAATCGACAAGTGCATCCTCGGATCTGAAGGTGGAAGAAATAATCGATGTGTCTGGACCTAATAGGGGATCCGGTCGTCCACCTTCAACTAAAGCAACTTCCGTTGAAGGCGGATTAATTACCATAATAGCATCATTGTTCTTGCCACACGCATCCTCTTTTGAAATCGAATCCATCATTCCCGGCCCAGCTTCTATCGCTAAAATAGGGCTATCCGAAGGGACTATCATCTCTAGAGGCATGACATTTTCAATTTCCAAATCCAAATTATCTCCATCCTGACTTTCAAGAAGGGCAAAAGCATTACTAGTATTCAGCAGTGGGGGAATATCATGAGAGGGAGATTTCGATCTTCTGGGGACAGCAATATCAAGGTCCCTTGGCTTCGAAAGTTGCTCATCAGACGAAACCTTAGAATTAGGAGCTTCTGTCGACTTGCCATGTGGCTTGGGATTACGAGAACGACTCCGAGCTCTAAAAGGGGGTTGCTCGTTATTTATTTGTCGGCATACGGCTGTGGAGTGACCAATAAATTGGCAATGACGGCAGAATTCCGGTAGACATTCATACTAAAAGAAAATAAATCCAGTGTGCCCTGTGCGATCAATTTTCATCTTCTCCGGAAGACTCATTCTTAGATCCACATCCACAAGAACACGTGCGAAATGACCCAGAGAGCCGGAAATATTGTTCTCATCAATTTTAATAGGCGAGCCAATAGCTCTAGCAATTCCCATAAGCACCTCGGGGTGCCAATATTCCCAACTAAGACCAAAAATACGAACCCATACTTGAGCAATGGATGTGGTTGTGTTGTCGGGATTGAAATCGTGTCCATGGTCGCAAAACGAAATGTGCCTGGTGACGAGAGAATAAAAACGTTTTTCCACACAACATCCCTATCATTAAGATTAGAAAAATGTATGTTATAAAACCCTTTACCCAACGAAATAATACGGAAAGAATCAATACGCCATAAAGACTGCAATTTGTCGTAAAGATTCGAAATTGTCAGGGGTTTGCTACCCTTAGCATATAAAGTCCTACCAATCAAAGAATTTTCGCATAATTGACGTCTAGATTCATATATCTCATCCGGAATTTCTAAAGAAAAGATATTACCAGTTTTCTTGGGAATGAGCGGAGATGAAACCTTAACATTCGGCATGGGAATCTGAGAAGGCGAAGATTGTTTCAATATACCACTGTAAGAAGTAGTCGACTGAGCACCAGAGATTTTGTTTGTCGTGGGAAGGGAAGCAGCAGTAGGAGAATACGCTGCAATCATGTCCAAAGTATTACGATCAAGTGACGTTGAGGGGCATGGGATCGGGCCGAGTAAATCAGGATTTCTGACTCCATAATCGAGCGGAGATGGAGGCCTGAAGAGGCATCGTCTATTTCCGATCAGTCAACCCATAACCTCTGATTATTCCCCAAATTCACCCCTGGGGAATTTTATCAAACAGGTTGTGAGCAGTGATAAGTGCAGACAAACCCTCAATGAGTAATGGATTTCAAGTCTCCTTTGATGCAAACAGCCCACCTCCAAGCAAATGGGTCTTCCCAGAAAGTTCAGAATCCTATCGTCTTCAGCCGTCCGCCGAGAAGTAATGGATTTGATGCCGCGGAGATGGCCAAAGTTTAGGGATTTGGGATTTGAAATTTGGGGCTTTTGCAACTGACGAGAAACTTGCTGGATTTCCTCTCTAACTCAACGTCCAGTTGTCAAAGAGGATGAGAGTACTGAGCGCCCTTAATAGTGATCGTGTCGTTTTTCCTTCTTCTTCACCGGTTCGAAGCTTTCTAATCTGCGCAGTGAGAGAGATGGAGTAATGTGATACTTCGTTGGTTGATACCTTTGCAGAATTTTGAATTTGAGACTACAACTACGAGTCTATGTGACAGTTTTATAATTTCCTTAATACATTTAATGAAAAAAATAAAACAAGAAAATTAAAACCAGTGGAACCTGTAAATCTATAGGCCTTAATTAGAAATATATACTCATTTGACGTGCTTCATATGTCCACTAATTACGGTGATTCCTATAATGAGAAGTAAATAACTATTACATAAAGTTTTTGTTAGGTATCGACCCCCCTGACATGCCCGTACGCCATAGCCGAATATTACAAAGGTCTAACAAATGAGCTATTACAAAAATCAGCCTATGGGATTAGGGATTAGGGATTACAATGCGTCTAAACAATAACCTAAAATTATAAACAACAGCAACAATAAACAAGACCCGCGCAAGAGAGGCACTGCTCTCCATTCAAATGGGTCTCGCACTACACCAAGAAACCCAATGTAAATAAAGGGATGAAACAAAGGTAAATAATCAAACAGATAGAGAGGTAAACAAAAAGATGTCACCAAATGGGGTTTACACAAAACCCCCTTTTTCACCCGTTCAAAATGGCAATGAACATGTCCGGTCAAATCCTTTGAACAATGGAAGGGTCGACTCCGTTCGGCTCGAAAAACGACGAACAAACACACCCACAAAGAGTCGAGCAAGCCAAGGCTTCAACCAAACAAGGGGAGAAAACACCCGAATCGGCCCAAGCTACCAAAACGCCCACAAGAGCCCCGAACTGAAACCCACAAAGGATCCCTACCTCAGCCCGAACCTCTACCGTGCGACCCTCCGAAAACCTCCCACTGAAAACACAAAGGAAACCCTCAAAAAACGATCGGTCAAACTCACAAAGAAGGAAGCCCGAGAACAACCCAAGCTTCAGTCATGCTTAAACTCTTGATTCACAAAAGAAAGATAAAGTTTAGCAAGAAGGAAGAAAAGGGCAGGTTAGAATGAGAGTTTTTGTGAAAGGGAGAGAGGCGCCACCGGTTCAATATGAGAGATTGGAGTGTACTCCTTTTAGGGTTCAGTGGGATGGGAATAAGAGAGGGTGAAATAGAGGGCTGAGATTAAATCCCTAAATCGAAGGGTTCAAAACAAACCTGAGGATCCACGGGCCAAATAAATGGGCAACTTAAATGGGCGGGCAGCAATTGGGCCTTTTCAGGTTATTAGTTTTGGGCCACCCAAAAATACCACAAAGGCATTTGGGCCACAAAACACTAACATTCTCCACCTTGGGTCAAATGCCGGTTCACAATACTCTAGGGTAACAAAACACAGTTATCATCATCGCCGATTTTTCTTACTACACACACAAAAAAAGAATACGATTATAGAGAGCACAAAGCAAACTATAACACGAAGGGACAAGGTAAAGTAACCATATTGCACACATCACAATAATACTGAAATAACAAGCACACAACAAGTCATTTCCAAAAAACCAAAGCAGAATGTTAACTGTTCAATCACTCAGTATCAAAATTTAGAATTTTTAGACATGTCAAAAATTTACTAACAGCAAGCATTTAGTTCCCATATCAGCCAGGATTAAATTCGAGAAGGTATTTTTTCAAGATTAACTAAGCCTTTAGCAACAATATCACGAATGTAATGAAACCTCACATCAATATGCTTAGTTCTATCATGAAAAATAGGATTCTTACACAATTGAATACCGATTGACCGGAAAAACACAACAACACTACCATCAAGAAAACCAAGTTCGAAATCAAGCCTTTAAGCCAAATTGCTTCTTCAAACGCTTGATTCATCAATATACTCGTTTCGATCGTAGAAAGTGCAACAACATGCTTTGAATTGCGATTTCCAACTAACACATGAACCACACAAAGTGAACACATACGATGTTGTTGATTTTCTCATTATCCCTATCATTAGCATAATTAGAATCCACATAACCTTTCAATTTAACCCCATCTTTGCACTTAGCAAATTTCAAACTATAATTCAAAGAATGTTTCAAATATCGCAAAAGCCATTTAACAACATTCCAATGTATAATTCCAGGATTAGACATGTATCTACTCAAGCAACTCACGAGAATAAGCGATATCGGGTCTAGTGCTAACCATAAGATACATAACAGACCTATAGCATTGGAATATGACACATTCTTCATAGAATTAACATCATGGTCTGTTTTAGGACATTGTTCTTTACTCAAAAGAAAATGACCAAAAGGAACATTCACGGGTTTAGAATCCAACATAGAAAATTTACTCAAAATCTTTTCAACATAAGAAATCGATTTAGAAAAATCACGAGAGTTTTTCTATCTCTAAAAATGTTCATTCCTAAAATCCTTTTAGCATCTCCCAAGTATTTCATGTCAAACTTAGCACTTAGACAGGTTTTAACATGCTCAACGCTTTTAACACAAGGACTAATTAACGAAGATGTCATCAACATAAATCAACAAGAAAACAGAGTTTTAGCATCTTCTTTAAAATACAAACAATGATCATAAGAACTTCGTTTAAATTTCAAAGACAACATGCAATCATCAAATTTCTTGTTCCAACATCTAGAGACTTTGTTTTAAGCCATACAAGGATTTTTAAGTAAACAAACAAAATCGATTCTTTTTATCAACAAAACCAATAGTCGCCGCATATAGATTTTTTCATCCAAATCACCATGCAAAAACGCAGTTTGACATCCATTTGTTTTAATTCCCAATTAAAAAAGCACATAATGCAAGCATAATTCGGAAAGAGTAAACTTCACAACAGAGCAAAGATTTTTGTATAATCTATCCCCTCTTTTTGAGTAAATCCTTTAGCCACTAACCTAGCTTTAAATCTAACATATTCACATTCATTCTTAACCTTAAACATCCATTTACAATCCACAAAGAACAATTAGCGGGTTTAGGCACAAGAATCCAAGTATTGTTAACATGCAAAGAATTCATTTCCTCATTCATAGCATTTAACCACTCAACCAATTTTTAGATTTTAAAGCTTCTTCATAAGATTTAGGCTCGTAATTATCAATCGAATCAAACACACTAAAAACAAATGAAGTCATATGAAAATCATCAAACCTAGCAGTCGCCTAATGTTTCGTCTTGCCCTATCTCTAACAAGTTGATAATCATGCGATTTTCATTTTCTGTTCATTTTCATCAAGTATTTCATCATGCACAAAGATCATCATCATGATTTTCGTGCAAAATAGGTTCAAAATCATGCAAAACGGTTCGATTTCATGCATAACAAAAGAGTTCGATTTCAGGCATATTTTCATGATTTTCATGCACAACAAAGATCGGAAAAATATCCACACTAGGAACATGCTCCACCTTATTAGGTGTATCATTTTCAGAATCGAGACAAAGGCATAGTCAAGCAAGGCATTTCGATTCATTAAATGTCACATCCCTACTAATTAAAACTTTAAAACCAGGTTGAGATTTTAACCACGACTATAACCTTTGACACCTTCGGGATAACCAAGAAAAACACATTTCACAGCCCTAGGTTCAAGTTTATCAAGTTTTTGATGTGCAAACACAGAACATCCAAACACTTTCAAGTTAGAAAAATCGATTTCTTTACCCGTAAACACAAATTCGGGTATTTTACCACTTAAAGGCACGAAGGAGATCGATTAATCATATAGGCGCGATTAAAACAGTTTCACCCCAAAACTTTTTTGAAAGACCAGAACAAGCAAGCATACTTCTCACCCTTTCAAGTAAAGTTCTATTCATACGCCCGCTACACCGTTTTGTTGCGGTGTATACGAGACTGTTTTATGCCTTTTAATACCGTGATTCAAGACACAAATTATCAAACAAATGATTACAAAATTCAAGTCCATTATCGATTCTTAGGATTTTAATTTTCTTTCTGTTTGATTTTCAATTAAAGTTTTCCATTTGTTTAAACACATCAAACACATCGATTTGTTTTTCAACAAAAACACCCAAACTTTTCTTGAAAAATCATCAATAACAAAAAGAAAATACCTAGAACCACCATGCGTAGTAACACTCGCAGACCCCACACATCGTCATGCAAATACTCAAGAATTTCAGAACATGCGATTTATTCGGAGAAGAGGAAATAGGAAATTTAACTTTAGAATGTTTGCCAAGAACACAAGAATCACAAAATGGCATGCAAGACAATTTATCTTTTCCAAAATAACCATTTTTCTCGCAAAATTTCAAGACCTTTAGCACTCATATGACCCAAACGTTTATGCCATAAATCGGTTTTGTCATTTTTAGAACCACACACAAGATTCACGAATTTTGCGGGCTAGATTCAAGTTCAAAGAAGACAAACATACAAATTTCTCCTTTTCACACTTTGAAAATTACCAAGTTACCCTTTAAAATTTTCATTAAGCCTTTTCCCCATTTTCCCTCTAAACCATCATCCTCAAGAGAAGCACATGAAATCAGATTGCTACATAAATCGTGGCACATGCCTTACATTTTTCAAAGTCAAAACATAGCGAATCAAATTTTAAACAGACATCACCAATTCCAACAATATTACACTGTTTTTGATTAGCCAATGACACGAACCATACAACACTTCTTTATAATTAGAAAACAGCCTTTTAAATGGTGTCATATGAAAAGTGCAACCCGAATCAACAAGCCATTCAGGTTTCACACACGAATTTGAACGCATAGAATTCACATCAAGACAATTTTCATAAACCATAAATACATCGGCACATTTTCACTCGTAGAAGCCATATTAGCATGCTCATTCTCGTTTAAAATTCTGATTTCCTCTTTTATTAGGGCATTCCCTAACATAATGACCATTTTGACCACATTCATAGAACTTCCGATTTTTAGGCCGAGACTTAGACTAGACTTACTCTTTCCCTTTTTCTTAGCAAATTTCTGGTTGTTATTATTACCAGGTTTATTAAACCGGTTTTGAGAACGCCCTCTCACATGCATAACCTCACCGAATTTTGCCTAGAACTTCTATTGACTTTTAAATCCAATTCTTTGCTTTTAAGGCCATTCACAACAAAGATGTCAAGTGTGATCGTGTCCCTACCATACTTAATAGCATATTTAACATCACTATAAGACTCAGAATAGCATTCAAAAGCACAATCGGAGTATAATCATCAATATTCTTATCACCCGTCAACTTAATATCTTGAATTAATTTGGTTAACACATCCAAATTTTCATCAATCTCTTTGTTTAAGTCAAGTTTAAATCAAAAAATTTTTCAAGCAAAAACAACTTACTAGGCAAAGAAGTTTCCGTATACAATTCTTCTAATTTTTCCCATAAAGCTTTTGTCGAAGCAAGTTTAACAAATTTTCTAAGCACGAGTCGAAAGGTTTAAAATGATAGAAGAATATGCATACTCATCAATTTGATTTCTTTTCAAATGTATCTTTTTCACCATAAACACCACTAATAACCTTATAAACTTTTTCTTTGAATTAAAATCCCTTTCATTTTTTGTTGCCAAATCGAAAAATCAGTTTTTCCATTAAACGTTCAAGATTATAACTAGGCACAGCCATTTTCACAAAAACACAACAGTTTTGAAAACAAGGCACACGAGCAAGTTATAGTCACGGAGAACAAATAACAAACACACGAAAAATCGAATACAAAAAACACAAATAAGGGCCACGAGATAGAAACCCCTCGCACCACAGATTCCACTACACTCGCGGTGTAGGTCAAGCGGCTTTTACGCTCGGAGTTCCTTTAATACTAAATAAAAAACCGAAAAGACGATCAACCACGTAATGACGATCAACCACGTAAGAGCAAATAAAGGGATCACACAAAACCCAAAGAAAATAAAGACTCGAAGAAATAAACGCGGCAAGCGGTATTTACACTACTGGCGATAAATCCGCGACAGCGCTACACTACTAAAAGTAGTAAAAGGTAAGTTAAAGCCTCTTTACTGGAGCGAAACCCTAGGGTAAGGGTTTCGTCATCCGCCAACGGGGGGATGCTCGATACCACTGTTAGGTATCGACCCACGACATGCCCGTCGCCATAGCCGAATATTACAAAGGTCTAACAAATGAGCTATTACAAAAATCAGCCTATGGGATTAGGGATTAGGGATTACAATGCGTCTAAACAATAACCTAAAATTATAAAACAACAAAACAATAAACAAGACCACAAGCAGAGGCACACGCTCCATTCAAATGGGTCTCGCACTACACCAAGAAACCCAATGTAAATAAAGGGATGAAACAAATGTAAATAATCGAAACAAATAGAGAGGTAAACAGAAAAGATGTCACCAAATGGGGTTTACACAAAACCCCCTTTTTCACCCGTTCAAAATGGCGGCGAACAGTCCTGGTCAAATCCTTTGAACAAATGGAAGGGTCGACTCCGTTCGGCTCGAAAACCGACGAACAAACACACCCACAAAGAGTCGAGCAAGCCAAGGCTTCAACCAAACAAGGGGAGAAAACACCCGAATCGGCCCAAGCTACTACCAAAACGCCCACAAGAGCCCCGAATCAAACCCACAAAGGATCCCTATCTCGGCCCGAACCTCTACCGTGCGACCCTCCGAAAACCTCCCACTTTGAAAACACAAAGGAAACCCTCAAAAACGATCGGTCAAACTCACGAAGAAGGAAGCCCGAGAACAACCAAGCTTGATCATGCTTAAACTCTTGATTCACAAAAGAAAGATAAAGTTTAGCAAGAAGGAAGAAAAGGGCAGGTTAGAATGAGAGTTTTTGTGAAAGGGAGAGAGGCGCCACCGGTTCAATATGAGAGATTGGAGTGTACTCCTTTTAGGGTTCAGTGGGATGGGAATAAGAGAGGGTGAAATAGAGGGCTGAGATTAAATCCCTAAATCGAAGGGTTCAAAACAAACCTGAGGATCCACGGGCCAAATAAACGGGCAACTTAAATGGGCGGGCAGCAATTGGGCCTTTTCAGGTTATTAGTTTTGGGCCACCCAAAAATACCACAAAGGCATTTGGGCCACAAAACACTAACAGTTTTTGGTATTAAGATGGATATAAAACAACAAACAAAAGTAGAAAAATAAATAGGTTACAAGTACTATGACTCCTTTGAGGTATTTGTCAAACTACGGTAAATTATTATTAAAATTTCGACTTTATTTAAAAATGTACGATGTTAATTTTTTTTCTTATGTATAATAAAAACGTTGTTATGCCCAATAATGTCATGTTGGGACTTGGAAAAAAAACATTGTTGTAGCTTTCAGCTTGCATTAGGTAAGTGCCGTCAAGAGTTAAGCAGTGTTTTAAAAATCGAACTGTCCATGCCAGCAGTTCCTTGATGGTTTAATCGGTTGGATCGGTTCAACAGTAGTCTCACCTATACGTGATTAATACATTTTTTTTACGTAATATATTTTTTAAATTGAAAAATATAAACAATGAACTAAAACAATACCTGACATAGCTCAAAATTCAAATAATCATATAAATGTAGCAAAATTCTACAATTACTATAAAAGTTACAAAAATAAAAAATAAAAAATGGTTCTAGAAGGTTCAACCGATATTTGCCGATTTTGACCCATTCCAATGTAAAAATAGTTTTCCAAGCCTAATTAGACCAATCCAACCACGGGTTTTGGTTAAACCGGCTAGTCCGGTCCCCTTTTTAAACACTATCAATTAAGATGGGTATGCAGTATGCCACTTGGACAAACAGAGTGGGACTCATATTCTTTGCGATACGAAATTATTATTAATTATAATAGATTATAATTATCTGGTGCACAATATTAATTAATAACCCCAAATAGGAGGACCGTAAGCAAAAATTAAAAAAAATGGAAAAAAGCGAGGCTAAGCCATTAAATTGGAGGTTGCACTAGCTACCTTCAAGTCCTCATCAAGGAAGTTTGACTCCATGCATTTAATTGAATTTATAATTGTCAAATGATTTTTTTATTTGATAAATTACATAATTTATATCATGAAACCAAAATGTAGATTAAAATACTGAATTCAAAACTAATTAAGCATAATCAAATTTAAAAAATAACTTCTTATCGATTATAAAATCTTAGATTGTGATTGATTGTAAAAGAATTTTGCAAAACAACGAGTCTTGTAGCTTAATTGGTACTGTTGATCCTTTATAAGGGTGTTTATCAAGTTTCATACCCGAGTCTTTAAGTTTTTTTTTTTTTTTGAGATTTATCATGTCCTCCACCCCTCCCAACTCATTAAAAAATAAAAGAATTTTGCAATTTTTTCACAATTTTTTATCCTAACAAGTGATTGTTTGTGAAAGTTTCCGAAAAACAATATTATCCACTCATGATCACTTTTTCAATCATCAGTCACATCTAATTATAATTTTATTAAAAAGATATATTACCATTAACTATCACAAATGCACTATTCACCATCTCTTATATCCGGTCGGCAATCACATTCAGTCACTATTTGAATAAAAATGAATCATATCAACTACTATCATCATATTTAGTCACCCTCTCAATATTATTCATTCTCATTTTTCCAAATAGAAAGAGACTTTCAAAAGGTCAACCAATCGCACACTTGGAATATCTCTCACAATTATTTCTCAATAAAACAAAACCCAGCCTCAAACTAAGAAGCCAAACATGAGAAAGAATTAATTGGATGGAATTATGAGTATTTACATAATTGAGGTATGATTAATAAAATAACCCGAAAACAGGATACATACATAGTGTACCACTACCAAAATAAATATGAGCCACCAAACCCCAGATGGGAAAAAACCTAACCCAGAAACCTGAGACTAACTTCGAAGATCTTGATTTTTCATAGGGCGGAGAAAGACACATAAAAAGATACTAGCTAGATTCACAAACTTCAAATACTGAGATAGGGGAAATGTTCCTAGTAATAGGATAATTGTTTGGATAATGCTAGTAATAAAATTACATTTTTAGTAGTGGCGATAATTGTATGGTATGTGATTTTTTCTCATTAGTTTCAATTTTTTTAGCTCGTATTATGGGAGGGATGGGGATGATGGGAATTGAACACCAAATTTCTGGTCTGGACTTGAAAGTCTTAACAATGACGGAGCCAAGACACGATGATGGGGTGAGCCGGATAGAAAATCAACAGAAATCATACAAACTATATATAACTAATTTTATTTTTTAAAAAATATTCTCACTAATTATTTTTTAAAAAAAAGGGAAAGGGTGGGGGCCATGTTGACCCCTTGGATCCGCTAATTAGTCTTAACCACTTGACAACTATAAGATTCCTCATTATTTTCAAATTGAATTACGTGTGGTTTTGCTAAATAGAAATTTCAATTTACGATTTTGTTAAGCAAAACTAAAGATTTGTTTATAATTTAATAATTTTGAGCGGTTTCGAGCGATTTGGTATTTTTAATCAATAAAACAATTTAATACCCAAAAAAAAGAAAGTAAATTTATACTTTTTTAGGTCATATATACCATATTTAATTTATAGTTTAAACATGATACTTTCTATAACACCTAAGTTTTCATCCACTATTTTTCAAAAATAGAAATCAGGTAGCCACTAAATATAGAAAGGGAAAAAAATAATTAACACCTATTACAGTAATACTGCAATAAACAAAATTTAATCTCAACTAAAAACTCTTTAACTAAATTTAGTTTATAACTTAAGGGGTGGTGCGGACGGATAAATCCCGAACTGCCATCAAAATCGTTTGTTATATAGTGTGGCATGATATGTATTTCAATCGCGATTTGTATTTAAGAAAAAATAAAATACAACTGAGATGATGCGATACAATTCGAATCGACAATTCAAGTGATTTTGGTGCTAAAAAAGTGTTTTTAAAAATTTTATAATCTACCCTAATTTCACCCAGGTCCATTCAATGTTGTTTGGTTTGTATTTGACATGAATATCACATTATTATCGTTGGGACTCATTACTATGTACCTATGATTTTTGGTCAATCCTAATCTAAGAAACATATTATATTCGTGTTGGGGCGGCCCTGTGTGGATAACGTGGTGCTGCCGCATAGGGCCCCTACTGACAAAAGCCCCGGAGTTCTGTATATTTATATTTATATATACACACATATGGTTTAGTTATATAATTTATATATAAGTTGATATTAGTTAGGGATGATAATTAGAGTCGAGTTTGGATTCATGGGTCATATTGAGACACAATAACTATACAATGTGGTCAACTCGGATATGACCCGTTCAATTATTCGGGTGAGATGTGTCAACCCAAACGCGACATGTTTAATACATGGGTAACCCAAACACGACCCGAAATAACTTGTATATTTTTCGACCTTGAACATCCATCTATTTATTATGATAAAATGGAGATTTGGGTTTTTTATATATTGAATACTAAAAACATAATGAATTACAATCAAAATATGCAAATCATGATTGGCTTGATATAAGGCTTATCATATTAGGACTTCAAGGAACATGGAAAAACTCCTAATAAGTTGCACTACCAATATATTTACATTTAAATATATAAAAAAACACAATTAAGGTTCAAGAGAAAACACAAATTTATGATGCAAATATCAATAAAAGGACAATTAATTAACTCACCAAATACCAAAGTAGAATTAATTAGAATTTTCTTCTTCAAACGGGTTAAACGGGTTCGGTGGGTCATTTAGGGTCAACCTGAAATTGACTCATTTATTATTCGGGTTAATTGGGTCTGACACGATTATGACCCAGATAATAAATGGGTTGACCCTAACACACTTATCGTGTTATATTCAGAGCGTGTTTTCGTGTTATGTTGGAGATTGTCACCCTTAATATTAGTAACATCTTAGGAGCTGGTGGAGTGCCAAAGATATTCATATTTGACTTTGAGGCCTAGATTTCAATTCATGCATAGTTTAAGATTTTTTTCTTTTTTATTTTTTTGAATGGTTTTTTTTTGGTAACTTTATACTAATAAATCCGAAAAAGGTTGGAATATAACATTTCACTGTTATTACATATTGTATTTTTTTTAAAGTAAATTTCATTAAGCAACATGCGAGGTACATATATTTTCTAGGTAAGCAACCACAAAGTCCGGAGGCTCCACCCAAACAGTAGGACTAGCATAAGAACAAGATGCTATTGCAAGCGCATGAGAAACTATATTCGCTTGTCTATTGGCAAATTGAACCTGAAATAGAGGCTCAGAATCTATAATATTCTTGTAAGATCGAATAATTCTCCCAACTTCCGTTCATATCTCTTCAATGTCTTATAAGGTATCCACTAAAATCTTGGCATCCAATTCAAAAGTGACATTGGGAAAACCAAGACTCTATCCATTTTAAGCCTTCAAGTAATCTCCTGCTTTCTCCTTCTAGAACCCTAACATCCCCCACAAAACAACAAGTTCGATATAGCAATGCAATGCCAGTGTCATCCCTAACCACCATGCCTATCCCAACTTTATTTTGTTTTCTGAAAAAAGCATCATCAATATTACACTTCAAGCTTGAAATCTGGGGAGGATGCCAAAATTTACAAGGGGATGTGTTCAAAATATTCTGAGACTGAGAAGACGTTCGAGCAACAATCTACACATCCAAGAAGGAGTAAACATTCTTCAATGTTATGTCTGCATTAGTATGATTGTGATTCCAAAGTTTAGAATTTCTCTGTTTCCAAACACTCCAAAGTATCATACTAATTTTTGCCAAGATCGACTATGTTGTCTCGTTCATCAAAGTAAAGAACCAGGGAGCAAAAGGTTCAGTATTACTTGCCACACGATTTACCACTGGCCATAATTTACTAGCTCTCCAACAATCAACAGCAAACTTACATGACAAAATACATGCCAGGTGTTTTTCGTTTGAGTTTCACAAAAAACACATACATGTGTCACATGAACTCCTTTATGGGCAAGATTCTGTATTGTTGGTAAGCAATTCTGACAAGCCCTCCATAAGAAAAACTTGACTTTTGGAGGGATCTTCATCTCCCATATTTCAGCCCAATTTCCTGCACATCCCAGGCTCTCATTAATTATAGAATTTACCAATAGTTTGTAACTTGACTTCACAGTGTAGCTCCCAGTCTTTGAATAATGCCAAATCAAACTATCATTTTCATCACTAGGATATAGTGGGATTCTCAGGATTTGCTTAACATCACAAAGATATTCCTCTAGCATGTTCATATCCCACTCACACAGTCCAAGAATAAAATGATCAACCATTGTCATGTTTTTCAAGCCTTCAACTGGTTGAGATATAGTAAAGAAGTTGTTATCGTCTCTTAGCCACGGTTCTCTCCAAATGTTAATTGACTTGCCATCTCCAACAATCCACCTTGTGCCTAACTTAATTAGTTGTCTCGAGCTCCAGATACTACGCCAAGTGAAACTAGGATTAATTCCAAGTTCAGCATTTAGGAAATCTCCCCTCGAGTAATATTTAGCTTTATAAATCCGACTAATTAAAGCATCTGGATTAGAAAAAAATTTCCAACCAAGCTTTGCCAACATTGCTAAGTTAAAGTAGTGGAATTCCCAGAAACCAAGCCCCCAAACACCTATAGAAGCACATAGCTAGTTCCAACCAAGCCAATTAATTCCCCGTCCTCCTTCTTTCTTTGTACCCCACCAAAACAAATTGATCATACGTTCAAGTTCATCATCTAAGGAAACTGGTAATAAGAATACACTCATAAAATATGTAGGTAAAGCTTAAGCAACAAATTTTACAAGGACATTCTTACCAGCCTATTAGAGAGGGGTTTATTTCTCCATATTTGCAAATGAGAACATAAGTTATTCCGAATATATCCAAATATCTCCTTATTTCGCCTACCTATTAGGGATGGCAACCCTAAATACTTTCCTGCTTGGTTCTATTTTTGGACTCCAAGTGTATCCAAGATCTCATCTTATTGTTGTTGACTCACATTTGAACTGAATGCGCCAGTGGATTTTTAAAGATTTATTGCATGCCCTGAGTTTGATTCATATTGGGTGAGAATCTATTTAATTCTTGCCACTTCATATTTATTTGTTGAGAAAAACATATAACTATCATTTGCAAATAAAAGGTGTGAAATTGATGATGCCCCTCGACAGATTTTAACACCATGTATATGTCCCCTAGCTTCAGCTTATCTCAACATTGAGGTAAGACCCTCTGCACATAGGATAAACAAATAAGGGGATAAGGGATTCCCTTGGCGAAGTCCACGCTTTGGGATGATAGGTCCAACTACAGAGCCATTTACCAGGACTGAGTATGAGACATTTTTTATACAAAGCATGATTAATTTCACCCATCTTGTAGCAAAGCCTAATCTAAGAAGGATTTCTCCAAGTAGTTCCAGTCCATTCTATCATAGGCTTTACTAATATCAATCTTAAAATTAGTCAATCCTTTCTTTTCTTTAGACTTCCGCTTCATGTGATGAAATATCTCAAAGGCTACCAGAACACTATCAACAATGGATCTCCCCTTAATGAATGCAGACTGAGATTCTGAGATGATTGATGGTAGGATGGATTTAATCCTATTAGCAATCACCTTAGAGATAATTCTATACTAAATATTCCATAAAGATATTAGCCGAAGATCTTTCATGGATTGTGGTTGATGACATTTAGGTACCAGAACAATATTTGTATCCATTAAGTCCCGGGGAACTAGCCAGTGACAACCATGAATTCCTAGCCATAAATACATCATCTCCAATCAACTTCCAGAATCATTGGTAGAAAGTCGAATCAAAACCATCAGGACCAGGTGACTTATTTGGATGTATTGCAAACACTTCTTCCTTGAACTCTTCTTTTGTAAATGGTTTCATCAAAATTTCATTATGAACATATGTAGCCTTATGAGAAACAAAACACAGGTCAACTTCATGATCATTTTGGCTTGCTGCAAATAAATCCCTAATGTAGTTAACTGCAATATTCACAATCTCATAATCGTTCTCATACCAAATACCATGCTCGTCTTTGAATTTGAGAATGTTATTATTCTTCCTTCGTGATGATGCTGTTGCATGGAAAAGTTTGGTAATAGAATCTCCTTCTTGAAAATAGAAAACTATAGCCCTTTGTTGCCAGTGTATCTCCTCTTTGACCAATAAATCAACATATTTAAATTTCACTTCTTTATACTTTCCTACAGAAATAGGATCATCAAAATTCTGAAGATACTCCATTTCTTTATGGCAAGTAGAAAGCTCATTCTTGAATATGTTGACATGTTCCTTCTCCACACACTCAGTCGCATTGAACAAGCTCTTAGATGATCAATAATATCTGGGTAAGTTGTACAAGTCCACCCCTCCTGGACTATCTCATTCATTCCAAGTTCCTTTAGCCATTTATTTTAAACCTAAAAGGCTTATATGTCAGTATTGCGGAGGACCAGAGGTTTGTAGTAGAATAGAAGTATGATAAAAAATGAGAGCACATAAGTTCAACAATTGTACCTTTGGAAAGAGTGAGAGCCAACTTGTAGATGTAAGAGCCCGATCCAAACGTTCTTCTG
The DNA here is from genome assembly GCA_016081115.2 of Rehmannia glutinosa. NCBI lineage: Eukaryota > Viridiplantae > Streptophyta > Magnoliopsida > Lamiales > Orobanchaceae > Rehmannia > Rehmannia glutinosa. The sequence goes on along the minus strand of CM071936.1, from coordinate 87,237,444 downwards.
CAGCATTAATCGTTCCTTTCCTTGCTTCCCAAGTAAATTGATTGCTAATGAGAGGAAGATCAGTTAGCTGACAATCTGCAACCACTTCCCAGAATCCCATAGATAACCAAGCAGGGTGTTCGATTCGTACCTTCTTATCTGTTGGATAGAGAAGATCATTAAAATATCCGATGCAAACCATGGTAATGTATTAATGCCATGAAGTTGTCAAAGTAAGTTCCAATAATCTTTCCTCATGCTTCTCTCCGAGTAGCCATAAAAACCAGCTAGTCTCCATTTACTGTCATCAACCTCAGTAACAATCAAGTTCACATGGTTATTCGAATATCCCACAATCGAACACATATTGCTTGTCCTCCATAATGCACATATACCTCCACTTCTACCTATTATATCCACCACAAAAAGACTATCAAACTTTATTTTAATGAGTAATTATTCCATCTTATCTGCGTGTGACGTCTCAAATAGGATAATAATATCCGGCTTTTGGGTTCAAACCAAGTTACATAATACTGAAATTGCTCATGGGTGGCCCAACCCGTGGCAATTCAAACTTAAGATAATCATGGCTCCTGGCAGGCTTGGGAGCCAGGGCCTGCCAATAAAAAATGGTTATGTGGGGTTGATATGTGCTGCTGGGCTTAGGCTTATGTGGAATCAATTATCTGTTTCCATTTTCTTTCTTCATTAACTTCACTCTCGTCAATTTCGGATAGAGGTGAGCCAGTAGGAGTTAATGGTAACTGAAATAAATCCTTCCCTAGAATTTGTTGTTGACTTCCCCCAATTGTAGGGGAAGTTTTTGTAACCGCTCCAAATTTCAATTTTGAATTTCCACTATTCCCGCTCATTGGTGTTGATGACGAGTCTCACCGGAATCTGGAAATTCTTACTCCAAATAGAATTCTTGTTGTTTGTTCAGCAGATTTGAATGCAAATCCTTGATGCTGGCATTGTTGAGATGGTGGCACGTTCTCCTTCTCATGCTTCTCATTTTCCATAAGCCATCGTTCCCCACTAGTATCAACATTCCTTCGATTAACTGCTCTTAGATTTGGACCCCACTCTTTAATTGGTTCACCTTCAGGAAAACCCAATACCTTTTCACAGTATCGATCTTTATGAGTAAGCATACCATAGATGAAACAAAAGGAACCTGGTCGCTCATACTTAAAATTAACTACTGACCACTCTCCTCCTTATAATTTAACCTTTTTGCATCTCTTTAATGGACTCCTTATATCCACTCCCAACTTTATTCTTATGAATGTCTTCCATATAGTGCCAACATTGTTTGGATCATACTCCAGGAACGTACCAATGAAGTCCCCAAGTTGTTTACCCTTTCTCCCTGTCATACATCCAATTGGAAGATTATAAACTTGAACCCAAAAATTAATTGTGTACATGGATACATAGGTTGGAACCATACCAGGAGTTAGTTGAACCAACATTAGCATCAAATTATCAAAGGACCATGGTCCGCTATCCATAACTCTTTTAAGATCCTGGATATGATAGAATTGGGAAAGAAAACGTTGATTTCCAATATCCTTAACTGTCACACCTTCAATAGGACGCCAAATTCCAGCCATACGTTGTTTCATAATATAGAAACTGACATTCATTTCTCTGATAAATTTGCCAACTAAACACAAAAGAGGTTCTGGTTCCCCTCCACAAGCAGATTCAATATCGAAAACAAAACCATCATCCTCATTTCGAATAGGGATAGATTTGCATATTAGTTTCCATATCTGGTGATTGAGAAAATGAAAGAGAAAAAATTGAGAATTAGAATAATTTAGGCCCTCAATAAAGGCGAGAAAGACATAGCTCTTCACAAAGGAGAGAAAACTATTAAGGTTTTAACAATTAAAGTAGCTTCATAGTCCAAAAAAATCTCAAAATCTATTTTCAAATACTAGAAAATGGAAATTAGAATTGCAAATATCAATATAGAAGGTTTCCTTTGGATATAGCGAAAGATGTCCACGTCAAACTCGTCCAGATCTGTCCGTCCTCATCCTAAAAAGAGGGTACCCCACATTCTTCGTCCAATCAAAACCGACACTAGCAGATAGGATTACATATTGTATTTTAAACATTAAAGCAATGAAATATTATTTGAAATATTGATTTTAAAATACTAATAAAAAATAAAAAAACTTTCTCTCTCTAGAAAAAATATGCTCTCTTCTCTCTTCATCTTCGACGACCGTCCATCGTTTATAGATTTTCCGATCACCATTTTCCGGCAACTCAATCATGGGATTGCCTTTTTACGGATTAACATCAAATTTTCAGCCCCTCTCCCAACTTCATGTTCGATGTCACACCTTCTTTCGAGTTCAGCCACACGGTCGCGGGACTTGCAGCGCCCTCTCTCTGACGATGCTCTGGGGTCTGTGTTTTGGACTCCTCCTGCCATGATAACGTGCACTTTGGGATTTGCAACATGTGGATGATGGAAATTTTTTACTTCCTAGGGATTCTGTCAAAACCCTCACGTCTGAACATCAAGCTTTGACGAAAGGCGCTAATGGTGTATTAGGATTCTCATCTTCATATGGTCATCTTCTGTCCAATTTTATTCCGCATAAGTCTTCTCTTCCCATGGATAGTGAACACCGTCAGATTAAGGGTCTATGATTAATTCCGCCGGAAATTTATCTTCAGTCGTCTTCTTCAGCGCCGACGAGCAGCGACTTTGATGGATGCTCTGTCCCTTCGCCGCTGGTACAGACGGACGTCCAGCACCATGAGGGGTGACCCCGTTGCAGTGCCTCCTTTGATGAGGCTTACCCCCATGAATTCATCTTCTCATGGAGTGGGCCGGCCCCAGCCATATTCAATTGGGAGGTCGGATTCATGGCAACAAGTCATGGCTGCCACATCCCAGGGCGTGATGGATCATGGGCTCAACTTCGCAGCCATCCTCCATCCATTGGTGTTCAAGTGGTGGTCCCTATCTCCAGCCCAATTTTGGTGCATCCTACTAATTGCATCAATTTAACAGGTACTTCTATCCCAGGTATTGGGATTCTCAATTTTTTGCCACTAATGTGAATATCAAAACCAATTCTTTCGCTAAGGTGGTTTCTGGTAATTGTTCATATATGGATTCATTTGTTCCTCCGATGCCAGGTAACCCTAATCCTACTCCAATATGGTTAATGGTAATTCTAGTTTTATTCCAAAATTTTGTTCGACCACTAAACACCTATAAAAGTCTAACAATCCTTGCAAGAGAACGAAATCAATCGTAGGGTAGCAAGTTAACCATAAGTCGTCTCTCAAGGAAGACTTAGCCGGCAAATAATTATTATGTTTCACAAATAACATAAATTAAATCCTAAACAATCTAACCAAATTTGTGATTTTTAATAAACTAAAGGAAAACAATTAAGAAGATAATAATCAAACTAAACACGAGTAAACTTTGAGAAAAATATATGGAAGAAAGTCTAGAATTTCAGATTCATCTGATCAAACTCACAAGCAGAATATCAACTAATTATTCATACGGGTAACAAATATAACAATCATGTAAAAATAAGGCCTAGGTCTAATGACTGATGTATTCACAGGTTAGGGCTATTCCAACATAATTTGCTATTTTCATTAAGCCCAGGGTTAGATAATACATCTCTGATTCATTTCTAACCCCCTGAATGAATTTAGTCCAGGAATAATATCTTATATCGATCTCAATTATTCCCCCAAAATAATCAAAAGTTGATCAGACAATCAATTATCAAATAAATCAATTCATTCAGAAAAGCAAATCAATTAGTCAATACTCATGCTTGTTTGTTTGAGTCAAATCATCTTAATCCTAGAACAAGGAAATTAGTTCCTGCTTGGGAATAGAATCATAATCTCAATTGATAGAAAGAAAACAATCATAAACATAATCATGCAACAATAATAATCACCCAATGATTTAAATCAGAAAAAAGAGATGAAGAAATCTTACTCTTTGATTAAGAAGTAAAATAACTTCAATAGGAAGAACCCAAGCAATCCTAATGTTGAATGGAAGAGAAAAAAATCAAAAACTAAAGTCTAAAAGTGCTAAGAATGAAGGTTTGTTGAAAATAAGGGGCTCCCCAAGTCCTATTTATAAGCTTAGAGTCCTAAACAAGGTGGAAGAGCAAAAAAACGCAAAATAATTGAAAATTTCGTGTTCTGCAAGTCACGACGCGCGCCTTCTTCATCATTTCTTTGCTGCGATCAAAGCGACCTCTAAACTTCGGAATTTTGTCTCGTGTCTTCTTATGAATTTTAGCTCTATATATTTGCTTTCCATAACCACTTGAATCACCTTAATATCAATTTTCTAGAGAGAGTTATGGCCAAAATACCAAGACGTGTTATTTTCAAGATTTTGATATATTATTTTGACTTGTACATGATTTTAACCCATCTAGACGTCTTCATTTGTATTTAGTAACAGACATAGACATTGTAGAACTTTGTCTTATATTTCGAATGGTGTATGAATCATGTCCATTGGGCTTCAGATGCGAACGTTACGTCCAAAATACGATGACTACCGCAGTTGCGCGAAATGACTTTTTAACGTTTTTTGCTCCAAAACTTGTTTTTTCCACCAAAACCTAAAAAATCAATAAAATAACACAACATAACAATAAAACATATAAATGCAAATAAAACACTCCAAAAATATGTATGAATCATCACACAAAATACACACAAAAACATGCAAAACAATTAATATTCTGTGACTATTGATGAAAATCTTTATCAACAACGTATTGAGGAATTTTCTTATGCTTTGATTGGACGTGTTGTTCCTGGTAAAGGTAATACGCCCTAGACTATAATGCTGCTTCATAAATGGCTTTTGGATTTATGGAGCATTAAGAATGATTAGAAATTAATTCCATTGGGCAAGGGTTATTTTTGTATTAAATTTGATAACCCCCAGGATCATTCCCGCGCTCAAGCACGCGCGTCTAGGGCTATTAATTTGGGTTCCATTCGTCTGTCTCCTTGGGTGCTAGATTGTAATCCTTATAAAGTCAATACTTCTATAGCTGGCGTTTGAGTTAAAATCTTTGAGCTCAGTATTAAATACTGAGATCCTAACTTTATTATGGGGTTTGCCAAGACCATTGTGACCCTGGTGCAGATTGATCGTAGGTCTTTGAATGAATCCTTGGGTCATTTGTTTTGTGTGTTGGTGGATGTGGATCTTGCTAAGTCTCTCCAGGACTATATTATGTTAGAGCGGATGGGTCATTGTTCTTTTGTGTCAGTCAGTTATGAAAAACTCTTTGAGTTCTGTTCTAGTTGTTGTATCACGGGTCATAATACTGCCTCTTGCCATCGTATGGGTAAGTATGACGAGGTTAAGGAACCTGTTGGGCATCCTACTTCTCAGAGAGGACGTTCCAGAGTTCGTAAAACTTATCGTCTTGTTCACAAATCTCAGGATAAGGGAAAGGATGTGGTTTACTCAATGGATGATGTGATCTCTTTTGGGAGGTGGTTTCGACTTCACTTCCTCTAGTTTTTGTTTCCAACGCCCCTCCCACTCTTTCTAATGGGATGGCCAGGTGTAATTCTTTTGTTGCCTTGGTAGAGGAGGAGTATATTGTTCCTGATACCTCTGCTTGGATTTATCCTCTAGCTTCTAACCCCAAATTTTAGATGTGTCTGGTTTTCCCTCTTATTCGGATATCCGCAAACACCCCCATACTGTTCAGTATAAGATGGATAAACTTATCAGACATCTTTGTAAGGCTATTCGGGATAGATCTTTGGATTCGGCTAGACAAAGACTTCATAAGGAAATTGAACATGGTCCCATGCCTCCTCTCCATAAATTATCTATCACTAGGGATTCAAATAGGATCAAGGCTCTTAACGTTGCGGCTAGCAAGAGATAGGTTGATTATGATGATGAAGATTCTCAGTCTGATACTAGGATTCGGCTACCCATGGGGCATCCTCCTTATGATGATCCTTCATCCATGTCGCCATGGATTCCTCCCCCATCTTCTCCTCACTGAATTGTCTCTGCTCGAATATAGGGGGATTGGGAATATTGCCTCTCGCAATATTCTTAAGGCTTTATGCCAGAGGCATAAGCCTTCTTTGTTGGTTATTTTTGAACCTAAGGTGGATATTTAGGTTCTTTCTAATTATTATTGAACTAGTCTGGGGTTACAGTTTGTCTCTCAGAATTTTCGCCCAAATGGTAGATTGGATATTTGGGTGTTTTGTAGTCAGGAGGTTTCTATTTTGCAACACGTTCTGGTTTTTTCTCAGTGTATTGTCCTCCAAGTCGAGATGGCTAATATGGTTTCCATGTGGGTTTTGCAATCACAATGCCTGTCGCACTCTTTGGCAGGAATTAGTGGGCTTGGGTTTGGATGATTTGCTGTTGGTGGGGGATTTTAACGCGGTTTTGGGTAATCATGAATGACTTGGTCATGGTGTTCTTTCCCAGGCTTCTTGTCAGGATTTTTGGGGTTTTCTAGATGATGCTGGTTTGTTATCTGTTTCTACTATGGGAAATATATTTACATGGTCTACGACCTGGTCTCGACTCACCCTTCTTTAGGCAAAGTTGGACCGAGCTCTTGCCACGTTTTGATTTTTTGCTCACTGGCAGCAGGTTGATGGGTTGGTGTTGCATGCATTTGCTCGGATCATCATCTGCTCCTGGTTTCTTGCTTTTCTATGTTGAACCGGGGTCCCTCCCCTTTTCATTTTTAGCGCATGTGGCTTTTTCACGAGCTATTTTGGAATTTTGTTACTTTGTCATGGGTTGCGCCGTGTCTGAGTCCCAATCCCACCTTGCGTATGATGTTGAAACTTAAACGTCAGCGTTGGCTCTTAAGGGTTGGAATATGGATGTCTTTGGAGAGGTTAATCATATGGTGGATATTCAGATGGAGAAAGTGCGTCAAATTCAGTCAGATATCGAGAATTTGGGATATAATGAGGATCACAGTAAGCTCGAGTTTGATGCTCAGACTTCATTTTCTAAAACGCTTTTGCTGCAATCCGAGTTTCTTCGACAGAAGGGTCGTACTTCTTGGCTAAAGGATGGCGATCCCAATATTGCCTTTTTTCATCGGTGTTGTCAGATTAAAGATCGACGTTCTGGCATCCATGGTTTGACGATTGATGATAGTTTTTTTGATGATTCGGAATTTCTTAGCAGTCATATTATTTCTTTTTATAAGAATCTATTTTCGGATACTGGGGGTTCGTCTTGTGATTTTTTGACTGTTGACCACGTTATTTCTCCAATGGTGGTGGCGGCAGACAATGCACTTTTCACTGCGATTCCCTCTGATTCTGATATTTGGAAAGCCATTTTCGAATTAGGTTTGGATAGTTCTCCGGGGCCCATGGTGTTAATGTGATCTTTTATCACCATTGTTGGGATGTTATTGCTTTGGATGTTATCTCTGTTGTTTGTTATTTCTTCACGAGTTTGACATTGCCATCAGGCTTAATGCTAGTTTCATGGCCCTTATTCCGAAGAGTAAAGATGCTAATAGTGTTGACAATTTTCGGCCTATTATGATGAGTAATTTCCTTTTTAAGGTTATTACTAAGATCATGGATTCTTGGTTTGGGTCGATTATCTGTGCTTATCAACCTCCCACGCAGCTCGGTTTTATTTATGGGTGTCAGATTCATGATTGTATTATCTTGTTTCAAAGGGTTTCAATATTCTTCAAAGTCGGTTAGATCACAATATGATTATGAAAGTTGACATTCGCAAAGCCTTTGACACTCTGAATTGGGGCTTCTTGATTCATGTGCTTCGTCATTTTGGGTTTTCTGATATTTTTATCCATTGGGTTGAGGTTATTCTACAGTGTGCTTGGATTTTCATTTTATTTAATGGATCGCCAGTGGGTTACTTTCCCTATTCTTGGGGTGTTCGCCAGGGTGATCCTTTGGATAAACTAATTTAGTCAGAGATGTCTGCTCACCAAATCACACCTTTTCTTGCCCCCCGACATATAGTGTTCCCTTCTTCAGTTCTTTACGCGGATGATATTTTCATTCTTTGTAAGGCCACTTCTTCTAATGCGCGTCATCTTTTCAGATTTTAACTGACTATGCGGGTATTTCGGGCCAAGTCTTCAATCTGAGCAAGTCTAAGGTTTTCTTCGGTACTCGGGTTTGTTCTCATATTTGGGGACGCATTCAGAATATTATGGGAATTCAGCAGGGGGTCTTCCCTACTTCATATTTGGGTGTTCCTATCTTTAAAGGCGCCCCCAAGCAGGCTGTTTTGCAGCCTATCTTTGATAAGATCCTTCTGATGTTTAAACGTTGGAAATGGACAACTCTCTCTATTGCAGGACACATTTTCTTGGTTAATTCAATGATCACTAGCTCTTTTGTTCATTCCATGATGATATACATGTGGCATATTTCCATGCTTAAGCAAATGGAGAAAAGCATGCGTAATTTTATTTGGACTGGTGATATTCAATTAAAAGGTTCGATGGCAGTTAATTGAACACGTTGTTGTACACCTAAGGCTGAAGGAGACATGGGGGTCGTTCTATCATCGTTGCCAATAAGGCATTTTCTTATGAAAATGGAATGGAAGGTTCTGACTTCGGACTCAGTGGTTTATAAGGTTCTTCGCTAGTGTTTTTAACTTACGGATGGTTCCATTCGTCGTACGTTTCTGCCATTCTCCATTTGGGCAGGAATTAGGCTTTGTGTTGATGAAAGTTTGATGGATTCCCGTTGGATCCCTAGTGCCAATTCCGAGGTCTTATTTTGGATTGTTAATTCGATGGATTATTCCATTGCAGACAGAATTGGTATACCATATGAGTACATAAGTCATTTCAGACATCGCCTTTCTGACTTCTTTTTACGATAATTCCTCACACTTCACGGTTTCTTTTGTTGAGACTTATTTGGATTTAGTTAGGGACATTGTTCGATTCCCCATTGCTCCCTCTTCGATGGACAAACAAATTTGGACTCATTCTTTAGATGGGGAGATTTCATCCAAAGCGGCCAACTCTCACTTGCGTCCGTCCCTTCCCTTGGTTAAATAGGGTTCCTAGATTTGGTCCCCTCACATTCTGGGGCGGCATTATATTGTGGTTTGGAGTACAATTTACAATCGTCTTGATGTCCTGGATTTATTGCATAAACGGGGCTTCATTGGCCCTTCTGTCTGTTGCCTTTGTCATGCTCATTCTGAGTCCATTGACCACATATTTGTTTCTTGTGATTTTGCACGGGCTCATTGGCAATGGATTTTCCGATCCTTTGATGTTCATTATCACCATGCTTACAGTTTCAATAAATTTTTGATACAACTTATGACCTTTCATTTTAGTGATCAAGTTTTATTTTTATGGTAGGTTGCGGTGATCTCATACATTTGGCTTATCTGGCATATACAGAATGATTTAATGTTCAACGATAAGCCCTGGACGGTGGACGCCACTATCGTATATTGTTGGGAAATTAATTTTTAGATTTTGATGAATGCTATGTAAAACTTAGAATAGAAAGTTGGCACCCCATTTTCCTTGTAGTTTGCATTGTAATAGATAGGGCTGGTTAAGCTGAGTTAAGTCAGCTATACCTGAACATGCAAAAAGTCAACTGGAGACTAGAAGGAAAACTCCGCTGTGAGGCAGCTGAGTGTGGCAAGGAAGAGAAGACAGGAACTCGACTGAAGGAGCAGCTGAGATACAACTGAGTGAAGTATCAGTTAAGTCAACTCAAGATAGCCAAGTCTCAAGTTGAAGTGACAGATGAGTCATCCAATGATTGGAAGGCGACTCAAGTCATCCGGGAAATCAAGGAAATGCAATCAAGTCGAGACAATCGAAAGAGATCCGTTACGTAAGTCAAGAAAATTACTTAAACAAGTAATACTCCCATATTGCCTTTCTTAAAGTGCTCAGTCCCAGAAGCGTGCAAAAGGGATAAACCAATGGGAAGCACTGCACCTGTGTCAGAACTCTGAAAAGCTGAAGACTCATCCAACACGAGGAAATGTCAATTTCAAGGACTGCAACAAGACAAGCCAACGACCACAAGTGTCTTTTGAAAATTGACCTATCTCTTCAACGGGCAGATTTTCAAAAGAACACTATAAAAGGCTGAGGAATCAATTTGAGAAATATACAGAGGTTACCTTGTTACCTGAAACTTTCAAGCTATTATTCAAGCTGTAACCTACTGAAATATTCTCAAGTCATTCAAGTTTAATCCTCAAGCCTGAACTACGAAGGAAATCAATCCAACACTTACTTGTGAAGGAAAGACCACTTCCATCAGTTGAAGAGGAAACATCTAAAGAATCAAAGGGGTCTACATTCCGCAGAGGATTGTAGAAAGGTTCAAGGTCGAACTAGTCTCAAGCTATTGGAGGTCTTCGTGATCAAATCCAAGAAACTTGAGCAAGTGAGCTGTAGTAGCAAGGCAACTGCCTTGTGAAGAAGCTGAGTCGGACGAGAAGCCAGCTGTGTGACCAAGGCATCTCCAGACTGAGTCCCAAAGGATCAAATCAGCTGTGTGATCAACACTTGCATCTGGACTGATAACCACTTTGTACTCTTACTTAGTGGATTCCTCCAGGAGTTGGAGAAGAGAGGATTAGAAGAATTACCCCATCTTCGAACCTCTATAAAATTTATTGTGTCATTTATATTTCAGCACTTTAATTCTGCATATTATCTTATACCTGCTGATAAATTTGCTATCCGATTGATATTTAACGAAGTGCTAAAACCAAGTGTCAAAACAATCTTAAACCAAATTCAAGGGTGTTAAGTCTTCCGCTGAAAACAAATCACAGTCGAGTTAAGTCTTTAGTCAAAACAACTGAGTTACTCTATCAACAACTCGGTCAGTCCATGAGTGACTAACTCTGTTGATTAACTAACTTAGTCAGTCCATCAAGGACACAAAACAGTGAAGTATTAACTCAACTATTTTAAAAGGACTAAATCGAAAAGTTGGTAAGGTTTATTCAACCCCCCTTCTAAACCTTACTCTCACACCCCTTGGGACCTACAAGTGGTATCAGAGCGGTTGGTTCATTGAGCCTTTCGCACTGGTTACTGAACTAGATCTCCAACCTTTCAAAGCTTGCTTTAACACTTGATCTTTCAAAACTCTTTTATTCAGCAAAGTTATTATCATGGAAGCAAATTTGACACGCATCCCTATGTTCACAATTGAGGAATTTGATGATTGGAAAATTTGTATGCAGGCTCATCTATCAGCATTACACGATGAAATGTGGATAGTAATAGAAGATGGGCCACTGCAAATTTTAAAAGTGAACAAAGATGCAAGGAGGGCTGCTGCAGCTGAAGGAGAAGAGGATGTTGCTCCCAGACCAGCTATGGTTGAAAAACCAAGAGCTGAATGGACAAATGATGACAGAAAAAGATACCAATTGGACAATGTGGCCAAGGACATTCTTTACAAAACTCTGGATAAAGCCATGTTCAACAAAGTCAAATCATGCAAGACTGCAAAAGAAATTTGGGATAAGCTAACTTTGATTTGTGAAGGCCCTGAGCAAATCAAGGAAAATAAGGTATATGTAGCTGTACAAAAATTTGAAAACTTTAAGATGCTTGCAGGAGAAACCTTGGATCAGCTGGATGCTAGATTCACTGAAATTACCAATGAACTGTCAGCACTTGGGAAAGAATATACAGAAAGAAATGTGTATGAAGATTCTAAGAAGTCTCCCAGTTGAGTGGGAAATGAAAGTCATGGTCTTGAGACACTCCATGGATCTATCAAAAACATCCAACCATGAGTTATTCTCAGATCTCAAAGCCTATGAATTTGAGCTGAGAAGAAAAGATCAAGAAGAGACAGTTGTGCCCAAAACAACTGCTCTAATAGTCAAGGATGGGAAGAGAGCTGAAGTCAAAGAAGTCATTAACCAAGAAGAGATTGCCCTGATGGTTAAAAGGTTCAACAAATTCTTCAACACGAACTACAAAAGAGGCAAAGGTGAATCTTCCAGAAGACACTCAGCTCCCTCCAAGTCAAGGGAAGATAGGCCACCCAAAAGAGCAGAGCATCAAAAGGTCGAGTATCAAAGAGCTGACAATCCAAGGATGGAAAGAATTGATCAAAAAGATGAAAATCTATGCTGGAACTGCAGGCAACCCGGTCACTATGCCATTGATTGCCCATATCCTGTAGTCAACAAATACAAGAATGAAGAGGAAAGAAAAGTCTTCAGAGAAAGAAGACAAGAGAAGAAAAAGGCAATGTTGGATGCAGAGACTGCTGAGACAGCCAAGTCAAAAGACACAGCAGACTCGGAGAGTAGTGAAGCTGACTACTCAAGTGACTCTGAAGAAGAAGCCTTGATCTTTCTAATGGCCAAAGAACAAGACCAACCTGACTAAGAAGATGAGGTACACTCTAACTCATCACACTCAGATTCTAGTGACAGTGATTGTGACACACATACTTCAGCACCCACTGATCTTTATGATTCATTAGGCAAAATGATGAAAGACTTTGAACACATTAAATCCTCACACACACTACTAAATGAGGAAAACAGCCTACTCAAAAGCCAAAACTCACAGCTGACTAAAGAGCTGAGTACTCTAAGTCATATAGCTGATGAGAATAAAAGTCTAAAGGCTGAAAATGCTAAGTTAATAACAGAGATAGCTGCTACAGAAAAGAGGGAAAATGACCTCAAAAATGTGATTGCCTCATTCACTAAGGCATCTAAATCTTTGGATGATCTTATTATGAGCCAAAGAGAATATGGAGATAAGACAGGCTTAAGATTTAATTCCTCTATGCTAAGTCAAGCTCCCAAAGTGATTTTGGAAAAAGGATCTTCAAGCAATGAAGCATCTCAAAAATCTAAAACTCCAAATGGTGCACACACATTCATTCCAAAGCACAATCACAACCAAACTGGCCTTGGTTATAAAGGAAAAGGAAAACAACCAGTTGGGTATGCTGAGAGGACAGCTGAGAAGAAATCCAGCCGAGTTCCTCAGCAAACTCCAAATAGGAAGTACTCTATAAAGAAGAAACAGAGCTACCAAAAACCCCAGAAATTCTATAAAAAGAACACATATGATGGAAATAGTAGAAACTACCCAAGCCAAGCTGATTGGAATAATGTGAACTATCAGCAAAGACCTATTGAATATAAGCCTAAATGGCAAAGGCCTAGAACTCAGCAAAGGCCATTCCAAAGGCAAAAGAGCTATCATCAGCACACATATGCACCCAGGCACTATCCTCAGAGATATCACAGCTACCCAAACAAAGCAATTGATAAAACACATGCACAAGCATACAGACAAAAGAGACAGCTGTATGAACCTAGAAACCCTAAGCAATTTGCCAAAATTAATTATGATTATGGCACTGATAGATGGCAACCTCTTAGAGTCAAATCATTTGGCTATAGGTTGGTTGGATCATCTTACAATACTAACCCCTCAGGACCCAGACAAGTATGGGTACCTAAAACCTAATTTCCTTGATTGCAGGTTCAAGGAACAACTGAGTGCCAAGGAACCTGGTACATGGATAGTGGCTATTCCAGACACATGACAAGAAACAAGAAAAATCTGTCAAAATTTAAGAAAGTTAGAGGTGCAAAAGTCATATTTGGAGGGAATGAAGCTCCAGGAGAAATAAGAGGCATTGGATCCATCAGGAAAAATGGATTAGAAATCACAGATGTTGCATATGTTGAAGGACTCAACTTCAATTTGCTAAGTATCAGTCAACTCTGTGACAAGGGCTATAACGTTGGATTCAACATGGGTGTATGCCAAATCAAGAACACTGAATCTAATGAAGTAGTACTACAAGGATGCAGACAAAAGAATATGTATGTGGTGGATCGGTCAACTGCAACACCAAGCACTTGTCTACTAGCAAAGAGCACAACCGAATCAAGTTGGATGTGGCACAAGAAGCTGAGTCACCTGAATTTCAAAACTATTAACAAACTTGGAAGAAGTAATCTTGTAGAAGGACTTCCAAACTCAGTATACAAGAAAGAGAGTGTATGTGATGCATGCCAAATGGGAAAGCAGATCAAATCATCATTCAAAGAAAAGACATGTCCATCTTCAACAAGAATATTGCACCTGTTACACATGGATCTATTTGGACCAGTTGAACCAGCTAGCATAAGCGGAAAGAAATACACCTTGGTGGTAGTAGATGATTACTCAAGATATACATGGACAATTTTCATGTGTAAGAAGAAAGAAACCTTGCAAAAGCTACCACAGCTGATGAAGAGAATTCAAAATGAGAAGAGTCAAACCATTATCAAGATTAGATCTGACAGAGGAACTGAGTTTATCAATGGAATAATAACTCGGTATTGTATTGAAAATGGTATTGCTCATGAACTATCTCATGACAAAGGACTCCACAAATGAATGGAGTTCTGAAAGAAGGAACAGAACTCTCAAAGAAGCAAAGCGGCAAGGACCATGTTAGCCGAAGCGAGGGCTGCTAAAAGATTTTGGGTTGAAGCAATAAACACAGCATGTTATACTCAAAATAGATGCATGATAAACAGACAGCTGACAAAGACTCCCTATGAGATCTGGACAGGGAGAAAGCCAAATGTTGCATATTTTAAAATATTTGGATGCAAATGCTTCATCCACAATAATGGCAAAGACAATTTAAAGGCTTTTGATGCTAAAGCTGATGAATGTATCTTCTTGGGATACTCAGCTGAAAGTAAAGCCTATAGAGTGCTCAACAAGAGGACAATGGTTACAGAAGAGTCCATTCATGTGGTGTTTGATGAACCCAATGTAAATGGAGAAGACAATGAAGAGTCAGCTGATAAGCTGAATCAGTCAACCATGTAGAAGAGTCCCTATGTTGAAGCTGAAGCTGGAGCAATCAACCGAGATGAAGAAGAGATAGTTGAATCTCAAAGACAGCTGGACAATCTGCAGCTGAGTGATAATGAGAGAGCTGCTCAAGATAACACAACTGCAAGACGACTGAATCCAGCTAACTTACTCCAACCTGATGTGAGATGGCTGAGAGACCATCCACCAGACCTAATCATTGGAGATGTAAGAGAAGGTGTAAGAACCAGATCCAGAGCTCAACAAGAAACCATTTTCACTTGTTTCATATCTCAAATATAACCAAAAGATGTGTCACAAGCATTGGATGACACACATTGGATTCAAGCCATGCAAGAAGAGATGAATCAGTTTGAAAGGAACAAGGTATTGCCAAGAAGAATGAATAGATTTTGGTACAAAATAGGTTTTCAGAAACAAAATGAATGAAGAAGGTTATGTGGTAAGAAACAAGGCAAGATTGGTAGCCAAAGGGTATTGCCAAGAAGAATGAATAGATTTTGATGAAACTTTTGCCCCTGTTGCAAGATTAGAAGCAATAAGGATGTTTCTTGCCTATGTTACACACAAGAATTTCATTGTATATCAAATGGATGTGAAGAATGCATTCCTTAATGGTTTGTTGGAGAAAGAAGTGTATGTTGAACAACCTCCAGGATTTGAGCAGAAGACTCTTGGAGATAAAGTATACAAACTCAAGAAAGCTTTATATGGATTAAAACAGGCACCAAGAGCATGGTATGATACATTATCACAATTCCTGACTGAGAACGGATTCACAAAAGGCAAAGTGGATAGAACACTCTTCAGAATTCAAGATGGAAAGAGTATACTGCTTGTTCAAATATATGTGGATGACATCATCTTTGGATCCACAAACAAAGAACTGTGTGATAAATTCTCAAATCTTATGCAAAGCAAATTTGAAATTAACATGATGGGAGAGCTGACATTCTTCCTAGGACTTCAAGTAAAACAGCTGAAGGATGGAACCTTCATAAGTCAGACAAAGTACACCAGAGATTTAATGAAGAAATTTGGTATGGAAGAGAAGTCTTCTGTGAAAATACCAATGAATACATCAGTCAAAATGGATATGGATGCGATGGCAAGCCCGTGGATCAAACAAGATACTGAGCACTTATTGGATCATTGCTCTATCTCACAAAGAAAGTAGGTCGACACCACCTTTGTTTGTAGGTGTCTGTGCAAGATTTCAATCTGCTCCAAAAAGAAAGCCACATGATCACTAAGATAATCTTGAGATATCTGAACGGAAGTCAAGAAGTTGGCTTATGGTATCCAAAGGAAGGTGGTTTCAAACTAATTGGTTATTCAGACTCTGACTATGTTGGATGTAGAGTTGACAGGAAAAGTACCTCAGGTACATGTCAAATGCTTGGAAATAGGCTAATTTCCTGGTTTAGCAAGAAAAAATTCAATAGCCACCTCCACAAAGGCGAGAATACATAGTTGCGGGCAAAACATTTGTGCCCAGTCTTATGGATGAGACAAAGAAAATGAGAGACTATGAAGTTGAAGAAAAGGAAATTCCAATTATGTGTGATAACACAAGTGCAATTGCAATCACTCAAAATCCTGTGTTGCACTCAAGAACAAAGCACATTGATGTCAGATATCACTTCATAAGAGATCATGTTGAAAAGAAGGACATCACCTTGGAATATATCTCAACTGATAAGCAGTTAGCTGATATATTCACAAAACCATTATGTGAATCAAGATTTGAAGAACTCAAGCATGAATTAGGGTTAATTGAGCTGAGTTGACACTTAGAAGACTCAAAGAAAAGAGATGGAACATGAAAAGATGAAAAAGAGCTGAACTCTTGAATCAGCTAAGTGAATCAGCCGAATCGAGTTAGCTGACATCTGAGTGCCTATGTGCAAAGAGAGAAGAGTTAAATCAGCTAAGGAGTAAGCTGAGTCATTTATGAGCAAAGTGACAAAAACGTAGTCATTTTTTACTAAGCGGGAATATTTTTAAGAATGACATCAGCATAATTATGACGTGTACAGTCAAAAGCTGCATACCAAGCTTATGATTGGATATAAATGTTGCCGCATTAAATGCGAGAAATTAAATGCTGATCGGCGTGCAAAATCTGAGCCGTTGATCTTGATCAAATTTCAAAAACCACCCGCATGTCCTTTCATAACCCATACATATACCACTTCGTCCGATTTTCTCTCATTTTACCAAAAACTGTTCATCTCTCTCAAAAGCAAAGAAAGCATTTTTACTCTCAAAACCCTACAAATCCTCAAGGTTTATTTTCAAAGTTTCATTCGGTAAATCTTTGAGAAATGGCATCTACTTACGACTTTGTCAAGTTGGGAAAGCAAATCCACACGGGGTCTACTGTGGATTTCGAAGGCATGATCAAACAGGGGTCAGACGAAACCCTTGTAAAGAAAATAACACAGAAGTTGGAGAAATCAGGGTTGAAACCCTTTCTGTCGATGAAGTTTCAAATGACCTACGTGGAGGAGGTCGCACAGTTCTATGTGAACGCTGAAGTTCACGATGAGGGCATCAAGTCCTCTGTTCACGGAAAAAATTTCACCATCACTGCCAAGGATCCGCGAGAACATCGCTTGCTATCGGCGGAAGGAGTGCCGGAGATTTATGAAGTCGATGTTAACCTGGCCGCTTGGAAGGAAGTAGCCAAGCCTTGATCTTTCTTGCAAAGGTTGTCTACACAAACCGATAAGAAGTCTGGAAGGAGGATTACCACAAGTCATTAGACATTGTTGCCAAATGCATAGATATCAAGTTTGGAAGCTTTAATCACCGTCCAAAACCAAGTTGATCGTGATGGTGCGATCATGGAGGAGAAGAAGGTGAACTGTGCGAGTTTGTATACAACGACTGCGCCGAATATTGGGAATAAATCCTTCAAGAAGGATGGTTCGATTGGAGGATCTTTGGGATATGGCCTGGTGATTGGCCGGATGATGGAAGTGAAGGGAGTCCCTCTTCGACATGGAAAGGCATTCCATGTAAACAAGAAAATGTTCCGATCGAACCTTTCCGAGCACGAAAGAGCGTCGCCAAGAGGGCTAATACGAGTGAGGGGGAATCAGCTGGCCCTGAAGAAACAACTATCTCCTCCTCTCCCCAGAAAAAGGCTGCCCCTGCAGCTGCAAAGAAGATTGCTGCCCCTGCAGCAAAGAAAAAGAAAACAAAAGATGCACCTGCCCCTGCAGCCGAGTCACCTACCCCTGCAGCCGCAGCGGAGAAGGAACCTCAAATACCTTCTCCGGTTGTCAAGAAAAAGAGGACTGACAAGCCTAGAAAGCCAGCTCCTCAGAAAAAGACAATAGCACCGGCCCCCGCCGCCCAGGACTCGGAGGAAACTACATCCAAATTAGAAATTCCTCTGGTAATGACCAAAAGGAGAAGACTCTTCAAGCAATCAGAGCTTGAGAAAACAGCTGAGTCTGCTACTCAGCTGGAACAGATCGCGGAGACAACTGGAGAAGTAGAGTCTCCTGAAATTATTGGTGAAATAGCCAAGTCTGCTGAAACCGATCAGCAGAGGCAAACTGAAGACACAAACAGTTGTAGTCGAACAACGGCGCGCAAGAGGTAGCTGACAAAGTCAACTCACCTGTCGACAGGGTCGTATCCCCACCTACGACAGACGCTGCTGAGGATGTTGAGCAGGAAAGTCTGCTACCTTCAATCCCTGAGAACGAGGGACAGCAAGGAGATAATGATGAAGAAGATGATGACGTGATGATCCTATCCCCACCATATCCAGACATCCAAAATCATCTGCGAGAATGGAGGAAATGGAAGCTGAGTCGATCCAGGAAACAGTTCCAAAGACCGGAGTTTATTGAAGAAGAAGAAGAACTATTGAATTTTCTCGGTTTGACCACAGTGGTCCAAGCACTGGATGAAGAAAACTGCAAAGATATCCTGCAGATCTTCAAAGACAAGGAGAAGCGGAGATCGGGCAGAGGAAGTCAAGCTCGTGAGAAAGCCAGATATCGCCCTCTCTAATCGGAACCACGATCATACTCATCCACACCTTGATATGTCGTCCGAGAGCGATGAGGATCGGACCTGCTGCTCTTGCTCAAGAATTGGAGATGCAAAGCAAAGCCATGCGGGAATCCAGGATCCTACATGAGCAACAACCGATGGAAGGCCCTGGGGAATCTTCCAAATCACACCGGAGATTGATCCTATGGGAGTGGTGCGGCGAATGCAATTGCAATTCTTTGCCGCCACCACTTCCCCCGCTCACTCGATGAAGGCATTAAGGAATCGCGATGAAACCGGGAACTTGGGAACCCCGGTCGAGCCAACCCCTAATGAAGGTGTCTTACCACATGCCCCAATGGCTGAATACTCAAAGGGAATAGCCAGGAGTCTGGAGACAAATGACCCCAATCCAAGTCACTCAGCTGGTGTGCCGGCTGGGGGGGAAACTCCCTCCACTGCAGCTAGGTCGGAGAATGCTGCAACTAACTCCACAACGAATCTTGGAGGCGAAGTGGAGAAGGAAAAACAAATGGATACACAAAGAAATTGTCATCGACGAGGCTCGGACAGATTGAGACTGTCTCACTGAAGTGCCAACCGCTTTGAAGGCCAATGACACTGCTGAAGCAGCAGAGGCACATGAGGGATCTGCCCTGGGAGTTAACACTCTGGGTGATGAAAGTGCAATCCATGGAGTTGAGACTCCAGTGGATGCCACCTCTGAAGACCCTAAGGCAGTTGAGTCTGTCGAAGGGATTGTCCAAGGCCTCGCTACAGTTGAGATTACAGGAGGTAGTGAAGGCCAACGAGAGGTTGAGACTTCCCGGGGTAAAGAAACGGAAGCACAGAACATCCCTCCTACTATCATTGATCCATCTGAGAAGGAGATAAGTCCTCTTCATGACTCCCAAGACAATCTTGATGTAACCTTTCTGGGATCTGAAGGTGAAGACGAAGCTGAGTCATCCCCCATTGTCGATCCAAAAGACTCAGCTGAGGATGTTCTCCCAAGTACGAGTAAGTTCAATCTTAAGGCTACTCGCCAAACTTTTACTTTTGATGATGAGCCACCCATGCAAATCTTATCATCGTCCGATGACGCTACTGATACGGCCGAGGACCAGTCAACTCATATGGACAAACCAGCTGAGATCGACGAAGCTGTTGAGACAGCTGAGGCTCAGCCAGCTGGGTCAATACCCCAACAGACTACAAACAAACAGTCAATCACGCGCAGCTCCCCAAGCTACAGCAGAATGGACTCCACCGGGCACATCACGGGCACAAGTTACCATTGAGCAGATTCTCGTTGCCCGTGATGATCCGTTTGAAGAATCGCTTCCCTTCTCTCTGGAGCTACCTGACCTTCTTGAAGAATCCGCTAGAGATCAAGAACGTTTCCATAAACCTGATCCCGTTATTCCAACAGATACCATCGTCCCAGTAGACTTTGACTTTGACGCTGCTTGGCCGCCAGCTGAGACAGAAGTGACAACTAAGGTTCGGGAAGTTTTCAAGGCCATATTTGCAGAGATAGAGAAGATGGAAAGGCACCAGGCCTCACTGGACATGAGACTGGATAACCGAGATGCTAATCTTACTGCCGATCTGCGAGGAATAATTGTCAGGATCCGGGAATGGTGGCAACAATAGCAGACAATACGCGTATAACAAGTTCGATACTTCAGAACATTGTTCAATAAATTACTAGTCTGGCGGCCGAGAATGCTGATATGAAGAGAAGAATGCAAGAAAACATCGATCGAATGCATGAATCTCACAACACAGAGATGCAGCTGCTGCGTGAATTTCATAAGAAAGAGCTTCTGCGCGTAGAGGAGAACATGGAAAAGAAATTCAGCCTCCTCATGGCTGAAATGAAGCTGATGGCAGCTGAATCCAACGCCACCCGCTCCGAATTCCGTGCAGCATACTCCGCAGCAGATTCGAAGCATAACTCAGCTATCAGCCGCTTAGACTTCATGATTGCTGGCATGTTTCCAGGGTTTCCTCTCTCATTTGATGATGCCAAAAAGGGGGAAGAGGAATACCTAAAGGCGTTAAAAGTGTTTGATACATGTTTTTATCTTAATTTTGATGATTTTATTTTTACACCAAAACAATGTTTTTAATTGTTGTCCAAATACTCCTAAATAATTTAAAATGGTTTTAATATTTTCCGAGAGTATTTCTTCTAGTTTTATTTTAGATAAAATTGGACAACACTTTTAATGATTTTATGTTTATAAGTTTCTACTTCAAAACAAGGTTCCTAAATGTTGTCTAAATACTCCCGATTGGTTTAAAATGTTTTTACTAAATTTTCGGAGTATTTCTTGAGTTTTATTTTCGACAAAAATTGGACAACATTTCTTTCTCGAGGTCAACCGGTTGCCGTAGAGGGCAACCCGTACCTGAAGATGAATTTCGGAACAAAATATGAGATGGAAGGAAAAAGACCAGTCGACGGCCGACGACGGCGTCGACCGTGGCGTCGGCCGGTCGACCCCACCGACCGAGCACAGGGAGCAAAACACTAAAACAGAACATTGCTCTTCGGAAAATCATTGAGGGGGACCGGTCAGGGTCTAGGTCGACCGGTCGAAGACCCCCTGACTGGTCGCCCTGTGTTATTTTGCTGTGTATTTTTCAAACGTCTATTTACTCGTGCGACCGTCGCCGCTATCTTTTTGACAAAGAAAATTCGACCGTTTGACAACAGACAAACTTTCCTTAAAATGTGGGATTGATTTCTAACAGCTATATTCTTAATTTTAATTGTATTTTTCTGTAGATTTTCAATCCCCAAGAGGAGCCTATGCTTGATCAATCATCTCCTATAAATAGAGGAAGTTTTGGAGCAACCAATACAACAATTGAGATACAACACAACAAGATACACTTCAAGCAAACACTTGTTCTTCATTGTCATTATTCTTGTTGTATTTTTGCCTAGCTTATTACTTTCACATCCTTGAGGTCTAGGCTATTCTTGATTACACTTGCACTCTATTGTATAATTCATTATCGAGTTGTAATCTTGAATTTTTGGGTAATCATTCAACACAAGATATCCTTGTGAGTGTTCTTGTGGTAAGAACACACTTGGGTGATCTAGGTGTTAGGTGTAAGAAGATTGTGGTAATCTTATTGTTGAGGTGTTGAAGAATTTGGTATTCTTCAAGGTTGAAGATTGTGGTAATCTTCACAAGGTGCCATTGGATATTGTGGTAATCTTCAAGAGAGATTGTGGTAATCTCCAAAGGTGGTGTTAAAGAAGAGTGTGGTGCTCTTCAAGGTGTTGTTAGTTGAGTTTGTATTAATTTTGGTAATTAATAAAATTCTTTTTCTTTTTGAAATCCATCCCGAATATACTGGGGTGGTAGAGGATTAGGCCCTAGGTGGGTTGAACCTCTATAAATCGTCGTGTGTTGTTTACATTCCGCACCTTTATTATTGTGTTTGAGCTTTCGGTTCGAAAAAGAGGGTAAAATCGAAATGATGGAGATAATCTATTCATCCCCCCTCTAGATTATCGTAGCCGCTTGGACTTACAAGTGGTATCAGAGCCAAACTCTTTGGCAAGCTCGTTTCACATCGCGAGTGAAGAGGAACGATCGTCGGCTACGAACGAAGCTCATCTTACCGGCACCTCCACCACCAAGCCACCACTATTTGATTCCAAAAATTTTATATTTTGGAAAGAAAGAATGGAATGTTATTTACAAGGTTGTGGGTTCGATATTTGGAACATCGTCATAAATGGAGAATCTATTCCGATGAAAGACACACTACACACCTCCAAAGGCCTCAAAGAGCTCAATGATGAAGAGAAGAAAATCATCCCTTAAATGGTAAAGCTCTCAATATTTTATATTGTTCACTTACTAATTTGGAATTTGTTCATATCGTAGGAATTCGATCAGCTCATGGAGTATGGCAAAAATTAGAAGCCATTCATGAAGTATATGCAAATAATAGGAGCAACTTAAAAGCATCTACTTCTCAAAGGGATACAATGTCAAATCTAAGGAACAAGCCTCTTGCAACTTCCAACTATGAAGAAGTTGAACATTGTCTTATGGGCATCGAAGAAGAAAACGAGGTATATCTTAAACCCTCTATTTCTTATGATATTGTTATTAGAAATGATTATAGTGACTTGCAAAATGATTTTGATGATCTTCAAAATGAATTCCAAAATTTACTAGTTAAGTACAAAAATTTGAAAAAGGAATTCAATGTTTGGAAAAATGAAAATGATAGTTTATCTACTTCCTATGAATCACTATCATGTGCTCACACCACCACACTTGATAAGGTTAGAAACCTTGAAAAACAAAATAGTACTCTTGTTGAGGATATTAATTGCATGAAAAATGATTTATCAAAATCCAACTTGAGTACCAATAAATTGCCCAATGTTGTGAATGTTAATAGTTGTGATAGTTTGAATAGTGAACTTGATCATGAGCCTAATATTGTCAAGCATATGAAAAAGAATCGAGTTCATATGCATATTAGTGATGTTACTTGCTTTTATTGCGGTAAGAAGGGTCATACGGTAAATACTTGTCGGGCTAGAAATAGCTCTAATTATTGTTGGAGACCTAAAAGTCTCAAGACTAATCCCAAAGGACCCAAGCACTTGAGGGTACCACAAAACAATGTCATTTTAGGTACCCGGCGGATTAATAATCGAAGAAAATTCATGCCGCCAAGGAAACATCAAATGAACATCTCGTTTAATCAAAGGAGAAGACATCACCAAAATGAATTTCCAAGAGAAAGAAATTATCAACAATGGGAAAGACATAATCCTTGGAAATGGAGCAATTGGAGAAACCATCATCAACAAGATGATTTTCAAAGGGGAAGATATCATCAACAACGGGAACGGCACAACCCATGGAAATGGCGTAATTGGTAAACCGTATCTCCCCATTTAAATATACATTTTATTTAGTTATTATGCATGTCTTTATTTGTGCCTATATTTTCAAAATGAGTTTTCAAAATATTTATTTTTTAAAACTTAGGTCTTCAATATATTTATGAGTTTCAAATGTTTTTTGAAAAGAAGACCTTGCATGATGTTTCTAAAACTCTTGTGTATTTACTTAGACTTATGTGGTTTATTATCTCCTATGTAGTTATATGGCACAAGCATGCTTAAGATGTCTCTTATTGCTTAGCCTACACATGTATTATTATGTTTGTGCAAAATTTTGTTTAAAGAATTATGTAGGTTATATGTTTCATATTCATTGGCTATCGTCTATTAGAGATTCTTAAACCATCGAGGTATGTTCACTCGTATTTTTCTTAGAACTCGATTTGTGTTCATGTCATGTTTATGCACATATCTTTCAAAATATTTCATTTCAACCCCTTTAGTGCCACTAAATGACTTTGTGATTTTTCTTAAAAAAGGCACTACACGTTAAATCTTGTTTTTCTCGTATATGTGATTTCTCGATACTCATATTTGTTGGATTTAGTCCTCGATTATATTTTTGCAAAGTTTTAAAACTTTTGGGGTGAAAAATTGATTTTTGAAAAATTCTGGAAAATGAAAATTGCATGAAACTGGTACCCAGGAGCAGGTACTGGTCGACAGCCCCGTCGACCGGGTTAAAACAGACGGACAGAAAGGTTTTATTTGAAACATGGGGGCTTTCTTCTTTCATTTCTCTTTTCAAATCCTTCGAACCCTAGCTCCATTTTTCCCCAAAATTCTCTCAAAATATCCCAATACTTCTCAAATTGTTTCATCCTTGTGCTTATATCACTCATATTCATATTGTTTTCATGGCACCACGTCAATTCACCGGACGAAATCCTCAAAAGAGGAGAAGAAAGCAAATGGGAGAATCTTCCTCCAACCCTCAACAAAATGATATTCCACAAGGAGATAACCAAAACCGGCTTACAGAAGAGGAGATTGTTGAATTGAGAGCTGGGATTTCAAAATCGAATATTCATTGGGACTCTAGTAAGTTATCACTTCTTTACGAGCCTCCCTCTAGAGTTAATAGATTTCAATTTCTAAATAAGCTTGCGGAGGAGCACTATGAAAACATTGGGTTGAATGATAAGAAAATTGCTTGCACTCATATGGTTTGATTTTTAGCATTTCATGATGAATATTTGGAAATTAGGGCTTATTTTGAAATTCAAGGTTGGGTTTCATTATGGGATAATCCGTGTTTGCATTATGATGACGAGCTTATAAAACCTTTTTATGCAAATATGTGGATTGTTGATGCTACGGTAGATAATCCGTTGGAACTTCACACATTCATTAATGGTAGGCACTTTTCGTGGACATTGGCCGATATTTGTAATCATTTTAATGTGCCGAATGATGGTGTTGAAAATGTGGATTGTGCTCATTGGGATGATGATCTTTTTGGTGTCTCACTCTATGAGGTAAAAACTTTTTTAGGAGTTTTTCCGGAAGTAAGCTTCTCGGCAATGCCACCAAATTATCGGATTGTATCAATTATTTGCTCCTATTGTGTTTGTGGTAAAGAAGTAAAACTTCCGAGTAATCTTGAACTCTTTCTTACCTATAAGATTATCCGAGGAGAAAGAGTAAATTATGGGGCTATTTTTGTATATTGTTTGTCGGAATCAAGAAGGCTTACTAAGAAAAAATATACGTTGGGAAATTTGATTTGTCGACTACTATACCTTTCGGGCTATCCGGAAAGTGAGATGAATACCGAAATTCGGCACAATGACTATGATAATGCCAACATTCTACAAATGGTGAGAATGCGACAACATTTACCACGAGTTCCCACCAAAGCCGCTAGGGGACGTGCTCAAAATTCACAACAACCTCGAGATGATTTCTTTAATGACAATGAGGTTGAAAATATTGGTAGAGGAAATGTTGAGGAACAAGAAGATGAAGATGAAGTGAATGTGGGGAATGAACAAGAAATTGGGGAGGAATAAAATGAAGGAAATGAGGAAGAAGATGAAAACGAGCCGGATGTTGAAGATTTAAGTCTCAAAGAAAGAATGGACAAAGTGGAAAGAGATACATTTAGGGATGTAGCCTCTCTTAGAAAAGAGCTCCGGGTTGTGAATGAAGAAAATTCTAGATTGAAAAAGTCTATGGGAAAATTGAAGAAATTTATCAAAGAGCTTATCCCCGGAACTTGCTTCTCTTCGGATGAGGATTGATGTCCCCTCCCCGTGTTTATCTTTTTATCTTAGCATTTTTACTTTGTCCTTGTTGTTTTGTATTTCTATGAACTATCTTGTAAAACTCTATTGCACTAATGAGATTTGCTTGTTTTCTTGAAAGGATTAAAATAGCAAGTTGAACATGACTTATGGATGATCAGATATTGATGGAGTATTTGATGGTAAAAATACTCTAGTTTGACATTGTTTGATAGTTGGTATGAAGTACTTGATGGTAAAAGTGCTTCTCTTATTTTTTGATGCCTTGATCTTTTTAATGGATGACTTGGGACATTTGTAATGTCTTATATGCATTGTTTGATGCTTGATATGTATTACTTGATGGCTCTTTAATTTTTGCTTGATGGCATTCGCAATGCCTTGATCTTTTATTTGGCTAAAATTATCTCAATTGGGTCGAACCCTTGAGAATTTACTTTGTTTAGGCCTATTATTTGTTTGATATTTGTTGAAAAATTGTTTTTGGTGATGATATGAAAAAACTTGGCTTCATCTCTTTTGCAAGGGCTATATACATTTTTTTTTCAAACTTTGACGCCCGCCAAGTGTTCGATAAAATATTTCAATGAAAGATTCATCACCTACATGATTCTCTTATTTTTGAATGTCTTATAATCTTATTAGGATCATGTTTTTTTGCTAACAAAATGAGCTTATGGATTTCTTATGATACATTTCTCCTATTTTTGATTCTAAGCTTAATTCTTTCAGTGGTTGATAAATCGTATTGTTAGCGCACTTTGATAAACTTGTATGATGTTTTTATCATCCTAACATTCTTTTTGATGATTCCAAAGGGGGAGAAACATGAAATTGGCTCATTAGCTCAAAGAAGCTAATAAAAGCTTGTTATAAAAGCTATAAGCTATGGCTTCTTAAAGCCATAAGTTGTGAATTATATTTAGTCCAATTGTTGCTTGATGGACTTATACTTGTCTAATGACGTTTTGTTGACAGGGGAGCTTATAAGCTCTTGAACAAAATGTAAAAGCTAAGCTTTTGGCTTATGGTTAATTGCTTTTACATTATTCTTGATGTGCTTGTTGATAGAGGGAGCTTGTGCTTATTATTGAATATATTTACTCCCTTACTTGGTTGCTTATGTATTTTGGAAATTTTGGCTGCTTCTAAACGGTTAGATGTTTTTACCGGAAAATCGTTTTTTAAAATTGTCCTCCTAATATTTCTAAAAAATTATTTTGGTTTGTAATAATCAAAAAGGGGGAGATTGTTTGATACATGATTTTATCTTAATTTTGATGATTTTATTTTTACACCAAAACAATGTTTTTAATTGTTGTCCAAATACTCCTAAATGATTTAAAATGGTTTTAATATTTTCCGGAGTATTTCTTCTAGTTTTATTTTAGATAAAATTGGACAACACTTTTAATGATTTTATGTTTATAAGTTTCTACTTCAAAACAAGGTTCCTAAATGTTGTCTAAATACTCCCGATTGGTTTAAAATGTTTTTACTAAATTTTCGGAGTATTTCTTGAGTTTTATTTTCGACAAAAATCGGACAACATTTCTGTCTCGAGGTCAACCGGTCGCCATAGAGGGCAACCCGTACCTGAAGATGAATTTTGGAACAAAAAATGAGACGGAAGGGAAAAAGACCAGGTCGACCAGGGCGTCGACCGGTCGACCCCCTGTCGAACGGTACCTGGGAGCAAAACACTAAAACAGAACATTGCTCTTCGAAAAATCATTGAGGGGGACCGGTCAGGGTCTAGGTCGACCGGTCGAAGTCCCCCGACCGTTCGCCCTGTGTTATTTTGCTGTGTATTTTTCAAACGTCTATTTCTGTGCGACCGGTCGCCCTATCTTTTGACAGCAAAATTCTGACCGTTTGACAGCAGACAAACTTTCCTTAAAATGTGGGATTGATTTCTAACAGCTATATTCTTGATTTTAATTGTATTTTTCTGTAGATTTTCAATCCCCAAGAGGAGCCTATGCTTGATCAATCATCTCCTATAAATAGAAGAAGTTTTGGAGCAACCAATACAACAATTGAGATACAACACAACAAGATACACTTCAAGCAAACACTTGTTCTTCATTGTCATTATTCTTGTTGTATTTTTGCCTAGCTTATTACTTTCACATCCTTGAGGTCTAGGCTATTCTTGATTACACTTGCACTCTATTGTATAATTCATTATCGAGTTGTAATCTTGAATTTTTGGGTAATCATTCAACACAAGATATCCTTGTGAGTGTTCTTGTGGTAAGAACACACTTGGGTGATCTAGGTGTTAGGTGTAAGAAGATTGTGGTAATCTTCTTGTTGAGGTGTTGAAGAATTTGGTATTCTTCAAGGTTGAAGATTGTGGTAATCTTCACAAGGTGCCATTGGAGATTGTGGTAATCTTCAAGAGAGATTGTGGTAATCTCCAAAGGTGGTGTTAAATAAGAGTGTGGTGCTCTTCAAGGTGTTGTTAGTTGAGTTTGTATTAATTTTGGTAATTAATAAAATTCTTTTTCTTTTTGAAATCCATCCCGGATATACTGGGTTGGTAGAGGATTAGGCCCTAGGTGGGTTGAACCTCTATAAATCGTCGTGTGTTGTTTACATTCCGCACCTTTATTATTGTGTTTGAGCTTTCGGTTCGAAAAAGAGGGTAAAATCGAAAAGATGGAGATAATCTATTCATCCCCCCTCTAGATTATCGTAGCCGCTTGGACTTACAAAAATGATCTGAAGCTGAGAAGATGGACACAACTGTGAAGGAGAAGACAACTGAAGAACAAAAAAGAGAGAAGAAGGGAAAATCTGTTGAGGGGGAAGGTTCGAAAGATATGACATTGATGATTGCTAAAACCCCTAAACAAGGATTTGTCATCACGATATCATCGACAAACTCCTCGTGACTCTGCGCTCCAACACTCAGCACCCCATGGCCGGGGTGCGAAAAATAGTAGAAGCGAGGGATGAAGGAGGTGGAAGGAAAGATGGATGCCCGAGTGATGGATATACTGAAACAATATGGAGGCAGTCCAGCAGGAAGAGACACTGATGCCATTTCAGACGTCGGAACCGAGCTGAGATCTGTTGATGAATTCAAGACGCTCGCATCCGAGGGATACTTCGTGAACATGACCATTGCCCAAGCCTGGGACTTGTATTGGGAAAAAGGCCTCAAGCTATGTGAAGAAGCTGACAGACATCAGACTCTTCGCGATCCTCTCTGCGTCACTCAGCTGGGAAAAAGAAGGCCCCAGTATAATATATAGATCCAGACCCAGACCCAGACCTCTGCCCAAAAACATTGAATATATAGATCCAGGTAAGAAAGGAGGTATCTATTGGGCTGGATTCGACGAAGTAGCCAACCTGCAAGTGGCCAAGAACAATGATGAGTATGTAAAGAGAATCGAGGAAGAGAATAAAAGACAAACTCAGCTGTGGGAAGAAAGACAAGAAAGAAAAAAAAGAGAGATGAAGTCGCCGAGAAAAGCATATGAGAAAAAGAAAGCAGCTGAAGAAGAGAAGAAGAGAAAAAGGTCAGAAGAAGACAGAGATGAGGAAAGAAGGAGGCAGCGAAGGAGATGAAGTGTTGTTGTCCACCCCTTCATGTAATTTACTTTTGTAAATACATAAGTATCTAAGTCTTATGTACATTGAATAAGAAATCTGTAATTTCTCTATTTTCTTTGCGTAGACATAGATGGTTGCTCTGATACACTTTGTAAACAGTTGTGTAAAGGACAATAATGTTATGATCAATAAACAGATTGATTCTACGCATACATTCTCTATTACTGCACTATCTGTATGTATCTTTGACATTTACTTTTTGTATGTATGCTTTAAGTTTTGGCATCATCAAAAAGGGGGAAATTGTTGGGAAATTAATTTTTAGATTTTGTTGAATGTTATGTAAAACTTAGAATAGAAAATTGGCACCCCATTTTCCTTGTAGTTTGCATTGTAAAAGATAGGGCTGGTCAAGCTGAGTTAAGTCAGCTATGCTCGAACATGCAAAAAGTCAACTGGAGACTAGAAGGAAAACTCCGCTGTGAGGCAGCTGAGTGTGGCAATGAAGAGAAGACATGAACTCGACTGAAGGAGCAGCTGAGATACAGTTGAGTTAAGTATTAGTCAAGTCAACTCAAGATAGCCAAGTCTCAAGTTGAAGTGACAGATGAGTCATCCAATGATTGGAAGCTGACTCGAAGTCATTTGGGGAAATCAAGGAAATGCAGTCAAGTCGAGACAACTGAAAGAGATCCGTTACATAGAAGTCAAGAAAATTACTTAAACAAGTAATACTCTCATACTGCCTTTCTTAAAGTGCTCAGTCCCAGAAGCGTGCAAAAGGAATAAACCAATGGGAAGCACTGCACCTGTGTCAGAACTCTGAAAAGCTGAAGACTCATCCAATACGAGGAAATGTCAATTTTAAGGACTGCAACAAGACAAGCCAACGACCACAAATGTCTTTTGAAAATTAGCCTATCTCTTCAACGGGCAGATTTTCAAAAGAACACTATAAAAGGCTGAGGAATCAATTTGAGAAATATACAGAGATTACCTTGTTACCTGAAACTTTCAAGCTATTATTCAAGCTATAACCTACTGAAATATTCTCAAGTCATTCAAGTTTAATCCTCAAGTCTGCACTACGAAGGAAATCAATCCAACACTTACCTGTGAAGGAAAGACCACTTCCATCAGTTGAAGAGGAAACATCTAAAGAATCAAAGGGGTCTACATTCCGTAGAGGATTGTAGAGAGGTTCAAGGTCGAACCAGTCTCAAGCTATTGGAGGGCTTCGTGATCAAATCCAAGAAACTTGAGCAAGTGAGCTGTAGTAGCAAAGCGCCCTGCCTGAAGAAGAAGCCGAGTCGGACGAGAAGCCACCGTGTGACCAAGGCATCTCCAGACTGAGTACCAAAGGATCAAGTCAGTTGTGTGATCAAGACTTGCATCTGGACTGATAACCACTTTGTACTCTGATCAATACTTAGTGGATTCCTCCAGGAGTTGGAGAAGATAGGATTAGAAGAATTACCCCATCTTCGAACCTCTATAAAATTTATTGTGTCATTTATATTTCAAAGACTTCAATTGCATATTATCTTATATCTGTGATAAATTTGCTATCCAATTGATATTTAACAAAGTGCTAAAACCAAGTGTCAAAACAAACTTAAACCAAATTCAAGGGTGTTAAGTCTTCCAATAAAACATATCACAATTGAGTTAAGCCTTAGACTAAGCGGTGAGTTATTCTATCAACAAATCGATCAGTCCGTTTGAGTGGCTAACTCTGCTGGTTAACTAACTTAGCTGTCCGTCAAGGACTTAGCTGTGAAGTATTAACTCTGAACTATTTTAAAAGGACTAAATCGAAAAGTTGGTAATGTTTATTCAACCCCTCCTTCTAAACCTTACTCTCACACCCCTTGGGACCTACATCCATCTTCAGGTGTTTATTGTTGAGTCTTCATCTTTAGATCATAGTTGCATGAATAATGATCATGATGATTTCTTCCGGCTTCGACACTTCATATTATAGGGCGTCCTAGGAAGGCTTCGAATATCATACATGTTGATTGGCATAAGCCCCTCTCCGGTTGGATCAAGGTGAATACGGATGGAAGTGATTTGGGTGCATTAGGTAGCAGCATGGCGTCTTGGGTGTTTCGGAATTGCAGAGGGTTTTTTCGTGGTTACTTTGTGGAGAGTTTTGGTACATGATATTCTTTTGAGGCGGAACTGGTAGTGGCAATGTTGGCCATCCACTATGCGTTTACCAAGGGCTGGCGTCAACTTTGGTTAGAATCAGATTCAACTTATGTGGTAGACCTTTTTCACAAACGACCTACTACCATCCCTTGACGTCATTAAGCAAATGGTGATATATTTTACGCTTTGCTTCACATATGGATTTGGTTGTCTCTCATATTTATCGCGAAGACGACATGGTGGCGGATCTTCTTAGTAAAATGATGTCTTCTGCGACTTAGTGGGAAGCCCTCCTGCGGATATTGTGTCTCTTCATATGGAGGATTATGTTGGCCAGTCGGCATACAGTTTTGTTAGATAATTCGTCCATGTGCTTCTTGTTTTATCTTCCTGGTTGTTTTTACTCTACTTTATGGGGGTACTCTTTTTCCTTCCAAGGGTTTTCCCCACAAGGGTGGGTTTTACCTTGGGAGGTTTTAATGAAGCCCCAAACGTTTAGCTACCTGATCGACTTGTGATCAGGACTTTCTTCATTTTTTGTATCATTTCGCATTCATTGAAAAAAAATTGAAACATTGATTTTACTATTTCTTATGTAAACAAAAGGACCCCCATTACTTTTTTTGCTCTAGGCCCATCGATACCCTTGGATCGGCTTTGTTCGTAAGGCAACAGTTTCAATTTCGATTATGAAACCGTGGCCACCCTTACCAATTCTGAACCGACGATTTGAACCATTGGTCACCCTAGTCATCCCGCTATCCGGCACCCCAGTCGACCAACCCAATCTCAAATCAGCCCCTACCATACCCCTCTCATTCCACCACCAACCACACCACCCTTCCCCCTTCCCGGGCCCCAACGGAAAAACAAAGACAAACGCATGGAATGAATTTTATTAACCTAGGAAACATTGCAATAAGTATGAAATAAATCACCTTAATAACATGAACAGTGAAAAACTCAAGATTAAGAATATATTTGACTTAGGGAAAAAACAACCACCGTGCATCCTAGAAAATAAGCACTGTTGGAATTGGTCTTTGATAAATGGGGTTTTGACTTGATTTTGACCAATTAATTAAGTGGTTTCCATTTGTGAAAAATGAAATTAAATTATTTGTAAAAATTCTACTAAGAGAGTAGATGAGAATAGCATTTGGAATTTCTCAAAACCGATTCCGGGTGAATGAGAAATTAATGCTAGAAGTTAGCCACTTAATACAAATAAATGGTATGGAAAATGGAAAATGTGGGGGGGAGAGATGCTTCATCCCACATAGGAAAAGGGAGGCAAAGTTGCACACTTTATATATCCCAAGTTGGACATATGGTTTTGGGCCCTAGGGGGCACCCAAGTTTTTAAATGGGTGAGGACCTACATGTTTGTGGGTTTGGTTCAAAGCACACACGCGCGCGCGCGCCGCCGCCGGCTTGGGCTTGGGCTTGGGCTTAGGCTTGGGCTTCAAGGCCCTTATTCTTTTTGGACCAAAACCTTTAAAAATAATTAATTAATTAATTTTTGTAATTAATTAAATTAAATTGATTTAATTAATTTTTGTAATTAATTAAATCAGAGTTCAAACTGGGAAAAGGTTCGGCCCCACGCACGGGCGGGAGCACGGCCCGTGCGGGTCGTGCTACCTGCCGAAGTTTCGAGCCAGCGAACGGGCTGGAGCACGTCCCGTGCGTCTGGGTCGTGTTAGGTGCCGAAGTGTTGCGCTGCTGCGCAAGAGAGCGCAGCGCACGGCCGTGCGTCAGGCCTGTCGTGCTCCCCTGCAAGTGCGTGCGTGCTCGCGATGCAAAAGGTGTCTTTTCGAGCCAAAAGACGTGTTCTTTCCATACGAGGCACCTGAAGCCTATAATAGTCGATCCCTGGTGACTGAAAACCAATACGAAATAATCAGATAACATAAAACAAGCACTGCATTTTGCATATTGTTCATCTTCATCCTTGAAAAGCTTGAAAGTCGAAAAACACTTCTTGTTATTTGTATTCGGTTTTTGCAAGTGCTGCTAAACCAGAATTGTAAGTCGTTGTATCTTAGAGGCGAGCGACGGAACCTTAAGCACTAGTATACGGGGCGTTTTTGTCTTGCGGAGACTGATTCCAAATCAGGCCTCGACTTAGCCTAAACCATCATTTTGCATATTGTTCATCTTCATCCTTGAAAAGCTTGAAAGTCGAAAAACACTTCTTGTTCGATGTATTCTGGTTTTTGCAAGTGCTGCTAAACCAGAATTGTAAGTCGTTGTATCTTAGAGGCGAGCGCCGGAACCTTAAGCACTAGTATACGGAGCGTTTTCGTCTTGTGGAGACTGATTCCAAATCAGGCCTCGACTTAGCCTAAACCATACACTATTTCCAGCCATTTTCTTCACATACAGAAACCTTTACCAGAAATTTTACCCAAAAATCGCAAGACGAAAATTTTGTTTCTGTTGAAGACGATGGCTTCAGGATCGTTCACTCCGAAGGTTGTTGCTCCTGCTCATGGCGAGAAACCGGCAAAATTCTCTGGTGCCGACTTCAAGAGATGGCAACAGAAGACGTTGTTCTACGTGATGACGTTGGGTCTGTCACATTTCGTGAAGGAGGAACCCCCTGCTGTTGGTGATGAAGAATCCGACAATGAACGGAGAATCATTGTGGATGCTTGGCATGACAGTAATTTTCTTTGTCGGAATTATATTTTGAACGGACTAGACGATGCACTCTACAACGTCTATAGTTCGTTCAAAACGTCCAAAGAGTTGTGGGACTCTTTGGAGAAAAATATAAAACAGAAGATGCCGGTGCAAAGAAATTTATAGTCGGTAAATTTCTGGATTATAAGATGGTTGACACCGAGACAGTGATTAGCCAAGTACAAGAAATACATATCATACTTCACGACTTAGTGTCTGAAGGGATGATTCTGAGTGAGTCGTTCCAAGTGGCTGCGATTATCAAAAAATTGTTGCCTTCATGGAAAGATTTTAAGAACTATTTCAAGCACAAACGAAAGGAAATGGGGATTGAGTATTTGATAGTTCGACTTCGGATTGAGGAAGACAACCGGGATTCCGAATGGAAATCGGCAAATATGGGGGTATGATCATACTTTGTGGAACACCAGTGGAGTTTCAGTTGCATTTTTAAATGTAAAAGAAGGTGTTGCCAAAAGTGTTGTAAACACCGAAACCACATTTGCATGAGGTGTTGTCGAAAGTGTTGTAACACTAAAGGCAGACACCGTAACAAGTTGAATCTGAAGTCTTACTAAAGATGTGATAACATCATAGGTTACACACCTTGTAAAAGATGGATTTGTTGGAACTAAGATCTGAAATCTGGTAGAATGAGATTCTAATTGGATTGTCGGGCCAATGTTCTAACAAAATAAAATAAAAATAAATAAATAAAAAATGGCCGAGAGCCATAAGAATTCTGGATGATCTTGTGTTAAGCAAGATATCAGAAGTTGAAAAGGGAGCTTTATTGTTTTTTAGCAAACCACATAAAGGAGATTGCCTTGCAATGTGGGGGTGCATTGGAAAAAGTAGAAGCGCCGAAGTTTTGAGCCAGCGCACGGGCTGGAGCACACGGCCGTGCATCCGGGTCGTCTTTGGTGCCGGCGTGTTGCGCTGCCAAGCGCACGCAAGCGGCGCACGGCCGTCGTCTGTCGTGCTCCCCTGCTTGCAAAGTGCGTCTGCTTCGATGCAAAAGGTGTATTTTCTAGCCAAAAGACGTGTTCTTTCCATACGAGGTGCCTGAAGCCTATAATAGTCGATCCCTGGTGACTGAAAATCAATACGAAATAATCAGATAACATAAAACAAGCACTGCATTTTGCATATTGTTCATCTTCATCCTTGAAAAGCTTGAAAGTCGAAAAACATTTCTTGTTCGCTGTATTCTGGTTTTTGCAAGTGCTGCTAAACCAGAATTGTAAGTCGTTGTATCTTAGAGGCGAGCGTCGGAACCGTAAGCACTAGTATATGGGGCGTTTTCGTCTTGCGGAGACTGATTCCAAATCAGGCCTCGACTTAGCCTAAACTATACACTATTTCCAGCCATTTTCTTCACATACAGAAACCTTTACCATAAATTTTACCCAAGAAGCACTCCCTCCTCCCCCCAAAAAAAAAGGACAGTACTCATGCCAAGACATAATTCTATTTGTGGGTCACATTGAACTTCTTTTAAGAATAATTAAGGATATTAACAATTCCAGCCGAGACGAATACGTTATTGTCCAAACTTCTCTAAATTTTGTCAAACTTCAAAAATTATGTTGAGCTAGGTGAATTAATTGAGTTCCAACAAGCTTTAATCAAATTGAATATGAATTAGTTTGGGTAACTTGATTTATTTTTTTCTCACATTTACTAGTATTTTATTCCAATACGACTCAATAAAAAAAACAATATCTGAATGGAAAAATATATATATAAAATACAAAACCAGTAAGTACGAAAATGGTAAGCCTATTATTCCACCACAAACTACACGCCGAGAAATATATTAACATAGTAAACTTGGATAAGATTTCTCATTTCGTCATATTTTTTTTTTTTTTTGAGTACAATGGGGAATTTGGGGAGGGGACACACGCACCGTATGGAATTGAACCCGGGTCATTCACCCTTACAACACATCTTTCAACCACTAGAGCACAAAGTTGATCCCTCTCATTTCGTCATATAAATCTTTAATTATTCATAGTTTTGTCTGAGAAGTAAGAAAGATGAAATCGTACGTTGTATTTCAAAGTATCATCATACGTAATTTGTACCATCGAGAATGTACTGTCAAACGTTGAGATCTTAAATAATCAAAATTATGATTAAAAAAACTACTAAACAAGTAAAAATATTTTATACAATTTCATGCAATGACAGCTTTATATAATGTCCCTCTCAGTAGTATTAGAGAAGGTTACCCTTTTGCAATTGTATAATTAGAAGCCGAGGATATGTTGAAAGAGTAAGCCAACAAACGTAGCATAAATTGTTTATTTAACTGTGTTAAATTCGGGGAATTTAGTATGGTCTCATACATGAAACGTACCTAATATGAGGGGAGCAGTGGCGGAGGGAGAGAGGGCTAACCTGGGCCCTGCCTCCCCTTCCCCCCATTTTTTTAAAAAAAATTTACATAGGATTGTTTTTAAAAAAAAAAAATTAGTTAGAATTTATATGTTTTTTAGTTAGTTTTTTTATCCGGCTTACCCCATTTTTTATATCGACACAACCCAATATAAATCCTGGCTACGTTACTGGGGAGAGCCTAAGCCCACCAAATGAGTTTCCATTCTAAAACCAATTGGTGACAGGAGGAGTAGTTCACTTGGCTTATAAAGTGGACTATCTTTCCTTAATTAATCAATATGGGACAACTAACAAGTGACATATCTCAACAAACTGATATATATATGGCAAAAACTCATATAGGTATGGTTGTTGGTCACGACGACTACCAAAAAGTCGTTTTACGGGTCTTAATCCATAAGACGGGTCCTATTTGACCCGCGGATCCGCAGATCCTATTGACCAGGTCCGCGGGTCAACAGCAGGTCCTGCTTTTCTTTTTTTGTTTTTTTTGTTTTTTTCTGTTTTTCTTCCTTAGTTAAAGTAACAGTTTTATGAGAAAAAGTATCGGTTATTTTAGATAAAGTATCATATTTTTTAATATAGCCACATATTATGATTACATTACATTGAATGACAAATAAATATCAGAGTTAAAGTAACACATTTATAAGTAAAAATATATATTTTTTGAGACAAAATATCATGTTTTAAGAGTAAAAATATTTGTTTTTTAAATAAAGTATTACATTTTTTAATAATAAATACAAAGAAAGATGAATAATAAATATGATAGAGTTAAAGTAATACTTTTATAAGTAAAATTATTTATTTTTTGAGATAAAGTAACATATTTTTTAATATAGTCACAAATTATGAATATATTACAATAAATATATATATAACAGAGTTTCTGTTTTTCTTCCTCAGTTAAAGTAACAGTTTTATGAGAAAAAGTATCGGTTATTTTAGATAAAGTATCATATTTTTTAATATAGCCACAGATTATGATTACATTACATTGAAGGACAAATAAATATATCAGAGTTAAAGTAACACCTTTATGAGTAAAAATATATATTTTTTTGAGACAAAATATCATGTTTTAAGAGTAAAAATATCTGTTTTTTAAATAAAGTATTTCATTTTTTAATAATAAATACAAAAAAAAGGTGAATAATAAATATGATAGAGTTAAAGTAATACTTTTATAAGTAAAAGTATTTGTTTTTTTGAGATAAAGTGACATATTTTTTAATATAGTCACAAATTATGAATATATTATAATAAATATATATATATATATATATATATATATAGAGTTAAAGTAACACTTTTATACGTTAAAGTATCTATTTTTTGAGATAAAGTATCATGTTTTTTAATATAGTCACAAATTAGAAATGAAGGAAAGAAGGAAAAATAAAAAATAAATATGATATAGTCAAAGTAACACTTTTATAAGTAAAAGTATCCGTTTCTTGAGATAAAGTATCAGATTTCTTAATACAGTCGCAAACTAGGAACAAAAAAAAGAGAAAAAATAAAAAATAAATATGATGTAGTTAAAGTAACACTTTTATAAGTATCCATTTATTGAGATAATGTATCATATTTTTTTAATAGACTTGGGTTCGATTCTTAACCTTTACATTTATAGGCGTTTTTAATTTTTTTTTAATTACCAGGCGTATTTATGAATATGTTTATATACATTGTTATACTGAAATTGTACATTAAGCACTAGTGGTGTAGTGGTAGAACACCACCTTATGTCTCCATAGGCTCGTAGGTTCGATCCCTCACAAACGCTGAAGCAGATTTTTTTTTTAAATAATAGGTGGGCTAAGCAGGTCGCGGGTAGGATCCGTAAGGTCCTACAAGAGACCTGCTCTATATTATATATATATAGGGGGTTATATAGGACCCCCTATTATATGAGTACATAAGACCAAATCCATACCACTCATCTACCTATTTCAATGGTTATTATTAATTCTGATTAATGTTAATAAAATATATGGTAAAGTCAAAATGGGGGCAAATTAGTCCACATAAAAATTAGGGAGTTGGCTAAATCCAGTAAATCCCATAAAAATAGGGGAGTTACCCTCAATTGGTGGAATTGGTGGCATCCTTCATTCAACTCATGTGTAGTTGATTTTCAAATAAATTTGATGATATGTTTCCTTAACTCCATGTGCTAAATCTGGTAAATCCCATGAAATTTCGTCATTCCCATTTTTTTAAAAAACAAATTACTTGATATGGTCAGAATGTTGCTTATATGTGCTTAAATACTTGCTCGCATGCATGCAAATGTTGCTTAGTTTTAACTGTGTTTTAGACTCTCACATTAATAATAATTTGTTTGATAAGAACTATCATGTTATACAAAAAATCAAAAACTTATACTTATATTGACTCCCATTCATTTAATCGTTGACGGTTTTTTCAACCCAGAAATTTGTTTGGGTGATACTAAAATGTTGCTTATGTATGCACGGATACTTGCTTGTATGTATTCAAATTTTTTATTATGTCCCCATTTATTCTAACCAGTACTTTGCTTAGTTATGGCTATAAGTTTGCTTACATGTGCATAACTATATGCTTATGTAAATTCTAAATATTGCTTAATTATTTATTTTGTTTAAAACAGTTGGGATTGCACATGTGCACATCAATGGATTGAAATAACATCGGATTCATCTCCGAACTGGATACCGGAATGTGACGAAAATATGACTCCAAAAGAAGGAATGAATTTTGATAATGTCAACAACGGAATACCATTTTAAAAATAATTCTTAATAAATAAAAAAAAGTATATGTTCGAGAATATGTTGTGACTGCTTATTTATTTGTTTAATTCTGCTTATTCACATATTACAAATTGCCTATGCGTGATTATTATAATGCTTATTACTACTATGTACTCAGCTTATTTATGACTATTGTAGCGCTCTTCGAGCAAATAATTCAACATTCATGCAAAATTTGGTTACTGCAGTCACATATATTCAATTGCTTATTTGTGCGTAAAGTATTGCTTGTGAAAGGATGTTATGGTGCTTAGAAAGCAATTGAATTATGCTTACAATACCATCAAATCATGAAAATAATTGCTTACAAAGCAATTGAATTCTGCTTACAAAGCAACTGAATTCTGCTTACAGTATTTAAAAACCATAAAAATAAATACGACACTAACTAGAAAACATTCCTATATCAACCACGCATGTACGTCAAAACCAACCATATTTAAAATGGTTGTAAAATACTACAGTATTCAACATTTTGATCAAAAGAATGAAACAACAACATTTCATTGTGATCCCAACTCGATTTAGCAAACTCCTTCGCTCGTCCCAAAACCGACTCCCTCTTCTCGTTCATTATATTTTTTGCCATTTCCAACAGAAAATCTATCAAAAAAAAAAAAGACACTAGTCATTTATATAAAGCATTTATTAACAACAAAACATTTATAAGTATAAAACCAACCAAGCATAAGCATAATATAACACATGTATAAGCAGAAACCAAGCTATATATAAGCATAATTATCAACAATAATAAGCAGTTGAAAACATCAATAAGCAATCCCTCAGCCTTAGAAAAAAATATGGTAATACTAATTACCCCCTAATTTGAGAACATTATATAAAACATAGATAAGCATAATATAAAATATACATAAGCATAATTATCAACAACAATAAGCAGTTGAAAGCCTCGTTAAGCAATCTCCATGTCTACCAAGTTTGTTTTTTTTAACTAGTAAAATCAGTAAATAAAAAATAACAAAACCCATAACATATCCTAAATATGCATTTAGAAGAACATAGATAATACACCTTAACAATCCCCAGACTTAGAAAAAATATGACAATATTAATTACCCCGTGTTTTCGACCGAGGGAGATGGAGTGGAGACAATTTTTTTCTTCTTTCTTCGGAGGAGATGGGTATGCAATTTTCGACCGAGGAGGATGGAGTGGAGACAAATTTTCTCTTCTTTCTTCGGAGGATATGGGTATGCAATTTTCGACCGAGAGAGATGGAGTTTGTGACCGAGGGAGATGGAATTTCATACACTGTGGAGGGAGATGGTGTTTCATTCACTATGGAGTATGGAGTTTGTGACTTTTGAATTACCCAAGAAGAAAAGATTTGGAAGATCAACGTGAGAGAAAATCGTTCCCTTAATTATAGCCACTACAAAAAATAACTTCCCTCCTAAAAACTGATATAACTTATAATTACCAAAAAGTCCTTTTTTTCAATAAGTTAACTATTAAAAAATAATAAAAACTGTTTAATCTAGACTGTTTAAAAATTAAATCAACGCTCTAGATTTAAGTCCTACGTACTTACATAATTTATGTGGACTCACCAGATCCAAATTCTATATATATATATATATATATATATATATATATAGAGAAGATCAAATGAGACCATGTCTATAGGTGAGACACAATGAACTAATCTCAACCATCCTCCACTATTAATCAATGGGTGTGATTTAATGGATAAAAATTATATTAAAATATTATTTTAATCAACATAAGGGTAATAGGGTAAAATAATATAACAAGGTAGTTACAAAAATGGAATCAAATCTCTTTCTCTCTCATCCATCTCTAATCTCACGTGTCTCTCTTCCTCCCTCTCTCTCACGCCTCTCCCTCTCTCTCTCACGTCTCTCTCTCTCTCTCTCTCTCTCTCTCTCTCTCTCTCTCTCTCTCTCTCTCTCTCTCTCTCTCTCTCTCTCAATTCCACCATTAACGCAAATTTGAGGAACTCAAACTGTGAAAAATACTCTCTCTCAATTCCACCATTAACGCAAATTTGAAGAACTCGAACTGTAAAAAATAAAACAGTGAAGAAGATGCGCTTATGTTCGAATCATGATGCATGATGAATCATCAGTCGTAGAAAAAACTCTACCCAACAACTTCAATGGTGTAGACATCGATGGAGAACTCGAAACTAAGCCATTAACATCAACTCTTAAAAAACTGTAACTTTCACGAATAAGACGATGCATAGATACTTATGAAATGATGTATAAATACTTATGAAATGCTGCATAGATACTTATGAAACGATGCATATATTTGTAGGATATTACATATTTGAAAATATGCAACAAAAATCAACTAAATATGCATTATCTGAAACATATCTATGCAACGTAAAAAAACTAATATGTAGTACAGTATACCCAATTATGCAAGGCGTCATAAACTATGCAACAAAATCAACTAACTATGCATTATCTAGAATCTATCTATGCAGTGTGGAATAACTAAATATGCAGTACATTATGAAACATCTCATTTTTATAATTTCTAAAAGCAACATCCCATTTTCATAACTAAATATGCAGTACGTTATATTCAGTTTTGTATTATTTTCGTAAAATAGTGCCAACAATACAACTAAATATGCATTATTTGATGTCTAATTATGCAGTAGAAGAACCCTAACTATACTGTAAAATAAAAATATTTGGAAAGAAAACAGGTTCCTTAAATTCCGCCACAAAATCCGGCAGTTTCAATCTCAGCCAATAAAAACGGTTTCAAAAAGTCAAACTTACCAGAAAACCCGCTGGGACCACTAATTTGAATTACAAAATTATAATCTTACCCTTAAATTGGCGGAAATCAGGGAAATTAAAAAAAAAATCACATCCCTTTATTTTTTAATATCAATGGGTAAGATGAGGATCGTCTCATTTGAACCAAATCTATATATATATATATATATATATATATATATATATATAAGATTTGGTTCAAATGAGACCACATCATTAGAGTGAGACACTGTGGACTAATCATGTCCACTAATCTATAATTTTAGATGGTTGAAATTTACCCAATTTAATGGTTTTTTTAAATTTATTTTAAATCTGTAAAGGGCAATATTGTAATTATATAATTAGATATTTTCAATCAATTTGGTAACTGATCATAATTGATCCTTATCCCCCCAATCTTCATACTCTCCTCTCCAATGACTCCCTGCTCTCTCATTTCTCTTCTCTCGCTCAGTCTCCTATCCTCTGCACTCTCGTCCACATAGAGCTTCATACACGAAGTAACCGGCGACCCTTTGATTCGGCAGGTCATATCCGATGGTGCCGAGGCAGTCAATCAGTTGTTGCACGTTGAGCATCATTTCTCGTTGTTCAAAGCCAAGTACGGGAAGACGTATGCCACCCAGGAGGAGCACGGCCACATATATAATTAGACAATTTCAATCAATTT
Organism: Rehmannia glutinosa; assembly: GCA_016081115.2. Taxonomy (NCBI): domain Eukaryota; kingdom Viridiplantae; phylum Streptophyta; class Magnoliopsida; order Lamiales; family Orobanchaceae; genus Rehmannia; species Rehmannia glutinosa. Next base: position 87,194,252 of record CM071936.1, on the reverse strand, counting down.
GGTAACTGTTCATAATTGATCCTTATCCTCCCCAAAAATCGCTTGTCAGTTTTTTCAACTTTAATTGTGAAACTCTATGGTTTTTTAATTTTTCTTTTATTGCATGTTGTTGTGTTTTGGGGAGAATGTGATTGCGAGTTGAAATCGTTATCTTGGGTTTAGTTTGTGTCATTCATGTATTTTTCGGTGATGGTGGTTAAGCTTTTGTTAATGGAGGTTCTAGATTTTTTTCCAGGTGAAGAAGACGGATTTATATGTTTGATGTATACTTATATTTTAGCAGGTTACTTTATACTAATATGTTTTTCGATGTAGACTTATATCTGTTTTGTTGTATAAGTAGTTAATTTTTGATGTATGTATTTATATTGTTGTATACTTATTTGTTTTGTTGTATACTTATATATATTTTGTTGTATACTTATATGTGTTTTGTTGTATATATATATTTGTTGAAAAAAGTATGAGAGTTTTGTTGATACTTATATGTGTTTTGATGCTTATTTATTTAATTTTTACGTATATGTTTTTATATATTCTGCACTGACACTTTATTTTTGGTTTTTTTGTGTCAGGACTGGTGTTTTGTTAATCATGGGTAAAAGAGGTAGAAAAAGTGGACAATGCATTGAGGGCGACTATATACATAGTCTGATTTTATTGTATAGTTAGACATAGTTTATTGTATAGATAGTATGATTCTATTGTATAGTTAGACATAGTTTACTATATAGATAATATGATTTTATTGTATGGTTAGACATAGTTTACTGTATACATAGACTGATTTTATTATATATTTAGACATAGTCAACTGTACAATAATTTAGTTAATTGATTTGTTCCGATTAGTTGTTGATTTTTTAATTATTAATATTTGGTATACCGTAATACACCGTAATTATTGGTCTGCCCAGAATAATCTTGTTAATTGATTTATTAATTCACGGTCCCCACATGTTTTTGTTTGACAGTTGTAATATGCAGTACAAATATGTTAAATATACAACATAATAGTGTTAAATCTCTCTCTCTCTCTCTCTCTCTCTCTCTCTCTCTCTCTCTCTCTCTCTCTCTCTCTCTCTCTCTCTAACTGATTTACTCAATCCACGGTCCCCACATGTTAATGAGCGTGATTCTCTCTCTCTATAACGGATTCCTTATTTCACGGTCCCCACATGTTTTTGTTTGACCATTTTAATATGCTGTAAAATTATGTTCAACATACAGTAAAATAGTGTTAAGTATACAACAAATATATGGTAAAGATACAACATACAACATGGCAGAGCACATGCGTGATTTTCTCTCTCCCGACGTGATTTTCTCTCTCCCAGCGCGATTTTCTCTCTCCTAATAACTGATTTTATATTTAGATGGTCCCCCACATGTTTGTTTTGACAATTTTACCCTTTCTGGGATTTAATTTTAAATGGTTAATGTATTATTATCCCAAATTATTTCTAGCCTTTGATGTAAATGTGGGAGGGTTGAGAATTGAGATTAGTCCACATTGTCTTACCATAAAGTGTGGGCTCATTGAATCCTCCCCCTATATATATATACACACACTCAAGTTACAATAAATAAAGGGATTGCATTTTTAACACATAAATCCAGAGAAAAAGCAGAAAGAAAATTTAAAAAATAAATAAAGAATATAGTGGGCATACATATAAAAAAAACTAAAATAGAGGGGTAAAATTTTCAAATTGAGTTAACATTTTATTGTATCAAGTTTTTTGAATTTGTACTCAGGTCGGAAATTGTGGATAATTTAATTTCATTGTTAACAAAATCGATTTTGAAGGGATTAACTGAATCAAAAATGAATTGAACTCAAAATGCTCAATTCATTCACAAATTTTATTAGTCGAGCTCAAACTGAGCTTCAAATTATGTCAAATAGTCGAGCTCAAAAAAAATTTCTAGCTTTCGAATTTTAATGAAATATTTAATAATTTTAATTTCATTTTCGATCTACCTAAATACAACCAAGTTGCGTAAATGTGCTTATTTTCATTTTCAGTAAATAGGTGGCCCTGTGGGTCTTTCATTATTAAAGCAAAGTCCATTATAAACATGGATGATTGATTGCCCATATACAGTGGATTTTCATATTTGAAGTCCAAACCCATGAAAATACACAATGGGCCGACCGATCCAAATTTCCGGGAAAAATGGCCCAGTCCTTTTCAGAGCCTCTAAAACTACATCCGTCCCATTGGACCAGACCCATTGGTCTCGGCCTCTCGTGTTTGACAAGACCTGAACCAGCTCTTAACCCAAAATCTAACGGGTCCAATTTATCAGACCCGCAAACATTAATTTTATTTTGTTTCTATTCATTTTTTTTTTGAAAACAAAAATAAAATTTCATTACGAAAGCAGATCGAACTGCAAAGTGTTACAGAGAAAGAGGGGAGGAACAGATCTCCACTCCTGGACACTAGACATAGAATTTGTTGCCCTTGCTAACACATGGGCAACACCATTCGCTGATCTCCTTACAAAGACACAAGACACATTAGACATACTACTAAGCAAACATTTACATTCATTGATAATATCCATGAAAAAAGAGTTTTCTATCATTTTTCCTCTCAAAGCCTTCACAACCAACAGGGAATCAGTTTCCAAACAGATGCAGGAATTAGACCAACTTTGCTTCAACCAACTCAGTGCCTCACGTATTGATAATGCTTCACCAATCTCTGGTAGGAGTGACCCTTTCATTGATCCATGTATAGCAGCTATAAATGAGCCTCCAATCACCCAACAAATTTTTTTTTCATGACACTACAACAAAACCCAACAAATTTTTCATGGAAAAAACCACAGCTCACTAACCTATGCGATCAACATCACTGCACTTTAAATGGCACGAAGATCTCGATTCCGGTCTTACTTCCACATTGAAGCTCCAACTCAATCGATGCCGTTCCCCAAATGCGATTCAAGATAAAAACAGAGGTTCGTGAATCACATTAACAGATAGCAAAGACCAAAGACACCTCTTCGCAAAAGAGCAATGGAAAAGACATGAGCCACACTAAACACATGTTACGACTTGCCATTGAAACATCATAATACACTCGCTAAATTCACAACACTCCAACCGATGGGATGGAGAACAAAGAAGAAACTCACCTATTACGTTGATTCTATAAGAATACCGTAAAAGAGACTATGAAAACCCTCATTTTATTCAAAATTCCACCTCCCTAAAAATAATAACAAAACAAATATTTATCATTAAAGTCCTAAATATTAAACTTAACAAAAACTTAAAAGATAATAAAATAACGATAAAAAGATATTTTTAATCGTATCTCCATCATTCTCTCTCTCTTCGCGATTCAAACATGATAAAAAAAGAATTGTCAACCCATGGAGGTTCGTGAAAAATTAGTATGAATACCGTTGGCGCCTCTGACGAAGGCTACATCATAGGTGATATCATCCTGGCCAATGTGGATTGTGGAAACAACTTCTCCAAATATATCGACGAGTTGAAGATTTGAGTTTTCCTTTAATTCTTCAACTATTGCTTTGAACTTGATATGGTTGATTTGAACAACCCCATTAACATTCTTTTGGTAATCTTAATTTATCAAAGTTGACTTTAATTTGATCTAAATGATTGTAGATAAGGGCTTACAACAATCCCATAAAAGGGTTTACTCCAATGATGAAGGCAAAGACCGAAGACCTCTTCGCAAAAGAGCAATGGAAAAAGACATGAGCCCATATCACGATCTCCAAACACATGTTGGAGGATGGTTGAGAGAAAAGCAACATTCTCAATTTCTTCATCAAAAATTGGTGGGACTTTCTCTTCGAAAATTTTGTAATTTTTAGATAATAACCTCTCAAAAATAGGTGGCTTTGTTGGCAATGTTTTTCGTAGCCAACTTATAGAGTTATTATTTTCATCATCAAAAATTGCCATCGTACAATCATTTTCAAACTTTGAGGACGGATAAAAACAAACCACATCCACCACGATAGTTCGACCGTTACCTTTCCAATCAAAGTCTTTCGTTGTTGGATGCGAGAAATTAAAACTCGATCATCCAATCCACTACATAGCATTCGATAACAAGAACAACAAAAACACAAATACTTAAAGAATACTCGGAAGTATTGAACAAAGTATTCTTTATCGCTCAAATTTATTATTTCCCTAAAAATAATAACAAAACAAATATTTATAGGATTAAAGTCCTACCAATAAAACATCCATTTATCCCCTTATCTCCATCAGTATGTCCAAACTCCACGACTTTCCAATCAAAGTCTTGAGAGAAATTAAACCGATCATCCAATCCACTACATAGGATACTTAGATTTACTTATGCCTTTATTATTTCCGGACCACCATTTATCCCCAAAGATGTCCAATCTCTTAAATTAAAGAGATCCCGCACAACGTCCTCATCCCACTGAAGACTTCTAGCTTCATCAAATTATGAACATAAATGCCTGTTTCATTAATAGGAGGGGAGAAAACGAATGCATTTTGATCCGGAAGCCATGGATCCCCCCAAACTGAAATGTTTTTCCCATCCCCGACTTTCATCCTACAATGTTGGATCACATTCTCCTTTGCCGCCATGATACTACGCCATAAAAAACTTGGATTGGATCCTATCTTGGCACTTGATAAATTAGAAGATGGATAGTATCTAGCCTTTAAAATACGAGCCACAAGAGAAGTATCATCAGTTAGTAGTCTCCACACTTGCTTCCCCAACAAAGCTAAATTGAACTCATGTAATCTCCTAAAGCCAAGACCTCCTTGGTTCTTAGGAACACATAATTTTGTCCATGAATGCCAATTAATACCTCTAACGGCCTCATCTCCTTTACCCCACCAGAATGAATTCATCATTCTCTCCAATTCTGTACAAAGATCAATAGGTAACAGAAATATACTCATTGCGTAAACAGGAACTGCTTGAGCTATTGTTTTCAAAAGAATCTCCTTGCCCGCTCTCGATAATAATTTCCGTTTCCAGCCTTGTAATCTATGCCAAACTTTTTCTCGGATGAAAGCAAAAACTTCCTTTTTATTACGACCCACTAACGACGGCAAACCAAGATAGGCACCATGGTTATTTGAATGAGCAACTTGTAACAATGTGCAAACAGACCGAATGGCTTCAGAATCTGTGTTCTTACTGAACGACACAGATGATTTTTGGTAATTAACAAGCTGGCCTGAAGCTTGAGAGTATAAATCCAGATAATTTAGCACCCGGGCACATTCCTCTCGATTAGCTCTGCAAAAAATAAATGAGTCACACTAGGAGCACTTCTAGCAATTTGACAACCATGAATCCAACCTTTCCTCTCGAAATTTTGGATGAGAAAGGATAGGCCTTCCGCGCATAGAATAAAAAGATACGGTGACAACGGATCACCTTGACGTAACCCACGACCTGGTGTAAAGAAATCAGACTCAAAAATGCCATGAGTAATCTTATAGCGAACTGTCGTGACGCACAACATCATCAATTCGACCCATTCCGTGTGGAAACCCAACTTTAGAAGCATAGCTTTTAAGTAAGGACATTTAATTCGGTCGTATGCCTTACTCATATCAATTTTTAACGCCGCAACACCATGTTTACCTTGCCTCTTCCTTTTGAGAAAATGATTAATTTCAAAAGCAATCATAATGTTATCCGAAATAAGTCTTTGGGGAACAAATGCGCTTTGATGCTCTGAAATAACTCCAGGGAGGATATGATTCAGACGATTAGCAAGTACTTTAGAGACTACCTTATAGATAACATTACATAAGGCAATGGGTCGTAGGTCCGTAACAGTCTCCGGATTGTTCTTCTTAGGAATAAGAACAATATTCGTATCCGTTAACCATTCAGGAAATGAGCAGGAATTCAAGAAGGACAGACACGAAGAAACAACATCATTTCCTGTTATATCCCAAAATTTTTGAAAAAAAGCCGGATTCATTCCATCCGGTCCGGGCGCCTTGTCAGGATGCATCGAGAACAGAACCTCTTTGACCTCTAACTCAGTAAATGGCTGCATTAGACTTAAGTTATGTTCCTCAGTAATTTTAGGATAAATACAATCAAGTACTGCCTCATATTGAGAACCCGAGGAAGAGAATAATTCCACAAAATAATTAACAAGATGATTCCCAAGGCCGTTGTCCCACGTTAGCCATGTTCCATTAACTGTTTTAAGCATTGAGATCGAATTATGTCTATGTCGAGTAGACGCCACCGTATGAAAATACTTGGAATTTGAATCACCACCCTTAAGCCAATAAAGTTTCGCACGTTGCTTCCAATAATCCTCTTGTTGAGCTAAAAGCTGATTATATTCAATTTGAACTTTTTTGAACTCAACTACTGAATATTGATCACGGCCACCTCTGAATGTTTTCATCCTTGATTGCGCCTCTTTGATCCTTCTATTAAATGAATTACGCAAAATGTCTCCCCATTTGAATAATTCAGCTCCGCACGATTCAATTCTGCCCAAAAGATTATCCGATACTCCTTTATACCATCCCTCTTGCACAACAGTCTTACAATTCTTCTCCCGCAACCATACGTTCTCAAAACGGAACTTTTTGACTTTCTTAATTCTGTAACGTAATCCCAATTCTAAAAAAAATCGGAGAGTGATCAGACATAGAAGCTTCAAGATTCCAAATCTTACAATTCGGAAAATAAGCAAACCAATTTAATGTAGCCAGACCTCTATCCAAGCGTTCCTCCACCCAGTTTAAAGACCCTCTACCACGTTCCCAAGTGAATTGGTAACCCAACATACCCAAATCAACAAGACCACAATCATCTATGGCTGAATGGAAACCCGAAAGAAGCCAAGAAGGATGATCGATATTACCTCTTTTTTCTGAAGAAGATAGGAGGCCGTTGAAATCACCAATACAACACCAGGGAAGAGTTGATTGATTTGCTAGTTGTCGAAGAAAACTCCAGGACTGTCTTCTTCTACCCCGTTCCGGGAAACCATAAAAACCTGTAAGTCGATACACGGAATTATTTTCCAGATGGACTGAAACATCAATGTGATTTTGGGAGAAACTCAGCAAATTCGCCATATTACTTGTCTTCCAAAATAAAGCTAAACCACCACTATGCCCCAAGCTACTAACCGCAAACAATCCCTCGTACCCCAACCGTACACGAATTTGTTCCAATTTATTTTTATGTAACATAGTCTCCATTAGAAAAATAAAAGACGGCCTCTTTTGTTGGACTAGGTCCAATAAAACCTGAACTGTCCGTGAGTTGCCAAGCCCACGACAGTTCCAACTTATAGTACTCATAATTCTCGGTGGGCCTGGAGACCAGGACCCACCACATCCAAGTTTTTTTGGTTCTCAATCAAAGCAGGTTTATCCTCCACAGGCCCAAGAAGCAACGGTCCATTTCGAGCATTAACCGGAAGTTGTTCATTAGTTCTTTTTCTTTTATTATCAGCTTTCATAACATCAGGATGATTTTCCACTTCATAAATAACCAACTTCCCACTGGATGTGCTACTCGAATTAGAGACATTATTGACGGTTACCTTGTCCTTATCCTTTGTACCTGAACCCTCAGTAACTTCTCCACAATTCACGGTAATACCTTCTGCATGATGGACACCTCCCTAGTAGTTATTACCATGATATGCCACGTCATCTGCTGGAGGAAAACCGTCATCTTCTCTGTGCTCATCGGCGGAATTTTTCGACGGAAAAGACCACCATAACCAAGGAGAAACAACATGATTAATTTGCCAACGAGATGGGGCTCACATCCAAGAACCATAAGCTCTTTCCTCCGTAACAGTTGGAGCGTTAAATAATTTGACACAAAATTTGTCTGAATGACCGATAAAACCACAATAGAAACAGAACGTAGGAAGACGCTCGTATTTGAAATTAACCCAGACCCAATCCCCTCCCACCTTTTTAATTTTCATTCTTCGTTTGAGAGGGGATCGTACATCAATCGAAACCCGAATACGCATATAATTTTGCCAAACGCCAGAAAAATTGTGTTCATCCAAATCCAAATAGGTACCAATAAAGTTTCCAATACTTGTACCAATCTTCTCTGTCATAAAGCCAAACGGAAGATCATAGACCTGAACCCAAAGGTCCGTGTGGAATAATTCAGCACGTGACGGTTGTTCACCCACATTGAGCCTTTTAGTAATCAGAAGAGAATTATCGAAAGTCCAAGGGCCATTCAATTGGACACGAGTAATATCCAATTCATGAAAAAGCTGGAATAGAAATAAATTCGGCCCTAACTCTTTAATAAAAACTCCTTTTACTGGTCTCCACACAGATGCCAACGTGTTTTTCATAGCCAAAAAATTCACTTGCCGGTCCGTTAAAAAACGACCAACCAAGCACCATCGAAGATCATGAGTGTGGTCTTCCGCAACATGATCGTCAATGCACAAACCACCTTCCTCTTCTTCTGCCAACTGCATGCGCCCACATAGATCGTCCAAAGATAGTTGATTGTTCGACATTATCAAGAGAAAACAGAATATAAAACAACGAAAACAAACTTTAAAACTTGTTAAAATAACAAGACAAAACAGGAACTTGTCAGCGGACAAGAATTTTCTATTCATTTATATCTACAAAAACAATAGATTCACATATATAAAAACGACAAACTTACAATATTAATAAAATATGCAATACAATTAGAAATTCATATATTATTATACAAATAACAAAAATATAACATGAGTTGTGAAATATAACATGAAAAAATCTATATTTGCGACAGAAAATACAATACTACGGAATATAACGGTAATTTGTCATTTAATTAAGTGGCTAAATTACATGATAACAATATATTTAGTAAATAATACTAAAAAAGTAAAAATTATATATAGCAGGGCAGGTCTAATAGAATCAGTTACTCGTCCTGAACCCGTCGGGTTCTAGAAGCTTAGACCCATTTAACCGGGTTAGGATTTGAACCCCCCTTATGCCATCCATACTCAAAACTTGCCAAATCCTCCTTGCAATCTTCAGCACCCAGAGTGTTGCATGCATTGGCACATTGCCATTTGACATGTGCATATAATAACCACATCTATCTAACTAACAAACATATAGACAATCACAATTTTCATTAGATCAAAGTAAAAACGTTAAAGCTCTCACAATTTCTTCCCGTTAAAAATAACTTCAAAATAGTCACCACAAGTGCTTGCATCACATCACCTCAATAATCCTATACGATATGTACCTGTTAGATCTTCAGCAAAAGTGCACTTCTTATCGTTCTTCATGCATCAAAATACATTGTCGATGCTATTAGCTGTGGTCAACTTACTATTAGCTGGGGTCAACTGCACGAAATCATCATCCTCATCATCACTGATCCATCCATAACACGGTTTGCCCCTTCGATTAGTTGGAATATTGTCTGAAGATTGGTGGGTGTAAGCCAGAGCAAAACCAAGTTGTACTCCCACCTCTCGTTGGGTGTTAACATCCTACAAAATAATAGAACTTAGGTACAACTAGTGTCTAGCAAACATCATACAGAGTTGTGATTCGTATCGTATAACTTAAGAAGTTATTTTGATCTTACATGGAGAATCATAAGCTTAATCTTTTAATAGAGCTATTTTATGCAATTAAACTGATATAGGAGCAAAAGGGAGCCACCACAGCTATCTACTTCTATTACTATATGTTTCTTGGGAAACGATGGGAGTTTTAATTGAATCAAAAAATGAAATAAAGGAAATAAGCTTCATGCCAATGACAGTATATAATATTAAATTTCAGACCTATATGTCTACATTTACTGTAAGTGAGCCACAAATTATTAATCTTAGGTATGATGTTTCACTATTTTTAAAATACTAAAACTTTACTAATTAGTCAACAGTTAAAACTTCTCTGTCTATAATGCACCCCGCTATCAATTAAACAGTAAATTACCCAACCAAACATTCTTATTGAGAGAATGATATGACTCATTGACTATTTACTCTTAATACAAAAATAACATTTTTGATCCGAAAAATATAAGTTTCTACACTATATCACAAGACATTTTCATTTTCCCGTAAAAATTATTGCAAATATGAAAATACACTAGAAACTGCTGAAAATGGAAAATACTAATTGAGAACAATTAATCAAGCCCTACGAGAGAACTGTTCCAAAGTACTACACACAATATCCATTGTTCCCCATTAAAATGGCCCTTGCATATGATCTTCAAACTTCTTACAGTCCATTTACTCAAATATTCCTTCTCCTAAGAAATAAGAGCTTGGAAAGAATATGTTACTAAATACGCTTTTGCCACTACTAGAAATCAGAACATACTTTAGAACAAAAACCACCCAAATTCCTTGTTCACTATAAATTTTCCTCTTTTCTTCAACTCACCAGGCATATTAGACAGAAAATTAACAAGTGACATTAGCAAATTTCTTTAAACATGCAAGGATGCAGATAAAATAGTTCATACCAAAATAATGCTACCTGCAAAAGCATAGGTGTGACCTTGACATCCAAATCCTGTTCCTGACTTTTCTCTTGTTTGATATTGATTTCTTCACAATGTGTCTGTGGTTCTTGAATATCCGATGCACTCTCTTGTTTAATATCGATCGCTTTACAATTTGTCTCTGGTTCATGAATACCTGGTGCGCACACTTCCTCTTCAAGGATGATCTCTTTATCACACAGTTCATGCACAGATTCTGGTTCATAACTCCCATGTGAACCACTTTCTAATGGCAGATGTTCTGGTTCGTGCTCGAGTTGATCTACGTCTGGCCCCTCAAGAATCGTGTCGATGAGCAGCTTATACGCAGCCTCCTCGATAAACGCCCAGCCATCATCTCCATAAACCTGAAAATTAACAACTTAACAATATTTATTTGGGATAATTACAAAACTAACCCTAAGGTTTAGCCTAATACAAAAAACTCAGTTATCTTTCAAAATATACAAATATCCCCTTAACATTTGTTTCTATTTTACAAATTGCACCCTCAAGAGGGGGGTGTTTGTTAGGTGATTACTAACCTCAAGGGGTGTTTGTAGCACACTAAGGGGGTATTTGTAATTTTAAAAGATAACTGGAGTTTTTTGTAATTAGGCTAAACCTCTGGCGTACTATTTGTAATTATCCCTTTTTATTTTACACAATAGTGCCAGCCTCCCTCCAACACACACATAGGCATAAATGAGCAACATACAAGAAGTCAAAAATATAAAGCAAAGTAACAAACAAGAAAAGCCCCTTTCTAAGAACACATCATTAAACTAATTTTAGGCCCCAACATCTCAATAACAGCAACATTTGGGAACCAAACAGATAAAAATGCAAGAATCAATAGCCATGACTGCTTGACAATTTGGTAATCATAAACATCTAAGCAAACTATTGGGATCACAATATCCATCAACAACAACATGATTTTTAAATATGAAAATGGAAAAAATAATCAGCAATCAAAGGCATCCGAAATAAAATAGAAAAAACCAAACCTTAAGGAGATTTTTCACACTCTTGCGCACAATATCCGTGGAAAACCCCATGGGGCGCATAGCATCCAGTGCCGCGTGCATTCTCGTCAAACCCACCTGCAAAAAGTAAAAATAAAAATCTCAAATGGCTCAATATCCGCACCTTTATGAAGATTGTGCGTGAATTTAACTCACACAATTTAACCCAACAAAAAACATATTAAAAAAAAATCAGGTGTCGGAGAAAACCTTTGAGCGTCGCCTCCTCGGAGCCATTTTCCAATATCAAGTTGCTTTACTGAACCAAAGCTGAAGAGAAATCCAGAAACATTAGCAAAAAAAATGAAAAAAAAAAACCGAGTGGAATTTAGTCGAAAAATGAGGGGTAAGAAAGCGGGAAAGAATGATCACGCTACACATTTTCCTCTTAACTCAATATTTTTTTAAAAAAATATATCAGAAAATTGAAGAGTTCGTTTATAAATCAATTAAAATATAGGGTTTGATTGATAGAGAAACAATTTCCTAGACCATTATTAAGTTCGTTGCGCAGAAAGAAGAGCAAAATGAAGACGATGAGTGAGTAAGGTAGCTTGCCTTGGGGAGAAAGAATGACAGAAAAAAAGGTACATATATAGACTATAGTTAGTTTTTTAATTTTTTTTTTTTTTTTTGAGGGGAATAGTTAGTTTTTAATTTGATCATTTTCTTTTTTTTGTCTTAGGAGATTAATTTGATCATTTTCATATCAGCCGTCTCTACCCAGATGCTATTCAATTTTTTCCCCAAAAAATACTATTATATATTTTTTAGAATGTTCTATAAATAGGGCTAGGGCTGCAAACAAGCTGAACAGGAACAAATTCGAGTTTCGTTCGTTTAGTTTTTGGATCGGCTCGAGTTCAATACGAGCTTTCGTCATTGAGTCGAGCTTGGCTCGTTTGGAAATTATTTGATTCGCGAACAGTTCGAGCTCGGCACGTAAAAAGCTCGTTTAATATATTCAACGAGCTAAGCTCGAGTTCGGCTCATAAAAAACTCGTTTAAGTTTTAAAAAGTTTAGCTCGTAAAAGGCTCATTTAAGCTTTAACGAGCTTAGCTCGAGTTCGGCTCGTAAAAGGCTCGTTATATGCTCGAGTTCGTCGAAGCAAACTAGAGTTTGTTAAAGATGGAGTTCGAGTTCGCTAAAGCTTAAAATATATGTTAAATTGCCCTTATTCCTTAATCAAATTTCATATTAAGACTAAATCACATGTAGTAGCAATACAAAAGTAAAAATCAATTAAATGCACAAGAGATAGCCGAAATTTTACATATAACTAAAAAAGCAAACTATGAATGAAATTACCATAAGTTTTTTTTTAGAATCATAATTAACTAATAAATTTTAGTTTTGGATAATTATTAACTAGGATTTTATCCGTGCGATGCATGGATGTCTTGTTTCAAATTACATAAATTAAATGTATATATAAATTTACAATTTTGTGGAACATAAAATATATGAAATCATTACATATAAAAATTATAACTTTTGGAATACTTCTTTGTGTACAACATTATTTTGTTTGTTTTTCGAATTATCATCGGCCCAAACTAATAGTTCAATCTCTTGCGGCTGACTGGCTATTCGTGAAATAAATACATTTATTTGATACTTTAATACATTAAAGATAAATAGGATTTAATATTTTATAAAAATGATTTTATAATAATAACAAATATACGTGGTATAAAAAAATAGACAACCCAATCCAAAACATTACAAAACATTAATATTTCTTAGTGAAATCAATGCATTAGGTAGCGATTGGATATGTTTTTATTTTGAAACTTTTATTTTTGCTGGAGAATAGTGGTAAAAAAAACTAGAAAAAAAGAGAAATATTGAGATTGTGATTGGACATGAGATGAAAAAGTAAAAATAAAAGTTGATTTGAAAAAAAAAGAATAAAAGTATTGATTGTATATGATTGATAGTTAGAATTGTGAGTTATGAATAGTAGAATTTGTGGGATGATGTTTAATAATGACTGGCGATTTGATAGATTTTTTGAAAAATAGGGATAAGTAATTGGTGGGAGAAAAATGAAAGCGAATAATGTATTTTTGAAATTTTTCATAAGCATTTATACTTTGGGGTAATCTTTTTTTCCTTCTTTCTAGCGGAACAAAAAGAAAAAATTTTGGTAAACAATTTCTACCTTAGCTTTTTCATTTTTTGAAACAACATTATATTAATTTCTCAGTTAGTTATTATGAATATATATTTTCAAAGATTTTTTATTTATTTAAAATTAATATATAAAAAAATTGAAGTTACCAATTTATCAAAATTGTTATAAAAGAGTTCGTAAATATTAAAAGTGATGTTTCATTTTTAATTTTTATCTTTCACGCAGTAATATCTTATTGCATTTCAATTTACCATTTTCTGAAGATACAGTAAAAAGTTTTCTCCGTGCATTGTAATTTTAATATTAATTAGATATATTGCGAAAGCGTATGAGTTCTTTTGTATTGACGTTAGTAAACATTCTATTCATTGGTAGGGTAAACAAATGCATCATAAAAAACATCTTGGTCCTAATCGACCATTACCAGTGGCAGGAGATTTTTCCCCCTTCAATAAGAAGTATTTATGTGCTTCAAGTTATGCGAGCATGATCCACACACCAAGAAACACGACAAACATTATTGAATGCACATATAAGTCAACCGCTAATCCATATTCTTCAAACATTCTTGAGTTCATGTGGTGGTTCAAAGAATAACACATATAAGAACTAAAACTATACATCTCAAAGAAACAAACTTCAACCTGAAACCAGTGGTTCAAAATTATCCAAAAAATGGAACTACTGAAAATATATACAGATCCAACACTAAAACTCTGAACTATAGAGTGTGGGCAGCTGTGAATTTTGACATGTCGACAGATGAGATAAAAACAAACACGTCCAAGCAAATGTAGTTCCCCATACCCACAAATCAAAGGACAAAAACCATGAATATAACCAGAAATAAGATTAGAACGAGAAACATTTTGATCAAAAGCCACCTGTTTGACGATATTTGATTCAAGTATTTCAGCAAAGCATTACTAGCACCTTCAACATTTGCTAGTGACTCATCCATGTTGTCATCAATCCTGCTCATTTCGATCCAGAAAAATGGGATCACCATGAGCAACTTGAAGTTGACCAACAGAAGATATTTATATTGAATGTGTACAACATTTTAGTTCGAAACAATACCTTGGACACTAGACAAATGGAAATCCTCTAAAGCTTCATTTGAATTGATGAATTTGAAGTTAATGATTTCAAATCCATAATAACAAATCCATTGAGTATGTTTGGATAATTTCATGATATAATGAATTTCAAATCCTTGAACTCTATTTTAACCTATTTTTTTAGTCATTGTGGTGGATCTAAAATCCATCTTATCGGATGGAAAGATTTGGATCTAACGGGGGAAGACGGATTTCAAATGACTCCATAATATGGATTTAAAATCCACAACAATGACTCAAAAACTCAAAATAGGAGGACTTGACATTCATTGAATTATGAGATTAGTTAAACAAACTCAATGGCTATATTACTATGATTTGAAATTCCTTGTTTCAAACCCTTCCATCCAAATGCAACCTAAGTTACATATGAACAAGATTCATTTACCTGATAGCCAGCTCCCCTTGGTGTGCAACCATTGTAGCCAAATGTGTGAAAATCCCACTGAGTTCTGAAATTGTAGATTCCACATTTTGAAGAGCAACCGTCCGACTTTGAGAGATGCTTTCTTGCCGTGGAACCACCTGCTGCAACATGGATGCTTCCATTTGAGGGGACGGGTTAGCATCTGTTGCCATTCTTCGTCTACATAACAGAAAATTCATGTTAGTCTGGAAGCAAATCACAGGGAACTACATATGACAAAGTTTATAAAGATCAAATTCAGCGCAAGAGTAGTGGTATAAAAATACTTCATATATTATGAGAATAACCAAGAATTCAGATACGAAGGTAAAATAAATCATTAATTTCCATGACTTAATCTGTACAAATTAAATGAAACAAGATAATTGAAAGAGAGATGCAATAATTAGAAATAGGTGAACAACTATTAAGTTTACCTCCTTTATAAGGAGTAGATAGTTAATTCATACAGCTCAAGCTACGGCCAACAAAATTTGCATAAGCAAACTTGAATTCAAAATTAATTTACTAAGCATAAAGTAATTGAGCTCAAGTGACTGTGTTTGTGGTTGCTTTTCATTCACGCCTAGGATTCATATTTGGCTCTTCTTGCTGAAGCTAAAAGTTCAGTAGAAAACTTTGCGTTTGATGTTGAATAGCCATGGTGAGTCAATGTCATATTAGTTCCCAAAGAAACTGATCTCAAGTTAACAGCTTTTCTGATTTTTTCTTCCCTTTACACGTGATGTTCGTGTTAGACTTGTGTAGCTGATATTATCATATCTTTTTTTTAAATAAGTTGGGAGTACTGGTTGGAGTGGATGAGATAAATTTCAAAGAAACTGCCAGATACAAGGTTCGAACCCTGGTTAATACCCTTATAAAGGGTGAGTGATACCACTGATAGAATCATATCTTAATAGAACCAATAATTTGTATACTAAACAAAGCAAATATTATTATTTAAAAATAAGCTATATTTTGCAGTAAATGAAAAGGGGAACATTGGATCCTAAAATATTTAGTTAAATAAATTGCCAAATAAAAAGAAAACAACAGCAGTTGTAACTATGCTGATAATTAACCCAAAAATATTAGACTCTAGAGCATATCGATGTGCAAACTTTGCACACATACAATGATGAAAAGATGAGATACTGTTGACAATGGACTGTAGATGACTAATGAAAGAAATCTCATGTCAAGTATTTCACACAAACTAGAACATGAACTAGTTCTTGTGCAATGATCGCTAATTACCTATGAAACAGACCATTTCAAATTACAGCGGACTAATTTTCAACCCTTTTCCTCATTCTGAGGGTATGTAGCAGGGTGATTGTACAAGTTCTCTTATAATTTCTACTTTTGTAGTTTTTCGGGTGGGTGAGTGATTGGCTGGGTACAGTTTGGCTTTTGTAGATCCACCATTTTGCCAAGGATATAATCTTAAAATCTGACTTAAGGCAAACAACAGATCTCTGTTTTAAGTCGATTCTTGGTTGTTATTTTCTACCTTAGTGAACAAGCAATACATAAGCTGTAGCAGTGAAGACTACGGCACACAGCAACAAGATATTATTTTACCTACATATAACAAAGTACCATCGTAGAAGACATACCTTAGTTGGTTGCCAACTTGAACATTGTTTCCCATTGATCTGAAATGATAAGAGCAGAAAAAAAAAAAACAGATCAGAGATTAAAACACATTTATCTACAAAACCAATATATAAATTCCACATGTATTTCAAAAAAAGAAGGAACTACAGATTTGAAGGGTGAAAAACAGGACTTCAATGGAAGAATTGTTTTGGCCTTTTTCTTCAATAAATTATGAACTTAAATAAACCCTCCAGCACATAATTACATTCCGATATAAATTAAAAGTAAATGGCTTCCTCTTTCTCCCAAAAACTAGAACAACGTACATATATTACATTGTCACAAAAATGTAAAATAAAGAAAAAGTTCAAACCCAATTGCTAAACATTAACTAGATAGAGTGGGTGAAGGTCAAAGTAGCAGGAACAAACAGAATAGGTCAAGTATAATTAAGTGCCTTAAGTTATCAATGAATATTTTAGTTGGATATGTTAAGAAAAATGCAAATTGAACTGAACCACCTGCCAGACATTGAAATTCAGCTTGCGGATAGCTCTACACCTGTTGAGACCTCAATATACTCATGCAACTTTCTAGTTGATTCATGCAACAGGACATGACATTACACCAAAAAGTACCAATCACATGACATTACACCAAAAAGTACCAATCAAAAAAAATATTAATACATATTAAACATGCCCATTAACAGAAGAAATATAGCAATAGAGTCATCTATTCAGATATAGCGTACTAGTGAACATGTAGTTAGTGTAGAATTACAAGTTTTATCGATCCAACAGAAAAAAAAGGTTGATGAGTCGTATTTACTTCAGACATGGTACACTAAGAGTATTGTAAAAGCATCTACACATTTATGCAATGGTTATTGTCAGAAACAATCCAAAGTTGACATAATAAGACCAAATAGCTGTATTTGATGCTGAATACATGCAGCAAAAGGAAAATCTAACATTCTGCACTCTATGTTGATCTGCGGGAAACATCTTTAACAATGATAGTCAAGCCATATTGGTGTGATGAGCTACAAGAGTGTTAAAAACTCAGGATATGTCATATTTGGAGATCCATGATAGTTTTTGGCCCTATGTTGTTCAAGCACTCATGAAGTGCAAATTGTAGATCAAGATTCCAAACCTTTACGTTCCCAAAATTCAATCAGTCCTTCCAAATTGAAGAGGTCTGGCCTGTAGACTCTTATAACCATTTACTTTCATTATATATAATATGATGAAGTGATACCACGTTGGGTGTTTTTGATTAGTCCTTGTGTAGAAACAATTCCTTAGAGGCAAAATATATCAAGGGTTACAGAGCACTGTATATGTCGGCCTTCTTCTTCCCTTACTCATAAAGCATAACTTCTTGAATAATGTTATTAGTGCACAGAACAGCTCCCTAATCAGAGATTCAAAACTAGAATGCAATTCCTCTAAGAAGGCTTAATCAGAATTTCAAAAGCCTTCATGCA
The DNA here is from genome assembly GCA_016081115.2 of Rehmannia glutinosa. Taxonomy (NCBI): domain Eukaryota; kingdom Viridiplantae; phylum Streptophyta; class Magnoliopsida; order Lamiales; family Orobanchaceae; genus Rehmannia; species Rehmannia glutinosa. The sequence continues at coordinate 87,175,930 of CM071936.1, read as the reverse complement.
TAACCTGCATAACGCAATCTAACTCTCACTGAAATATTCTTCATCCTACTGGCAAGCTTCAATTTTGCCAAGTGAATTAGCCAAGTATAACAAATACAGCAACCTTAAAAAAAAATCTTTTGCGCAATCTCCGGCAGAATATATTTATAGTCCTAGAATATGCTTTTTTTTAACTCTTTTCTGATAAAATAAGAAGAAAGGTTCCCATTACGTTTCTGATACGAGGATGACTCCTATGGCGTCATGCATACAATATTCAAGAACAAACAGGTACAACATATGCAAGTTTTGTTTTGCTTCCCTAAGAATTGGCAATTAGATTTGATCACAGTTACAAAAGGCGACATCATAGAACACAATCATCTTGATTCATCATCATCATCAACTGCACCTTATCCCACTATGTGGGGTCGGTGGTGTGAAGTTATAGTGTCAATTAATTGTCTAAAATTAGTTAACACTACAAATTCACACATAAAGAAAAGTGGCAAAGTTTTACGCTGGATGCCCTTCCTGACGCAACCTTCATACGAAGGAGAAATGAGATGAAATTCCAAAACCATCATCATCGTAGGTTTTTCCACTTGCATGGAAAATATGATGAGACGGCGATGAGTTGAGATAGTTGCTCTAGTCATGTCCCATTACATGATTGATATTATAAATTCAACATGTACATCATGGAACATGACCACACACAATCATCTTGATTATAATGTAAATATCAAACAAGTACTACATCAACATCTGAAATGGACCAGCCAAAAAGCATTTACACTGATGGTTGCAGATTTCCTCCAGATGATTCGGATGAGCTCGACCAAGGGGGTGGTTCCTTCACAGTATTAGGGGGCTGCTTCAAAGGGTTCTCTCTTGAGACAACTGTGGAAAATATCTGTTTCCGATTCTCATGAGCCTTGATGTTCTGTGGAAATGATAAGACTGGTTAGGAGGAAGATGCCAGTGACTCTGCTCATCAGACAAAGGATAACATCGTCGGCTAGAGGAAATGTACCTTCGTTCTAGTAGTCAAGACATCTTGGAACTGCTTAGTCACACTCATAAGTCTGTTCTTCAAATCATCACAAACAGCAGTCAAATGAACAACTCTATCCCCCTTAATTTCTGTCAGAAATCTCCATGTTTTGGAGGGTTTGCAAATCGGAAATAGCAATATTAAGCGCAGTGATATCATTTTTAATCAAGGCAGTTAGCTCTTCATTTTCCTTGCTCCGATCATCAAAAATAGATGACCTTTTCGTTACTGTATAAGGAGGATATGTATTAAAAACCTGAGGATAGCATGATAAAACAACGGCAACAATCCAATACAAATTGGAATTGGTATTACGATAATGGAGTATAGTATCAGTTTATCTCCTACAAGATCTTTTAAGGCTGGCATGAGATAGGACAAACTATAATGAGCATTAAATGCCAATAAACATGTACTGTGCAAAACAACGATGAAGAAGAGAACTTTTTGTATAAAAAAGGATGAAAGCATTGAAAAATGATATAATGGACCCTAAGCAAGGAAAAGAAAATGACGGAAAAAATTGGTAAAGAAAGATTCTACAACATGGAGGTCACAAGGTCCAAACACTATGATAATGGAACTAAAAGAAAAATAATTAAGTCCCAGAAACATCAAATTACCAAAATGGCTGGTCTCTTCACTAATGCAAGTATAGATGAATCCACACAACTGAAATTTGGCAGGTGACTGTCACATTTATGAGCTGAGGTCACTAATTCTGGATTTAAGAGGGGGTGCCAAGACCAGATTCTAATTGAAATACACAATCTTCCAGAAAACATGGCAAATCTAAACTTTGGAATAGGGCTTCCTTATTGTATGGAGGATAAGAAAATCCTAAACATGGACTCCATCCAAGGGTACCCTTTTTGTCTTTTGAAAACTGAGATAACATAAATATACTATTCAATTCCAGTTATAGACTATTAATTATATATCAAAAGGTTCATGCATACTCAACATTTATTCTTCAATAAATCAAATCATTTTCTAAGCCATTGGTTTTCATGTATACGGCGTACCCAATACGCGGGAGAGCCTAAGCTCACGAGGTTCTATTCTAAAACAAATTGGTGATAGAAGGAGTAGCTCACGTGCTCTCTTCCCTAATTAATTAATGTGAGACAACTCACAAGTGACGTATCTCAACAGTTATAACTAAATATCCCTCAAATCACATCGAGCTCTATCATTCCGAGTCCTCGTACAAGTAATTACAGCTAATCCGAATACTTCTAGAATTGATCGACTAAATTTCATCAAATAAAGCCACAAAACATCCATTCGAAGAGCAACACAGCTTACGGTTGGATAGACGGTCGATTTTCTGCGAGGTTTGGTGGATGCGTTGGCCTACTCTTGAAGCCTTCTTGTTGAATTCGGATCGATCCGGAGTTACTGCAATCGGGTCGTTTGATTGTGGTTGGGGCGGAGTTACTGGATTTCCTCCGATCCTCCTCAATGTATGCGATAAAGACACAAATTCTGACGTCCGATCACGGAACGGCGAGACGCCGGCGGCCGCCATGGAAATAAACGGTGCGAGATTTATCCCGGGAATATATCGCCCTTGCTGCCAAATTGCTTGAGAAAACGTGAATCAAATGGAAAAGCGCAACTCTCAGCGTTTGGTTCTTTTATTTTTTAGTACAATTACAAAGCAAAGTCCATATAAAGGTAGAACGGGTGGGATTTTATCCCAAGTTAATAGTCTGGTTATAAATGCTCAAACCAATTGAGTTACAATCAATTCCCCCACAGCGTTTGGTTCTTAGTTGTCGGTCTATGGACCTCCATTTTTTTTAGGGAAAATGACACAAATGCCCACCTATTTTTGACCAGTACCTGCAAAATACTAAGATTTTACCAAAATTACCTAACAATACGTTGCCGCATTCTAATTACCAACAAATACGCTCAAACCCAGCACATTACCAAAACAATACTCTGCATATAAAAATAACCACAAAAAAACCAAAAAACAGAGCACCAATTAGAGATCTGAAACGCAAGAGCCATAACAAGTGCGCAAACACTGTGCGAAGGAGAAGAATAAGGAGAAGACATATTTTCGAGCACAAAGGAAGAAGAATCGGACTGCACATCAGGAAAAGAGAAGAAAAACATACAGGAACAAAAAAACAACAAATAGAAGAAGAAAGCAGGACATTGTTTCATATTTGTTTCAATTATGTTTCTTTCATGTTTCAAATGAAACAACGAAGAAACAATAAAGAAACAACAAAAGAAACAATAAAGAAACAACAAAGAAACAACAACGAAACAAAAAATAAACAATACATTTTATACGAAAAATTTGAAAAATAATAAAAACAACATATCAACAACATAGAAACACAAGAGAAACACCATCTTTTACACCAAGAAACTTAGATTTATTCTTCACATCATTTTTCAGCAACCACTGTATCAAGCATGTCCACAGTGGAAATGGAGGTTTTCTCCAACGCACAACTAATTATCATAAATATCTTGATGTTCATTGGTGGTGAGATTTTCACTTCCATGGTGGGTTTTCATTTAAAGAGACGGTTTTTAGCGATGATGACGGGGAAGTTAACAAATAGTTGCCAGAAAATCACAACCCGAACTCACCAAAAATGGCGGACATGCAGCGCGTGAACTCAAACATGCGAGATGAAGAGAGAGAGAGAGAGAGAGAGAGAGAGAGAGAAAACAAGATAGATTGGACACGAAAAGAACTGGAGCGTATTTTAGGGAAAAATTTCAAAAACAACGTAAAAAGAGTATAAAAAAGGTATAAATGAGATGTGTTGATATTTATGGATTTCAGCCAAAATTGAGGGTACTTTGTGTAATTTTTCCTTTTTTTTATTTGATATCAATAGAAGCCCGACGGTTGTAACTTGTAACAAAAAATATGCCCTTTAATTTATAGTCATACTATACTAACACCCGTGTGTTAGAGATTTGTCTAAAGATAAAATTTTAGTGTCATAAATTTAAAATATAACAAATTTAATAGTGTCCATAGAATCCTTGATTTTTTTTGTTATCTCATAAATTTTTTATCTTTTAATTCAAAAATAGAGTATTTCTCAATAAAAAAATCTTCGAATAGATTTGATCAGCATCGACTTTTCTAAACTAATTGTGAACAAATTCTTTGTTTTTGGAATTATAGTTTAGTTTTTAGAATCTTGATTAAATTTATTATATTTTGATTTTGTACCTAAGATTACCATACAAATAAATGTAAAGTCGCCATGAGGAACTGAAAAGATGAGATGTTGACAAATGTCCAAGAATAATGAGATGATAACATGTGTCAATTTTGTTTTTTCTTTTAGTGTATAGGGTAGATGGCCCTTTATTTTTGCCCCTTTTTCTTTATTTTGTTGAGTAGTTGAGTTTAGTAATTTGGTTTAATATTCATACTATATTTGTGCATTATCGATCACATACTAAAACAAAATATATAATACTGAGACATCATCCATGCACAGTGTATAAGGGAACGAATGTAATATTTCAAAATTGTACTTTGGTATAAAAGTTTAAATTTAGGATGACAGACTTTAGATCCCATCAATGAAATATTTTGCATATTTTTTAAAAAAATAACATGTCAAGAGTTTGAAAATGAGATGACATAAACTCAAAAGAAAAACTAAATCGGGCATATATAAAACATATTTAATACGTAAAACATATTCATCTCATTTGAGTTAGGATTGTGGATTGAGTTGGGTAAATCCAAATTTCAAGCCTTTTGGATTGAAAAATGTTGGAGCAGCCTAGCAGGTGTAGGTTGACAAGATGTTCAAAAATCATTTATTAGGGAGAAAAATGGAATATATATGGATGATATGTTAGTAAAGAGTGTAAAAGTCGAGTCTCACATAGATGACTTGACATGAACCTTTGAAACATTGCTATGATATAAGATGAGACTGAACCCGAATAAATGTGTCTTCGGGGTAGGATCAGTTTTTTCTTTTTTTTGGTTTATATGGTGGAAAAAGGAACCATGACTACCTCAAGTCTCCCGTATGTAATGGCACGGGGTGAACTAATTCTAGCAGTCCAAAGTTGTAGGTCCAAAGGGATGATGTGTAAGGTTTAGAAGGAGGGATTGAATAAATCTTACCAACTTTTCGATTTAGTCCTTTTAATACATTTTCAGAGTTAAACTCAAATCAGCTTGAGGGACAGCTAGGTTGACTTACACAACAAAGTTACCCACTCAACAACGTCGACTGAGCTGTTGATAGTATAACTTAGCTGTTTTCAGCTAACACTTAGAAATTCAGTTGATTTGGTTTTGTTAGCGGAAGACTTTTCACCCTTATGAATTTAAGCACGTTTTTCAACACTTATTTTAGCAATGATTATTATCAGCAGACTTTAGCAAGTTTAACTATATCAGCAGTTATAAATTAAAGCAGGTAATAGAGTGTGTTGAAAAGTAAAATGAACACAAGCAATTTTATAGTGGTTCGAGGATGGGGTAATTCCTCTAGTCCACTCTTCTCCAACTCCTGGAGGAATCCACTAAGTAATTTAAGCTTGGTTACAAAGTAGTTATCAGTCTGAGACAACTTTGATCACACAGCCTACTGCTCCTAGGACTCAGCTCCTTCACAAGACAATTGTCCTGTGATGGAGTGCCTCTGCCTCTTCCACCACTGCCAAACCTTCCCCTTCCTCGCTGTGACTCAGCTCCTCCTCTTGAAGTGTACTGTACGGGTGCTTTGGTAGTCTGGTAACTGCTCAAACTCTGCGCCTATCAGATGATTTACATAAGTCGAGTCCTTTCTCCCAATACAGATCCCATGCTTGGGGTAGAGTCATATTCTTGAAATATCCTTATGCAGTTAGAGTTTGAAACTCCTCTAGGGATTTCGGCTCAAATCCTTCATCAGGCAATGTAAGCTCACGAGGGGGTCTCACAACTGCGGAATCATTTAACAGTCCAGCTGGGGGGCCTTCATACATTGCCTTTAGATTTTCAATCCTTCCATGATGTTTCACAGCTACCTTTTCAAATTAAGCTTCAATGGCCTCTCGAGACTTCTTGAAGGCCAAATCATCTTTCTCTTCAACATTCAGATTTTGAGGCAGCTGACTGAGGATAGAGGTTGTCACTTCACCTTGCTGAGGGGTCTTCGCAAGCATAATTTTCAGAGGCGACTTCTTCATTTCACTGCCTTCCCCATTACTACTTGCTTCCCCCTTACTTCCACCTCCTTCCTTATTACTCCCTTGATTTTTACTTTCATCTTCCTTCTTTTTGGCATCATCACCAAGGGGTAAAGCCAGTTGAGGGAATATGTTCGACCGCTAAACACCTATAAAAGTCTAACAATCCTCGCAAGAGAACGAGATCAATTGTAGGGTAACAAGTTAACCACAAGTCGTCTCTCAAGGAAGACTTAGCCGACAAATAATTATTATACAACACAATAGACAGAAAATAAAACCTAAACACTCTAACCAGATTTGTTGGTTTTAAATAAACTAAAATAAAATAATTAAAAAGATGGATTAAGACTAAGCACGGGTAAACTTGGAGAAAAAGATATGGAAGAAAGTCTAGGATTATGAATTCATCTCATCAAACTTGCAAGCAGAATATCAATTAATTGATCATGCAGTTAACAAATATAACAAATATGTAAAGACTAGGTCTAGATCTGATAACTTTCGTATTCCCAGATTAGGGCTATCCCAATAATTTGCTATTTTCATTAAGCCTAGAGTTAGATAATACATCTCTGATTCATATCTAACCCCCTGAATAAATTTAGTCCAAGAATAATTTCTTCTCTCGATCTCAATTATTCCCTCAAACAATCAAGAGTTGGTCAAACAATCAATCAACAAGTAAAACAATTTATTCAGGAAAAAGATCAATTAATCAATACTCATGCTTGTTTGTTTGAATCAAATCATCATAATCCTAGAACAAGGAAATTAGTTCATGCTTGGAGATGGAATCATAATCTCAATTGATGGAAAGAATATAATCATAAATATAATCATGCAATAATAATAGTCACCCAACAATTAAAATTAGACAAAAGAGATGAAGAAATCTTACTCTATGATTAAAAAGCAAAAATAACTTCAAGAGGAAGAACCCAAGCAATCCCAATGTTGAAAGCAAGAGAAAAATACCAAAAAACTAAAGTATAGAAGTGCTATGAATGAGAGTGTACAAAATTATGGATTCCCCAAGGGCTATTTATAAGCCTAAACCTATACAAGGTGGAACAATCCAAAAAGGAAAGGGAAAATCGGAATAAAATTTCTAGAAAATTCTCGCGGTGCGCGTCCGCGCAGTCTCCTCGCAGCGCATGGTTGTGCGCCGTGCTGCTTGCCCGCCCGCATGCCTTGCACGGGCACCTTGTGCGGGTGCCTGCCTTGCCTGCCGACGGAGTGCGCATCCGCGCACTGTTGCACGGCGCGCTCATTTACATCAGTTTTGACGTTGCGCGCCACGCGCAGGTGCACACGCGCGCACAACTTTGGCTTTCCCCGACCGTTATTCGCCCGTAATTTCTGTTTCGATCGTTTTAGTCCATTTTTAAGTTCTCTTTTTATGAAAACCTACTAAACAACGAAAAATACCATACGTAACATATGCAATATAAAATGGGGCGAAAAGACACAAAAACACGCATAATCACTCACACGAAAAATAGAAATCACACAAAATTCACACACAAAAACATGCAAAACAACTCCCCCACACTTAGCCTTTGCTTGTCCTCAAGCAAATAATAATGCCCATAAATTTAATCAAGAAATATAAAGCTTATTTTCAAAATCGATTTTTCCATGACATCAAGTTCCATCCACCTCAGATTATTCCTCATCGATCCTCAACCTTCGCAATAAACTCACTTAGCTAAAGTTAAGCAATTACTCAAAGTGTTTGGCTTTCTTTACAAAATTTCAAATTTGTATCAAAAGTCGCAACCCTTCCTTATATTCATGTATAAATTACGTAAGTACTAGCCATTTTTTTTTTTTTTTTTTTTGCTTGGACTTCCCGAGATATTATTCCACTAGGTGTAAACTTCGGATGTTTTCCAAAGACTCCTAGGGTGGTTTCCCATACTCATGCTTAAACCGCCGTTTTACGTAAAAGTCAAACATGGGGCACATGAATGCTCCTAGTTACTAAGCAGCTTAACCAACGGAGTATAATCTCGATTGTTTCTTCTTCTTTTTTTAGCGCTCTGTTGCATTTTTTTTGGCGCTTATACTGCATTTTTTTTCTTTTTTTCGCAAGGCTAGCAATTTTGTAATCCATAAAAATAAGAGTTTTAACTTAATTTACATCAATAAAATCCCGTAATTCATACCCCACAACCTCAAGTATTGTTTAACCACCGCCTAATTCGTTTATCATAAGGGTTAATTCATAACTTAGTCAAATCCTATGCATCAAGTTCGTAATGTCATTTCTTAATTGAGTCTCAAAGTAATGCATCAATTTCGAGTTAACTAAATAGCATTATTATTAAACTAGGGATAATTAATAGGCAAAGTAAAAATTTTATTACAAGCAATCAACTTATATATTCAATGACGAATTGCTTATACTGCATTTTTTTTTCTTTTTTTCGCAAGGCTAGCAATTTTGTAATCCATAAAAGATAAGAGTTTTAACTTAATTTACATCAATAAAATCCCGTAATTCATACCCCACAACCTCGAGTATTGTTTAACCATCGCCTAATTCGTTTATCATAAGGGTTAATTCACAACTTAGTCAAATCCTATGCATTTGTAATGTCATTTCCTAATTGAGTCTCAAAGTAATGCATCGATTTCGAGTTAACTAAATAGCATTATTATTAAACTAGGGATAATTAATAGGCAAAGTAAAATTTTTATTACAAGCAATCAACTTATATTATCAATGACGAATTGCCCCCCACCCACACTTAAAACACGCAATGACCTCAATGCGTAAAAAAAATGAAGGAGAGATGAAATACGTCCCTGAAAATTTCGGAGATTGTTAAGTAATGTCAAAAGTACATCCGCCTATGATTCTGCAAAAGCCAAATGTAGAAGAAAATACAAAAACAAAAAATAGAAAAACGAGAGTAGTGAAAAATAACATGCAAAAAGAGAAAACATCCGCATGCAAAGGGAGAAAAACACACAAGAAGAAAGAAAAGAGAAACAGAAAAAACAACCACATTTGTCGGGAGCATCACTGATCATCCTCGAGAGGTGGTGGAGGGTGGAGAGGCGAAAAAGATAGTGTCCAGTTCTGTTCGATATTCTGCACCCGACTGTCAAATGAGTTTATCTGGACGCTCATATCTCTCATGAGGGTGTGGAGGCCAGTCATCTGCTGCTGAAAATGGATGAAGTTGCCCTGCATAGAATCAAGGCGTGATAGGACGACATTCAAACCAGTGGTGTCGCCCTGGCTCGAGGCTGAAGATGGGCCCGGGGCGAAGGGACCGGCAGAACGAGTATCCTATGGCTCATCTGTATCAGTATCATCGGCGCCTCGACTATCGTCCCCAAAGGTAGTAGGCTGAGGTCGGTAGGCGCCATCCGGGTTCCATTTATGGTTGTTAAAACATTTGCGAGTGGTAGAATCCCAGAATTCTCCTACCTTAGTTAAAAATTCTGAACCGAGCAGACTTTCCTTAGTAACGAAAACTCTTTCTACCTCATGATAATTAAGGCTAGTGACATCAGAAATTCCAAAATTTAGGGCAATAAGTGACACAAAATGGCCCATTCCCAACTTGTATGTACTCTTCTTCTGAATCCGATAAAATGTATCAAACACAAAAGTTGTAGTGCATATTTGGGTACGGGACTTAGCGCAATACATAAAAAATAATTCCGGGCATGTCACTTTGTTACTTTCATCTTTTCCAAATAACTGATGTGCGAGAAATTTATGAAACAAATAAGTGGTCCGGTCTTGAATGAACCCGTTGGGCATCCCTTTACTCGAAAAATTATCGAAATCAGTTAATTCCAACCAAAATTATTTAGCATTAAACGAGTTCGGGACATATCGCACTCCTCTAGTAGAAAATCCAAAAATTGATTTCATGACTCTATAATCAACTTTATATTCAACCCCAAGCAAACGACAAGTGAAGTCCGTTAAGTGTGTGTCAGAAAAATGAAGTGTAGTATAAAATTCAACAACCAATTCCGAGTATGCAACACCCGTCAATTTAATAAATTTCTTCCAACCCAAAGCCTCAACAAGAGTCATGAAATCACCTTTCAACCCCAAATCATCCAAAATTAGTAAATTTAGAAGGTGAGAAGTGGTATCTCGCATTGACTAACCCGTGTATACCGTTGCCCCTCCTCCTCAGAGTAGATTGGGAAGGGGGCGTCGAATTGTTCGGCCAAATCAACCGGGACCATTGGAGTATCCTCTTGAGCCTTAGAAGTCCCCTCTTGTGCCCTTTTGCCTCTATGTGATGCCATTGATGGAAGATACACGCTTAGTCGGAGTGCCTTGATGTTGTTCATGTCGATTTTGTGTATAGGGTAAATTTGGAGAGGGTTTGGAGAAGATTTGCTAATGAAAATTTGGGGAAAATCTCGCCACTGCTGCAGATATTGCGTCTGTCTGTCCCAGGTGTGCGTGCGCTCACCAGTGCGCGTGAGCTCACCAGTGCGCGTCCGCGCACCCCTTTGTGTGCGTGTCCAGTGCGGCTCCCGTCCGTCTGTTGCGCGTTCGTGCATATGTGCGCGTTCGCGCACGTCCTGTTTTTTCATTTTTTTATGCATTGAGGTCATTGCGTGTTTTAAGTTGGGGGGGCAATTCGTCATTGATAATATAAGTTGATTGCTTGTAATAAAAATTTTACTTTTCTATTAATTATCCCTAGTTTAAAATAATGCTATTTAGTTAACTCGAAATCGATGCATTACTTTGAGTCTCAATTAGGAAATGACATTACGAACTTCATTTAAAAAAAATAATTATTATACTTATAAGAAGAGAAAAATAACTCAAACAAACCATTAGATACGGTTAGTCGAGAAAATAAAATAAAAAGAAAGGAAACAGAAATTGGGTTGCCTCCCAATAAGCGCTTATTTAACGTCTTTATCTTGACGATACATGAGTACGGTTCTTATGTGACGTCTTCGAGACCTATGCTCTCAATTCGTTCAGCTCGAGATACCCCTTCAAAATATGGCTTAACCCGATGACCATTTACCTTGAAAGATTCATGCGTCCTTGGATTAAGTAGTTTTACCGTTCCATAGGGGTATACCTCTTCGATCTCAAATATCCCACTCCATCTCGATTTTAATTTACCTGGGAATAAACGCAATCGTGAATTGAATAAAAGAACTTTCATACTTGGTTCGAGATTTTTATGAATAATTTTCTTGTCGTGCAACTGTTTCACTTTGTCTTTATATGTCCGCGCATTTTCATACGCGTTATTGCGAAGTTCGTCTAGTTTGGAAAGTTGCAACTTCCTTTCGGCTCCTGCTTAATCCAATTCAAAATTTGTCGCTTTAATGGCCCAATATGCCTTGTGCTCTACTTCAACTGGTAAATGACACGCTTTCCCCGAAACTAGTCTGTGGGAGCTCATTCCTAAAACCGTTTTATAGATGTTCTATATGCCCAGAGCGCATCATTTAACTTGGTCACCCAATCTTTCCTTGTAGGATTTACTGTCTTCTCTAAAATTCCTTTTATTTGCTTGTTGGTAGTCTCCACTTGTCCGAAAGTTTGAGGATGATAAGGTGTAGCTGCCTTATGTGTGATGCCATTTTTCTTCATCAGGTTTTTGAATAACTTGTTGCAAAAATGTTTTCCCCCATCGCTAATGATAGCCCTCGGGAATCCAAACCTGCTTAAGATATTTTCCTGCACAAACTTGATGACAGAGTTAGCATCACAAGTCCTTGTGTGGATTGCCTCAACCCACCGGGACACGTAATCGACATCAACAAGTATATATTCATAACCAAAAGACTTAGGGAAGGGGCCCATAAAATCAATACCCCATACATCAAATATTTCAACAACCAAGGTACTATTCAGAGGCATCTCATTCCTCCTACTAATATTTCCAGTCCTTTGGCATCTATCGCATGTCAGCCCAAAATTATGTGCGTCTTTGAACAATGATAGCCAATAGAATCCTAATTGGAGAACCTTAAAGGCTGTTTTATAGCCTCCAAAGTGCCCACCACAATGCATTTCATGACAAAAGGCCAAAACATCATTCTGTTCGTTTTCAGGAATACATCTTCGGATAATTTCATCTTTGCAGATTTTAAACAAGTATGGATCATCTCAATAGTAGAACCTACAAGTAGACAAAAATCTTTTCTTTTCCTGAAATGAAAGGTTAGTTCTCATAATTTCACATGCAAGATAATTCACAATGTCGGCATACCACGGAATTGAAGTAACCTCAAATAATTTCTCATGGGGGAAATAATCAATTATATTCTCATTTTTATGAGAAACAAGAGTATCATCAGTAAGAGTGAGACGAGACAAGTGATCTGCTACTACATTCTCGCACCCTTTTATATCTTTTATTTCAACATTAAATTCTTGCAACATCAAAATCCACCGAATTAACCTAGGTTTAGCTTGTGGCTTACTCAACAAGTAACGCATGGCTGCGTGATCACTATGAATAATTACCTTAGACCCAACAATGTAAGATCTGAATTTATCCAAGGAGAAAACAACATCTAATAGTTCTTTTTCAGTGGTAGTGTAATTTACTTGTGCATCATTAAGAGTCAAACTAGCATAGTAAATCACATGGAGCAATTTATCAATTCTTTGTCCTAAGATAGCCCCTACAACATGATTAGACGCATCACACATAATTTCAAAAAGCAATGACCAATCAGGAGCAACAACAACAGGAGCAGTTATCAATTTCTCTTTTAATGTGTTTAAAGCATTCAAACATTTTTCATCAAAAATTAAAAGAGGCATCTTGAGCAAGCAATTTACAAAGAGGTTGGCTAATTTTTGAAAAATCCTTAATAAACCTTCTATAAAATCCAGCATGCCCAAGAAAACTCCTAATGCCCTTAACATTAATGGGAGGAGGTAATTTTTCAATAACATCAATTTTAGCTTTATCAACCTTTATCCCTCTTTTTGAAACCACATGGCCTAAAACAATTCCGCTTGTCACCATAAAATGGCTTTTTTTCCCAACTTAAAGTTAAATTTCATTCAATGCATCGTTCAAGAACTTTAGCCAATTTATTAAGACAATTAGAATAAGAGGATCCAAATACAGAACAATCATCCATAAATACCTCAATGAAGTCCTCAACCATGTCAGAGAAAATTGAAAACATGCACCTTTGGAAAGTTGCTGGCGCATTGCAAAGTCCAAATGACATTCATCGAAATGCAAAAGTCCCAATCGGGCATGTGAAAGTAGTTTTTGCTTGATCCTCCGGTGCGATGGCCACTTGATAATAACCTGACAAACCATCCAAAAAACAATAGAAACTATGTCCTGTAAGTTTGTCAAGCATTTGATCAATAAAGGGAAGGGGGAAATGGTCTTTTTTAGTAGCAACATTTAACTTCCTATAATCTATGCACATCCTACATCCAGTCGTGGTCCTAGTGGAAATAATTTCACCCTTTTCGTTCTCTACAACTGTTATCCCACTTTTCTTTGGTACAACATGCACCAGACTCACCCATTCACTATCCGTAATTGGGTATATCACCCGTTCAACTAGGAGTTTTAATACCTCTTTTTTCACTACTTCCATCATAACGGGGTTTAATCTTCTTTGAGCTTCTCTACTAGGCTTAGCCCCTTCTCCTAGAATAATTCTATGCATGCATGTAGTAGGGCTAATCCCTTTGATATCACTCAACCGCCATCCAATTGCATTTTTAAATTTTCTAAGCACCATTAACAATTCTCCCTCTCCTTCTTTAGAAAGTACAGTAGAAATAATCACCGGCTTCTGCTCACCTGCTTCTAAAAACACATATTTTAAATGTTTAGGGAGTTCTTTCAATTCCAGTTTTTGTTGGGGTTTATTATCCACATCTTCTAACACGAATATTTCCATCACCCCCCTCGTTTTAGACTTGCCCATACGTCTTCCATGACGTCAAAAATATCATCCTGCTCAAGAAATAAAGTGTCAAGACTATAATCATGCAAGAACGTGTTTTCGACTGCCCCATCAATCAAATCAACGAAAGAGCAATTTTCAAGTTATGCATGCGAGGGGATAGGTTTAGTATCAGAAATAGAGAAAGTCACAGTTTCTCCGAGAACAGTCATAGTCATGCGCCCATTTTTAACATCAATAAGTGTGTGCGTGGTGGCCATAAATGGGCGGCCTAACAGAAGTGTGTGCTCATTATCTTGATTTTGCACTTCCCCTACTTCTAATACAACAAAATCAACAGGGATAATGAGACTACCCACTTTTACCAAAATATCTTCAATAACACCTTTAGCGTACCAAATGGACTTATCAGCAAGTTGAAGACACATTCTAGTGGGCTTCAGTTCCCTTAAATCAAGTTGTTTAAAAATAGAATAAGGCATCAGATTAATCCCGGCCCCCAAATCGAGCACCCCGAAAGTTTCCTTACCATTTCCCATTGCAATTTTAATAACAAAACTACTTGGATCTTGTTGTTTAGGAGGCAATTGGTGCTGAAGAATCGCACTTGCCACTTCGGAAACTATTACCTTCTCATTGTCACCAAACTTCCTTTTGTTGGATGCGAGTTCTTTGAAAAATTTGACATAAGCTGGCACATTTCTTATAACATCTAGCAGAGGTAAATTAACATTAACCTTAGATAACATGTTATAGAAATTCAAGAATCGCTTATCCTCGCTTTCCCGGGCGACTTGAAAAAGAATTGGAGGTTTGTAAGGATTGTTGGTTTTGTGCAAGACAGATTCCTTACTCCCCTCTTCTTCCTTGTGCATGGTTTTTGAATTTGATGCATTCTCGATCTCCTCGTCACCTACAGGGTTAGTCAAAGTGGTAGAAAATGGAATTTCAACTTTGTTATCAATAACCTTACCACTTCGTAACACGGTGACGGCTTGGGCTTGTTTTGGTTGGCTAGGTAGCTTTCCTTTATTTACCACATGTTGAGCAATTTCACCCATTTGGGTGGCTAATTGACCAACTTGGGTTTCAAGACGTTTGAATGAAGCTTCCACAGACTCAAATCGCTGAATGTTGGCCTCTTGAGTTTTCTTACTAACCTGAATGAACGAACTCAAACTTTCCTCAATCGATGGAGGCCGAGGTTGATTTGATGACTGACCTTGGGGAGGTGGCCTCGGATAGATTTGAGATGGATTTTGCGAATTTCCCCAACTGAAGTTTGGATGATTCCGCCAACCTGGGTTGTAAGTCTGAGCGTAGGGATCATTACGAGGCATTTGCTGAAAACCCTAGATAGCGTTAATGTCCTCAACCTGTTGATCAACCACCATATTACAAACATTAGCCCCATGACCAAATTCACCACAAATTCTGCATGACTCGGCAAAGGAAGGGGCGTTAGATGGATGCCCCCGTGTAGCCAACAATTGAACTTGTTTAGTCAACTCAGCCAATTATTTTGTCATATCGTAACTTGGTGTTATTTCATTCATGGTAGCCCGTTTGCCTCGGGCATTTTTTTGTTGGGAGTTATTGTTAGTCCAAGTGGCTACGATAATCTAGAGGGGGGTGAATAGATTATGCCGATTTTTCGCAAATCGCCCTCTTTTTCAAATGAACAAGTAAATGACAAGAATGTAAGTGCGAAAAATAAACAACACTCGTCGATTTAAAGAGGTTCAACCCACCTAGGGCCTAATCCTCTACCACCCCAGTATCTCCGGGATGGATTTCAAAAAGAAAAAGATTTTATTAATTACCACAATAATACAACACCACCTTTGAAGATTACTGCAATCTTCTTACAACACCTTCAAGGAGATTACCACAATCTTCCTTCAACACCTATGAAGAGTACCACACTCTTCAATACCTAAGATCACCCAAGTGTGTTCTTACCACAAGAACACTAACAAGGATATCTTGTTTTGGATGATAGAAAAATTCAAGATTACAACTCAATAAATGAAGTACAAACTTTGAGTCCAAGTGTAATCAAGAACAAAAAGCCTAGACCTCAAGATTGTGCAAGTGCAAGAACTTAGGCTATTACAACAAGAATGTAAAAATGAAAGCTTTGAGAATTTTGCAGATTTCTTGTTGTATTGTATGCTTGTGTGTTGTGTATTGTTAGCTTCAAATCTTCCTCTATTTATAGGAGAGTCTTCAAGATTGGATCTCCAACATAGGCTCCTCCATCTTCACTTTTGTCTGCAAAAAGAAGATCACAAGATGTAGAAATATAGTACAAAATTGATAAAGTAAATCTTGCTGATAATGGTTGTCCAACGGTTTGAATTTTGCTGTCAAAAACATAGGTTAACCGGTCGCGTAGAGATAGAGATTTGAATTTAGATCGCACAAAATTACACAGGGGGACCGGTCGACGGGGGGTCCGACCGATCGCCCCTATGTCTGACCGGTTGCCCTCTCAAAATTCAATACAGAGAAATATTTCTGTTGTTGGGCAAAGTGCAGGCACCGATCGCCCGGGTGGTCGACCGGTCGACCACACCGGTCGACACCCTGGTCGACCGGTCGACCTGCCTTTTCATCCCCAGTTTTGTTTTCTATTTTAGGTTTTGACTTTCAGGCACGGGTTGCCCTCTAGGGCGACCGGTTGATCTCAAAACATAAGTGTTTTCCGATTTTTGACAAAAATAAGCTTCAAGAAATACTCCAAAAAAATTAGTAAAAACATTTTAAATCAATTGGTAGTATTTGGACAACATTTAGGGACATTGTTTTGGTGTAAAAACTCAGTTAAACAAAATCATCAAAATCTTGATAAAAACATTTATCTAACAAACTCCCCCTTTTTGATGATTACAAACCAAAACAATTTTAGGAGATCGATTTTAAAAACAAAACAAATTTTTCGGTCTAAAACATCAATCCATTATAAGCAAGATTTACCATAAGTAAAACATACAAGGATAGAGCAAAGATTTTTCAAAACATTTTTGCACAAGCTCCCCCTATCAACATGCATATCAAGAACAAGTATAAAAACAACCAACTAAAAGCTAAAACCTTAGCTTTTACAAAACAAGCTTGAATTATTTGAGCATAGAAGCTCCCCCTGTCACAAAACATCATTAGTCAAGCATAAAAGTCCTCAATACTTCAAATGGACTAAGTAATATTCACAGCTTTTGGCTTTTGAGAGCCCTAGCTTATAGCTTTTCTTGTGAGCTTATTTTCGCTTCTTTGAGCATATGAGCGTTTTTCTTGTTTTTCCCCCTTTGGAATCATCAAAAAGAGTGTTAACACGATAAAAACATCATATAATTATATCAAAGTGCACAATTTTATCGATTTATCGAGCGTTTTGAAAATTGAAGCTTAAATTTCTAATAAAAGGGAAAAATTGATCATTTGATTTGCAAAAGCTCATTTGATTGATAAAACATGATCTCAATAAATATATAAGACAATTGAAAGCATAAGATTCATGTAAATGTTGAAATTTTCTTTGTGACAATTTATCGAACACGTTGTGGGCGTTAAAAATGGAAGAAGTTGTATAAGGCTCTTGTAAATGTAACCAAGCCAAAAATTTCATCACAAAGTCAATTTAAACAATATTCATACAATAATAATTAATGAACTCATCACAATCATATGGAACTAGCATCAAGAATATGACAAATAAGTCAAAAACTCAAGGGTTCAACCCAATTGAGTTAAGGAAGTAGAATTCTTACCATTTAATCGGTAAAGATGAGCAATGATGATGATAATCGAGCCTAATGAAGTCCAAAATATAAAATGTATGCAAGAAAATAAATTTAAAGTGAAATTTGTGTGCAATTTGCGTAGGGGATGAAAAATGAACAAAAAAGGCCAAAATGGCTAAGTCTGAGAACATAAGCGAATTTAACCAAAATTTTGATGTGGGTGACCGGTTGGAGGCTAGGGCGACCGGTCGGAGGATCGGCGACCGGTCGGCCTTAGCCCAATCATCCCACTGTCCATTTTGTTTTTGCAAAATCCGAAGTTTGAATCAAAAATCCGATTTTTCGCCCCTAAGTTTTAAAAACTTGCAAAATGCAATCATAGACCTCATTCAATATGCATTATGCCTAACCGAGCTCGTATTGATACAAAAGTCTCGGAAGATAGCAGTTTAGGAAAAATGTCCGCCAATTGATATTGAGATGGTACAAAAGAAATCTCAATTTTTCGTTTTGAGACACAATCTCTTAGAAAATGATGTCGAATCTCAATATGTTTAGTACGGTTATGATGAACCGGGTTTTGAGCAATATTTATAGCGGATATGTTATCACAAAAGATAGGAACACTTTCAAAAGAACATTTGTAATCCGCTAAAGTTTGTTTCATCCAAAGCAATTGAGTACAACAAAAAGCCGCGGAAATATATTCGGCTCCGGCCGATGAAAGTGAAACACAATTTTGTTTCTTTGAAAACCAAGAAACTAGGCAATCACCTAGAAATTGACATGATCCGGAAGTACTTTTACGATCATCAATATTTCCCACATAATCCGAATCACTAGAACCTTTAAGAGAAAAAATTTCATTCTTTGGATAAAATAAACCATATTGAATAGTGCCTATCAAATATCGAAAAATCCTTTTAACGACACTCATATGAGATTCTTTGGGATTGCTTTGAAAATGAGCACATAGGCATACGGCATGAAGAATATCCGATCTACTTGCGGTTAAGTAAAGTAAACTACCAATCATACCTCGATATTTGGATTCATCAACCGGCTTGCCTTTTTCATCTTTGTCAATCTTGACGTTTGTTGCCATTGGGGTAGAGACGGTTCTTCCTTCTTCAATGCCGAACTTCTTCAAAAGCTCTATTGTATATTTTGATTGTGAAATATAAATTCCTTCTTGGCATTGCTTGATTTGAAGTCCAAGGAAGAAGTTGAGCTCCCCCATCATGCTCATTTCAAATTCACCTTGCATTAACTTAGAAAATTTCTTGTACAAGGATTCATTAGTAGCACCAAAAATAATATCATCAACATAAATTTGCACTAATAAGCAATCTTGCCCTTTTTCAAAAACAAAGAGAGTAGTATCAACTTTACCTCTTATAAAACCATTTTGCAAAAGAAAAGAGCTAAGTCTATCATACCATGCACGGGGTGCTTGTTTCAAACCATACAAGGCCTTTTTAAGTTTATAAACATCATTAGGTCTAGAAAATTTTTCAAACCCCAGAGGTTGTTTTACATAGACTTCTTTTTGAATAAGACCATTTAAAAATGCGGATTTTACATCCATTTGGTAAAGTTTGAAATTTTTAAAACAAGAATAGGCAAGTAAAATACGAATAGCTTCTAAACGTGCTACGGGTGCAAATGTTTCATCATAATCAATACCTTCTTCTTGACAATAACCTTGAGCTACTAACCTTGCTTTGTTTTGAACAATATTGCCTTGATCATCGAGCTTGTTCCGAAATACCCATTTTGTACCAATAATTGTTTGAGATGGAAGACAAGATACTAGTTCCCATACATCATTCCTTTCAAATTGATTCAACTCCTCTTGCATTTCTAAAAATCAATCCTCATCTTCAATAGCTTCCTTAGCATTTTTAGGCTCTTTTTGAGATATAAGAGCTTTCTCGGCAAATTTTCCTCTAGTCATTACTTTATTAAGGGGATCACCAATAATAAGATCTTTTGGGTGATCTCCCTTAAATTTCAATGCTAAGGGAAGATCCGAAGTATCACCTTTGTCTTCTTGAGGAACATTTGAACTCGAGGGTTGATCATTTTGAGCATCGTCTTGAACAATTGGTTCAATAACATCCTCTTCATCACTATCATCATTGGGTATCCTTTCAACACCCGAAGCTTCATTGAATTTGACATGGATGGATTATTCAACAACCCCACTAGTCTTATTGTAAACCCGATATGCTTTGCTCTTGGTTGAATACCCCATAAATATTCCTTCATCGGCCTTAGGATCAAGTTTGTCCAATTGATCCTTAGTATTCAATATAAAACACTTACATCCAAATATTTTGAAATAACTAATATTTGGAGTTCTTCCTTTCCAAAGCTCATATGGAGTTTTATTCATTTTAGGACGAATATAAACTCGATTAATGACATAGCAAGCGGTACTTATGGCTTCGGCCCAAAAATATTTTGGAAGTGAAAATTCATTAAGCATGGACCGACTCATTTCTTGAAGTGTCCGATTTTTCCTTTCGGCTACTCCATTTTGTTGAGGTGTTCTTGGAGCCGAAAAATTGTGACTATATCCCTTGGTTTCACAAAAGACTCTAAATTCTCCATCAAATTCTCCACCTCGATCACTTCGAATAGACTTAATAGTATCTTCCTTTTCATTCTCAATAAGTCTACACAACTTAACAAACTCATTAACGGCATCGCTTTTATTCGTAAGAAATAGAGCCCAAGTATATCTAGAAAAATCATCAACTATAACAAAAGTGTAATGTTTTCCACTTAGACTTGTTGTACCAATATCCCCATACAAATCTAAATGAAGAAGTTGTAGAGGCTTGGTTGTGGAAATTTCATTTTTGGGCTTAAAACTACTCTTAACTAATTTGTTCTTTTGACAAGTGTCACATAAGCCAAGATTTTCAAAATTCAATTTGGGTATTCCTTTTACATGTTGGTTTTTGTATATAGTTTGCAAATTTTTATATCCAACATGTCCAAGTCGCCTATGCCATAAACTAGTTAAATCATTGTTGGCGACAAGACAAGAAACATTTTGACTAACCAAATCACTTGTACAAATTTTGTAAAGGTTGCCTTTTCTATTTGCTTCACCAATAATTTTATCATTTTTGGAAATAAGGCATTTTTTTTATTGAAAACAACATTATAATTTGAATCACAAAGTTGGCTAACACTTATCAAATTAAACTTAAGCCCTTCTACTAAAAGAACATTACTAAGAGAGAAAAAAGAGTTACCAATTTCTCCATTTCCAAGAATTCTTCCTTTGCCATTGCCGAACATGACCATACCCTCTTCTTGGAGCTTGATATTGGTAAAAAGTTCTTTCTTTCCGGTCATATGGCGTGAACACCCGTTGTCCACAAGCCATTTTGAATCCTCCATAGTTGTTATAGCCCCTATGACCTACAAAAGAATTATTTTTAGGTACCCTATAGTTTTGGGGTCCATGGGGGTTAGCCTTGAGACCTTTGGGTCTCCAAACAAAGCTAAAATTATTCTTCAATTTACAATGACTAACATAGTGACCAACTTTACCACAATAAAAATAAATAAGATTATGGGCACTACTAGCACGTACAAAAGTCGGACCTTGGTCTTTTTTCTTTGAAAGAGGTTGAAAAGGTTTATAGACAAGTCCTAATTTAGAATGCTCACCTATTTGTGCATCTAAAACTTTTGTAACTTTATCCGTACTTAAGTTAAAATGATGCACATCCTTTTTCAAATAGTCAAGATCTTTAGTGAGCGATTCTTTTTCGGTTTCAAGAGTATGAACTCTAGTAAGAGTAATAGCATGAGCTTTATCAAGAGATTCATAAGAAATAAATAATTTTTCCTTTTCAATTTTAAACTCTTTATGCTCCTTTTTCAAATTCTTGTATTTAACAATCAAATTTTGAAATTCAATTTGCAATTCATCAAAATCACATTGCAATTCATCAACTAAGGAAGAGGATGAAGCATTAGAGCGTACCTCGTTGATTTCGTCGTCTATGGCCATAAGACCATGTCGGATTCTCCTTCTTCGTCGGTTGTTTAAAGTAGCTCATCCCAAGTTTTGACTTCCGCATTTAGAGCCTTCTTTTTCGGAAAAGGCTTCTTCTTCTTTTGTTCCTCCTCCTCAAATTTTGGGCAATCGGCTATGAAGTGCTCGGATTTTCCGCATTTAAAACACGAGTTGTCTCTCGGTTTTTTCGCCATATTTTTATTCACAAATTTTGCAAATTTACGAACAAGTGCGGCCGTCTCCTCATCATCATCATCAATATCATAGTATGCATTATTAGAAGAAGATGCAAGACCTTTAGGAATATTTTGCATACCCGATTGATTGATGGATGGTTTGGAATTTTTTCTCTCCTTGAGATAGACTTCGTAGATGAGAAGGTTCCCGATGAGCTCATCGAATTTGAGTGTCTCGAGATTTTGTGCTTCCGTGATAGCCGTCACCTTTTCGGACCATGAGCCGGGAAGAGCGTTCAATACCTTGGTCACCTTGTCTTCTTCGGAGATGACCTTTCTAAGAGCCACAAGAGGATTGACAATGTTGTCAAGCCTTTCCACCATTTTTGATATGCTTTCATCATCATGCATATTGAAATTTTCAAAGTATTTCACAAGCATTGTTTTCTTGCTTGCTACACTTTCTTTGTGCCCTCATAGATGGTTTCTAATTTTTCCCAAACTTCATGTGTCGACCTTATGCCTCTTATATGATTATACTCGGTGGCGGTAAGAGAGCAATGTAAAATATTTAAGGCCTTACCGTTTAGAGAGAAAGCCTTCTTGTCATTTTCATCGAACTCCTTGAACGGTTTGGGAGTCGTGGTGCCATCCTCCAATTTCTTGGTTGGTTGATCAACTCCTTCAATGACCACATTCCAAATGTCAAACCCGCACCCTTGTAGAAAGCACTCCATACGGTCTTTCCAAAATGCGTAGTTGTTGGCGTCGAATAGTGGTGGCTTGTTGGTGGAGGCACCGGTGGTGAGATAAGCTTCATTTGTAGCCATGGATCTTTTCTCTTTACTCGGAACGAGCTAGCCAAATAGTTTGTCTCTGATACCACTTGTTAGTCCAAGTGGCTACGATAATCTAGAGAGGGGGTGAATAGATTAGGCCAATTTTTCGCAAATTGCCCTCTTTTTCGAATGAACAAGTAAATGACAAGAATGTAAGTGCGGAAAATAAACAACACTCGTCGATTTAAAGATGTTCAACCCACCTAGGGCCTAATCCTCTACCACCCCATTCTCTCCGGGATAGACTTCGAAAAGAAAAAAAGATTTTATTAATTACCACAATTAATACAACACCATCTTTGAAGATTACCACAATCTTCTTACAACACCTTCAAGGAGATTACCACAATCTTCCTTCAACACCTATGAAGAGTACCACACTCCTTAACACCTAATATCACCCAAGTGTGTTCTTACCACAAGAACACTAACAAGGATATCTTGTTTTGGATGATAGAAAAATTCAAGATTACAACTCAATAAATAAAGTATACAAACTTTGAGTGCAAGTGTAATCAAGAACAAAAAGCCTAGACCTCAAGATTGTGCAAGTGCAAGAACTTAGGCTATTACAACAAGAATGTAAAAATGAAAGCTTTGAGAATTTTGCAGATTTCTTGTTGTATTGTATGCTTGTGTGTTGTGTATTGTTTGCTTCAAATCTTCCTCTATTTATAGGAGAGTCTTCAAGATTGGATCTCCAACATAGGCTCCTCCATCTCCACTTTTGTCTACAAAAAGAAGATAACAAGATGTAGAAATATAGTACAAAATTGATAAAGTAAATCTTGCTGATAATGGTTGTCCAACGGTTTGAATTTTGCTGTCAAAAACATAGGTTAACCGGTCGCGTAGAGATAGAGATTTGAATTTAGATCGCACAAAATTACATAGGGGGACCAGTCGACGGGGGGTCCGACCGGTCGCCCCTATGTCTGACCAGTTGCCCTCTCAAAATTCAATACAGAGAAATATTTCTGTAGTTGGGCAAAGTGCAGGCACCGGTCGCCCAGGTGGTCGACCGGTCGACCTGCCTTTTTCATCCCCAATTTTGTTTTCTGTTTTAGGTTTTGACTTTCAGGCACGGGTTGCCCTCTAGGGCGGCCGATTGACCTCAAAACAGAAGTGTTGTCCGATTTTTGACAAAAATAAGCTTCAAGAAATACTCCAAAAAAATTAGTAAAAACATTTTAAATCAATTGGTAGTATTTGGACAACATTTAGGGACATTGTTTTGGTGTAAAAACTCAGTTAAACAAAATCATCAAAATCTTGATAAATACATTTATCTAACAGTTATCACTCATCATCTCTAGAATATCATAAATTTCCTGGTCTGTGTGCACACCCATAAATTGTCAACCATATATTGAAAGTTATGTGATAATCCATCATAGAAAAATGGGTTTAACAATTCCAATGGGTAGTGATGATGTGGGCATTTAGTCTGTAAATCTTTGAAGTGATCCCATGCCTCATGAAAAAGGTTCACCTTCCATTTGAAAAAAGGTAGCTATCTTATCTCGTAGATCCGAAGTTTTCTGATGAGAGTAGTACATGCCCATGAACTTATTGTACACCGCCTCCCAAGTAGTAAGAGAGTTGGGAGGTAGAGACATAAGCTATGTTTTTGACTGATCTTTCAGAGTATATGGAAAACAGCGCATCCTTAGCTGATCCTCATTCAAATCCTGCAGAGGAAAAGTTTGAATGACATAATAGAATTCCCGAATGAAGTTGAGAGGATCTTCATTGGGCATTCCATAAAACGACGGTAACTGATTGAAGTGTATATTTATTAGCTCATAGTTCCGTGCTGCTTGCCCCAGAGTGATGCAAGAGGTCGCGGTTCCGATGACTGGACGTGCGAACTCACACATCAAAGGCTGGCGTGCCTCTGCGTTGTTTCCGTTTTGATTGTCACCCATTGCTGGCTTGTCTGTTTGTTCTTCCTTTGGAATGTGGTCCTGAGAATCCTCACTACTAACCGAAGAATCATCCCCCTTGTTCCGTATACATCTCAGAACGCGGTGAATGTCATCTACGAAAGGTGCTAGCTCCAGATTGAGATTCCTACGACCTTGCATAAACAAACTTAGGAAAATAAATCAAACGTACAGGTGGAATAAGGGTAAAAATCAAAAAGCAAACAAGAAGAAATACTAAACTAAAAGCACGGAAAATAGACACAATAATTATTACGCTTAAAGCCTTCCCTGGCAATGGCGCCAAAATTTTGTTCGACCGCTAAACACCTATAAAAGTCTAACAATCCTCGCAAGAGAACGAGATCAATTATAGGGTAGCAAGTTAACCACAAGTCGTCTCTCAAGGAAGACTTAGCCGACAAATAATTATTATGCAACACAATAGACAGAAAATAAAACATAAACACTCTAACCAGATTTGTTGGTTTTAAATAAACTAAAAGAAAATAATTAAAAAGATGGATTAAAATTAAGCACGGGTAAACTTGGAGAAAAATATATGGAAGAAAGTCTAGGATTATGAATTCATCTCATCAAACTTGCAAGCAGAATATCAATTAATTGATCATGCGGTTAACAAATATAACAAACATGTAAAGACTAGGTCTAGATCTATAACTTTCGTATTCCCAGATTAGGGCTATCCCAATAATTTGCTATTTTTATTAAGCCTAGGGTTAGATAATACATCTCTGATTCATATCTAACCCCCTGAATAAATTTAGTCCAGGAATAATATCTTCTCTCGATATCAATTATTCCCTCAAACAATCAAGAGTTGGCCAAACAATCAATCAACAAGTAAAATAATTTATTCAGGAAAGCAGATTAATTAATCAATACTCATGCTTGTTTGTTTGAATCAAATCATCATAATCCTAGAACAAGAAAATTAGTTCATGCTTGGAGATGGAATCATAATCTCAATTGATGGAAAAAATATAATCATAAACATAATCATGTAATAATAATAGTCACCCAACAATTAAAATCAGACAAAAGAGATGAAGAAATCTTACTCTCTGATTAAAAAGCAAAAATAACTTCAAGGGGAAGAACCCAAGCAATCCCAATGTTGAAAGCAAAAGAAAAATACCAAAAAATTAAAGTGTAGAAGTGCTATGAATGAGAGTGTACGAAATTATGGATCCTCCAAGGGCTATTTATAAGCCTAAGCCTATACAAGGTGGAAGAATCCATAAAGGAAAGGGAAAATCGGAATAAAATTTCTAGCGCGTCCGCGCAGTGGTGCGCGCCGTGCGGTCTTCTTGCGCGCATGGTTGTGCGCCGCGCTGCTTGCCCGCTCGCATGCCTTTTTGCGGGCGCCTTGTGCGGGTTCCTGGCGTGCGCGGGTGCGTGTGCGGGTGCCTGCCTTGCCTTCCAACGGAGTGCGCGTCCACACACTGTTGTATGACGCGCTCATTTACGTCAATTTTGACGTTGCGCGCCGCGCGCACAACTTTGGCTCCCCCCGACCGTTATTCGCCCGTAATGTCAGTTTCGATCGGTTTAGTCCGTTTTTAAGTTCTCTTTTTACGAAAACCTACTAAACAACCAAAAATACCATAAGTAACATATGACAATATAAAATGGGGTGAAAAGACACAAAAACATGCATAATCACACATACGAAAAATAGAAATCACACAAAATTCACACACAAAAACATGCAAAATAGAATACTCCTCCAAGGAGTAGATCAATCTTGTTGTTGGTGTCATGTCCATCTTGTCATGACTCTTGGAGTATGCTGCTCGGAATTCGGATCACAGAGCCTTCGTCTTTGTTGCCATCAGCTTCGATTCTAATTGGTGCATCATAATCTCCGTATGCATGTTGACCTTTGTTTAAGTTATGTCTTGTGTTGTGCCTTTAGCAACTCCATGTCACTCTTATGAGACTGATCCATCCTGAAGATATGGTCCCTTGGACGCTGCTGAAAGTTGGCGTTTTCGGAGCTCCAGGTCACCATTTTGGCAAAAATAGATTTGAAGTATGTGACCTGCTCATGCCTTATTGCTTTAGTCTGCCCAATCCATTCCCTAATCCTTAAAACGGTTCCTCAGATATCTCATGTGATATTTTCATCTCTGTTGTCAAGCTGTTGGTTGAGTGCTGCGAATCCATGTTCCATAATTTCAATTTCATGACAAATGGCCTTGAAGGCTTTGCGAAAGTTTGCTGCATCAGCAGACAACTCTTCTAAGCCCCTCAACATCAAAGTCAAACCCAATCGGCACCATTATAGTTTCAGCAGGAGTTCCAAGTTTTTCGGCTGGGACTTGGACAATGTACTTTGCACTTTCAGCAGCTGACTCTACTTCCAAGGGTACATGAGCCTCGAAAAGAAAGTAGTTAGCAAACAAATCCTCTGGAAAAATAGGAATTTCCATATCCTCGACCTATGGAGTCTTTCCCTTTTCCTTCATTAAATCTTCAGCTCTTTGTGCCTCGGCTATCTCAGTATCCATCTGGTGCAGTTGTGTTATCCTACGGAGCAGGCATCAATGGTATCTTTCTTTGAGTAGTTTGTTCCTCCACTGACTTATCAGCGTCATGGAAAGGTGATGGCACCATGGGAGGTGGGCCATCAACCAGTGTGAAGTTTATAGGAGCAGCTCTGTCACTAGCTTGCCTCCCTTTGCCAGGGCCTCCTCAACAACTTTGTCCTCAAATGATTTTTCAATAGGACTAGAATCGGCTTCATCGTCGGTTCCCCTGAATTCAACATCCACATTATCTTGAGAGTCATAAAGAGCACTGATCTCTTCTTTTTCGATGAATTCTTCTTGAGGGGCTGACACATGTTCTTCGAATTTCTTACCCAGGGAAGTCTCAACCTCCTCTGGGCCTTCTTTATCCTCATCAGTCTCAACCGCTGATGGGCCTTGGGGCATCCCTTTTGCAGTCTCAACTGCAGCAGGGGTCTTCAACAGATGTCCTTTCAGCAGACTAAGCTACTTTAGGGTCTTCAGTGGCATCCGTCGGAGTCTCATCTCATTGGATTGCACTTTCATGACCAAGAATCTCAACTCCCGTGGCCTTAAATCTATCCTTTGCCTTAGATGCATCAGCAGCTTCATTGGCCTGTGTGGCAGCTAAAGTTTCAGCTGAGACAGTCGAAACCGTCTGAGCCTCGTCAACCCCAATTTGTTGTACATCTAAGGTCTCGCCTTCACCTCCTAACTTCTCTTTGATATTGTCTCCCACAGCCTCCTCCGACCCAGCTGTGGTGGTTTGAGTTTCCCCCTCAGCTGGCGCATCAGCTGAGTCTCGAGCATTGGGGTCACTCAAAACCTGAGACACGATTGTGTTTCCTGTTGAGTGATCAGTCGTTTGGGCAGGTCTCTCAACACCTTCTTCAGGGAGTGGCTTGGCTAAGGTGCCATCTTCTTCACCATCCTTAGCTTCATCACCATTCTTCCTGGTATTTTCATCCTCGGAATGCACGGGAGATGCGGTAGCATCAATTGTTCTCACCATATCCATGATATCTGGGCTAGGAGTAATCATTATAGAAGAAGACTTTCCTTGGCCCTTTTGCAATCTCTAATCGTGCAGCTCTTTGGATTCTTTCAGTTCTTGCTGCAGCTCAGCTTTCTCCACTGCATCAGCAGGGTCCATCTCGTCGTCGTTGTTGCACGTAGGCACTTTCAGGCACTCCTTCAAAAGGGTAGGGTTGAGGTTTTTTGGATTCCTCAATTGCCTTGGCCTTTTCCTTGCGCTTCTCCTCATCCTTCTTTTCAAAGAGGATGGTCATGCAGAAGTCAGGGTCCAGGGCAAAATGGACCAAAATGTTCCTTAGGAAATTCAAGAGTTCTTATTCCTCCTCTACGAACTCTGGATGTTGGAATTGAGCTCTGGCATAGCTCAACTTCCAATTCCTCCACACCGTCAGCCTCTCATGTACATCTGGGTATGCTAGAGATAGTATAACCACATTATCATCATCCTCATCTTCAGCATAAGGCACGAGGGGAGCTATTTCATCCTCATTTGATTGGGCATCGGTTTGAGGGGAGTGAATAGCTAACTCCTTAGACTGGTCAGTTGTGCCCACTTCTTTTTCTTCATCTGTCTCACGAACAACTGTTTCTTCACATTCTGCTGATCTCTACCAGCAGACTCCTCTACATCAGCAGTGGTCTCCTCACCACCATCAGCTTGCTTAGACTGCTGCTCTTCAACTTCATCAGTCTCTTTCTCAACTTGTGTGCCAGACTCAGCTGGCATTTCCAAGGTGGATCTTCTTACTAATTGCCTTCTCTTGGTTTGTACAAGAGGAATCTCTTCCTCTTCTTCTTCCTCTTTGATGGCAGCTGGCTCTGCCATCTTTATCTTCTTGGTCTGTAGTAGCTGGCTTTCGAGGCACAACTGAGTGTTTCTTATTTGCAAATGGAGAAGGTACAGGGGTATCCTTATCAGTCTCGGCTACTGGGGTAGGTCTGGGTCTTCATCGGCTGCAGGAGTAGGGGCAGGCTTTGATGCAACTTTCTTCTTTTTCTGCACAGGCTTTGGGGAGGGTGCCTTTGTAGTTGCAGCAGTGTACTCTGGGATAAGATCAACTGACTCACCTTCGCTGGTGTCAGCTTTTCTTGCATGGGCTTGCCTCTGAGCAGCTAAGAGGTTTGCCTTGAACATGTTTTTATTCACATGGACGGTTTCCCATTCCTTAGAGAAATGCCCTTCACCTCCATCATATGGCCAATCACAAGGCCATACCCCAACGAACTTCAAAAAAGACCAGCATCATTAATGGTCTTATTGATCATGTTCTGGCATATTCTGCTGAAGATGAACTCAGTCCAGTTCACCTTCTTTTCCTCCGAATTGCAGCCATGACTGTCATCTTCGTCCTAGACAGCTGATTGAAGCTGCCAAACTTCATGTCCACACACTTGGACACCCTATCCATTAACTTATGATAATCGTCCTTAATGAGCAACTTCTTGGTTGTGTAAATAGCCTTTGCAGCTGACTCTATCTTTGGTGATCTCCTTCCACGCCGTATCTATGTTGATATCATTTTCAGCGATTTCCTTCATCCCAGATGAAGGAAGGTGGCAGTGAATAGTCAAATCCGCAGCAGTTATCTTTATCTCAGTGTTGTGGACGGATGAACGGATTTCTCCATCGTGAACCTCAGCGTTCAAGTAGAACATGGCCACCTCTTCGAGATAGGTGTGAGAAAATTCCGTAGTGAGAAATCCCTTAAAACTAGATTTCTCCAGTTTCTCAGCGATTTTCTTAGCAAGGGCTTTGTCAACCCCTCGCTTCACCAGTCCTTCAAAATCCACGGTCGAACCCGAGTGGATCTTCTCAGCCATCTTCATGAAATCTTAACTTGGAGCCATTTCAGAGATAGGAACTTGAAAGGTTGAACTTTGAACAAAGTACGAATTAGGTTTTTGCTTTGTTTGTAGAGAGAACTTTTGCCTTTTCTTTGAGAGAGATGAGTGTAAAGAGAGAGAAAATGAAATTTGAGTATATATGGAATGTGAGGGGACGGTTTTTAGGATTCAAAAAGGTTGATCACGATCAACGGTCGAAATTAAAAGCTTGAAACTGCATTATTTTCCCTGCATTAAATGCAACAGCATTTATATCCAATCATAGGCTAAACGGGTACATGCTTTACACTGACTGTAGGTCCCAAGGGGTGTAAGTGTAAGGTTTAGAAGGGGGTTGAATAAACCTTACCAAATTTTCGATTTAGGCCTTTTAAATCTCTGAGTTCTACACAAATTGTGTCCTTGATGGACAATCGAATTAGTCACTCAAGAGAGTCAATCTCTTAACAGACTCACCGAGTCATTAGTAGAGTAACTCACTGTTGGCTATAATTTGACTTCAATTTGTGGTTTTGTTTTCAATGGAAGACTTAACACCCTTAAGTTTGATTAAGCAAGTTTTACATTTAGTACTTATAGATTATCGATGGATAGCAAATTTATCGCAGATATAGGCAATTAAAAGTGCGATATTTAAATGTCAGTAAAGTAAATGACACAAGAAAAGTTTTTATAGAGGTTCAAGATGGGGTAATTCTTCTACTCCTCTCTTCTCCAACTCCCGGAGGAATCCACTAAGTAATGATCGGTTTACAAAGTGGTAATGGTCCCGGATACAAGTCTTGATCACAACAACCGACTTGATCCTTTGGGACTCGATCCGAGACGCCTTGATCACACAAATGGGGGCAGCTGCCTTGCTACTACTGACTCACTTGCTCAAGCACTTTGGATTTGATCACGAAGCCCTCCAAACGCTTAAGACTTGGTTCAGCCTTTTGAACCTTTCTACAATCCTTCTTGGAATGTAGACCCCTTGTTTTCGATAGTTTCCTCTTCAACTCGATTGAAGTTCTCTTTCCTTCACAGGTAAGTGTTGGATTGATGTTCTTCGAGATGTAGGGTTGAGGATTGAGAATATTTCAATTTTGATAAGCTTGTATATCTCACGTGTGTGTCATCCACGCATCATTCATGTCTATTCTCAATCAAACTCCTCAGCCTTTTATAGTGAACTTTCAAAAATTTGCCCGTTGAAGAGATAGGCTCATTTTTGAAAATCACTTTGCGATCGTTGGTTTGCACTTCTTGGAATTGCCATTTCCTCGTATGAAATGTTTTATCACCTTTTCGAGTTCGACACGGTGTAGTGCTTCCCATTGGTTCATTTCTTTGCACGCTTAAGGGACCGAGCACTCCAAGAAAGGTAGTATGGAGATATTACTTGTTTAAGTAAATCTCTTGATTTAAATACCTAAATCGTTCCTTTTCGATTATCTCGACTTGACCGCATTTCCTCGCTTTCCCCCAGGTGACTTAGAGTCGACTTCCAATCATTGGATGACTCTTATCACTTGACTTGAGACTTGGCTTTTCTTTGAGTTGACTTGACCGATGTTCCACTCAGTGCATCTCACCTTCTTGATCGAGTTCTGTCTGCTTTTCTTTGTTGTACTCACTCTCACAAAGAGAGTTTTCCTTCAAGCCTACGGTTGTCTTCTTGCAAGTTGGAGCGTAGGCGACTTAACTCGGCTTGGCGGCTCTAATTGTTACAATACATTTCAAAGCAAGAATTGGGAGCCAACTTTCTATTCTAAGTTTTACATGGCATTCATCAAAATCTAAACAATAAAATTCCTAACAATTTCCCCTTTTTGATGATGCCAAAACTTAAATCATACAAAGATGCAAATAACAAAGATACATACTGAGATAGTGTATTGACATAGAATGTATGCGCATAATCAATCTTTTTATTGATCATATCATTCTTGTACTTAACACAACTGTTTACAAGGTGTATCGAGCATGTAATTGTCTCAAAAAATTTATAGCATTATTACGAAAGACTTACATTGTATGTATTTACATATAAAATACACGAAGGGTTGGACAAAGAACACTTCATCTCCTTCGCCGTCTCCTTCTTTCATCTTGATCGAAAAGATCTTCTTCTCTTCTTCTCTTCTTCTCGTCATCACCGCCTTCTTTTTCTTCTCATACGCCTTCCTGGCGCCTTCATCTCTCCTTATTCTTTCTGTCTCTCCGCCATAGCCGAGTTTGTCTCTTGTTTTCTTCTTCTATCCTTCTTGCATACTCGCGTTGGTTTTGGCCACTTGCAAGTTCGCCACATGGTCAAGCCCAACCCGAGAGATCCCTCCTTTCTTTCCTGGATCTACGTATTCAATGTTCTTGGGCGGAGGCCTAGTCCAAGCTTCTTCCTCCACCGCTGCTTCTTCCTCTACCTGGGGCGATATCTTGCTGGGGCCTTCTTCTTTCGGTGAGTGCCCGGAGTGACCAAAGCAGAGCGATCGCCGGTTGTCTGGCATGCATCGCCTTCTTCACATAGTGTGAGACCTTTTCCCGATCTGATCCCAAGCTTGAGCCAAGGACAAATTTGCAAAGTAACCTTGATTCGAGCGTTTTGAATTCGTCAACGATCTTGGCTCTGTCCCCGACATCGAAATGGCATACGTGTCTCTGTCAACCGGAATGCCTCCGTGTTCTTTCAAAATGTTCATCACCCTGGCATCCATTCTTCCTTCCACCTCCTTCATCCCTGCTTCAATTTCTTTTCTCTTCTCGGCCATAGATACAGAGTCTTGGAGTGGCAGAGTCACAGGAGTTTGCTTTGCTTATAATGTCACCGTGAGGACCCCCCGTTGGGGTTTGTGCAATCATCAAGGTCATATTCTTTGATCCTTCCCCCTCGAGATTTTCCTTTCTTGATTTCAAAATTTCCTCACCGATTTTCCCTTCTCACTTTGTTCCTTGTCACCGCTCCTTTCTTCTCGACTTGATTTTGTTTGCTTTAAGGTATTCCTCTTCCCCCTTTTTGGCATCATCAAAGGATAGAGGAACCCCGAGGAACATGTCTTTGGCAAGCATGAAGTCGAGTCTTGATGGTTGAATTTTGCTTCAAGTCAGCTGCGTTGTATCTTTGCGAATTGACCGAGTAAGCGTTGGATTCTCAATAAATCGCTTCATCTCGGCCATGAGAAGGCTGAATTTTCTTGTCATGTGTTCTTCCAAACGCTGTATATCATTTGCATTTCGCTCACGCAGCGACTTGATCTCGGCGGATGAGCTTCGTGCATATGTTCAATGTGTTCCGCAGACCGTTTTTCGCATCAACATTTTCGACTCTCCACACCGGCCCACTTTTTGAATAATTGTGCAAGTATCTCACCGTTCCACACGCATTGATTCTTCTTTGTTGCCACCATTCCCTTACCCCGACCGTGATGCCTCTCAAGTCACCGTAAGGTTGGCATCTCTGTTGTCCAGGCGCATATCCAAGGAGGCCTGATGCCTCTCCATCTTTTCAACTTCAAAAAGAGTGCCTTGAACACTTCTCGTTTACCGATTCTTCTTTGCGGTGATGGCCATACAAAATGTGTCGAAATCGAAATTGGCCGGAACAATGGTGCCTCGAGTGAAAAACAGGGAGGCGGTCCGTGATAGCGTGCTTGCTCATTTTCGATTCTTCGTGGAGTTCGTATCTCCGGTGAGAAAGGAAAGATTCCACAAAGGATTCATCACCGCCATCCGGGATTTGTTCGATGATAAGCGGTGGACGTGAAGTTCTTCCGGGAATCGATCCACCAGAGCTTGAGGAGCCGGAGCGGTGGTCTCGGTTCGGTTTGGGTTTTGTGGTGCGATGACTTGGCTTGCGAGCCTCAACTCGGCCTTTAATGGCCGTTGGTCTCACCGATTTCTCCTTTTGAGTAGACCGTCGTCCTCGGCCTTATCGAAGCGTCATCGGACGATGATGAGATTTCCATTGGTGGCTCATCATCAAAATTAAAGGTCCGACGAGTAGTCTTGGGATCGAGACTTGCTCGTGCCTGGAACATCCGCAGTGAGTCTTTTGGATTTGTCATGGGGTTGACTCGGCTTCTTCTTCGCCTTCCGATCCCGAGAAAGGTGACATCGGGGTTGTCCTGGGAATCATGAAGTGCGCCGATCTCCTTCTCGGATGGATCGATGGTTGCGGGAGGGATGTTCTCTACTTGGTTGTGTTACCCCGAGAAGTCTCAACCTCCCGTGGGCCTTCATTTCCTCCGGCCTCTGCTACTGCGAGGCACTGGCCATCCCTTTCGGCAAATGTCACTGTCTTAGGGTCTTCTTCCCATTGAGTCTCAACCCCATGGATTGCGCTTTCATCGCCAGTGTTAACTCCCAGTACATTCCTTCCTTCCTGCCTCGATCGCATCGGCGGCGTCATTAGCCTTCGTAGTCGTTGGCACCTCAGGTGAGACAGATCTCACTGTATGAGCTTCGTTGGTGGCAACTTGCTGTTCTTCTTGTGTTTGAGTGTCTTACCGCCTCCTACATTCTTTGTGGAGTCATCTGCGACATCCTCCGACCTTCTTTGCCGTGGAGGGAGTTTCCCCCTCACCGGAGCACCACCGAGTGACTTGGAGTGGGGTCACTCGTCTCCAAACTCCCTTGTTGCAATTGATGGTTCGGCCGTTGGGGCGGTGGTGGCACACCTTCAATAGGGGTTGGCTCGACCAAATCCCCACTAGCCCAGCTTTCATCGCCATTTCCCTTATTGCCTTCTTCCGAGTTAGGCAGGGAAGTGGTAGCGGCAACATCGTGGCTATTTGTCAACCACTCTCATTGGATCGATTTCGGTGTGTTACGGAGGACTCTCCTGGTCCCTCCATCGATCTTTGCTCGTGAAGGATTCTTGATTCATACAATGCTTGCCGATCTGCAATTCTTCTCGCGGCGGCATTCTCGGGTTCCTCATCACTTTCGGAGAAGACATCAAGGAGAGGATGGAAGTGTTACGGTCACGGAGATTGGGCGGTACTTGCCTTTTCGGTGCTTCGGCTTCTTCACTTGCTTTTCTCTCTCCTTGTCCTTGTAGATCTGCGAGAATATCCATGCGATTGTCTTCATCTAGAGCTGGAGCACATAGATAATCCGAGGAAATTTAGCGAGCCTCTTCTTCTTCTATGAATTCAGGCCGTTGGAACTTTCCTTGACTGCTTTCGGCTTCCATTTTCTCCACTCACGCAGACGATTTTGGATGTCGGGTAAGGTGGAGATAGGATCATTACATCACTATCTCGCTAAATTGGTTCTTCTTGAGTTTGTTTGTATGAACTACGGTGTGTCTTGAGTTGCCTCTGCTGATCACCTTCAAGAGACTTGGTGTTTCATCAATTACATCCGAGACTTTACTTCTCCGGTAGTCTCCTAGATCTGTGCTTTGGCCGAGTAGCCGACTCACCGGTTTCTCTTGTTCGATCCCTTGACGAGTCTTCTTCGTCTCTGGTTTGTACCGGGGAATTTACAGTTGGGCGGCGTCCTGAGTCTTGGGCGGCCGGGCGGTGCTTGTGTTTGTTTACGAGGAGCCGGCCGTCTAGGTTTGTCGACCTCCTCTTTTGACGATCGAGAGAAGGAATTTGTGAGTCCTTCTCGACCACGCTAACTGCGGGCGGTGACACGGCCGCTGGGCGGATGACTTTCTGCTGCGAGGCGGTGACTCTGCTGCGGGCGGGAGCATGTTTGGTTTTCTTTCTTTGCGGGGCGTGACTTTTTTGGTAGTCGGGGCATCTTTCTTCTTGGTTGGAGAGGAAGCATTTGTGTCTTGGGTCACCGATTCCCCCTCACCGGTGTCGCTCTCTTGGCGTACGACGCTTCGAGCACCAGAGAGATTAGCTCAAACATCCTCTTGTTAACATGGAAGGCCTTCCCATGTCTAAGATGTACTCCTTTCACCTCCAATAGCCGCCAATCACCAGGCCATATCCCGAGGATCCTCCAAATGACCCATCTTCTTTGAAGGACTTGTTTCCCACGTTTTGGCAGAATCTGCGTAGATAAACTCAGCCCAGTTTATCTTCTTTTTTCTTCGATTATTGCGGCCATCATAGTCAATTTTGCCTTTGACATTGGTCAAAGCCGCCAAATTTGATGTCGATACACTTGGCAACAATGTCCAACAATTTGTGATAATCTTCCTTCAGCATCTCTTGTTTGTTGTGTATATTATTTTGTCGAGAACGTCGGACTTGGCTATCTCTTTCCATGCGTCGGCCAAGTTTACATCACCTCTTTGATCTCGGATGCTCCCTCTGTTTGGTAGTGAGCAATATTCACCAAATCCTTGGCTGTGATAGTCACCGCTTCCGTGAACAGATGACTTGATTCTTCGTCGTGAATCTCAGCATTCACGTAAAATTGTGCGACCTCCTCCACATAGGTCATAGGATACTCGAAAGTGTTAGAAACGGTTTTGATCCTGCTTTCTAGCTTCTCCGCGATTTTCTTCACCAGGGTGTCGTCGGACCCCTGCTTCACCATTCGTCGAAATCCACGGTCGAACCGGTGTGGATTTGTTTTCCTAACTTGGTAAAGTCATATGTTGGTGCCATTTCTCGAGAATAATTTCAAGAAAAGTTCGAAAATAGATTTGAAGTTTGATAGGGTTTCGAGAGTGTTTGCCTTTGCTTTTTGAGAGAGATTGAACAGTTTTAGAACTCGTGAGAGAGAAAACGGACGAAAAATGGTTTAAATATGGTTTATGAAAGGGCGTGCGACGGTTTTGAATCGTGATCGAAATCAACGGCTTGGATTTCGCACGCATATTGAGCGATTCATGTCTCGTATTTAATGCGGCAAAGATTTATATCCAATCATAAGCTTGGTGTGCGGCTTTATGTCTGTACACATCATCATTATCTTTGACGTGTCTCTTAAAACATTCCGCTTAGTCAAAAACGATTTGCGTTTTTGTCTCTTTGCTCATAAGTTATTCGACTTATCTCTTAGGGTGATTTAACTCTGCTTCTCACATTTCTCTTAGTGACTCAAATATCAAATGACTTGGTGTAGTGACTTTCCGATCTGGTGATTCTTGAGGCGATTTTTGTTTTCAAAACCTTCTTTTTTCTGTTCCATTTCGTTTCTTTGACTCTTCCGTGTCTCGGCTTAGCTCAATTAGCCCCAACTCATGTTTGAGTTCTTCAAATCTTGACTCACATAATGGTTTTGTGAAGATGTCGGCTAGTTGTTTGTCCGTTGAGATATATTCCAAGATAATGTCCTTCTTTTCAACATGATCTCTTATGAAATGATATCGACATCTATATGTTTTGTTCTTGAGTGCAACACGATTTTGAGTGATTGCAATGGCACTTGTGTTATCACACATGATTGGAATTTCTTTTTCTTCAATTTCATAATCTCTCACTTTCTTTGTCTCATCCATAGGATTTGGGCTGCAATTTGCCCGCAGCTATGTATTCGCTCTTGAAAGTGGCTATTGAGTTTTGTTTCTTGCTAAACCAGGAAATTAGTCTGTTTCAAGCATTTGACATGTGCACGAAGTACTTTTCTGTCCACTCTGCATCCAAAGATAGTCGAGTCTGAATAGCCAATTAGCTTGAATCCACCTTCCTTTGGATACCATAGCCCTACTTCTTGATTTCCTTTTAAGTATCTCAATATTCTCTTAGTCATGAGTCATATGGCTCTCTTTTGGAGCAGATTGAAATCTTGCACATACACCTACAAAAGGTGATGTCGGCACCGCTAGCGATGAGATAGAGCATAATGATCCAATAAGTGCTCAGTATCTTGTTTGATCTAGTGCTTGCCATCTGCATCCATGTCCATTTTGACTGTGTTCATTGGTATTTTTACGAGAAGACTTCTCCTCCATACCAAATTTCTTCATTAAATCTCTCTGTATTTTGTTTGGCTTATGAAGGTTCCATCCTTCAAAAAGTCCAAGGAAGAATGTCGGCTCTCCCATCATGCTCATTTCAAATTTACTTTGCATGAGGTTTGAGAATTTTTACACAGACTCTTTGTTAGTGGATCCAAAAATGATGTCATCCACATATATTTGAACAAGCGGATACTCTTCTTGTCTTGAATTAAAAAGTGTTCTATCTACCTTTCCTTTAGTGAATCCATTTTCGATTAGGAATTGTGACAGGTATCATACCATGCTCGGGTGCTGTTTCAATCCATACAGGGGCTTTCTTGAGTTTGTACACTTTGTCTCCAAGAGTCTTCTTGCTCAAATCCTGGAGGTTGTTCAACATACACTTCTTCTTCCAATAATCCATTTAGGAATGCACTTTTTACATCCATTTGATATACAATGAAGTTTTTGTGAGCTGCATAGGCAAGAAACATCCTTATAGCTTCCAATCTTGCTACAGGAGCAAATGTTTCATCAAAATCTATTCCTTCTTCTTGCGGTATCCTTTGGCTACCGATTGCTTTGTTTCTTACCACGAGATCCTTCCTCGTTCATCTTATTTACGAATACCCATTTGGTTCCAATAACATTTTGATGTATGGGTCTTTGTACTAATTCCCATACTTTATTTCTCTCAAACTGATTCACTCTTCTTGCATAGCTTGAATCCAATGTGTGTCATCAATGCTTGTGACACATCTTTGGGCTCTATCTGCGATGAAGCATGTGAACATTGCTTCTTGTTGAGTTCTGGATCTTGTCTTGACACCTTCTCTCATGTCTCCAATGACAAGATCTGGTGGATGGTCTCTCGGCCATCTTACGCGGGTTGAAGTAAGTTAGGCTGGATTGATCGACTTGCGGTGTGTTCTTTGTGGGTCGCTCTCTCGTGATCACTCACCGCAGATTTTCCACCGCTTTTGAGATTCACTATCTCATCTTCTTCTCAATTGATAATCCTGCTTGGCTTCAGATAGGGACTCTTCAGTAAGGTTGGATGTTTCACTTATCGGTGACTCTTCAATGTCTTCTCCATTTATGTTTGGCTCATCGAATACTACATGAATGGATTCTTCTGAACCATAGTTCTTTTGTTGAGTATTCTAGGCTTTGCTTTGGTGAGTATCTAAGAAGATACCCTCATCGACTTTAGCATCAAAAGCCTTTAGGTTATCTTTGCCATTATTGTGGATGAAGCATTTACATCCAAATATCCGAAATATGCAACATTTGGTTTTCTTCCATCCAGGATCTCATAGGGAGTCTTTGTCACCGCTATTTATCATACATCTGTTTTGGGTGTAGCGGTGTGTTGATTGCTTGACCCAAAAATCTTTTTGTAACCCCCGCTTGACTAACATGGTCCTTCTTTGCTTCCTTGAGGGTTCTTTTCCTTCTTTCAACTCCATTCTCAAATGATAGTTCATGACCAATACCATTCTCAATACAAGATCTTGAGTTATTATTCCATTGACAAACTCGGTTCCTCTATCCGATCTTATTTTGATAATGGTTTGACTCTTCTCATTTGTATTCTCTTCATCATCAATTTGTGGTAGCTTTTGTAGAGTTTCTTTCTTCTTGCACATGAATATTGTCCATGTATATCTTGAGTAGTCATCTACTACCACCAAGGTGTATTTCTTTCCACTTATGCTTCTTTGGTTCCACTTGGGCCAAATAGATCCATATGAAGCGGATCAATATTCTTGTTGAGGATGGGCATGTCTTTTCTTTGAATGACGACTTGATTTGTTTTCCTTCGACATGCATCACATATACTTTCTTTCTTGTATCTTTGAGTCCGGGAAGTCCTTCTACAAGATGACTTCTTGCTAGCTTATTGATTGTTTTGAAGTTCGGATGACTTCGACTTTTGTGCCACGGCCAACTTGATTCACCAGTGCTCTTTGCTAGTAGGCAGTCTTTGGGTGTTGCGGTTGACCAATCCACTACATACATATTTTTAATCTACATCCTTGCAAAGACAACTTCATTAGATTCAACATTTTTGATTTGGCATATTCCCATGTTGAATCAACATTGTAGCCCTTGTCATTTGAGTTGATGATGCTTAGTAAATTGAAGTTTAGTCCTTCAACATATGCAACATCTGTGATTTCTAAACCATTCCTCGGATGGATCCAATGCCTCTTATTTCACCAGGGAGCTTCATTTCCTCCAAATATGACTTTGGCTCCTTTGACTTCCTTGAATTTTGACAGATTTCTCTTATTTCTGTCATATGTCCGGAATACCGCTATCCATGTACCAGGTTCCTTGGCACAAGATTTCCTTGAACCTGCAATCAAGGAAATTAAGTTTTAGGTACCCATTTTTGTCCGGTCCTGAGGGGTTAGAATTATAAGATGATCCAACCAACCTATAGCCAAATGATTTGACTCTAAGAGGTTGCCATCTATCGGTGCCATAATCATAATCAATCCTGGCAAATTGCTTGGGGAGTCTAGGTTCATACAAATCTCTTTTGTCTCGTATGCTGCATATGTGTTTTAGCAATTGCCTTTCTTGGGTAATTGTGGTGTTTTTGAGTGTAGTGCCTAGGTGCATATGTGTCTTGATGAAAGCTCTTATGTTTTTGGAATGGCCTTTGTTGAGTTCTAGGCCTTTGCCATTTGGGCTTGTATTCCATAAGTCTAGGGCGATAGTTCACATTGTTCGATCGGCTTGGCTTGGATATTTTCTACCATTCCCATCATATGTATTTCTTCTAGGAGTTTTAAGGGATTTTTGGTAGCTCGCTTCTTCTTTCTGAGTCTTTTCTGTTTGGAGTCTGTGAGGACTTGGTGAATCTCTTCTCACTGTCCTTTCGGACTCTCAACTAGGCCATTTTCCTTTTCTTTTTGTAACCAAGGCCGATTAGCTTAATATTGTGCTTTGGATTGAAAGTGTGTGGATCATTTAGAGTTTTGGATTTTTCGGACTCTTCATGACTTGAAGATCCTTTTTCCAAAATTACTCTTGAGGTTTGACATGGCACAAAGGAATTAAATCTAAGCTGTCTTGTCTCCACATTCTCTTTGACTCATAATAAGATCATCCAATGATTTAGATGACTTAGTGAATGAGGCAATAACATTTTGAGGTCATTCTCCCTCTTTTCTATAGCGACAATTTCGCTATTAATTTAGCATTTTCACCTTTAAACTCTTATTCTCATCGGCTATTTGACTTAGAGTACTCGGCTCCTTAGTCGGCTTTGAGTTTTGACTTTTGAGTAGGCTGTTTTCCTCATTCAATAGTGTGTGTGAGGTTTTAATGTGCTCAAAATCTTTCATCATTTTGCCTAATGAATCATAAAGATCGAGTGGGTGATGAAGTGTGTGTGTCACGGTCACTATCACTAGTGTAAGCTTGTTGAGTTAGATTGTACCTCATCTTCTTGATCTTGTTCTTTGGCCATTAAGCGGATCAAGGCTTCTTCTTCGAGTCACTTGAGTAGTCGGCTTCTTCACTGCTCTCCGAGTCATCTCTCTTGACTTGGTTGTCTCGCTCTGCAGCCATCATTGCCTTTTCTTTTCTTGTCTTCTTTCTCAAAGACTTTTCTTTCTTCTTCGTTTACGTACTTGTTGACTACGAGGATATGAGCAAATCAATGGCATAGTGACCTGGTTGTCTACAATTCCAACATAGATATTCAGCCTTTTGCTCGGCTCTTTCTATTCTTGAGTTGTCGGCCCTTTGATACTCAACTTGTTGATGATCCGTCCTCTTGGTTGGCCTTTCATCCCTTGATTTGGAGGGAGCCGAGTGTCTTCGGAGGATTCACCCTTTCCTCTCTTGTAGTTCTTGTTAAAGAACTTGTTAAATCTTTTAATCATTAGGGCCATTTCTTCGGGTCAATTGCCTCTTTGACTTGACTCTCCTTCCATCTTTGACAACTAGAGCAGTTTTTGGGTACAATTTGTCTCTTCCTGGTCTTTCCTTCTCGGCTCAAACTCATAGGCTTTGAGGTCCGAGAATAACTCATGGTTGGATGTCTTTGATAGGTCCATGGAATGTCTCGGTGCCATGACCTTCATCTCCCATTCACCGAAGACTTTTTCAGGATCTTCATACACATTTCATACGTGTATATTCCTTTCCTAGTGTAGACAAACTCATTTGTGATTTTACGTAAACCGAGCATCCATTGATCCAGGTTTTCTCCGAGATCATTTTGAAATTTTCAAACTTAGACACCATCGATAGTTTGTTTTCTTTGATTTGCTCACGAACCTTCACAAATCAAAGTCAACTTGTCCCGCATTTCCTTAGCCGTTTTGCAAGATTTGACTTTGTTGAACATGGCTTTATCCAAGGTTTTGTAAAGAATGTCCTTGGCTACATTGTCCAGGTTGTATCTTTTTCATCATTTGTCCACTCGATTCTTGGTTTTTCAACCATGACTGCCGATCTTTGCATCTTCTTCCCCTTCACCGCAACTCTTCGCAATTGTGTTCACCTTTAATATTTGCGAGAGGCCCATCTTCTATCACTATCCACATCTCATCATGTAATCTTGATAGATGAGCACATATACGAATTTTCCAATCATCAAATTCTTCAATAGTGAACATAGGAATGCGTGTTAGATTTGCTTCCATGATAATAATTTTTAATGATAGAAAAGAGTTTTGAAAGATAAGTACTAAAGCGGACTTTTGAAAAGTTTGGAGATCTAGTTCAAGAACCGGTGCGGAGGGTTCAATGAACCAACCGCTCGATACCACTTGTAGGTCCCAGGGGTGTAAGTGTAAGGTTTAGAAGGGGGTTGAATAAACCTTACCAAATTTTCGATTTAGGCCTTTTAAATCTACGAGTTCTGCAACAGTGTCCTTGATGGACAACGAATTAGTCACTCGGAGAGTCAATCTCTTAACAGATTTCACCGAGGTACATTAGTAGAGTAACTCAAATGTTGGCTATAATTTGACTTCATTTGTGGTTTTGTTTTTCAAGGAAGACTTAACACCCTTAAGTTTGATTAAGCAAGTTTTACATCTTGATTTAGTACTTATAGATTATCGATGGATAGCAAATTTATCGCAGATATAGGCAATTAAAAGTGCGATATTTAAATGTCTTTGTAAAGTAAATGACACAAAGAAAGTTTTTATAGAGGTTCGAAGATGGGGTAATTCTTCTACTCCTCTCTTCTCCAACTCCCGGAGGAATCCACTAAGTAATGATCGGTTTACAAAGTGGTAATGTCCCGGATCACAAGTCTTGATCACAACGGCCCGACTTGATCCTTTGGGACTCGATCGAGACGCCTTGATCACACAAACCGGCTTCTCGTGCGACTCGAACTTCTTCACAGGCGGCTGCCTTGCTACTACAGACTCACTTGCTCAAGCACTTTGGATTTG
This sequence comes from Rehmannia glutinosa, assembly GCA_016081115.2. Lineage (NCBI taxonomy): Eukaryota > Viridiplantae > Streptophyta > Magnoliopsida > Lamiales > Orobanchaceae > Rehmannia > Rehmannia glutinosa. The sequence goes on along the minus strand of CM071936.1, from coordinate 87,132,400 downwards.
ATCACGAAGCCCTCCAAACGCTTAAGACTTGGTTCAAAACCTTTCTACAATCCTTCTTGGAATGTAGACCCCTTGTTTTCGATAGTTTCCTCTTCAACGATTGAAGTTCTCTTTCCTTCACGGGTAAGTGTTGGATTGATGTTCTTCGAGATGTAGGGTTGAGGATTGAGAATATTTCAATTTTGATAAGCTTGTATATCTCACGTGTGTGTCATCCACGCATCATTCATGTCTATTCTCAATCAAACTCCTCGACCTTTTATAGTGAACTTTCAAAAATTTGCCCGTTGAAGAGATAGGCTCATTTTTGAAAATCACTTTGCGATCGTTGGTTTGCACTTCTTGGAATTGCCATTTCCTCGTATGAAATGTTTTATCACCTTTTCGAGTTCGACACGGTGTAGTGCTTCCCATTGGTTCATTTCTTTGCACGCTTCTCGGGGAGCACTCCAAGAAAGGTAGTATGGAGATATTACTTGTTTAAGTAAATCTCTTGATTTAAATAATTTTCGATTATCTCGACTTGACCGCATTTCCTCGCTTTCCCCGGGTGACTTAGAGTCGGCTTCCAATCATTGGATGACTCTTTCATCACTTGACTTGAGACTTGGCTTTTCTTTGAGTTGACTTGATGATGTTCCACTGTTCCAGCATCTCACCGCTTCTTCATCGAGTTCTGTCATTTCTTTGTTGTACTCAAATGTCTCACGTGCAGAGTTTTCCTTCAAGCCTACACATTGTCTTCTTGCAAGTTGGAGCGTAGGCGACTTAACTCGGCTTGGCCACTCTAATTGTTACAATACATTTCAAAGCAAGAATTGGGGAGCCAACTTTCTATTCTAAGTTTTACATGGCATTCATCAAAATCTAAACAATAAAATTCCTAACACTGACATCATAATTATTGTTGATGTCATGCCTAAAAACATTCCCGCTCGCAGAAAACGACTGTGTTTTGTCACTTAGCTCATAAATAACTTAGTTATCTTCCAAAAGTGACTTAACTCTGCTTCTTTCTTCACATAATGATCACTCGGTTTGTCTAGCTAACTCGATACAGTTGACTAGCCGTCTTGACTGTTTCATTTGGTTGAAAAATGAAATTTTGCTGATTTTCAATTCTCTCCTTTTTGACTATGTTGATTTCGTCTGAGTCTCCTAACTCAGCTCAATCAATCCTGGCTCATTTTTTATGCTCTTCAAACCTTGATTCACATAATGGCTTAGTGAATATATCAGCTAACTGCTTGTCAGTTGATATGTATTCCAAAGCGATGTCTTTCTTTTCAATATAATCTCTTATGAAATAATATCTAACATCAATGTTCTTGGTTCTTGAATGCAATACAGGATTTTGAGTTATTGCAATAGCACTTGTGTTATCACACATAATTGGAATCTCTTTTTCTTCTATATCATAGCCCCTCAGCTGTTGCCTCATCCATAATATTTGGGCACAATAGCTGCCTACAGCTATGTACTCTGCTTCAACTGTGGATGTAGCTATTGAATTTTATTTCTTGTTGAACTAAGAAACTAACCTATTTCCAAGCATTTCATGGGTACCTGATGTATTTTTCATGTCTACTCTACATCCAACATATTCCGAGTCTAAGTAGCCAACTAGCTTGTTAGGAAATTTATCTTGTAGATTTTGATGATACCATGTAAAACTTAAACTAGAAAGTTGGCACCCCATTTTCCTTTTAATTTACATTGTAATAAATAGGGATGGAAAAGCTGAGTCAAGTCAGCTACGCCTAGAAATACAAGAAGTCAACTGAAGATTGAAGTGAAGACTTCGCTGCATGACAGCTGAGTATGGCATGGAAGAAAAGTCAAGAACTCTACTGAAGAAGTATCAGTTGTGTGTAGAGTCAGTCAAGTCAACTCAAGAAGCCAAGTCTCAAGTTGAAGTGACAGATGAGTCATCCTAGGATAGGAAGCTAACTCAAGTCACCTGGGGAATAAAAGACTACAGTCTAGTCAAGACAACTGAGCGAGATCCGTTGATGAAAGTCAAGAATGTTACTTAGAATGGTAACATGTTAAAGTTGTCAGAGATAAAATGTTAGTTCCAGTTGTGTGCAAAAGGAACAAACCAATTGGAAGAACTGCACCAAGTGTCAGAAACGCTGCAATGCTGCAAGACATTAAATACGAGGAAATGTCAACATCAAGGACTGCAACAAGACAAGCCAACGAACACAAGTAACTTTTGAAATTAGCTTATCTCTTCAACGGGCAAAATTTCAAAAGTTCACCATAAAAGGCTGAGGAAGCTCATTGAGAAAAGGTTACCTGAACCACGAACAAGCAAGCTGTAGGTCCCAAGGGGTGTGAGTGTAAGGTTTAGAAGGGGGGTTGAATAAACCTTACCAACTTTTCGAATTTAGTCCTTTTAAATAAGTTCAGAGTTAATTTCACAGCTATGTCCTTGATGGACAACTAAGTTAGTTAACCAAAGAGTTAGCCACTCAATAGACTCGACCGAGTTTGTTGATAGAATAACTCATTTTAGTTTAATACTTAACCCTACTGTGATGAGATTTTCAGAAAGACTTAACACCCTTGAATTTGGTTTAAGTTTGTTTTAACACTTGGATTTAGCACTTTGTTAATTATCGGTTGGAATGCAAATTATCAATGAGATATAAAGTAATATGCTAGAAATAAAATGATGAAATGTAAATGACACAATAAATTTTATAGAGGTTCAAGATGGGGTAATTCTTCTAATCCTCTCTTCTCCAACTCCTGGAGGAATCCACTAAGTATTGATCGAGTACAAAGTGGTTATCGGTCCGGATACAAGTCTTGATCACACAAATGACTTAATCCTTTGGGACTCGGTCTAGAGATGCCTTGGTCACACACCGGCTTCTTGTCCGACTCGGAACTTCTTCACGGGCGGCGCTTTACTACTTGACTCACTTGCTCAAGCTTCTTGGATTTGATCACGAAGCCCTCTAATGACTTGAGACTGTTCGACCTTGAACCTTTCTACAATCCTCCTTGGAATGTAGACCCCTTTTGATTCTTCAAAAGTTTCCTCTTCAACAGTTTGAAGTTGTCTTTTCTTCACAACTTGGTGTTGGATCGATTTCCTTCGAAATTTAGGCTTGAGGATTTTCTTGAATAACTTGAGAATATTTTTGTAGGTTACAAAAATAATAGCTTGAATGTTCATGGTTCTGTAACCTTCTCTCAAAGTGATTCCTCAGCCTTTTATAGTGAACTTTCAAAAATCTGCACGTTGAAGAGATAGGCTGATTTTCAAAAGTCACTTGTGTTCGTTGGCTTGTCTTGTTGCAGTCCTTGATCTTGACATTTCCTACTATTAAATGTCTTGCAGCCTTCCAGGTTCTGACACAAGGTGAAGTGCTTCCCATTGGTTTATTCCTTTTGCACGCTTCTGGGACTGAGCACTTTAAGGCATGGCAGTATGGAAGTATTACTTGTTTAGGTAATATTCTTAACTTCTGTGCAACGGATTCTTTTCAGTTGTCTTGACATGACTGCCTTTTTCCCCAGGTGACTTGAGTCTGCTCCAATGATTGAAAGACTCATCTGTCACTTCAACTTGAGACTTGGCTTCTAGAGTTGACTTGACTGACACTTCACACAGATGTATCATAGCTGATACTCCTTCAGTCGAGTTCTTGACTTCTTTTCCTAGCCACACTCAGCTGCCTCGCAACAGAGTCTTCATTCAAGTCTTCAGTTGACTTCTTGTGTATCCAGGCATAGCTGATTTAACTCAGCTCGTACAACCCTATCTATTACAATGCAAACTACAAAGAAAATGGGGTGCAAACTTTCTAGTCTAAGTTTTACATGGCATTCATCAAAATCTAAACAATAAATTTCCCAACAATTTCCCCCTTTTTGATGATGCCAAAACTTAAAACATACATTCAAAATGTAAATAGCAAAGATACATACAGACAATGTAGAAACAAAGAATGTATGCGTAGAATTTGATCTTTTTATTAATCATAACTTCTTGTCCTTTACACAACTGTTTACAAAGTGTATCAGAGCTCAGAGCAATCATAGTGTTCTATATCTACGCAAGTATAGAAATTACATAATTTTATTCAATGTACAGAAGACTTACATACATATGTATTTACAATCAGTAAAATACATGAAGGGGTGGACAGCAACACTTCATCGCCTTCGCTGCCCCCTTCTTTCCTCTTCAGCTCTGTCGTCTTTTGATCTCTTTCTCTTCTTTTCTTCTTCAGCTGCTTTCTTTTTCTCATAAGCTCTTCTGGCAGCTTCATCTTTTCTTTTTCTTTCTTGTCTCTTTTCCCACAGCTGAGTTTGTCTTATATTTTCTTCTTCGATTCTCTTTAAATATTCAGCATTGTTCTTGGACACTTGCATGTTGGCTACTTCGTCATACCCAGCCCAATAGATCCCTCTTTTCTTCCCTGGATCTATGTATTCGATGTTTTTGGGTAGAGGTCTAGGTTTGAAACCTCTTCCTCCACTGCTTCTACCTCTTCCTCCGGTGTGTATTGTCTTTGGGGCCTTTTTCTTTCCAGTAGAGTGACCAGCAGAGTGACTACTAGGAGTCTGCTGCCTGTCAGCTTTTTCACACAGCTTGAGCCCTTTTTCCCAATACAAGTCTCAGGCTTGGGCCATGGTCATGTTCTCGAAGTATCCCTCGGATGCGAGCGTCTTGAATTCGTCAACAGATCTAGGCTCGGTTCCGACGTCTGAAATGGCATCCGTGTCTCTTCCTGCTGGAATGCCTCCATATTGTTTTAATATGTCCATCGCATGGGCATCCATTTTTCTTTCAACCTCCTTCATCTCTGCTTCTACAATTTTCCTCTTTTCAGACATGGGCACAACAGAGTGTTGGAGCGGCAGAGTCACTGGGAGTTTGCTGATGATGTCAGCTGTGACAAGTCCTTGTTGAGGGGTTCTAGCAACCATTAAGGTCATGTCCTTCGAACCTTCCCCCTCAATGGATTTTCCCTTTTCCTTCCTCTGATCCTCAGCTATCTTTTTCTTCACAGTTGCTTCCTTCTCAACCACAGACCCTTCCAACTTCTTCTTTAGGTATTCCTCTTCCCCCTTTTTGGCATCATCGAAGGAGAGAGAAACCCCTGGAAACATGCCCGCAAGCATGAAATCTAGGCGGCTGATAGCTGAGTTCTGCTTGGATTCTGCTGCGGAGTACGTGGCACGGAATTCTGAGCGGGTGGCTTTTGATTCAGTTGCCACCAGCTTTGTTGGGAAATTTATTGTTTAGATTTTGATGAATGCCATGTAAAACTTAAACTAGGAAGTTGGCACCCCATTCTTTTTGTTGTAAACTGCATCGTGACAAATAGGGCTGGTCAAGCTGAGTTAAGTCAGCTGTGCCTAAACATGCAAGAAGACAACTGGAGACTAGAAGGAAGACTCCACTGCGAGACAGCTGAGTATGGCAAAGAAGCGAAGACGGAACTCGATCAAGGTACAAATTTTAGATGCAATGAGAAAAGTATCAGTCAAGTCAACTCAAGATAGTCAAGTCTCAAGTTGAAGTGACAGAAGAGTCATCCAATGATTGAAAGCTGACTCTAAGTCACCTGCGGAAAACAAGGAAATGCAGTCAAGTCGAGATAACTGAAAGAGATCCGTTGCACGGAAATCAAGAGAATTACTTAAACAAGTAATACCTCCATGCTACCTTTCTTGAAGTGCTCAGTCCCAGAAGCGTGCAAGGGGAATGAACCAATAGGAAGCACTACGCCATGTCAGAACTCTGAAAAGCTGAAGAACAATTCATACGAGGAAGTGGCAACTCCAAGGACTGCAACAAGATAAGCCAACGACCACAAGTGACTTTCAAGAAAACATTTTTAATATTCTCAAATCATTCAAGATTAATCCTCAAGCCTATATCACGAAGAAAATCAATCCAACACTCACCTGTGAAGGAAAGATAGCTTCAATCAGTTGAAGAGGAAACCTTTGAAGAAAAGGGGTCTACATTCTAAGGAGAATTGTAGAAAGGTTCAAGGTCGAACCAATCTCGAGTTTTTGGAGGGCTTCGTGATCAAATCCAAAGAGCTTGAGCAAGTGAGCTGTAGTAGCAAGCGCAAATTTGCCCTGTGAAGAAGGCTGAGTCGTGCGAGAAGCCACCGCGTGACCAAGGCATCTCCGATCGAGTCTCATAGGATCAAGTCACCGTGTGTGATCAAGACTTGTATCCGGACTGTTACCACTTTGTATACTTGATCAATACTTAGTGGATTCCTCCAGGAGTTGGAGAAGAGATGAGTAGAAGAATTACCCCATCTTCGAACCTCTATAAAATCTTATCGTGCCATTTACATTTCAGCACTTTAATCTCTGCATCATTATTTGTTTAACTCTGATGATAAATTTGCTATCCACTTGATAATCTCTAAGTACTAAAACCAAGCATTAAATCATTACTAAATCAATTTTAAGGGTGTAAAGTCTTCCCAATAAAACAAACCGCAGATTGAGCTAATTCGGTCTCAACAAATTGAGTTATTCTATCAACAAATACTCGATTGAGTCGTTGAGTGACTAATTCTACTGATTAACTAAATTGGGTATCCACCAAGGACACAGCTGTGTAGTATCAACTCTGAATTTTAAAAAGGACTAAATCAAAAAGTTGGTAATGTTTATTCAACCCCCCTTCTAAATTTTACACTCACACCCCTTGGGACCTACAAGTGGTATCAGAGCGGTTGGTTCATTGAGCCTTCCGTTTCTTGAACTAGATCTCCAAATTTTTCAAAGTCTATTTTAGTACTTAAGTTTCCAAAACTCTTTTTATTATCAAAAGTTATTATCATGGAAGCAAATTTGACACGTATCCCTATGTTCACAATTGAAGAATTTGATGATTGGAAAATTCGTATGCAGGCTCATCTATCAGCATTACATGATGAGATGTGGATAGTGATAGAGGATGGGCCACTACAAATTTTAAAAGTGAACACACCAAGAAGAGTCACTGCGGTGAAGGTGAAGAGGATGTCGCTCCTAGACCACTATGGTTGAAAAACCAAGAGTGAATGGACAAATGATGACAAAAAGATACAACCTGGACAATGTGGCCAAGGATATTCTTTACAAAACCTTGACAAAGCCATGTTCAATAAAGTCAAATCATGCAAAAACAAATAAAGAAATCGGGACAAGCTAACATTGATTTGTGAAGGCTCGTGAGCAAAACAAGGAAAATAAATTATCGGTGGTCATGTACAAAAATTCGAGAATTTCAAAATGATCGCAAGAGAGAACCGGATCAACCGGATGCTCGGTTCACGAAATTTACCAACGAGCTATCTCGCTTTGGAAAAGAATATACACGAAGAAATGTGTATGAAAATCCTAAAAGTCTCCCCAATGAATGGGAAATGAAGGTTATGGCACTAAGACATTCCATGGACCTATCAAAGACATCCAACCATGAGCTATTCTCGGATCTCAAAGCCTACGAATTTGAGCCGAGAAGAAAAGACCAGGAAGAGACAATTGTACCCAAAACAAATTGCTCTAATAGTTAAGGATAGCAAGAAAGTCAAGTCAAAGAAGTCATTGACCCGGAGAAATAGCCCTGTTGGTTAAAAGGTTCAACAAGTTTTTCAAGAAGAACTACAAGAGAGGCAAGGAGAATCCTCCGAGAAGACACTCGGCTCCTCTCCAAGTCAAGGGAAGATAGGCCAACCAAGAGAACAAATCTTCAAAAAGTCAATATCAAAGGGGTGGCAATCCAAGAATGGAAAGGGCTGATCAAAAGGTTGAATATCTATCTTTGAACTGTAGAAAAGGCAACCGGTCACTATGCCATTGATTGCCCGTATCCTGTAGTTAACAAATACAGGAATGAAGAAGAAAGAAAAAAGTCTTGAGAGAAAGAAGACAAGAAAAGAAAAAGACAATGTTGGTCGCAGAGATCACGAGACAACCAAGTCAAGAGACATAGCCGACTCGGTAGTGAAGTTGACTACTCAAGTGACTCGATGAAGAAGCCTTGATCTGTCGATGGCCAAAGAACGAGACCAACTCCGACCCAAGAAGATGAGGTACACTCGACTCATCACACTCGGTTCTAGTGATAGTGATCGTGACACATACACTTCATCACCCACCGATCTTTATGATTCATTAGGCAAAATGATGAAAGATTTTGAACACATTAAATCCTCACACACACTACTAAATGAGGAAAACAACCTACTCAAGAGCCAAAACTCACAAATGACTAAGGAGCCGAGTACTCTAAGTCAAATAGGCCGACGAGAATAAAATTTAAAGGCCGAAAATGCCAAGCTAATAGCGAAATAGCTGCCATAGAAAAGAGGAGAATGACCTCAAAATGTGATTGCCTCATTCACTAAGGCATCTAAGTCATTGGATGATCTTATCATGAGCCAAAGAGAATGTGGAGACAAAACAGGCTTAGGATTTAATTCCTCTGTGCTATGTCAAGCTCCAAAAGTGATTTTGGAAAAAGGATCTTCAAGCAATGAAATATCTCAAAAATCCAAAACTCCAAATGGTGCACACACATTTATTCCAAAGAACAATTACAAGCAAACTGGCATTGGTTATAAAGGAAAAGGAAAACAACCCGATTGAGTGTCTTTGAGAGGACAATGAGGAAGAAATTCAGCCGAGTTCCTCAGCAAACTCCAAATAGGAAATACTCTGTAAAGAAGAAACAGAGCTACCAAAAATCCTAGAAGATCTATAAAAGAAACACATATGATGGGAATGGTAGAAAATATCCAAGCCAAGCTGATTGGAATAATGCAAACTATCAGCAAAGACCTATGGAATATAAGCCCAAATGGCAAAGGCCTAGAACTCAGCAAAGGTCATTCCAAAGGTATAAGAGCTTTCATCAGCACACATATGCACCTAGGCACTACACACAGAGACATCACAACTACCCAAAGAAGGCAATTGCTAAAACACATATACAGGCATACAGACAAAAGAGACAGTTGTATGAACCTAGAACCCCCAAGCAATTTGCCAAAATTAATTATGATTATGGCATTGATAGATGGCAACTCCTTAGAGCCAAATCATTTGGCTATAGGTTGGTTGGATCATCTTACAATACTAACCCCTCAGGACCCAGACAAGAATGGGTACCTAAAACTTAACTTCCTTGATTGCAGGTTCAAATGTAGTGAGTGCCAAAGAACTTGGTACATGGATAGTGGCTGTTCCAGACATATGACAGGAAACAAGAAAAATCTGTCAAAATTCAAGGAAGTTAAAGGAGCAAAAGTCATATTTGGAGGAAATGAAGCTCCAGGAGAAATAAAAGGCATTGGATCCATCAAGAAAAATGGATTAGAAATCACAGATGTTGCATATGTTGAAGGACTCAATTTCAATCTACTAAGTATCAGCCAACTCTGTGACAAGGGTTATGATGTTGGATTTAACATGGGTATATGCCAAATCAAGGATAAAGAATCAAGTGAAGTTGTGTTGCAAGGATGCAGACAAAAGAACATGTATATCGTGGATTGGTCAACAACAACACCCAGCACCTATCTGTTAGCAAAGAGCACAGCTGAATCAAGTTGGTTGTGGCACAAGAAGCTGAGCCACCTGAATTTCAAAACAATTAACAAGATTGCCAGAAGCAATCTTGTGGAAGGACTTCCAGACTCAGTATACAAAAAGGAGAGTATATGTGACGCATGTCAGAAGGGAAAACAAATCAAATCATCATTCAAAGAAAAGGCATGTCTATCTTCAACAAGGATATTGCATCTGCTGCATATGGATCTATTTGGTCCAGTTGAACCAGCTAGCATAAGTGGGAAGAAATACACCTTGGTGGTAGTAGATGACTACTCAAGATATACATGGACAATATTCATGTGTAAGAAGAAAGAAACTCTCTAAACTACCACAACCGATGAAGAGGATTCAAAATGAGAAGAGCCAAACCATTATCAAAATAAGATCGCATGACAGGAACCGAGTTTGTCAATGGCATAATAACTCGATTTGTATTGTAAATGGCATTGGTCATGAATTATCTGCGCAAAGGACTCCACAAATGAGAATGGAGTTGCGAAAAGAATGAATAGAACTCTCAAAGAAGCGGCAAGGACCATGTTAGTTAGAAGCGGGGTTACCAAAAAGATTTTGGGTGAAGCAATCAACACGACTTGCTACACTCAAAATAGATGTATGATAAACAGACAAATTGACAAAGACTCCTATGAGATTTGGACAGGAGAAAACCAAATGTTGCATATTTTAGAATATTTGGATGTAAATGCTTCATCAATAACAATGGCAAAAACAATCTAAAGGCTTTCGATGCTAAAGGCCGATGAAGGTATCTTCTTGGGATACTCACCAAAGCAAAGCCTCTGAGTACTCAACAAAAGGACTATGGTTGCGGAGGAATCCATTCATGTGGTATTCGATGAACCAAATGTAAATGGAGAAGACGTTGAAGAGTCGGCTAACAAGCTGAATCATCCAACCATGCGAGAAAAGTCCCTATCTTTGAAGTCAAAATTTGGAATTATAAACTCGGATGAAGATGAGATAGTTGAGTCTCATAAACAATGGAAAATTTGCGGCTAAGTGATTGCGAGAGAGGCGATCAAAGCAACACAAATGCTAGATGACGAATCCACTAACTTACTCCAACTTTGATGTAAGATGGTGAGAAACCATCCACGAGAACTTGTCATTGGAGATATAAGAGAAGGTGTCAAAACAAGATCGAACTCAACAAGAAGCCATGTTCACATGCTTTATCTCTCAAATAGAGCCTAAAGATGTGTCACAAGCATTGGATGACACACATTGGATTCAAGCTATGCAAGAAGAGTGAATCGGTTTGAAAGAAATAAAGTATGGGAGTTAATTCAAAGACCCACCCATCAAAATGTTATTGGTACTAAATGGGTGTTCGGAAACAAGATGAACGAGGAAGGTTACGTGGTAAGAAACAAAGCAAGATTAGTAGCCAAAGGATATTGCCAAGAAGAAGGGATAGATTTTGATGAAACATTTGCCCATGTAGCAAGATTGGAAGCTATTAGGATGTTTCTTGCCTATGCACTCACAAAAATTTTATTGTATATCGATGGATGTAAAAAGTGCATTCCTAAATGGTTTATTGGAAGAAGAAGTGTATGTTGAACAACCTCCAGGATTTGAGCGAAGACTCTTGGAGATAAGGTATACAAACTCAAGAAAGCTCTATATGGATTGAAACAGGCACCCAGGCATGGTATGATACCTTGTCACAATTCCTAAATCGAGAATGGATTCACAAAAGAAAAGTAGATAGAACACTCGTTGAGAATTCAAGACAAGAAGAGCATACTTTGCTTGTTCAAATATATGTGGATGACATTATTTTTGGATCCACAAACAAAGAGTCTGTGTGATAAATTTTCAAACCTCATGCAAAGCAAATTCGAAATGAGCATGATGGGAGAGTCGACATTCTTCCTTGGACTCCAAGTGAAGCGGTGAAGGATGGAACCTTCATAAGTCAAATAAAATACACCGAGAGATTTAATGAAGAAATTTGGTATGGAAGAGAAGTCTTCTATGAAAATACCAATGAATACATCGATCAAAATGGACATGGATGCGGATGGCAAGCCTATAGATCAAACAAGATACAGAGCACTTATTGGATCATTGCTTTATCTCACGCAAAGCGAGCCGGACATCACCTTTCTTTGTAGGTGTATGTGCAAGATTTCAATCTGCTCCAAAAGAGAGCCATATGATCAAATGACTAAGAGATCCCGAGATATTTGAAAGGAAGCCAAGAAGTTGGCTTATGGTATCCAAAGGAAGGTGGATTCAAGTTAATTGGCTACTCAGACTCTGACTATGCTGGATGTAGAGTTGACAGGAAGAGCACTTCAGGTACATGTCAAATGCTTGGAAATAGGTTAATTTCCTGGTTCAGCAAAAAGCAAAATTCAATAGCCACCTCTACACCGAAGCGAATACATAGTTGCGGGTAGTCATGTGCCCAAATCCTATGGATGAGACAAAGAAATGAGAGACTATGAAATTGAAGAAAAGGAAATTCCAATCATGTGTGATAACACAAGTGCAATTGCAATCACTCAAAATCCTGTGTTGCACTCAAGAACAAAACATATCGATGTCAGATATCTCTTCATAAGAGATCATGTTGAAAACAAAGACATCACCTTGGAATATATTTCAATTGATAAACAGTTAGCTGACATATTCACAAAACCATTATGTGAGTCAAGATTTGAAGAACTCAAGCATGAGTTAGGGCTAATTGAGCTGAGCTAACACTCAGAAGACTCAAAGAAAGGAAATGAAACACAAAAAGGAAAAAGAGCTCAATTCTCAAAATCAATTTGAATAAATCGATCGATCGGAAAGACAAATTATCTGAATTAGGCGACAAATGAGTCACTATGAGAACTGTGACAAGAAAAGTCAAATCAGCTAAGGGATAAGCTGAGTCATTTATGAACAAAGTGACAAAAACGCAGTCGTTTTTACTAAGCGGGAATGTTTTTAAGAATGGCGTCAGCATAATGATGATGTGTACAGGCAAAAGCTGCACACCAAGCTTATGATTGGATATAAATGCTGCCACATTAAATTTGAGACATTAAATGCTAATCGGAGTGCAAAATCGAAGCCGTTGATTTCGATCACATTTCAAAAACCACCCGCACGTCCTTTCAGAAACCATACTTAAACCATTTTCGTCCTTTTCTCTCACATATTACCAAAACTGTTCATTTCTCTCTCAGAAGCAAAGGCAAAACTCTCTCAAAACCCTATCAATCTTCAAATCAACTTCTAAGTTTCTTTTCGTGAAATCTTGAAAAATGGCATCGACTTATGATTTCGTCAAGCTAGGGAAGCAAATCCACACCGGGTCTCTTGTGGATTTCGAGGAATGGTCAAACAGGGGTCCGATGACGCCCTCATAAAGAATATTCTTTGAGAAGCTCGAAAAGTCCGGCTAAAACCATTTCGACGATGGAGCTCCCGATGACCTATGTGGAAGAGGTCGCTCGCCTACGTGAACGCCGAAATTCATGATGAGGGGATCAAATCCTGCTCACGGGAAGGAGTTCATCATCTCTCGCCAAAGATTTGGCGTAACACTACTCATTACCGACGGAAGGAGCACCGAAAATCAATGAAGGCGATGTAGACTTGGCCGCTTGCTTGGAAGAAAGTAGCCAAGACCGACTATCTTTGATAAGATAGTCTACACAACCAACAAGAGGTCAAGAAGGAGGACTACCACAAACCGTTGGACATAGTTGCCAAATGCATAGACATCAAGTTTGGCGGCTTTGACCAACTATCCAAAGCAAAATTGATCGTAATGGCGCGATCATTGAAGAAAGGAAAAAAGTAAACTCAATGAGTTTGTCTACAAAGCAGACTACTGCATCGAATGTAGGAACAAATCCTTCAAGGAGGATGGTTCGTTCGGAGGATCTTTGGGATACGGCCTGGTGATTGGCCGGTGATGGAGGTGAAAGGAGTCCCTCTTCGACATGGAAAGGCGTTCCATGTAAACAAGAGGATGTTCGAGATCAAACCTCTCAGCGCACTGAGAAGAGAGCTACGCCAAGAGAGCGATAGAAGTGATGGGGAATCACCACCACTGAAGATACAATCAAGCTTCCTCTCTACCAAAGAAGAAAGCGCCCCCTGCAGTGCTAAGAGAACCGATGCCCCTGCAAAAAGAAAACCAAATATGCTCCGCCCCATGATTGAGTCACTGCCCCCCAGCCGTGTCTCGCTGCAAAGAGCGAGCGGGCCGAGAAGGAATCTCAAATACCTTCTCTCCGTCCATCAAAAAGAGGAGAACGATAAGCCAAGACGGCCACTCCTTAGAAGAAAACAACGGCAAGACGCCCGCCGCCCAAGACTTAGAAGAAACTTTCTCCGAACCAGAAATCCCTCTGTACAAACTAGGAGAAGAAGAAGAATCTTCAAGCGTTCGAACTTGAAAAACCGGTTGAGTCGGCCACTCACCAAAAACAGATATCTGAGAGATCTGGAGAAGTAGAGTCTCGAAATTATTGATGAAACAACCAAGTCTCGATGAAGCGTCGTGACAAGAGGAAATCAAGACCAGTTGTAGTTTGAACAATTGAGACACAAGAAGTAGCCGAGAAATCTAACTCGCTATTGACGAGGATCGTATCTCCTCCGCAATGCACGCAACGGTGATAGAATGGAGCACGAGCTTGCTACCTTCTATCCCCGAATGAGGGACGGCAAGAAGAAGGCGATAGAGATGATGATGTGATGATCCTATCCCCACCTTATCCGGACATCCAAAATCGTGCTGCGAGTGGAGGAAGTGGAAGTTAATCGATCCAGGAACAGCCCAACAACCTTGAGTTTATCGAAGAAGAAGAGGAACGATGAATTTTCTTGGAGTGACCACTGTGGTCAAGATCGGATGAAGAAAATCGCACGATATCTTGCGGATCTTCAAGGACAAGGAGAAGGAAAGATAGACGAGAGGAAGGCGAGGCACGTGAGAAGGCCAAAGATCGCCCTATCACCGCACCACCGAACATACATCATCATCCTCTCCTTGACATCTATTAAAAGCGATGAGGATATGGACCTTATTCTTTGCCCGCGAAAGAGTTGTAAATGCGGCAGCGATGCACGAATCCGAGTCCTTCATGAACAAAGAATGATGGAGGGACCGGAGAGTCCTCCAAAGAACAAATGGAGATAGACCCAATGGGAGTGGTGCGAAGATATTGCCACTGTTGTTATTCTTTGCCATCACTTTCCCAGCTCATTCGGAAGAAGGAACTAAGGGAATTGGCGATGAACCGGGTTAGTAGGGACCCCATCGAGCGAATCCCTAATGAAGGTGTCCTACCACCGCCCCAACGGCTGAACACTCGAAGAAATAGCCGGGAGTTTGGAGACGAGTGACCCCATTCCAAGTCACTCACCGGTGGTGCGCCACCGAGGTGGAAACTCCTCCCCACAGCGGCAAAGGTCGGAGGATGCTGCAGATGACTCCACAACGAATCTAGGAGGCGAAGTGGAGAAGGAAAAAACACAAAGTACACAGAAAGTTGTCATCAACGAAGCTCGAGGCGATTGAGATCTGTCTCGGTGAGGTGCCAACTCGCTCGAAGGCTAATAACGCTAACGATGCGGTCGAGGCACTGAAGGAACAGCCACAGGAGTTAACACTGGGCGATGAAAGTGCAATCCATGGAGTTGAGACTCCAATGGATGCCACCGCAGAAGACCCTAAGACAGTGACACTATCGAAAGGGATGTCCAAGGCCTCGGCATTGCGATTGAGACTGCAGGAGGTAATGAAGGCCAACGGGAGGTTGAGACTTCCCGGGGTAAAGAAGGCAAGTAGAGAACATCCCTCCCGCTATCATTGATCCATCGAAAAGGATATAAGTGCACTTCATGACTCCCGGATAATCCCGATGTAACCTTTCCGGGATCGGAAGGAAGACAATGAAGCCGAGTCATCCCCTCCGATCGATCCAAAAGACTCATCTGAGGATGTTCAAACCACGAGTAAGTCCGACCTCAAGACTACTCGCCAAACTTTCAACTTTGATGATGAGCCACCCATGGAAATCTCATCATCGTCCGATGACGCTTCCGATAAGGCCGAGGACCAGATCAACTCAATTGGAAAAACCAAATGAGACCGAAGCGAAGTTGTTGAGACAACGAGAGGCTCGGCAAGTCGGGTCAACTTCACAACAAACCCCGGTACCGAACAGTCCATGCGCGGCTCCCCAAGCCGCAGCGAGTTCGACTCGACAAAGAACTTCACGCGCACCACTCATCATTGAGCAAAGCCCGGTTGCCCGTGATGATTCCTTTGTAGAATCATTTCCATTCTCTTTGGAGGTACCCGACCTCCCGGAAAGAGTCGAAAAAAGAGATCTCGCGCGCTTCCACATACCGATCCTGTCATTCCATCGATACCATTCTTCCAAATGACTATGATTTTGATCTTTGCTTGGCCATCACCGCCACAGAGAAACAACTGAAGTTCGGGAAGTGTTCAAAGCATTATTTCTTTGAAATTGAGCGGATGGAGAGGCACCAGGCCTCGATGGACATGAGACTGGATAACGAGATGCCAACCTACTGCTGACTTGAGAGGCATAATAGTCGAATCGGGAGTGGTGGCAACAGCAAAACAATGCGCGTGGAACAAGCTAGATATTTGAGAACATTGTTCAACAAGCTGGTATGGCGAGTGAGAATGCTGATGCAAAGACAAAATTGAGAAAACACATTGAGCACATGCATGAATCTCACACTGCTGAGATAAAGCTGCTGTGTGAGCAAAATAAGAATGAGCTCCTGTGTATGGAAGAAAACATGGATCGAAAATTCAGCCTTCTCATGGCTGAGATGAAGTTAATTAAATTTGAATCAAATGCTACTCGCTCGAGTTTCGCGCCGCATACTCATGCAGACTCGAAGCGAGAAGAACTTGGCTATCAGCAGACTCGACTTCCTGCTCTCTAGTTTGTTTCCAGGGGTTCCTCTCTCCTTTGATGATGCCAAAAAGGGGGAAGAGGAATACCTAAAAGCGCTGAAGAGATCTGAAGTTGAGAAGGAGGGAGCATCTGTGAAGGGAAAGAGCAGTGAGGAAGTTTCAAGAGAAAAGAAAGGGAAGTCTGTTGAGGGGAAGGATCGAGAGATGTGACCTTGATGATTGCACAAACCCCCAACAAGGTCTTGTCACGGTGATATTATCGGCAAACTCCCGATGACTCGCCACTCCAACACTCTGTTGTACCTATGGTTGACAAGAGAAAGACATTGAAAGCGAGGGGATGGAGAAAGTGGAAGGAAGGATGAATGCCCGAGTTATGGATATTCGAAACAACACGAAGGCATTGCGGAAGACGAGACACTTATGCCATCTCGGATGCCGGAATCGGCGAGATCGATTGATGAATTTAAAATGCTCGCATCGAAGGATACTTAAAACATGTACATGGCTCAAGCCAGGACTTATCTTGGGAAAGTGATGAGGATCGGACCTGCTGTTTTGCCCGCGAAGAGTTGCAAATGCGGCAAGCAATGGAAGAATCGAGAATCCTTCATGAGCAAAGAATGATGGAGGGACCAGGAGAGTCCTCCAAAACACAGTACGGAGATAGACCCAATGGGAGTGGTGCGACATATTGCCACCGTTATTCTTCCACCACTTCCCGGCTCACTCGGAAGAAGGAATTAAGGGAACTGGCGATGAAACCGGGATAGTGGGGACCCCGATCGAGCCAACCCCTAATGAAGGTGTCTTACCACCTGCCCAACGGCGGAATACTCAATGGGAACGGCCAGAGTCCGGAGATGAGTGACCCCAATCAAAGTCACTCGGTGGTGTGCCGATGAGGGAAACTCCCTCCACTGCGGCAAGGTCGGAGGATCTTTGCGTGACTCCACAATGAATCTAGGAGGCGAAGTGGAGAAGGAACAAACACAAAGTACCACAGCAAGTTTTCATCGGCGAGGCTCGGGCGGTTGAGACTATCTCGGTGAGGTGCCAACTACTCACGAAGGCTAATGACGCCTGGCGATGCGATCGAGGCACGAGGAAGGAACGACCACGGGAGTTAACACTGCGGCGGCGAAAGTGCAATCCATGGATTTGAGACTCGATGGATGCCACCGCGAAGACCCTAAGACAGGTGACAGTCGAAAAGGGATGTCAAGGCCTCACTGCATTGAGGCGTAGGAGGTAATGAAGGCCAACGGGAGGTTGAGACTTCCGGGAGTAAGAAAGGCAAGTCTGAAACATCCCTCCTGCTATCATTGATCCATCGAGAATATGAGATAAGTGCGCTTCACGATTCCCGGGATAATCTGATGTAACCTTTCTCGGGATCGGAAGGAGACGATGGAGCCGAGTCATCCCCGTGACGATCCAAAAGACTCGGTGAGGATGTTCCAACCACGAGTAAGTCGACCTCAAGTCTACTCGTCAAACTTACAACTTTGATGATGAGCCACCCATGGAAATCTCATCATCGTCGATGATGACACTCTTGATAAGGCCGAGGACCGTCAACTCACGTGGAAAAACCGATTGAGACCAACGAAGCTGTTGAGATAGGCGAGGCTCGGCAAGGCTGAGTCAACTTCACAATGAGACCCGGTGAAAGCAGAGTCCATGCGCGGAGTTCCCCAAGGCTGCGGGTTCGACTCCACAAGGAACTTCACGAGCACCACTAATCATTGAACAAATTCCGGTTGCTCGTTATGATCCCTTTGTAGAATTATTTCCTTCTCTCTGGAAGTACCCGACCTCCCGAAGAGTCGAGAGAGATCTCGCGCGCTTCCCACTGAGACGATCTTGTCATTCCATCAGATACCATCGTTCAGTTGACTATGATTTTGATCTTTGCTTGGCCGTCAGTAACAGAGAGGAACAAACTGAAGTTCGGGAGGTGTTCAAAGTATTATTTGCTTTGAAATTGAGCGGATGGAGAGGCATCGAGGCCTCGATGGACATGAGATTGGATAACAGAGATGCCAACCTTCTGGCGACTTGAGAGGTATAATAGTGAGAATCGGGGAGTGGTGGCAAAAGCGACAAACAATGCGCGTGGAACAAGCTAGATATTTGAACATTGTTCAACAAGGCGTTGGCATGGCGGTGAGAATCTTTGATGCAAAGACAAAATTGAGAAAAACACATTGAGCACTTGCATGAATCTCACATTCTTGAGATCAAGGCTGGCTGCGTGAGCAAAATAAGAATGAGCTCCTGGTATGGATGGAAGAAAACATGGATCGAAAATTCAGCCTTCTCATGGCCGAGATGACGCCGCAAAGTCAATCAACGCTACTCGTTACGAGTTTAGGTGCGGCATACTCCGCGCGGACTCAAGTAGAACTCGATTATCATCGGCAAACTTCGACTTTACGCTTGCTAGTATGTTTCGAGCGTTCCTCTCTCCTTTGATGATGCCAAAAAGGGAAGAGGAATACTAAAAGTCTGAAGAGATCGTCGAGAAAAAGGAAACATCTGTAAAGGGAAAGATAGTGAGGAGGTCTCAAGAGCAAAGAAAGGAAAGTCTGTTGTGGAAGGATCGGGAGATGTCACCCTAATGATTGCACAAACCCCCCAACAAGGTCTTGTCACCCGATATTATCGGCAACAAACTCCCGGTGACTCTGCCACTCCAACACTCGATGTATTTATGGTTTGTAAAGAAAAACGATTGAAGCGAGGGATGGAGGAAGTGGAGGGAAGGATGAATGCCCGAGTTATGAATATCTTGAAACAACATGGAGGCATTCTAGTAGACGAGAGACACTTATGCCATCTCGGATCTGGAACGAGCGAAGATCGGTTGATGAATTTAAAACGCTCGCATCGAAGGATATTTTGCAAACATGTCCATGGCTCAAGCACTGGGACTTATCTTGGGAAAAGGGTCTCACGTTATGTGAAGAAGGCGACGAGGTGACGGACTACCGCAATCACTCTGCTGGTCACTCCGCTAGTCACTCAACTGGAAGAAAAAGACCCCAGTACAATACACGCCCAGAGGAAGAGGAAAAAGCAGTGGTGGAGGAAGAGGTTTTAGACCTAGGCCTCTGTCCAAAAACATTGAGTACATAGATCTAGGCAAGAAAGAAGGGATCTACTGGGCTGGTCTTGACCAAGTAGCCAATCTGCAAGTGGCTAAAAACAATGCTGAGTACTTGAAAAGAATCGAAGAAGAAAATAAAAGACAAACTCAGCTTTAGGAGGAGAGACAAGAGAGACTAAGAAGAGATGAAGCTGCCCGAAAGGCATATGAAAAGAAGAAGAAGGCGGCTGGAGATGAGAAAAAGAGAAGAAGACCAGAAGATGATATAAATGAAGAAGATGAAAGAAGGAGGCAGCGAAGGAGATGAAGTGTTGTTGTCCACCCCTTCATGTATTTTACTATGTAAATACACACTATGTAAGCATTACGTAATAAATCAGTAAATTCTCTATTTTTGCGTAGACATAGATGTTTGCTCGATACACCTTGTAAAATGGATTGTGTAAAGGACAAGAATGCTATGATCAATAAAAGGATTGATTCTACGCATACATTCTCTGTACATACACTATCTGTATGTATCTATGCTATTTACATTTTGAATGTTTTAAGTTTTGGCATCATCAAAAAGGGGGAAATTGTTGGGAAATTTATTGTTTAGATTTTGATGAATGCCATGTAAAACTTAAACTAGGAAGTTGGCACCCCATTCTTTTTGTTGTAAACTGCATCGTGACAAATAGGGCTGGTCAAGCTGAGTTAAGTCAGTTGTGCCTAAACATGCAAGAAGACAACTGGAGACTAGAAGGAAGACTCATTGCGAGGCAATGAGTATGGCAAAGAAGAGAAGACGGGAACTCGACTGAAGGTACAACTGAGATGCAGCTGAGGAAAGTATCAGTCAAGTCAACTCAAGATAGCCAAGTCTCAAGTTGAAGTGATAGAAGAGTCATCCAATGATTGAAAGCTGACTCTAAGTCACCTGGGGAAAACAAGGAAATGCAGTCAAGTCGAGATAACTGAAAGAGATCCGTTGCACAAAAATCAAGAGAATTACTTAAACAAGTAATAGCTCCATGCTACCTTTCTCGAAGTGCTCAGTCCCGGAAGCGTGCAAGGGGAATGAACCAATGGGAAGCACTACACCGTGTCGAACTCGAAAAGTGAAGAACAATTCATACGAGGAAGTGGCAACTCCAAGGACTGCAACAAGACAAGCCAACGACCACAAGTGACTTTCAAAAATAAGCCTATCTCTTCAACGGGCAGATTTTTGAAAGATCACTATAAAAGGCTGAGGAATGACTCTGAGAAAAATAGAGAGCCTTGACTACCTGAATCACGAACATTTCAAGAAAACATTTTTAATATTCTCAAATCATTCAAGATTAATCCTCAAGCCTACATCACGAAGAAAATCAATCCAACACTTACCTGTGAAGGAAAGATAGCTTCAATCAGTTGAAGAGGAAACCTTTGAAGAAAAGGGGTCTACATTCTAAGGAGAATTGTAGAAATGTTCAAGGTCAAACCAGTCTCGAGTTTTGGAGGCTTCGTGATCAAATCCAAAGAGCTTGAGCAAGTGAGTAGTACCAAAGCGGCATACCACCTGTGAAGAAAGGCCGTCATACGAGAAGCCAAGGTGCGTGACCAAGGCATCTCGGGCCGGTCCCAAAGGATCACGTCACCGTGTGATCAAGACTTGTATGTCGGATTACCCACTTTGTATCTTGATCAATACTTAGTGGATTCCTCCGAGGAGTTGGAGAAGAGATGAGTAGAAGAATTACCCCATCTTGAACCTCTATAAAATCTTATCGTGTCATTTACATTTCAACACTTTAATCTCTGCATCATTATTTGTTTAACTCTGCTGATAAATTTGCTATCCACTTGATAATCTCTAAGTACTAAAACCAAGCATTAAATCATTACTAAATCAATTTTAAGGGTGTAAAGTCTTCCATTTGAAAACAAAGCTGCGGTTGAGCTAATTCGTCTCAACGGATGAGTTATTCTATCAACAACTCAGTCGAGTCTGTTGAGTGACTAACTCTACTGATTAACTAAATTGGGTATCCACCAAGGACACAGTTGTGTAGTATCAACTCTGAATTTTAAAAAGGACTACATCGAAAAGTTGGTAAGGTTTATTCAACCCCCTCTTCTAAACCTTACACTCACACCCCTTGGGACCTACAAGCTTCATTTCAGCCAGGAGAAGGCTGAATTTATTTTCCATAGTCTCCTCGATGCGCAGAAGTTCTTTCTTGTGGAATTCACGCAGCAGTTGCATTTCAGTGTTGTGAGATTCATGCATTCTATCAATGTTTTCTTGCATTCTTCTCTTCATATCAGCATTATCAGCGCTCCAGATCAACATCTTGTTATACAATGCCTTAAAGTATCGAACACATTTCCCACACGCATTGTTTCTTTTTGTTGCCAGCAGATCGACTATTGTTCCACGCGGTCGGCGATAAAGATTAGCATCTATGTTATCGGCCTCATGTCCCGTGAGGCCTGGTGCCTTTCCATCTTCTCTATCTCTCCAAAAATCGCCTTGAAGACTTCTCGAACTTGGCTTATTACCTTCGTCTCGGTGGTGGCCAAGCGACATCAAAGTCAAAGTCTCTTTGGAACAATGGTATCGTGGGAATAACTGGATCAGGTTTGTAGAAGCGCCTCTTGTCTCGAGCTAATTCTTCATCAAGGTCCGACAGCTCTAGTGAGAAGGGAAACATTTCTTCAAATGTATCATCACGTACATAGGGAATCTATTCAATGGTAACTCGTGGTCGTGATATGCCGGTTGAGTCGGTCTAACTGCAGATTTGGGAGCTGCGCAGATTGGTATGATTGGTGGGTCTGTTGTGGGATGGACCAGTGGTGAGCTCCATATCTCAACAACCGTCGGTCTCATTGGTTTTTCCATTTGAGTTATGCGTCTCGGCCATATCGGTAAGCGTCATCGGACGATGATGAGACTTGAAGGGTGGCTCATCATCAAAATTGAACTTTTGACGACGCTTGAATTACGGCTTACTCGTCTTTGGGAAGAACATCCTCAAGCTCGAGTCGTTTGGACTTGCAACGGGGATGACTCGGCTTCATCTTCACCTTCGAGATCCCGGAAAAGTTACATCGGGGTTGTCTTGGGAATCGTGAAGGGCACTTATCTCCTTCTCGGTTGCATCAATGATAACGGGAGGGATGTTCTATGCTTCTCCTCTTTTCCTCGGGAAGTCTCAACCTCCGTAGGCCTTCATTACCTCCTGCGGTCTCAAGCTAGCAAGGCACTGGACATTCCCTTCGGCAGGACTTCATTTGTCTTAGGGTCTTCGACGGTGGCATCCATAGGAGCCTCAACTCCGTGGATTGCACTTTCATTGACGAGAGTGTTAACTCCCAGGGTAGATCCATCATGTGCCTCGACGCATCGCGGCATCCTCGGCTGCGAGCGATTGGCACTTCAGGCGAGGCGATCTCAACTGTCCGAGAACTTCTTGTGACAACCTACTGCGTTTCTTTTTCGTTTTCCTTCTCCACTTCGCCTCCGAGATTCATGGTGGAGTTGTCTGCAGCAACCTCCGACCTAGCTGCAGTGGAGGGAGTTTCCCCTTCAGCTGGCACACCGGCTGAGTGACTTGGATTAGGGTCACTCTTCTCCAAACTCTCAGCTGTTTCCTGTGAGTGTTCAGCCGTTGGGGCAGGTGGTAAGACACCTTCAATAGGGGTTGGCTCGACTTGGGTCCCCAAGTTCCCAGTTTCATCGCCATTTCCCTTAGAACCTTCCTCAGAGTGAGCTGGGGAAGTGGTCGCAACAACAACAGTTGCAATCTGCTGCACCACTCCCATAGGGTCAATTTCCACCTGTGATTTGGAAGACTCTCCTGGTCCTTCCATCAACTGTTGCTCATGCAGCATCCTGGATTCCCGCATGGCTTGCTGCGTTTCTAGCTCTTACACGGAAGCGGGGTCCAAATCTTCATCACTTTAAAGTATGTCAAGATGTGGATGAGTATGATCGGGGGTTCGATTAGAGGACAAACAACAAGCTTTGCGTCGCGAGCTTCGCTTCCTGCTGCCCTAGCATGTTCGTTCTCCTTTCGAATTTGCAGCATGTTGATGCACTTATCCTCATCAAGAGCTTGTAGCACTGTATCAACTTCAAGGAACCTGAAGAGTTCCTCTTCCTCCTCAATAAACTCTGGGTGTTCAAACTGCACACTAGAGTGACTCAACTTCCACTTCCTCTATTCTCGCAGACGATTCTGGATATCTGGATATGGTGGAGATAACATGATCACATCATCATCATCATCATCTTCGTGTTGTCCTTCTGTCTCAGGAATGGGAGGCAGCAGAGCGTGCTGCTCTTCACTTTCAACAGAATCTGTCGCGGGCGGAGACACAGCCCTATCGACAGGTGACTTAGCTGTCTCAGCTATTACTTGCTCCTTAGTTGTTTTGTCCACAGCTGGGTCTTCGACTTGCTTCTGCTGATCGGCCTCAGCAGGCTTGGCGGTTTCATCAATTATCTCTGGAGACTCTACTTCTCCAGTTTGTTTTTAATGATCTGTTCGGTGAGTGGCGGTTCAGCTATTTTCTCAAGCTCACGAACGCTTGAAGAGTCTTCTTTTGGTCCTCACCGGAGGAATTTAGTTCGGATACGATTTCCTCGAGTCCTGGGCGGCAGGGGCCGGTGCTACTTTCTTTTTCGAGGAGCGGCTTTCTTAGCTTGTTAGTCCTCTTCTTCTTGACAAACTGGAGAAGGTATTTGAGGTTCCTTCTCCAGCTGCGGCTATAGGGGCAGGAGACACGAGCTGCGGGGCGGGTGACTTCGTTGCGGGGAGTGCGATTGTTTTCTTTTTTTTTGTTGGCGCAACAGTCTTCTTTCCAGCTGCAGGGGCAGCTTTCTTCTTGGGAGGGGAGACAACAGTTGTTTCCTCAGGGTCAAATGATCCCCCCTCACTGGTATCCGTTCTCTTGGCATAAGCTCTCTTTTGAGCTCCAAAAGGATTTGATCGGAACATTTTTTTATTGACATGGAACGCCTTTCCATGTCGGAGTGGAACTCCTTTCACCTCCATCAACCGGCCAATCACAAGGCCATATCCCAAGGATCCTCCGAATGATCCATCTTCCTTGAAAGACTTATTTCCAACATTTTGGCGATCTGCAATACAAACTCAGCCAGTTTACTTTCTTCTCCTCCATGATCGCGGCCATCACGATCGGCTTAGTTTTAGACGGTGATTAAAGCTTCCAAATTTGATGTCTACACACTTGGCAACAATATCCGGCTTGTGGTAATCTTCCTTGGACTTCTTCTTGGTTGTGTAGACAACCTTCGCGGCCGCGGTCGAGGTTTGTCCACTTCCTTCCATGCGGCTGACCAAGTTTACATCGGCCTCCAATATCTCGGCACTCCTTCCGACGGCGGAAACAATGCTCAGCTAGATCTCGGCGGTGATCATAAACTCCTTTCCATGAGCAGACGACTTGATGCCCTCGTCGTGAACTTGACATTCACGTAGAAGCGGCGATCTCTTCCACATACGTCATCACAAACTCCATCGTGAGAAAGGGTTTGATCCAGTTTCTCTACTTTCTCGGCTATCTTCTTCAAGGGTTTCATCGGACCCTGTTTGATCATCCCTTCGAAATCACGGTTGAACCGGAGTGTGGATTTGCTTTCCCAACTTAGTGAAATCATAAGTAGTTGCCATTTCGATGATTTTTACCCGAACGATTTTTGAGAAACTTGCTTTGAAGATTGATAGGGTTTCGAGAGAAAAATACGATCTTTGTTTTTGGAGAGATGAAACAGTTTTGGTGTAGTGTGAGAGAAGCTAAACAAAATGGTATATGTATGGGTTATGAAAGGGCGTGCATACGGTTTTGAAATTTGATCGAGATCAACGGCGCAGTTTATACGCCGATTAGCATTTAATTGCTCGCATTTAATGCGGCGACATTTATATCAATCATAAGCTTTGTCGTGCGACTTTTGGTAGTACTGTCATTATTATGCAGCGTCATCCTTAAAACATTCCGCTTATTAAAAATGACTGCGTTTTTGTCACTTAGCTCATAAATGACTCAACTTACTACTTAGGCGATTCAACTCTTCTTCTCTCTTGTTCATATAGTGACTCATTGTCGGCTAACTCGTCTGGTGACCTTCGATATGGTGATTTACTCGGTGATCCACGACTTAGCTCTATTTTCATCTTTTCTCGTTCCATCTCTTCTCCTTGAGTCTTGAGTGTCAACTCAGCTCAATTAACCTAGCTCATGCTTGAGTTCTTCAAATCTTGATTCACATAATGGCTTTGTGAATATGTCATTAACTTGTTTATCGGTTGAGATGTATTCAAGGTGATGTCTTTCTTTTCAACATGATCTCTTATGAAATGATATCTGACATCAATGTGCTTTGTTCTTGAATGCAACACAGGATTTTGAGTGATTGCAATAGCACTTGTGTTATCATACATAATTGGAATCTCTTTTTCTTCAACATCATAATCTTTCAGCTGTTGTCTCATCCATAAGACTTGGAGCAACATGTTTGCCATAACTATGTACTCGGCTTTAGGTATGTGGATGTGGCTATTGAATTTTGCTTCTTGCTAAACCAAAAACCAATCTGTTTCCAAGCATTTGACATGTACCAGAAGTACTTTTCTTGTCCACTCTACATCCAGCATAGTCAGAGTCTGAATAACCAATAAGTTTGAATCCTCCTTCCTTTGGATACCATAAGCTGACTTCCTGGCATCCTTTCAAATATCTTAGGATTCTCTTAGGCTTAGCGTCATATGGCTTTCTTTTGGTGCGATTGAAATCTTGCACATACACCTCTTGCAAAGGTGATGTAAGATGCGCTTCTTTGTGAGATAGAAACAGTGATCGATGAGTGCTCGCATCTTGTTTGATCCACCAGGCTTGCCATCGCATCCATATCCATCTTGGTGATGTATTCATTGGTATTTTCACGAGAAGATTTCTCTTCCATACCAAATTTCTTCATTAAATCTACGGTATACTTTGTTTGACTTATAAAGGTTCCATCCTTGGTGTTTAACTTGAAGTCTAGAAAGAATGTCGACTCTCCCATCATGCTCATTTCAAATTAGTCTTGCATGAGGTTTGAGAACTTATCACACAACTCCTTGTTTGTGGATCCAAAAATAATGTCATCCACATATATTTGAACAAGCGTATACTCTCTCCATCTTGAATTAGAAGAGTGTTACATCCACTTTGCCTTTGGTGAATCCATTATCATCGAGAAATTGAGATAATGTATCATACCATGCTCTCTTGGTGCTGTTTCAATCCATATAGAGCTTTCTTGAGCTTGTACACTTTATCTCCAAGAGTCTTCTGCTCAAATCCTGGAGGTTGTTCAACATAGACTTCTTCTTCCAATAATCCATTCAAGAATGCACTTTTTACATCCATTTGGTATACAGTGAAGTTCTTGTGTGCAGCATAGGCAAGAAACATCCTTATTGCTTCTAATCTAGCAACAAGAGCGAATGTTTCATCAAAATCTATACCTTCTTCTTGGCAATACCCTTTGGCTACCAATCTTGCTTTGTTTCTTACCACAGAACCTTCTTCATTCATCTTGTTTCTGAAAACCCATTTTGTGCCAATAACATTTTGATGAGTTGGTCTTTGCACCAACTCCCATACTTTGTTCCTTTCAAATTAATTCAGCTCTTCTTGCACGGCTTGAATCTAATATGTGTCATCCAAGGCTTGGGACACATCTTTAGGTTCTATTTGGGATATAAAACAAGTGAACATTGCTTCTTATTGAGCTCTTGATCTGGTTCTTACACTATCTCTTACATCTCCAATGACTAGCTCTGGTGGATGGTCTCTCAGCCATCTCACATCAGGTTGGAGTAAGTTAGCTGGGTTCAGTCGTCTTGCAGCTGTGTTGTCTTGAGCAGCTTTCTCATCATTACTTAGCTGTAGATTCTCCAGCTGTCTTTGAGATTCAGCTACATCATCTTCATCTTGGTTTATTGCTCCAGCTTCAGCTTCAACATAGGGACTCTTCTGCATAGTTGGCTGATCAGCTTATCAGCTAACTCTTCAATGTCTTCTCCATTTACATTAGGTTCATCAAAAATCACATGGATAGACTCTTATGTGACCATAGTCCTTTTATTCAGCACTCTATAGGCTTTGCTTTCAGCTGAGTATCCCAATAAGATACCTTCATCAGCTTTGGCATCAAAAGCCTTTAGATTATCCTTCCCATTGTTGTGGATGAAGCATTTACATCCAAATATTCTAAAATATGCTACATTTGTCTTTCTCCCTGTCCAGATTTCATAGGGAGTCTTTGTCAGCTGTCTATTTATCATGCATCTATTTTGAGTATAGCATGCGGTGTTTATAACTTCCAGGCCAAAATCTTTAGAGAGCCCTGCTTGACTAACATGGTCCTTGCACTTCCTTGAGAGTTTTGTTCCTTCTTTAACGCAACTCCATGTGAGTCCTTTAGCTGAATAGTCCATGAGCAATACCATTTTCAACACGATCTTGAGTTATTATTCCATTAACAAACTCGGTTCCTCTATCGAATCTTATCTTTATAATGGTTTGACTCTTCTCATTTTGAACTCTTTTCATCAGCTGTGGTAACTTCAGCAAGGTTTCTTTCTTTTTACACATGAAAATTGTCCGTGTATATCTTGAATAATCATCTACTACCACCAAGGTATATTTCTTTCCACTTATGCTAGCTGGCTCAACTGGACCAAATAAATCCATATGCAGCAGATGCAATATTCTTGTTGAAGATGGACATGACTTCTCTTTTAATGATGATTTGATCTACTTTCCCATCTGGCATGCATCACAAACACTTTCCTTCTTGTACACTGAGTCTGGGAGTCCTTCTACAAGATTACTCCTTGCAAGCTTGTTAATTGTCTTGAAATTCAGATGACTCAGCTTCTTGTGCCACAGCCAACTTGATCTGCTTTGTGCTCTTTGCTAGAGACAAGTGCTTGGTGTGATCACCCGATCTACCACATACATATTCTTTTATGCGGATCCTTTTTCACCACTTCATTTGATTCAGTGTCTTTGATTTGGCATACTCCCATATTGAATCTAACATTGTAGCCCTTGTCACGAGTTGGTGATGCTTAACAAATTGAAGTTGAGGCCTTCAACGTATGCAACATCTGTGATTTCTAATCCATTTTTCTTGATGGATCCAGTGCCTCTTATTTCCCCTGGAGCTTCATTTCCTCCAAATATGACTTTTGCACCTCTAATCTCCTTGAATTTTGACAGATTTTTCTTGTTTCTGTCATGTGCGGAACAACCACTATCCATGTACCAGGTTCCTTGGCACTTTCATTCCTTGAACACTGCAATCAAGAAAATTAGTTTTTAGGTACCCATATTTGCACTGGTCTGAGGGTTAGTCTTTGTAAGATGATCCAACCAACTTTATAGCCAAATGACTTGACTCTAAGAGGTTGCCATCTATACGTGCCATAATCATAATTTACTTTGGCAAATTGCTTGGGGTTTTAGGTTCATACAATGTCTCTTTTGTTTGTATGCTGTGTGTGTGTGTTTTAGCAATTGCCTTCTTCGGGTAATAGTGATATCTCCGAGTGTAGTGCTTGGGTGAATATGTGTCTTGATAATAGCTTTGTTGCCTTTGGAATGACCTTTCTTGAGTTCTAGGCCTTTGCCATTTAGGAGCATTGTATTCCATAGGTCTTTCTTTGATATTTCACATTATTCCAATCGGCTTGTCTTGGGTAGTTTCTACCATTCCTATCATATTTGGTAGCTCTGTTTCTTCTTTCTGATCTTCCATTTGGGTTTCTTTGAGGAACTCTGCTGGATTTCTTCTCGGTTGTCCTCTCGGCATACTCAACTGGTGATTTCCTTTTCCTTTATATCGAAGGCCAGTTTGTTTGTGATTGTGCTTTGGAATAACTGTGTGTGCAACATTTGGTGTTTTGGATTTTTGAGATGCTTCATTGCTTGAAGATCCTTTTTCCAAGATCACTCTGGGAGTTTGACCATGCACAAAGGAATTGAATCTTATGCCTGTCTTGTCTCCACATTCTTTTTAGCTCATGATAAGGTCATCCAATGATTTAGATGCCTTTGTGAATGAAGCAATCACATTTTTGAGATCATTTTCTCTCTTTTCTATAGCAACTATCTCTGCTATTAGTTTAGCATTATCAGCCTTCAGCTCTTTGTTCTCATCAGCTATGTGACTTAGGGTACTCAGCTCCTTAGTCAGCTGTGAGTTTTGGCTTTTGAGCTAGATGTTTTCCTCATTTAATAGTGAGTGTGAGGATTTAATGTGCTCAAAATCTTTCATCATTTTGCCCAATGAATCATAAAGATCAGTGGGTGATGAAGTGTGTGTGTGTGTGTCACAATCACTATCACTAGAATCTGAATGATATGAGTTAGAGTGTACCTCATCTTCTTGGTCATGTTGATCTTGTTCTTTAGCCATTAGGCAGTTAAGGCTTCTTCTTGAGTCAAAGTAGTCGAACTTCACTACTCTCGAGTCTGCATTGCTTCTTTTGACTTGGCTATATCGTGATCTCGGACCAACATTGCTCTTTTCTTTTCTTGTCTTCTTTATCTGAAGACTTTTTCTTTCTTCTTCATTCTGTATTTATTGACTACGAGGATATGGGCGATCAATAGCAAAGTGTCTGGTTGTCTGCAATTCCAACACGGGTTTTCAACTTTACGATCGGCTCTCTCATTTCTTGGATTGTCAGCTCTTTGATATTCGACTTTTTGATACTCAGCTCTCTTTGGTGGCCTATCTTTCCTTGACTTGGAGGGAGCTGAATGTCTTCTGGAGGATTCACCTTTGTTCCTTTTGTAGTTCTTGTTGAAGAACTTGTTGAATCTTTTAACCATCAAGGCAATTTCCTCCTGGTCAATGACTTCTTTGGTCTCAGCTCTCTTCCCTTCCTTGACTACAAGTGCAGTTGTTTTGGGTACAGCTATCTCCTCTTGATCCTTTCTTCTCAGCTCAAACTCATAGGCTTTGAGGTCTGAGAATAGTTCATGATTGGATGTTTTTGATAGGTCCATCGAGTGCCTTAGAGCCATGGTCTTCATTTCCCACTCAGCTGGGAGGCTCCTCAGTATCTTCATACACATCTCCTTCTATGTGTATTCTTTCCCAAGTGCTGAGAGCTCATTCGTTATTTCAGTGAATCTAGCATCCAGCTGATCCATTGTCTCACCTGCAAGCATTTTAAAATTTTCAAATTTTTGAACAACAACAGATAATTTGTTTTCCTTGATTTGCTCAGATCCTTCACAAATTAAGGTTAATTTATCCCAGATTTCTTTGGCTGTTTTGCAAGATTTGACTTTATTGAACATGGCTTTGTCCAAAGTCTTGTAAAATATATCCTTGGCCACGTTGTCAAGGTTGTATCTTTTTCTATCATCATTAATCCACTCAGCTCTTGGCTTTTCAACCATAGCTGGTATAGGAGGAGCAGCCGCCTCTTCCTCAGCCGCAGTAGCTCTCCTTGCAGCTGTGTTCACTTTCATTATTTGCAGTGGCCCATCCTCTATCACTATCCACATCTCATCATGTAAAGCTGATAGATGAGCCTGCATACGTATTTTCCAGTCATCAAATTCTTCAATGGTGAACATAGCAATGCGTGTCAAATTTGCTTCCATGATAATAACTTTGTTGTTTTAAAAATGGCTTTTGAAAGAACAAGTGTAAAAAAAACTTCTTTGAAAGATTGGAGATCTAGTTCAGTAACCAGTGCGGAAGGTTCAATGAACCAACCGCTCTGATACCACTTGTAGGTCCCAAGGGGTGTGAGTGTAAGGTTTAGAAGGGGGTTGAATAAACCTTACCAACTTTTCAATTTACTCCTTTTAAATAAGTTGAGTTAATTTCACACTATGTCGTTGATGGGCGGCTAAGTTAGTTAACCATCGAGTTAGCCACTCAACGAGACTCGGCGAGTTGTTGATAGAATAACTCGATTGTTTAGTCTAATACTTAACCGGTTTGTGATGAGATTTTATTGGAAGACTTAACACCCTTGAATTTGGTTTAAGTTTGTTTTAACACTTGGATTTAGCACTTTGTTAATTATCGGTTGGAATCAAATTATCGTGAGATATAAAGTAATATGAAGAAATAAAATGCTAAAATGTAAATGACACAATAAATTTTATAGAGGTTCGAAGATGGGGTAATTCTTCTAATCCTCTCTTCTCAACTCTGGAGAAATCCACTAAGTATTGATCGAGAGAACAAAGTGGTTATCGGTCCGGATACAAGTCTTGATCACACAGTGACTTGATCCTTTGGGACTCGATCTGGATATGCCTTGGTCACCGCAGTTGGCTTCTCGTCAGGCTCGGCTTCTTCCGCAGGCGGGCTGCCTTGCTACTTGACTCACTTGCTCCAAGCTTCTTGGATTTGATCACGAAGCCCTCCGGTGACTTGAGACTGGTTCAACCTTGAACCTTTCTACAATCCTCCTTGGAATGTAGACCCCTTTTGATTCTTCAAAAGTTTCCTCTTCAACAGATTGAAGTTGTCTTTCCTTCACAGCTTGGTGTTGGATCGATTTCCTTCAAAATTTAGGCTTGAGGATTTGCTTGAATAACTTGAGAATATTTTTGTAGGTTACAGCTTGAATAATAGCTTGAATGTTCGTGGTTCAGGTAACCTTCTCTCAAAGTGATTCATCAGCCTTTTATAGTGAACTTTCAAAAATCTGCCCGTTGAAGAGATAGGCTGATTTTCAAAAGTCACTTGTGTTCGTTGGCTTGTCTTGTTGCAGTCCTTGATCTTGATATTTCCTCGTATTAAATATCTTGCAGCCTTCCAGGTTCTGACACAAGGTGCAATGCTTCCCATTAGTTTATTCCTTTTGCACGCTTCTGGGACTGAGCACTTTAAGACATGGCAGCATGGAAGTATTACTTGTTTAGGTAATATTCTTGACTTACGTACAGCGGATTCTTTTCGATTGTCTTGACTTGTTAGGAATTTTATTGTTTAGATTTTGATGAATGCCATGTAAAACTTAGAATAGAAAGTTGGCTCCCAATTCTTGCTTTGAAATGTATTGTAACAATTAGAGTGGCCAAGGCGAGTTAAGTCGGCCTACGCTCCAACTTGCGAAGACAAGCAAGGCTGAAGGAAAACTTCTGGCGTGAGGCAGTGAGTACAACAAAAAAACGACGGGAACTCGGTGAAGAAGCGGTGAGATGCGGTGAGTGGAACATCGATCAAGTCAACTCAAAAAGCGAGTCTCAAGTGAAGTGACGAAGAGTCATCCATGATTGGAAGGCGACTCTAAGTCACACAGGAAAGCGAGGAAATGCGGTCAAGTCGAGATAAGCGAAAAAGAACCGTTGCCGAAATCAAGAGATTTACTTAAACAAGTAATATCTCCATACTACCTTTCTTGGAGTGCTCGATCCCGAGCGTGCAAAGAAATGAACGATGGGAAGCACTACACGTGTCGAACTGCGAAAGGTGATAAAACATTTCATACGAGGAAATGGCAATTCCAAGAAGTGCAAACCAATTTGCAAAGTGATTTTCAAAAATGAGCCTATCTCTTCCGGGCAAATTTTTGAAAGTTCACTATAAAAGGCGAGGAGTTTGATTGAGAAAAAAAGATGATGCGTGGATGACACACACGTGAGATATACAAGCTTATCAAAATTGAAATATTCTCAATCCTCAAGCTGCATCTCGAAGAACATCAATCCAACACTTACACACGAAGGAAAGAGAACTTCAATCGAGTTGAAGAGGAAACTCACGAAAACAAGGGGGTCTACATTCCAAGAAGGATTGTAGAAAGGTTCAAGGTGAACCAAGTCTTAAGCGTTTGGAGGCTTCGTGATCAAATCAAAGTGCTTGAGCAAGTGGTAATGTAGTAAAAAGCGGTACCCTGTGAAGAAAAGGTGAGTCGTGCGAGAAGCCGGTGAGTGATCAAGGCGTCTCAGGCCCCAGAGTCCCAAAGGATCAAGTCAATTTGTTGTGATCAAGACTTGTATACGGGTATTACCACTTTGTAAACTGATCATTACTTAGTGGATTCCTCCGGGGAGTTGGAGAAGAGAGGAGTAGAAGAATTACCCCATCTTGAACCTCTATAAAAACTTTCTTGTGTCATTTACTTTCTGACATTTAAATATACGCACTTTTAATTGCTTATATCTGTGATAAATTTGCTATCCATCGATAATCTATAAGTCTAAATCAAAAGGCTTTGTAAAAACTTGCTTAAACAAACTTAAGGATGTTAAGTCTTCCATGAAAACAAAACCACAGTGAGTCAAATTATAGCCAGCGGTGAGTTACTCTACTAACGGCTCGGTGAGTGCATTGAGAGATTAACTCTCTTGAGTGACTAATTCGATCCATCAAGGACACGGTTTGTGTAGAACTCTAGATTTAAAAGGCTAAATCGAAAATTTGGTAAGGTTTATTCAACCCCCCTTCTAAACCTTACACTTACACCCCTTGGGACCTACAAGTGGTATCAAAGCGGTTGGTTCATTGAACCCTCCGCACAGTTCTTGAACTAGATCTCCAAACTTTTCAAAAATGTCTGCTTTAGTACTTAATCTTTCAAAACTCTTTTCTATCATTAAAAGTTATCATCATGGAAGCAAATCTAACACGCATTCCTATGTTCACTATTGAAGAATTTGATGATTGGAAAATTCGTATGCGAGGCTCATCTATCGGCATTACATGATGAGATGTGGATAGTGATAGAAGATGGGCCTCTGCAAATATTAAAGGTGAACACGGTATGCGAAGAGTTCTGCGGTGAAGGGGAAGAAGATCGACACCGGACCGATCATGGTTGAAAAACCAAGAAGCGAGTGGACAAATGATGATGAAAAAAAGATACAACCTGACAATGTAGCCAAGGACATTCTTTACAAAACCTTGGATAAAGCCATATTCAACAAAGTCAAATCTTGCAAAACGGCTAAGAAATGCAGGACAAGTTGACTTTGATTTGTGAAGGTTGAAGCAAATCAAAGAAAACAAATTATCGATGGTTTGTCTGAAGTTTGAAAATTTCAAAATGATCTCGGGGAGAACACTGGACCAACTAGGCATGCTCGATTCTGAAATCACAAATGAGTATCTACACTTGGAAAGGAATATACACGAGAAGGAAATGTGTATGAAGATCTGAAAAGTCTTCCCAGTGAATGGGAGATGAAGGTCATGGCATTGAGACACTCCATGGACTTATCAAAGACATCCAATCATGAGTTATTCTCGGACCTCAAAGCCTACGAGTTTGAGTGAGAAGGAAAGACCCGGGAAGAGGCAATTTGTACCCAAGCAGTTTGCTCTAGTTGTCAAAGATGGAAGGAAGAAGTCGAAAAAGAAGCGATTGACCCGGAAGAAATAGCCCTAATGGTTAAAAGATTTAACAAGTTCTTTAACAAGAACTACAAGAGAGGAAAGGGTGAATCCTCGAGAAGACACTCGGCTCCCTCCAAATCAAGGGATGATAGGCCAACCAAGAGAAACGCAGATCATCAACAAGTTGAGTATCAAAGGGCCTGACAACTCAAGAATAGAAAGAGTGATCAAAAGTGAATATCTATGTTGGAATTGTAGACAACCAGGTCACTATGCCATTGTTGCTCATATCCTGTAGTCAACAAATCGAAAAACGAAGAAGAAAGAAAAGTCTTGAGAGAAAGAAGACAAAAAAAAAGAAAAAGCAATGATGGCTGCGAGAGGCTGCTTTGAGGCAAAAGTCGAAGAAGCAGTGACTCGAGAAGAAGCGATGGTGACTACTCAAGTGACTACGAAGAAGAAGCCTTGATGCAGCAATGGCCAAAGAACAAGATCAAGAAGATGAGGTACAATCTAACTCAACAAGCTCGGACATTTAGTGATAGTGGCGACACACACCTTCATCACCCATTTGATCTTTATGATTCATTAGGCAAAATGATGAAAGATTTTGAGCACATTAAAACCTCACACACACACTGTTGAATGAGGAAAAGCGACTACTCAAAAATCAAAACTCAAAGGCGACTAAGGAGGTGAGTACTCTAAGTCAAATAGGTGATGAGAATAAAAGTTTAAAAAGTGAAAATGCTAAATTAATAAGCGAGAAATTGCTGCTATAGAAAAGAGGAGAATGACCTCAAAAATGTTATTGCCTCATTCACTAAGGCATCTAAATCATTGGATGATCTTATTATGAGTCAAAGAAAATGTGGAGACAAGGCAGAGGCTTAGGATTTAATTCCTTTGTGCCATGTCAAACCTCAAAGAAGTAATTTTGGAAAAAGGATCTTCAAGTCATGAAGAGTCGAAAAATCAAAACTCTAAATGATGCACACACTTTCAATCAAAGCACAATACTAAAGCAAAGCGGCCTTGGTTACAAAGGAAAAGGAAAACGACCGATTGAAGTCTTGAAAGGGCAGTGAGAAGAGATTCGACCGAGTCCTCGGCGGACTCAAAGCAAAAATACTCTGTAAAGAAGAAGCGAGCTACCAAAAATCCCAGAAAACTCATAAAAGAAATACATATGATGGGAATGGTAGAAAATATCCAAGCAGTGATTGGAATAATGTGAACTATCGGCTGACTTATGGAATACAAGCCCAAATGGCAAAGGCCTAGAACTCAACAAAGGCCATTCCAAAAGCATAAGAGCTTTCATCGACACACATATGCACCTAGGCACTACACTCAAAGACACCACAATTACCCAAGAAAGGCAATTGCTAAAACACATATGCGGGCATCTGAGACAAAAGAGGCAATTTGTATGAACTGGACTCCCCAAGCAATTTGCGAGGATTGATTATGATTATGGCACCGATAGATGGCAACCTCTTGAGTCAAATCATTTGGCTATAGGTTGGTTGGATCATCTTATAATTCTAACCCCTCGGGGACCCAGGACAAGAATGGGTACCTAAAACTTAATTTCCTTGATTGCGGGTTCAAGGAACAGTGAGTGCCAAGGAACACGGTACATGGATAGTGGGCTGTTCCCGGACACATGACGAGAAATAAGAGAAATCTGCAAAATTCAAGGAAGTCAAAGGAGCAAAAGTCATATTTGGAGAAATGAAGCTCTGGTGAAATAAGAAACATTGGATCCATCAAAAGGAATGGTTTAGAAATCACGGATGTTGCATATGTTGAAGGACTAAACTTCAATTTACTAAGCATCGATCAACTCTGCGACAAGGGCTACAATGTTGGATTCAACATGGGAATATGCCAAATCAAAAATGTTGAATCTAATGAAGTTGTCTTTGCAAGGATGTAGACAGAAAAATATGTATGTAGTGGATTGGTCAAGCTGCAACACACCCAGACTGTCTACTAGCAAAAGCCTGCAATTTGAATCAAGTTGGTTTGGCACAAAAAATAGTCACACGAACTTCAAAACAATTAATAAGCTAGCAAGAAGTCATCTTGTAGAAGGACTTCCAGACTCGATATCTGAAGAAGAAAGTATATGTGATGCATGTCGAAAGGAAAACAAATCAAGTCGTCATTCAAAGAAAAAAGACATGCCCATCCTCAACAAGAATATTGCATCTGCTTCATATGGATCTATTTGGCCCAGTGGAACCGGCAAGCATAAGTGGAAAGAAATACACCTTGGTGGTAGTAGATGACTACTCAAGATATACATGGACAATATTCATGTGCAAGAAGAAAGAAACTCTACAAAAAGCTACCCACGGTGATGAAGAGAATACAAAATGAGAAAGAGTCAAACCATTATCAAAATAAGATCGGATAGAGGAACTGAGTTTGTCAATGGAATAATAACTTCGATCTTGTATTGAGAATGGTATTGGTCATGAACTATCGGTACAAGGACTCCACGTGAGAATGGAGTTGCGAAAGAAGAAACAGAACCCTCAAGGAAGCGGCAAGGACCATGTTAGGTGACGGGGTTACAAAAGATTTTGGTGAAGCAATCAACACGACTTTGCTACACCCAAAACAGGATGTATGATAAATAGGCGGTGACAAAGACTCCTATGAGATCTGGGTTTGGAAGAAAACCAAATGTTGCATATTTCGAGGATATTTGGATGTAAATGCTTAATCACAATAATGGCAAAAACAACTTTAAAGGCTTTTGATGCTAAAAGGCGATGAGGTATCTTCTTAGGATACTCGGTGAAAGCAAAGCCTACTGAGAATACTCAACAAAAGAACTATGGTTCTGAAGAAATCCATTCATGTAGTATTCGATGAGCGAAACATAAATGGAAAAGACATTGAAGAGTCGGTGATAAGGTGAAACATCAATCTCACGAAAGAATCCTATCTTTGAAAG
The DNA here is from genome assembly GCA_016081115.2 of Rehmannia glutinosa. NCBI lineage: Eukaryota > Viridiplantae > Streptophyta > Magnoliopsida > Lamiales > Orobanchaceae > Rehmannia > Rehmannia glutinosa. The sequence continues at coordinate 87,094,422 of CM071936.1, read as the reverse complement.
TGAGGCGGGGATTATCAATTGAGAAGAAGATGAGATAGGCTGAATCTCAAAAGCAATGGAAAATCTGCGGTGAGTGATCACGAAGAAGGCGACCCACGGCAACACGGTACAAGTCGGCCGAATCGGCTAACTTACTTCAACTTTGGCGTAAGATGGCTGAGAGACCATCCACGAGATCTTGTCATTGGAGACATGAAGAAGGTGTCAAGACAAGATCGAGAACTCAACAAAGCAATGTTCACATGCTTCATCTCATGAATAGAGCCCAAAGATGTGTCACAAGCATTGGATGACACACATTGGATTCAAGCTATGCAAGAAGAAATTTGAATCGTTTGAGAGAAATAAAGTATGGGAATTAGTACAAAGACCCATACATCAAAATGTTATTGGAACCAAATGGGTATTGAAATAAGATGAGCGAGGAAGGTTACGTGGTAAGAAACAAAGCAAGATTGGTAGCCAAAGGATATTGCCAAGAAGAAGGAATAGATTTTGATGAAACATTTGCTCTGTAGCAAGATTGGAAGCTATAAGGATGTTTCTTGCCTATGCGACTCACAAAAACTTCATTGTATATCAAATGGATGTAAAAGTGCATTCTAAATGGATTATTGGAAGAAGAAGTGTATGTTGAACAACCTCCCGAGGATTTGAGCGAGAAGACTCTTGGAGACAAAGTGTACAAACTCAAAGAAAGCCTGTATGGATTGAAACAGGCACCCAGCATGGTATGATACCTGTCACAATTCTAGCGAAAATGGATTCACTAAAGGAAAAGTAGATAGAACACTTTTGAATTCAAGACAAGAAGAGTATCTTTGCTTGTTCAAATATATGTGGATGACATCATTTTGGATCCACTAACAAGAAGGCTGTGTGAAAAATTCTCAAACCTCATGCAAAGTAAATTTGAAATGAGCATGATGGGAGAGGTGACATTCTTCCTTGGACTTCAAGTGAAAGCAGTGAAGGATGGAACCTTCATAAGCCAAACAAAATACACCAGAGATTTAATGAAGAAATTTGGTATGGAGGAGAAGTCTTACGTAAAAATACCAATGAACACATCGATCAAAAATGGACATGGATGCGGATGGCAAGCCTGTAGATCAAACAAGATCTGAGCACTTATTGGATCATTGCTCTATCTCACAGGCTAGCGAGGCCAGACATCACCTTTGCTGTAGGTGTATGTGCAAGATTTCAATCTGCTCCAAAAGAGAGCCATATGACTGCAGCTAAGAGAATATTGAGATACTTAAAAGGAAGCCAAGAAGTAGGGCTATGGTATCCAAAGGAAGGTGGATTCAAGCTAATTGGCTATTCAGACTCTGACTATGCTGGATGCAGAGTGGACAGGAAAAGTACTTCAGGCACATGTCAAATGCTTGGAAACAGACTAATTTCCTGGTTTAGCAAGAAGCAAAACTCAATAGCCACCTCTACAGCTGAGGCAGAATACATAGCTGCGGGCAGCTGTTGTGCCCAAGTCCTATGGATGAGACAGCAGCTGAGAGATTATGAAGTTGAAGAAAAAGAAATTCCAATCATGTGTGATAACACAAGTGCCATTGCAATCACTCAAAATCCTGTGTTGCACTCAAGAACAAAACATATAGATGTCAGATATCATTTCATAAGAGATCATGTTGAAAAGAAGGACATTATCTTGGAATATATCTCAACTGACAAACAACTAGCTGACATCTTCACAAAACCATTATGTGAGTCAAGATTTGAAGAACTCAAACATGAGTTGGGGCTAATTGAGCTAAGCTGAGACACAGAAGAATCAAAGAAAAGAAATGGAACAGGAAAGAAGGTGAAAAAGAGCTGAAAACAAAAATTAGCTCAATAAATCAGCTGTATCGGAAAAGTCAGCTATACCAAGTCAGCTGATAGCTGAGTCACTAAGAGAAATGTGAGAAGCAGAGTTAAATCAGCTAAGAGATAAGCTGAATAACTTATGAGCAAAGAGACAAAAACGCAGTCGTTTTTGACTAAGCGGGAATGTTTTAAGAGACACGTCAGCATAATGATGATGTGTACAGACATAAAGCTGCACACCAAGCCTATGATTGGATATAAATGCTGCCGCATTAAATACGAGACATGAACTGCTCAATATGCGTGCGAAATCCAAGCCGTTGATTTCGATCACGATTCAAAAAACCGTCTGCACGTCCTTTCATAAACCATATTTAAACCATTTTTCGTCCGTTTCTCTCTCACACTTCTAAAAACTGTTCAATCTCTCTCTCTCAAAAAGCAAAGGCAAACACTCTCGAAACCCTATCAAGCTTCAAATCTATTTCTGAACTTTTCTTGAAATTATTCTGAGAAATGGCACCAACATATGACTTTACCAAGTTGGGAAAACAAATCCACACCGGTTCGACCGTGGATTTCGACGGAATAATGAAGCGAGGGTCCGACGACACCCTGGTGAAGAAAATCGCGGAGAAGCTAGAAAGCAGCGGGGCCCGAAACCGTTTCTAACACTTTGGAGTATCCTATGACCTATGTGGAGGAGGTCGCACAATTCTCGTGAATCTTGAGATTCACGATGAAGGAATCAAGTCATCTGTTCACGGGAAGCGATGACTATCACCAAGGATTTGGTGAATATTGCTCACTACCGGCGGAGGAGCATCGAGATCAAAGAGGCTGATGTAAACTTGGGTACGCATGGAAAGAAATAGCCAAGTCGATGTTCTTTGACAAAATAATATTCACAAAACAAGAGACTCTTTGAAGGAGGATTATCACAAATTGTTGGACATTGTTGCCAAGTGTATCGACATCAAATTTGGCGGCTTTGACCAAGCTGTCAAAGGCAAAATTGATTGTGATGGCTGCAATAATCGAAGAAAAGAAGATAAACTGGTGAGTTTATCTCTGTGAGACTTCTGCCAAAAGCGTGGGAAACAAGTCCTTCAAAGAAGATGGGTCATTTGGAGGATCCACAGGATATGGCACAGTGATTGGCGGCTATTGGAGGTGAAAGGAGTACCTCTTAGACATGGGAAGGCCTTCCATGTTAACAAGAGGATGTTGAGCTAATCTCTCACGGTGCTCGAAGCGTCGTCGTCGCCAAGAAGGCGACACGATGAGGGAATCGGTGACCCCAGAAGACACATTCTTCCTCTCCAACTAAGAAGAAAGCTGCCCCTGCGGCTACCAAGAAATCTCTTGCCCTGCGGCAAAAAAAACCAAACATGCACTGCCCTGCCCTGAGAGTCACTGCCCAAGCGGCCGTGTCACACACCTGCCCCACTGCGGCGGTCGAGAAGGACTCACAAATTCCCTCTCTCGATCGTCAAAAGAGGAGGTCGACAAACCTAGACGGCCCGGCTCCTCGAGAAACAAACACAAGCAGGCCCCAGCCCCAGACTCGAGAGGACACCGTCTACGAACCGAGAAATCCCTGGTACAAACCAAGAGGCGAAGAAGACTTGTAAAGCAATCCGAGCAGGAGAAACCGGTGAGTCGGCTACTCGGCTAACCTGAGATCTGGAGACTCTTTGGAGAAGTAGAGTCTCGGATGTAATTGATGAAACGACCAAATCTGCTTGAAGGTGATCGGCCGAGAGGCAACCGAAGACACATTTGTAGTTCATGCAGTGAAACTCAAAAGAACCAGGCCCAGCGAGATAGTGATGTAATGATCCTATCTCCACCTTACCCGGACATCCAAAATCGTCTGCGTGAGTGGAGAAAATGGAAAAATTGGCGGTCAAGAGGAATAGTTCCAACGGCTGAATTCATAGAAGAAGAAGAGGAAGGCTAAACTAAATTTCCTCGGATTATCTCTGTGCTCGGCTCAGATGAAGACAAGCTGCATGGATATTCTGCTGCGGATCTACAAGGACAAGGAGAGAAAAGCAAGGCCAGAAGAAGGTGAAGCCTGCGCGAAAAGGCAAGTGCCCTATCTCGGCGGCCTGAGAACACTTCCATCCTCTCCTTGATGTCTTCTCACGAAAGTGATGAGGAACACGAGAATCTTCTTTGCGGAAAATTCTGCGAATCGGCAAGCATTGCATGAATCAAGAATCCTTCACGAGCAAAAGGCTGATGGAGGGACCAGGAGAGTCCTCGAACCACGGTGAAATCGATCCAATGGTAGTGGTTGACAAATAGCCATGATATTCTTTGCTACCACTTCCCAACTAACTTCGGAAAAGAAGCGATAAGGAGATGGCGATGAAAGCTGGGCTAGTGGGGACCCCGGTCGAGCCAACCCTATTGAAGGTGTGCCACCACACCTTGACAGGTGAACCATCAATTGCAACGGCCGGGAGTTTGGAGGCGAGTAACCCCACTCCAAGTCACTCGGTGATGCGCCCGGTGAGAAACTCCCTCCTCCTGCGGCAAGGTCGGAGGATCTGCGATGACTCCAAAAGAATGTAGGAGGCGAAGCAAAAGACACTCAAACACAAGAAGAAACGACAAGTTGCCACCAACGGCTCGAGGCGATTAAGAGAGGCTGTCTCGGTGAGTCCCAACTACGAAGGCTAATAGTGGCTAGCGATGCGATCGAGGCACCTGAGAAGGAAACGGCCCTGGCGTTAACACTCTACAGGCGATGAAAGCGCAATCCATGGGGTTGAGACTCCATGGATGCCCTTTGAAGAAGACCCTAAGGCAGTGACAACGTCGAAAGGGAAGGCCAAGGCCTCGCGGCGATGAAGGCTGCTGGAGGAAATGAAGGCCACGGGAGGTTGAGACTTCCGGGGTAACACTGGTAAGTAGAGAACATCCCTCCTGCAACCATCGATCCATCGAGAAGGAGATCGGCGCACTTCATGATTCCCGGGACAACCACGATGTCACCTTTACGGATCGGAAGCGAAGAAGAAGCTGAGTCAACCCTCATGACAAATCAAAGACTTCGGTGCGGATGTTCCAGGCGAGCAAGTCGATCCCAAGACTACTCGTCAAACTTTTAATTTTGATGATGAGCCACCAATGGAAATCTCATCATCGTCCGATAACCACGATAAGGCGAGGACGATATACTCAAAAGGAGAAATCAAATTTGAGACCAACGAAGGCATTAAGGCAGTGAGGCTCGACAAGCCGAGTCTCTTTGCACCACAAAACCCGGTGAACCAGAGACCATGCTCTCGGCTCCTCAAGCTACAGGTGGATCGATTCCCAAAGAACTTCACGTCCGCTTATCATCGAACAAATCCCGGATGGCGGTGATGAATCCTTTGTGGAATCTTTCCCTTTCTCCTTTGAGATACGAGAACTCCACGAAGAGTCGGAAAATGAGCAAGCACGCTATCACGGACCAGCTCTGTTTTCCACTCGAGGCACCATTGTTCGGCCGATTTGATTTATTTGTATGGCCATCACCAGCCTGTGAGAAGAATCAATGAAATGCGAGTGTTCAAGGCACTCTTTCTTTGAAGTTGAAAAGATGGAGAGGCATCGAGGCCTCCTTGGATATGCGCTGGACAACGAGATGCCAACCTTACGGTGACTTGAGAGGCATCACGGTCGGGGTAAGGAATGGTAGCAGCAGCAGCAATCAATGCTTGTGGAGCAATGAGATACTTGAACAATTATTCAAAAAAGCTGCTGGTGTGGAGAGGCTGAAAATGTTGATGTTGATCAAGCGAAGGCTGCGGGAACACATTGAACATATGCCGCGAAGCTCATCTTTTTGCCGAGATCAAGGCTGCGTGAAGCGAAATGCAAATGATATCTGACGTTTGGAAGAACACATGACAAGAAAATTCAGCCTTCTCATGGCTGAGATGAAGCGATTTATGAGAATCCAGCTACTCGATGCGAATTCCGTGCGGCCACAACGGCGAGACTTGAAGCAAAATTCAACCATCGGAGACTTCGACTTCATGCTTGCGGCATGTTCCACTGGGTTCCTCTATCCTTTGATGATGCCAAAAAGGGGAAGAGAATACGCTTAAGCGACAAAATCTGAGGCGAGAAGAAAGGAAGCGGTGACAAGGAGCAATTTGAGAAGGAAAATCGGTGAGGAAATTTTGAAGCGAAGAAAGGAAAATCTGCTGAGGAAGGATCAAAGAATATGACCTTGATGATTGCACAAACCCCCAGCGAGGTCTGTCACGGTGATATTATAAGCGACAAACTCCCAGTAACTCTGCCACTCCAACACTCTGCTTTGTATCTATGGGCGAGAAGAAAAAGAAGCGAGGGATGAAGGAGGTGGAAGGAAGAATGGATGCGGGTGATGAATATTTTGAAAGAACACGGAGGCATTCGATTAACGAGAACACGTATGCCATTTGGATGTCGGGGCGAGCGAATCGATTGGCCAATTTAAAAGCGCTCGAATCCCGAAGGTTATTTTGCAAATTTGTCCTTGGCTCAAGCTTGGATCATCTTGGGAAAAGGGTCTCACACTATGTGAAGAAAGGCGTGACAGAACGACAGGACAAGCGATCCTCTGCTTTGGTCACTCAGTTGAGCACTCAATTTGGAAAGAAAAGGCCCCGTCTGATATCCTTGAGTAGAGGAAAAGCGGCGGTGGAGGAAGAAGCTTGGAGACCTAGGCCTCTGCCCAAGAATATTGAATCGTAGATCCGGGGAAAGAAAGGAGGGATCTCTTGGGGGTGAAACTTGACCATGTGGCGAACTTGCAAGTGGCCAAAACCAGCGGCCCCAGTATGCAAGAAGGATAGAAGAAGAAAACAAGAGACAAACTCGGCTATGGCGGGAGAGCGAGGAAAGAATAAGGAAAGATGAAGGCTGCCGAGGAAGGCATATGAGAAGAAAAAGAAGCGGTGATGGCGAGAAGAAGAAAGAAAGAGAAGATCTTTGATCAAGATGAAAGAAGGAGGCAATGAAGGAGATGAAGTGTTCTTTGTCAACCCTTCGTGTATTTTATATGTAAATACATACAATGTAAGTCTTACGTAATAATGCAATTTTTTACTCGATACACACCTTATGTGATTGTGTTGAGTACAAGAATGATATGATCAATAAAAAGATTGATTATGCGCATACATTCTATGTCGATACACTATCTGTATGTATCTTTGCTATTTGCATCTTTGTATGATTTAAGTTTTGGCATCATCAAAAGGGGAAATTGTTAGGAATTTTATTGTTTAGATTTTGATGAATGCCATGTAAAACTTAGAATAGAAAGTTGGCTCCCCAATTCTTGCTTTGAAATGTATTGTAACAATTAGAGCTGGCCAAGTGAGTTAAGTCGGCTACGCTCCAACTTGCAAGAAGACAAGCGAAGGCTTGAAGGAAAACTTCTTTGTGAGGCAATGAGTACAACAAAGAAAAGACGAACTCGTTGAAGAAGCGGTGAGATCTGGTGAGTGGAACATCGATCAAGTCAACTCAAAAAAAGCCAAGTCTCAAGGCGGAAGTGTGAAAGAGTCATCCAATGATTGGAAGGCGACTCTAAGTCACACAGGAAGCGAGGAAATGCGGTCAAGTCGAGATAAGCGAAAAAGAACCGTTGCCTGAGAATCAAAGATTTACTTAAACAAGTAATATCTCCATACTACCTTTCTTGGAGTGCTCGATCCCGGAAGCGTGCAAAGAAAATGAACCAATGGGAAGCACTACAGTGTCGTCGAACTGCGAAAGGTGATAAAACATTTCATACGAGGAAATGGCAATTCCAAGAAGTGCAAACCAACGGCTTGCAAAGTGATTTTCAAAAATGAGCTATCTCTTCAGCGGGCAAATTTTGAAAGTTCACTATAAAAGGCGAGGAGTTTGATTGAGAAAAAAAGATAATGCGTGGATGACACACGTGAGATATACAAGCTTATCAAAATTGAAATATTCTCAATCCTCAAGCCTACATCTCGAAGAACATCAATCACACTTACCATGAAGGAAGAGAACTTCAATCGATTGAAGAGGAAACTAAAAACAAGGGGTCTACATTCCAAGAAGGATTGTAGAAAGGTTCAAAGTGAACCAAGTCTTAAGCGTTTGGAGGGCTTCGTGATCAAATCAAAGTGCTTGAGCAAGTGGTTGTAGTAGCAAAGCGGTGCCCTATGAAGAAAGGCGAGTCGTCACGAGAAGCTTGGTGAGTGATCAAGGCGTCTCGAGGAGTCCCAAAGGATCAAGTCATTTGTTGTGATCAAGACATGTATGGGTATTACCACTTTGTAAACTGATCATTACTTAGTGGATTCCTCCGGGGAGTTGGAGAAGAGAGGAGTAGAAGAATTACCCCGTCTTGAACCTCTATAAAAACTTTCTTGTGTCATTTACTTTCTGACATTTAAATATACTGCACTTTTAATTGCTTATATCTCTGTTGATAAATTTGCTATCCATCGATAATCTATAAACTAAATCAAAAATTTGTAAAAACTTGCTTAAACAAACTTAAGGGTGTTAAGTCTTCAGGCGAAAACAAAACCCAATTTGAGTCAAATTATAGCAGACAATGAGTTACTCTGCCTAACGGCTCGGTTGAGTCATTGAGAGATTAACTCTCTTGAGTGACTAATTCATTGTCCATCAAGGACTGGTTGTGTAGAACTCTGTAGATTTAAAAGGCCTAAATCGAAAATTTGGTAAGGTTTATTCAACCCCCTAAACCTTACACACCCACCCCTTGGGACCTACATGACTTATTGCCTTTTTCCCCCAGGTGACTTGAGTATGCTCATGATTGAAAGACTCATCTGTCACTTCAACTTGAACTTGGCTTGTAGAGTTGACTTGGCTGACACTTCACACAGTTGTATCATAGATGATACTCCTTCAGTCGAGTTCTTGACTTCTTTTCCTAGCCACACTCAGTTGCCTCGCGTGAGTCTTCATTCAAGTCTTGATTGACTTCTTGTGTATCGGGCATAGGCGATTTAACTCAACTCGTACAACCTATCTATTACAATGCAAATTACAAAGAAAATGGGGTGCCAACTTTCTAGTCTAAGTTTTACATGGCATTCATCAAAATCTAAACAATAAATTTCCCAACACAAGCATTATTCAAGCTATTAACTTTGAAATATTCTCAAGTATATTCAAGCAAATCCTCAAGCACGAAATTCGAAGGAAATCGATCTAACACAAGTTGTGAAGGAAAGACAACTTCAAATCTATTGAAGAGGAAACTTTTGAAGAAGCAAAAGGTGTCTACTTTCCAAGAAGGATTGTAGGAAGGTTCAAGGTCGAACCAGTATCAAGTTATTGGAGGGCTTCGTGATCAAATCCAAGAGCTTGAGAAAGTGAGCTAAAGTAGCAAGGCAGCTGCACTGTGAAGAAGCTGAGTCGGAAGAGAAGTCAGTTGTTTAACCAAGGTTATCTCTAGACTGTTCACCACTTTGTAAACTGATCTTTTACTTAGTGGATTCCTCCAGGAGTTGGAGAAGAGAAGATTAGAAGAATTACCACATCTTCAAACCTCTATAAAAATCATCTGTGTCATTTATTTTTTAGCACATTTATATTTCTGCATTCTTACATCATATATGCTGATAAACTCATATTTGCTATTCAACTGATTAATAACCAAGTGCTAAAATCTAGTGTTAAAACAAGCAAAATAAAAACAATTCAAAGGGTGTTAAGTCTTCCGTTGATAAAACCAACACAACCAAGTTAAAGTTCATGTTAAACAGTCGAGTTATTCTATCAACAGCTCTATCGAGTCTGTTGAGTGGCTAACTTAGCTGAATAACCAACTTAGATGTCCGTCAAGGACACAACTGTTTGAGTTAACTCTGTAATAGATTTTAAAAGGATTAAAATCGAAAAGTTGGTAAGGTTTATTCAACCCATCCTTCTAAACCATACTCACACCCCTTCGGACCTACAAGTGGTATCAGAGCGGTTGGTTTATTGAGCCTTCCGCACTGGTTAGTGCACTAGATCTTTATCTTTTCAAAAAGGTTTTTAAACACTTGCATTTTCAAAATCTTTCACTTTTAGCAAAGTTATTATCATGGAAGCAAATTTGACATGCATTCCTATGTTCACTGTGGAAAAAATTGATGATTGGAAAATTCGTATGCAGGCTCATCTATCTGCTCTACATGATGAAATGTGGCTTGTGATAGAGGATGGGCCACTGCAAATATTGAAAGTGAAAGCGGTATGTAAGAAAAGCATTGCGGTGAAGGAGAAGAAGAAGTTCTTCTTGAAGAAAGACCGACGTGGTTGAAAACCAAGGACTGAGTGGACTAATGATGATAGGAAGAGATACAACTTGGACAATGTGGCCAAGGACATAGTTTACAAGACTTTGGACAAAGAAATGTTCAATAAAGTCAAATCTTGCAAAACAGCAAAAGAAATCTGGAATAAGCTAACTTTAATTTGTGAAGGATCAGAGCAAATTAAAGAAAATAAATTGTCTGTTGTTGTTCAAAAATTTGAAAATTTTAAAAATGTTTGCGAGGATAATCTATGGACCCGGTAGATGCAGTTCACTGAGATCACAAATGAGCTTTGACTCTTGGAAAGGAATACACACAAAGGAAATGTGTATGAAGATCTTGAGAGCCTTCAATGAATGGGAAATGAAGACTATGGCCCTGAGACACTCAATGGACCTCTCAAAAACATCTAACCATGAGTTATTCTCGGACCTCAAGGCCTACGAGTTTGGTGACAAGAAAAGAGCAAGAGGAAGCAGATGTATCGAAGGCAGTACCTTTGGTAGTCAATGATGGAAAGAGAGAAGTGAACCAAAGGAAGGCATAGACAGGAGGAGATTGCCCTAATGGTTAAAAGATTCAACAAGTTCTTCAATAACAACTACAAAATAAACAATGGTGAAACCTCTAGGAGACATTCAGCTCCCTCTAAATCAAGGGAAGATAAGCCACCCAAGAGAGCTGAGCATCAAAGGGTAGAATATCAGAGAGCTGATAACCCAAGAACAGAAAGAGCTGAAATAAGAGCAATCAACACAGATGAAGATGAGATAGCTGAATCTCAAAGACAATTGGAAAGTCTGACTAAATGAAGATGAAAGAGTTGTTCAATACAACTTAGCTGCGAGATGGAGAGAGTATACTGCTTGTTCAAATATATGTGGATGACATCATTTTTGGATCCACTAATAAAGAGCTGTGTGATAAGTTCTCAAACCTCATGCAAGGTAAATTTGAGATGAGCATGATGGGAGAACAGACTTTCTTTCTAGGACTTCAAGTCAAGCAATTGAAGGATGGAACCTTCATAAGTCAAACAAAATACACCAGAGATTTAATGAAGAAATTTTGTATGTAAGAGAAGTCTTCTGTGAAAATACCAATGAACACATCAGTCAAGATGGACATGGATGCAGATGGCAAGGCTGTAGATCAAACCAGATATAGAGCATTTATTGGATCATTGCTCTACTTAACGACGATGGGCGGACATCACATTTGCGGTAGGTGTATGTGCAAGATTTCAATCTGCACCAAGAAGAAACCACATGATGACGGCCAAGAAATCTAAGGTATTTGAAGGGATGCGGGAAGTTGGCTTATGGTATCAAGGAAGGTGGATTCAAGATTATTGGTTACTCGGACTCGGACTATCTTTGGATGTAGAGTTGACGGGAAAAGTACTTGGTACATGTCAAATGCTTGGAAATAGATTGGTTTCCTGGTTTAGCAAGAAGCAGAACTCAATAGCCACATCCACAGCTGAAGCAGAGTACATAGCTGCGGGCAGCTGTTGTGCCCAAGTCTTATGGATGAGACAGCAGCTGAGAGACTATGAGATTGGAGAAAAAGAAATTCCAATTATCTGTGATAACACTAGTGCTATTGCAATCACTCAGAATCCTGTGTTGCATTCAAGAACAAAGCACATTGATGTCAGATATCATTTCATAAGAGATCATGTTGAAAAGAAAGACATCACCTTGGAATATATCTCAACTGATAGGCAGTTAGCTGATATATTCACTAAGCCCCTATGTGAATCAAGATTTGAAGAGCTTAAGAATGAGCTAGGGTTAATTGAGCTGAGTTAACACTCAGAAGACTCAGAGATAGTCGATGAGAAAATGAGAAAGGAGCAAGTTTCACAAATCATCCTAGTGAAACAGCCATATCGGGAAATCGGTATGCTCGAGTTAAGCGTCAAATTTGAGTTGCTTAATGAAAAGAGAGAAGCAGAGTTAAGTCATGTTTGATATAAGCTGAGTCATTTATGAACTAAGTGACAAAAACGTAGTCATTTTAAATGAGCGGGAATGTTTCTAAGGATGACGTCAGGTTAATAATGATAGGTATAGTAAAAATCTGCACATTAAGCATATTATTGGATATAAATGTTGCCGCATTAAATGCGAGGAATTAAATACGGTTTTGACGTTCTAATCTGAGTCATTGATCTTGATCAACAATTTCAAACTCCGAAAATTTGTCCTTTCCGTCCCTTATATACGTAATTCTTTCATTTCTCTCACCTTACGTTAAGCTGTACATCTTCCAAGCTAAGGCTTTTTCTCTCTGAAACCCTAAAATTTTCAAGCTAGTTCCTCACGTTTTAAATCAGTAAAACTCTCTGAAAATGGCACAAAATCACGACTTTGTGAAACTCTCGAAGCAAATCCACAATGGTTCATTAGTGGATTTCGAAGGAATGGTGAAGCAGGGGTCCGATGAAGCCATTGTTAAGAAGATCGCTGAAATGATAGAAAAGTCAGGTCTCAAGGCTTTTCTAACCATGGAATACTCTCACACTTACTTAGAAGAGGTTGCTCAGTTTTATGTCAATGCTTTGAGGTGCGGGGCGAAGCAATCAAGTCTTACATCCACAACAAGGAAATAAAAATTTGTGCAAATGACCTTCTTGAGCATTGTTTGTTGCCCTTGGAGGCTCAAAGGACATCTATGAGGCTAATGTCAATTTGGCTGCTGCATGGAAGGAAGTAACCAAACTAGAGTGTGCTGAGAAGGTGGTTTACACAGCTGATTAGAAGCTGCTGAAGGATGACTATCATAAGCTGATGGATGTAGTCTCCAAGTGTGTAGATATGAAGTTTGGAAGCTTCAACCAAGCTGTCAAAGACTAAGGCGTCGTCATGGTTGCGATCATGCGGGGCAAGAAAGTCAAGCCCAGGCTGAGTTTGTATACAACGGACTACGCGAGAATGTGCTAAATAGGACATATAAGAAGGGCGGGTCCTTGGAAGCTCACTCGGATATGGCACGGTGATTGGCCATCTGTTGGAGGTGAAGGTATTGCCCTTGACATGGCAAATCCTTTCATGTCAACAAGAAGATGTTAAGGCAAACCTCTGGTGCACAGAAGAGAGCCCATGCAAAGAAGGTGGACACGTGAGGGAATCGGTGACCCGAAGACACACCTGCTACCCCTTTCCCCAGAAGAAGAAAGGCGCCCTAGCGGCTAAGACAAAGAAGGCTCCGCGACAAAGTCAAGAACCTACCCCTGCGGCCCGAGTCCCCTGCCCGAGCGGCGAGACTCCTACCCGCCCGACGGATCACTGCCCCGCGACGAGGGAGAGGAGGAACACCATACTCCTTCTCTGGCTTTAAGAAGAAGAAGCGCACTACCAAGACAAAGAGGGTAGCTGCGAAAGCTATCTCCTTCCAGGAACCAGAAAACATTGAGGAAGAGGTTCCCTGCTACCCAAAGGAGACGGCGGTTAGCGGTCTGAATTGGAGAAAACAGTGAATCTTCCACTCAGTGGAGAAAGCATCAAGGCTGACACTCGGGAAGAGCATTCTCACGAAGTAATTGATGAATCTCGAAAATCTGGCGAGGGCGATCAGAGATACTAGTTGAAGACACGGTTATATCGTCGAGGCAATTGAGGGAAATAAATGCGGCGAGACAAGCTGAACCTACGATTGAAAGAGTTGTCTCTCCACCTGCTATTGATGCTGCTGAAGGCGAGGAGGAGCAGAGACTCTTGCCTTCAATCCCTGAAAAATGAGGACAAGAAGAAGAAGATGATGATGACAATGTCATCATGTATTCTCCACTATATCCGATATCCGAGGCGTCTCACGAAAAAGGAGGCGTGGAAACTTGACCACTCAAGTGCGGTTTGCTCACCCTGAGTATATCGAAGAAGAAGAGGAATTCTGCGATTTCTCGGCGTTACCAGCTGTTCTCTGAGGCCCTTGATGAAGAAAATTGCATGGATATTCTTCACATCATCGAGGAGAAAGAAAAAGAAAGCGACCAGGAAGCACAAACTCTTGAGAAAGCGAGATGTGTGAGTTCACTAGTTCTCTCGATCACACTCTTACACATCTCGATGTGTTGTCCGATAGTGATGAGGATCCCCCTCTGCGGCCCGAGAGAAGTCGGATATGCGGCGAGGCTCAAAGAATCCCGAGGTTAATGCAAGAAGCGAGTTTATTTGAAGGTCAGGAGAGTCCTCTCAATCTCGCACTGCAAATTGATCCTGGGAGTGGTGCGGCAGTTGCTACACACATCGGCTGCGATTCGTCCCGATACAATCGGAGGATGGATCGAAGGGCACTAGCAATGATACTAGGATTTTGGGCACCCAGTTGAGCCAACCCCTGCGAAGGTGTTTTACCACCTACCCCGGTAATTTGAGCACTCAAAGGAAAAAGCCGGTGAGGGGAAGCTCTCTCCACCACAATAGGGTTGGAGGATGTTGTGGAAGACTCACACTTGCGAGAAAGGAGGCGAAGTAGAAGCAGAAAAAGAACCGCGAGAAGAGTGACATTGTGGCTCGGACGGTTGAGTCTATCCCGGTGAATTGTCTCTTTGCTTTGAAGGCTAATGACACTGTTCTTACAGTCGAGGCACATGATGGAGATGCCCGGGATTTAACACTGCAGGCGGTGAAAGTGCAATCGAAGGGTTGAGACTCCTATAGATGCCATGGTCGAAGACCATAAAATAAACTGCGATTGTCGAAGGAATGTAGAAGACCCTAAGAGCAGTTGAGGCTGTCGAAGGAAACGATGAAGGCCTTACAACGATTGAGTCTGCTGGAGGTATTGAAGGCCTAAGGAGATTGAGACTTCCCTAGGTAAGGGCAAGAGATCTGAGAACATTCCTCCGATTCTACAACGAAATAGAAAAGGAGATAAGCGCACTTCATGACTCCCAAGAGAAACTTGATGTATCATTCTTGGGGTCAGAAGATGAAGGCTTTGAGTCCACCGATTGCAAATCCTAAGGACCCAGCTGAGGATGTTCTAAAACCTAAGAGCAGCCAAGTGACAAAGCGGCTCGTCAAAAATTTAATTTCGATGATGAGTCAAGCCCACAGGTCTCATCATCATCCGATGATGTTGATGATGCAGCAGAGGACCATGTACTTCATTTAGAAAAATCTACTGAGACCGAAGACGCTGTTAAGACAACTGAGGCTTAGTCAGCTGGGCAAAACAATCCCAAAGCCCCAGCTAAAATCGAGTCATCTGCGCAGGCTTCCACATCTGCAGCAGTAACGACTCCAACAGCTCTGCCATCGCAAGCACAAACCTCACAAACCATCCCATACGTGCGCGATGATGCCTTTCATGAGATGTTTCCTTTCACACCGATCCTACCAGAGTTAGAAGAAGAGACCGCTGCTCAACAGCAAAAGATTCACTGTAAGAGAAGATCCAATCGTCCCCACTAACACCATTGTTCCAGCCGATTTCAACTTTGATGAAGAGTGGCCTGCGGCTGAATCAAGCGAGACAGCTGAGATTCATGAGGTCTTTAAGAAAATCTGTGAAGAGATTGAGAAGATTAAAAGACATCAGGCCTCACTCGACTTAAGGGACAACATGGATCTACCATCACGGCGGACTTGAGAGGGATAGTGGTGCGGATCGAGAAATGGTCTCAATAGCAATCGCCATGCGACTCGAACAAGTTCGTTATTTCAAAGCACTATATGGCCAAATGCTTGTGGATGGTGATAATGCGATCTCAAGCAAAGGATGCGGCGTATATCGAAAGGCTACGAGTCTCACAAGGCGAAATGGAGCTGCTACAAGAATTCGAATAAAAAATTATGCGCCTTGAGGAAACAACGAATGCAAAATTCAGCTACTCATGGTGAAATGAAGTTGGTGGTAGCGAGTCAAAGCGACTCGCTCGAAATTTCGAGCAGCTTATGCGACAACGGACTCAAGCGAATTGACTCTAGCGGACATGTTCCCTAGGGTCCCTCTCTCCTTTGATGATGCCAAAAGGGGGAAGAGGAGTCCCTAAGAAATGAAAGAAAGAGAGAGTAAAGGGAACTACGGTGAGAAAAGTGCGATTGATAAGAAGGAAAAGCGGTGAGGGGGAAAGCTCGAAAGATCTCACTTTAATGATAGCTAAAAAACCCCGGTGATCATATTCTGCCTCCATCTTGAGCAAACTCCCAGTAACCCTACCCATTGAGCACAACTTTGTTGTGCTAATGTCGGAGAAAGAGACGAATCATTGAAGAAGGGTTTGAGGAGTTCTCCAAAAAAGCAGGATGCCAGCGTTGTGGAAGTGCTAAAAACAATATGGTGGCATTCCAAAGAGGGAAGGATCAAGATGTTATACGACAATGGATCCGAGCTAAGATCAAATGAAGAATTTAAGACACTTAAATCCGGAAGGCTATTTCGAGGATATCACTAGCCCAAGCTTAAGATCTTTATTGGGAAAAAGGTCTTACATTGTGTGAAGAAGGCAAAAGCGGCGGACTACCCGATAGCCACTCACCGGTAAGCGAGAAGACTCCGTCGCGATACACACCCGGAGGAGGAGAAAGAAGTGGTGGTGGAAGAGGTTCTCGACCTCGTCCAAAACCACTAGAATATTGAATATGTAGATCCCGGAAAGAATGGGAGGATCTCTTTGGGCTAGGTATGATGAAGTGGCAAGAAAGAATGCGGAAGCGATAAGAAGACATGAAGAAGAGGAAAAGAAAGGCAAACTCAACTATGGCTCGAGAGGAAGCGAAGGGATGGTGCCTCTAAAAGAGCTTATGAAAAAGAAGCGAGAGCTTGAGCTTGAAAAGAAAGAAAAAGAAAAGAGGCGATGACTTGATGGAGTGAAGAAGAAAAAAAGAGGAAGCGATGAAGGCATTGAAGTGTTGTTTGTAAATCCCTTCATGTATATTACTTATGTAAATACATTATTGTAAGTCATCTGTAATACTTAGTGATTTTCCTGTAATTTTTCACTTTGTATTTACTCTTGTATCTTAGCATAGATATGTGTTTTGCTTTGATAACGAATGCTATTGTAAACATCTATGTAAAGGACAAGAATGTTATGATCAATAAAATGATCTATTCCAAGCATACATTCTTTATTCTTGCATTTATCGTATGTATCTTTGATGTTTACATTTTATTGAATGTTATAAGTTTTGGCATCATCAAAAAGGGGAAATTGTTAGGAAATTTATCTTGTAGATTTTGATGATACCATGTAAAACTTAAACTAGAGTTGGCACCCCATTTTCTTGTAATTTACATTGTAATAGATAGGGCTAGAAAAGGCTGAGTCAAGTCATTACGCCTAGAAATACAAGAAGTCAATCAAGATCGAGGCGAAGACTCATTGCAAAGCGGTGAGTATGGCATGGAAGAAAAGTCAATAACTCCATTTTGAAGAAGTATCAACTCGTGAATCATCGTGTGTAGAGTCGGTCAAGTCAACTCGAGAAGCCAGTCTCAAGTTGAAGTGACGGATGAGTCATCCAATGATTGGAAGCTAACTCAAGTCACCTGGGAATAAAAGGCTAGCGATCTAGTCAAGACAAGCGGCGAGATCCGTTGATGAAAGTCAAGAATGTTACTCGAGAATGGTAACATGTTAAAGTTGTCGAGAGATAAAATCTTAGTTGATTGTGTGCAAAAGGAACAAACCAATGGGAATCAACTGCGCACCAAGTGTCGGAAACGCTACAATCTTTGCAAGACATTAAATACGAGGAAATATCAACATCAAGGATTGCAACAAGACAAGCCGCGAACACAAGTGACTTTTGAAATTAGCTTTATCTCTTCAACGGGCAAAATTTGAAAGTTCACTATAAAAAGACGAGGAAGCTCATTGAGAAAAGGTTACAGAACCACGAACAAGCAAGCATTATTCAAGCTATTAGCACGAAATATTCTCAAGTATATTCAAGCAAATCCTCAAGCCTGAAATTCGAAGGAAATCAATCTAACACAGGTTGTGAAGGAAAGACAACTTCAAATCTGTTGAAGAGGAAACTTTTGAAGAATCAAAAGGGGTCTACTTTCAAGGAGGATTGTAGGAAGGTTCAAGGTCGAACCCGATATCAAGTTATTGGAGGGCTTCGTGATCAAATCCAAGAGCTTGAGAAAGTGAGTTTGAAATGTAGCAAGGGTTGCCCTATGAAGAAGCGAGTCGGAAGAGAAGCGGTTTGTGTGACCAAGTTTTGTCTCTAGGCTTGTTCACCACTTTGTAAACTGATCAGTTACTTAGTGGATTCCTCCAGGAGTTGGAGAAGAGAGGAATAGAAGAATTACCCAATCTTTGAATCTCTATAAAAATCATCTGTGTCATTTATTTTTCAGCACATTTATATTTCTGCATTCTTACATCATATATGTTGATAAACTCATATTTGCTATTCAACTGATTAATAACCAAGTGCTAAAATCAAGTGTTAAAACAAGCAAAAAATAATAAAAATTCAAAGGGTGTTAAGTCTTCCGCTGATAAAACCAACACAACCAAGTTAAAGTTCAGGTTAAACAGCCGAGTTAATCTATCAACAACTTTATCGAGTCTGTTGAGTGGCTAAGTTAGCTGAATAACCAACTTAGTTGTCCCTCAAGGACACAACTATTTGAGTTAACTCTGTAATAGATTTTAAAAGGATTAAAATCGAAAAGTTGGTAAGGTTTATTCAACCTCCCCCTTCTAAACCTTACTCAGACCCCTTGGGACCTACATAGCTTGAATCCACCATCATTTGGATACCATAAGCCAACTTCTTGGCATCCCTTAAAATACCTTACGATTCTCTGAGTTGCAAACATGTGACTCTCTTTTGGTGCAGATTGAAATCTAGCACATACACAGACAATAAAGGTGATGTCTGGCCTACTTGCTGTCAAATAGAGCAATGATCCAATAAGGGCTTTATATCTGGTTTGATCTATAGCTTTGCCATATGCATCCATATCCATCTTAACTGATGTATTCATGGGAATCTTTACTGATGACTTCTCTTCCATACCAAATTTCTTCATTAATCTCTAGTATATTTGGTTTGACTTATGAAGGTTCCATCCTTCATTTTTGACTTGAAGACCTAGAAAGAAAGTCGGCTCTCCCATCATGCTCATTTCAAACATCCCTTGCATGAGGTTTGAATACTTTTCACACAACTCTTTATTTGTGGATCCAAAAACAATGTCATCCACATAAATTTGAACAAGCGATACTCTCTCCATCTTGAATTAAAGAAAAGTGTTCTATCAACCTTCCTTTGGTGAATCCATTGTCAATGAGAAAGCGAGACAATGTGTCATATCAGGATCTAGGTGCTTGTTTCAATCCATACAAAGCTTTCTTGAGCTTGTAGACTTTATCTCCAATAGTTTTCTGCTCAAAACTTGGAGGTTGCCCCACATAGACTTATTTTTCCAAAAGTCTATTTAAAAATGCACTCTTCTCATCCATTTGATAGACAGTGAAGTTCTTGTGTGCAACATAAGCAAGAAACATTCTAATTGCTTCCAATCTAGCAACATGAGCAAAGGTTTCATCAAAATCTGTACCTTCCTCTTGGCAATACCCTTTGGCTACCAATCTTGTTTTGTTTCTTACTACAGATCCCTCTTCATTCATCTTGTTTCTAAATAACCACTTAGTACCAATAACATTTTGGTGGGTAGGCCTTTGAACTAATTCACAAACTTTGTTTCTTTCAAACTGATTCAGCTCTTCCTGCATAGCTAGAATCCAATGTGTGTCATTTAATGCTTGTGACACATCTTTACGCTCTATCTGGGAAATAAAACAAGTAAACATAGCTTAATGTTGAGTTCTGGATCTGGTTCTTACTCCTTCTCTTACATCTCCATAATAAGCTCTGGAGGATGGTCTCTCAGCCATCTCACATCTAGTTGGAGTAAGTCTGCTGGATTCAATCGTCTTGCAACTAAGTTGTCTTGAATATCTTCCTCGTTATCATTCAGATGCAGACCTTCCAGCTGTCTCTGAGATTCATCTATCTCATCTTCATCAGAGTTGAGTGCTCTAACATTTGCTTCAATATACAGACTCTTCTGAATAGTTGGCTGATTTTTCTTGTCAGCTAACTCATCTATGTCTTCTCTATTAATATTAGGTTCATCAAAAACTACATGGATAGACTGTTCCGTGACCATTGTCCTTTTATTCAGCACTTTATAAGCTTTACTCTCAGCTGAATATACCAAAAATATACCTTCATCAGCTTTAGCATCTAAAGCTTTTCAGTTGTCCTTGCCATTGTTGTGGATGAAGCACTTACATCCAAAGATTCGAAAATATCCAACATTTGGCTCCTCCTTGTCCAAATTTTATAGGGAGTTTTGGACAATTGTGTATTAATCATACACATGTTTTGAGTGTAGCAAGTTGTGTTGATGGTTTCAGCCCAAAATCTCTTAGGCAAACTAGCTTCATCTAACATGGTCCTTGCAGCTTCCTTGAGAGTTTTGTTCATTCTTTCAGCTACTCCATTCTGTTGTGGAGTTTTTGTAGCTGACAACTCATGAGTAATACCATTTTCAACACAATACTAAGTTATAATCCCATTGACAAACTCAGTTCCCCTGTCAGACCTTATCTTTATAATGGTTTGAATCTTTTCATTTTGAACTCTTCTCATCAGCTGAGGCAATTTTTGCAATGTTTCTTTCTTTTTACACATCAAGATTGTCCATGTGTATCTTAAATAATCATCCACCACCACTAAGGTGTATTTCTTTCCACTGATACTAGTTGGTTCAACATGATCAAATAAATCCATGTGCAATAGATGCAATATCCTGGTTGAAGAAGGACTTGACTTATCCTTGAAAGATGATTTAATTTGCTTTCCCATCTGGCATGCATCAGAAATGCTTTCCTTCTTTTATACTGAGTCGGGAAATTCTTCCACAAGATGACTCCTTGCAAGTTTGTTGATTGTCTTGAAATTCAGGTGACTTAGCTTCTTGTGCCACAACCAACTTGATTCGGTTGTATTCTTGGCTAACAGACATGTACTTGGTGTAGCAGTTGACCAATCTACTACATACATGTTCTTCTGCCTTGATCCTTGAAGCACAATTTCATTTGATTCAGCATTCTTGATCTGGCATACACTCATATTGAATCCAACATTATAAGCTTTTGTTGGAAATTTGGTCTTGAGAAATGGGTGTTGACCCGATTTTGACCAGATAATTAAGTGGTTTCCATTTGTGAAAAATGGAATTAAATTATTTGTAAAAATTCTACTAAGAGAGTAGATGAGAATAACATTTGGAATTTCTCAAAACCGATTCCGGGTGAATGAGAAATTAATGCAAGAAGTTAGCCACTTAATACAAATAAATGGTATGGAAAATGGAAAATGTGGGGAAGGAGAGATGCTCCATCCCACGTAGGAAAAAGAGGATAAAGTTGCACACTTAATATATCCCAAGTTGGACTAATGGGTTTGGGCCCTTGGGGGCACCCAAGTTTTTAAAAGGGTGAGGACCTACATGTTTGTGGGTTTGGTTCAAAGTACACGCCACGCGTCGTTGCCTTGCCGCCGCCGCCCGCCCGCCGCTCAACCGGGCCGGGCTTGGGCTTGGGCTTCAAGGCCCCTATTCTTTTGGACCAAAAACCTTTAAAATTAAATGTTTAATTAATTAAATAGATTTAATTAATTTTCTTAATTAATTAATAGAGTTCAAACTGGAAAGTTTCGGACCAGCGCATGGGTGGAAGCACGGCCGTGCGGTTGGGTGGTCGTCTTTACTGCCGAAGTTTTAAGCTGCACGCACGGCGGGAGCACGCGCGTCGTGTCGGCGTCTTTGGTGCCGAACTTTTGAGCGCCGATGCACGGCGGCGCCGCGGCCCGCGTCCTGGTCGTGCTCCCTGCGCAGTGCGTCTTTGATCTGAAGGTGTCTTTTTCGAGCTAAAAGACGTGTTCTTTCCGTCACGGGCGCCTAAGGCCTATAATATTCGATCACTAGTGATTTGAAAATGAATACGAAATTATCAGATAACAATAACCGAGCATTACATTTTGCATATTGTCTTATTTCCTCCTTGAAAAGCTTGAAAGTCGAAAAACACTTCTTGTTCGTTGTATTCCAGTTTTTGCAAGTGCTGCTAAACCGGAATTGATAGTCGTTGTATCTTAGAGGCGAGCGCCGGAACCGTAAGCACGTGGTATGCGGGGCTTTTTCGTCTTGCGGAGACTGTATCTAATACAGGCCTCGACTAATAAGTCTATACACTTATCCTTGCCATTTTTCTTCTTAACGTAAACCTTCCACGAGATATTTTTATCCAAACAATCGCAAGGCGAAAAATTTTGTTTCATTGAAGACGATGGCTTCGATTCGATATCTTTCACGCCTATGGCTGCCGCTCCCGCTCACGGCGAAAAGCCGCCCAAGTTCTCCGGTGCCGACTTCAAACGTTGGCAACAAAAGATGCTGTTCTACCTCACCATCTTGGGGTTGGCTCGTTTTCTGAAAGACGACCCCCTACTGCCATTGGAGATGACGAAGTTGACAACAACCGGAGAATCGTTGTGGATGCTTGGCATAACAGCGATTTTCTATGTCGCAACTACGTCTTGAACGGGCTAGACAACACTCTGTACAACGTCTATAGCACGTTCAAGACATCTAAGGAACTGTGGGAGTCCTTGGAGAAGAAGTACAAGACGGAAGATGCCGGCACAAAGAAATTTGTTGTTGGCGAATTCCTGGAGTACAAGATGGTTGACACCAAGACGGTGATCAACCAATTCAGGAGATTCAAATCATCCTTCACGACTTAGTGTCTGAAGGGATGATTTTGAATGAATCCTTTCAAGTGGCTGCAATTATCGAAAAGTTGTCGCCATTGTGGAAGGATTTCAAAAACTACCTCAAGCACAAGCGCAAAGAGATGGGGCTTGAGGATCTGATTGTTCGGCTTCGCATCTAAGAAGACAACCGGAAATCAGATATGAAATCCAGCAAGTCTGGAATGGAGGCTAAGGCTAATCTTGCAGAATCGAGCACTAGCAAAAAACGCAAGCACTCCGGGAAGGAAAAAAGAAAAGCCAAAAAGTTCAAGGGGAATTGCTACAATTGTGGCAAACTGAACCACATGGCTAAGGATTGCCGACACCCGAAGAAGGGCAATCAAGGTGGCAACCAACAAGCCAATGTGACTGAGGACAAGTCGGTTCCAATTGACTTGTCGGAGCTCGATCTCTCCGCCATTGTGTTTGAAGCCAATATGGTGGATAACCCAAGGAAGTGGTGGATAGATACCGGGGCTACTTGTCACATTTGTGCCGACAAGGAGATGTTATCCTCCTACACTCCGATTAATGGAAGAAAGTTATTCTTGGGGAACTCTTCGACTTCCAACATCGTTGGGCTTGGAAAGGTGGTGCTCAAGATGACTTCCGGAAAGGAGCTTACGCTTGTAGATGTGCTGCATGTCCTAGACATCTGCAAGAACTTGGTTTCCGGTCCTTTGCTTAGCAAGGCCGGCTTTAGACTAGTGTTTGAGTCCGACAAGTTTGTAATGACAAAGAATGGTCTGTTTTTATGTAAAGGTTACCTTGATAAGGGCCTATTTAAAATGTCTGTAATGTCTGTTTTCCGCCAAGAGGTGAAGAATAAAAATGTTACTTCTGTTTACTTGTTGGATTGTTCTAATTTATGGCATGATAGATTAGGACACGTAAACTTCAACACAATTAAAAGGTTAGTGAATCTGGAATTAATACCTACGTTTAAAACCGATTCACAAGACAAATGCGAAATTTGTGTTGAAGCAAAATTGACCAAAGCACCGTTTCATTCGGTAACGAGAAGTACCAAACCACTCGAGTTAATTCATACAGATGTGTGTGATTTAAAACTTATGCAAACTCGAGGTGGGAAAAAGTACTTCATAACATTTATAAACGATTGCACAAGATATTGTTATGTGTATCTCTTGAAAAGCAAAGATGAAGCTTTAATAGCTTTTAAAACTTATAAGAATGAAGTTGAAAATCAGCTTAATTTGAAAATTAAGATGATTCGAAGTGATAGAGGCGGAGAGTATGTTGCTCCGTTTGAGGAATTTTGCTCGGAAGCGGGTATAATTCATCAAATGACTGCACCTTACTCACCTCAATCAAATGGAGTTGCAGAACGCAAAAATCGTACTCTTAAGGAGATGATGAATGCGATGTTGATAAGTTCTAGCTTACCCCAAAACTTGTGGGGGAAGCCATACTTTCTGCAAACTACATTCTTAATAAGATCCCACACAAAGGTAAAAACGAAACTCCATATGAGTTATGGAAGGGACATAAACCGTCATATAAATACCTCAAAGTGTGGGGGTGTTTGGCTAAAGTCGAAGTACCTAAGCCGAAACAAGTTAGAATCGGTCTGAATACGATCGATTGTGCTTTCATTGGATATGCTAATAATAGTAGTGCATATCGCTTTTTAGTGCACAAGTCAGCAATTCCTGATATAAATGAAGGTATGATCATTGAATCAAGGAATGCTGTATTCTTCGAGAATATCTTTCCGAACAAAGAACGGAAAGAAGAAAGTTCGAGTAAACGGACTTATGATAATGCAAGGTTACCTCAAAGTGATGATGAAGAGGAACCAAGATGCAGTAAAAGGACAAAAGTAGCTAAGTCTTTTGGTCCTGATTTTCTAACTTATATGTTAGAAAACGAACCCCGAACTATACAAGAAGCCTTGTCTAGTCCAGAAGCTCCTCTCTGGAAAGAAGCTATCAATAATGAGATAGATTCCATCATGCAAAATCACACTTGGGAGTTGGTTGATCTCCCACCGGGTTGCAAACCTTTGGGATGCAAGTGGATCCTTAAAAGGAAGTATAAAGCAGATGGATCTATCGACAAGTATAAAGCCCGATTGGTAGCTAAAGGGTTTAGACAAAATGAGGGATATGACTTTTTTGATATATATTTTCATGTCACGAGGATTACGTCCATTCGTGTTCTCATTGCTATTGCAGCTTTGCATAACCTTGAGATTCATCAAGTGGACGTTAAAACTGCCTTCTTGAATGGTGAGCTTGAAGAGGAGATTTATATGGAACAACCCGAGGGGTACGTTGCACCAGGTCAAGAGCTAAAGGTGTGTAAACTTGTTGAGTCACTTTATGGACTAAAACAAGCACCTAAGTAATGGCATGAAAAGTTTGACTCGACTATGAAGTCAAACGGTTTCAAGAATAATGAATGTGACAAGTGTGTCTACATTAAAGGTACTACAAATGATTACGTCATAGTATGCTTTTATGTGGATGATATGTTGATCATGGGTAGTAGACATGATTTAATCGTGAATACTAAGAACATGTTGAAGAAGAACTTTGACATGAAGGATATGGGATTGTCTGATGTTATATTAGGGATTAAATCTCTAGGACTTCATATGGAATTGTCTTGTCACAGTCCCATTATGTCGAAAGCATACTTAGAAGGTTTAATGCTTTTGATAATCCTTCGGCTAAGACACCTGTAGATCTAAGTTTACACTTGGCCAAGAATAGAGGCGAACCAGTTTCTCAGCTGGAATATGCAAGGGTGATTGGCAGTCTGATGTACTTAACGAATTGTACACGTCCAGACATTGCATATTCAGTGAGTAAACTAAGTAGGTTCACAAGTAACCCGATGCGGATCACCGGAAAGTCGTGACAAGGGTACTTAGATATTTAAAGTATACCATGAACTATGGAATACTTTATACGAGATATCCAGCAGTATTAGAAGGATACTGTGATGCAAATTGGATATCAGACATGAAAGACTCCAAGTCCACAAGTGGATTTGTTTTCACAATAGGTGGAGGAGCGGTGTCGTAGAAGTCTTCTAAGCAGACGTGCATAGCTCGATCCACTATGGAATCCGAGTTCATTGCTTTGGATAAAGCTGGAGAAGAAGCAGAATTGCTTAGAAACTTCTTAGAGGATATTCCTTGTTGGAATAAGTCTGTGCCTGTTGTTATGATACACTGTGATAGTCAATCAGCAATCGGAAGGGCACAAAGCGGTATGTATAATGGTAAGTCTAGACATATACGTCGGAGACACAATACCATTAGACAATTGATTTCGATGGGATTATTTCGGTTGACTACGTGAAGTCAAAGGAAAACCTGCGGATCCGCTTACGAAAGGCATAAATCGAGATCAACTGTATAAACTGTTAAGGGGAATGGGTTTAAAATCCACAACTTAAAGAATGTTCATAGCGGTAACCCAACCTTGTGAATTGGAGATCCCAAGACCTTGGTTCAATGGGACAACTAAGTTATGAATGTTCAGCTGAACACTTGGAAAATGTGTTAGCTCATTCTCGATACATCCAAGTGAATGTAAACCTGCTGAATGTGGTGAGGTTAAGTTTAAGACTTTTAATGATTCCTATACCGAAAGGTAGAGTATGGCAGTATACTCTTCAATAGGAGATCACCTATATAAGTGAGAAGTAATGGCCGCTTCAAAAGAAACACTTATGAATCTAAGATATGGTCCAGGGCCGAAATGGACACAACGTGAGAACAACAAGTGTTAGAGTTGTTATTGTGTAAGTATTGTTGTCTTGGTTTACACAAACGACTGAGTAGTTCAAGACATTACGCCACTAAGCAGCTAGTAAATCCGATAGAATTTACTAAGGAAGGTTCAAATCCACAAGCTACCTATCCTGATGCAATAACGATTCGCCGAGACTTTCAAGCGAATCTGCATACACGCATGCATTAATTTCATTCATGTGGGGGATTGTTGGGAATTTGGTCTTGAGAAATGGGTGTTGACCCGATTTTGACCAAATAATTAAGTGATTTCCATTTGTGAAAATGGAATTAAATTATTTATAAAAATTCTACTACTTAATACAAAACCGATTCCGGGTGAATGAGAAATTAATGCTAGAAGTTAGCCACTTAATACAAATAAATGGTATGGAAAATGGAAAATGTGGGGAAGGAGAGATGCTCCATCCCACATAGGAAAAAGAGGATAAAGTTGCACACTTAATATATCCCAAGTTGGACTAATGGGTTTGGGCCCTTGGGGGCACCCAAGTTTTTAAAGGGGTGAGGACCTACATGCTTGTGGGTTTGGTACAAAGTACACACGCTTGCAGACGCCGCCGCCCCGCCCGCCCGCTTGGCCGGCTCGGCCGGTCCTGGGCTTGGGCTTGGGCTTGGCTTGAGCCCTTATTCTTTTGGACCAAAAACCTTTAAAATTAAATATTTAATTAATGAAATAGATTTAATTAATTTTCATAATTAATTAATATAGTTCAAATGGAAAGTTTCGGACCACAAGACGCGAGATGGAGCACGACCCGTGCGTCGGGTCGTCTACTACCCGAGTTTTGCACACGCACGCATGGCGGGGGGGCGAGCGTGCGTCCTGGGGCGTCTTCTAAACTGGAATTGATAGTCGTTGTATCTTAGGCGGCGCGAATCAGTAAGCACTCGGTATATGGGGCATTTTCGTCTTGCGGAGACTGTATCTAATACATGTCTCGACTAATAAGCCTATACACTTATCTTTGCCATTTTTCTTCTAAACAGAAACCTTCCACCAGATATTTTTATCCAAACAGCTTTGTCACAGAGTTGGCTGATGCTCAGCAGATTAAAGTTGAGGTCTTCAACATATGCAACATATGTGATCTCTAATCCCTTTTTGCTTATGGATCTTGTGCCTTTGATTTCCCCCAGAGCTGCATTTCCTTCAAACATGACTTTAGCACCTTTAACTTCCTTGAATTTCGATAAATTTTTCTTGTTTCCTGTCAATGTCTGGAACAACCACTATCCATGTACCAGTTTCCTTAGCACTCAGCGGTTCCCTGAACCTGCAATCAAGGAGATTAGTTTTTAGGTACTCATACTTGCATGGGTCCTGAGGGATTAGTGTTATAAGATGTTCCAACCAACTTATAGCCAGATGATCTGACTCTAAGAGGTTGCCACCTATCAGTTCCATAATCATAATGCACATTAGAAAATTGCTTGGGGGCTTTAGGTTCATACAACTGTCTCTTTTGTCTGTATGCTTGTGTGTGTTTGAGCATTTACTTTCTTTGGGTAATAGTGGAATTTCTGTGCATGTTGGGTTTTGTGCCTGGGAATGACCTATGACGAGGTTGAGGTCTTTGCCACTTTGGCTTGTATCCCATGAGTCTTGGCTGATATCTCATTTGATTATTCCAATCAGTCTGTCTAGGGTAATTTCTACAATTCCCATCATGTGATTTTCTTTGTTGAAATCTCTGGGGCTTTTGGTAGCTCTGTTTGGATTTTACAGAGTATTTCCTATTTGGAGTATGTTGATGGACTTTTCTGAATTTAATTTCAGTTGTCCTGTCAGCATACTCAACTTGCTTCTTGCATTTTCCCTTGTATCCAATGCCATTATGGCTGTGATTGTGTTTTTGAGTGGGTGTTAGTGCAACATATGGTGCTTTGGATTATTGATCCCCTCATTGCTTGAGGATCCTTTCTCCATAACCACTCTTGGGACTTGGGCATGCACAAAGGAATTAAATCCAATGCCTGTCTTGTCACCACTTTCTTTTTGAATCATTATAAGCTCATCCAATGATTTGGATGCCTTCGTGAATGATGCAATCACATTTTAAGATCATTTTCTCTCTTTTCTATAGTAGCTAAGTCTTGGCAATTTCAGCCATCAGCTTAGTGTTCTCATCAACTATGTGACTTAGAGTACTCAGCTCTTTAGTCAGTTGTGAGTTTTGGCATTTAAGTTGGTTGTTTTCCTTATTTAGCAGTGTGTGAGAGGTTTTTATGTGCTTAAAATCTTTCATCAATTTCCCAATAAAATCATAAAGATCTGTGGGTGATGAAGTGTTTGTGTCACTATCACTATCACTTGAGTCAGAATGAGATGCGTTAGAGTGTACCTCATATTCTTGATCATTGGAGTCTTGTTCTTTGGCCATGAGGCATATCAAATCCTCTTCCTTTGTATCACTTGAGTAGTCTGCTTCACTATTATCTGAGTCTGTTGGTTCCTTGCACTTGGCTGCTTCAGCAGTCTCAGCAGCCAACATGGCTTTCTTCTTTTCTTGTCTTCTTTCCCTGAATACTTTTCTTTCATCTTCATTTCTGTACTTGTTGACTGGTGGATAAGGACAGCCAACAACAAAGTGTCCTGGTTGCCTGCAATTCCAATACAGGTTCTTACCTCTCTGAAAGTCAGCTCTATCAGTCCTCTGATTATCAGCTCTCTGATACTCAGTTCTTTAATGTTCAGCTCTCTTGGGTTTTTCCACCATAGCAGGTATGGGCTCTGCTGGTGCAACATCCTCTCCCTCAGCAAGAGTTGCCATTCTTACAGCAGTGTTGACCTTCAATATTTATAGTGACCCATCCTCAATCACTAACCATATTTCATCATGTAGAGCTGATAGATGAGCCTGCATACGAATTTTCCAATCATCAAATTCTTCAACAGTGAACATTGAAATGCGAGTTAGATTTGCTTCCATGATAATAACTTTGCTTTTGAAATAAAAGCTTTAAAAACTCAAGTGTTGATTCTTTGAAAAAGAATGAGATCTAGTTCAGTAACCAATGCGGAAGATTCAATGAACCAACCGCTCTAATACCACTTGTAGGTCCCAAGGGGTGATGTGTAAGGTTTAGAAGGGGGATTGAATAAACCTTACCAACTTTTCGATTTAGTCTTTTTAAAATATTTCTAGAATTAACTCAAATCATATAAGTCCTTGAGGGACAACTAGGTTGGTTTACACAGCAAAGTTACCCACTCAACAGACTCGACTGAGTTTTTGGTAGTATAACTTAGTTGTTTTTAGCTAACACTTAGAAATTCAGTTGATTTGGTTTTGTCAGTGGAAGACTTTTCACCCTTATGAATTTTAACACATTTTTCAACACTTGTTTTAACAATGATTATTATCAGCAGACTTTAGCAAGTTTAACTATATAAACAGTTATAAATTAAAGCAGGTAATAGAGTGTGCTGAAAAGTAAACTGAACACAAGCAATTTTATAGCGGTTCGAGGATGGAGTAATTCCTCTAGTCCACTCTTCTCCAACTCCTGGAGGAATCCACTAAGTAACTTAAGCTTGGTTACAAAGTAATTATCAGTTCGAGACAGCTTTGATCACACACCTTCTCACGGGACTCAGCTTCTTCACAAGACAGTTGTCTTGTTACTTCAGCCTCCTTCAAACCCTTGAACTTGATCATTTAGCCCTCCAACAGGTTCAAAGCATCGGTTCGAACTGGAACCTTTCTATTTCTTCTTCAACCTTGGAGAGTAAGACTTATTTGTTCTTGAAAATAATTTTTTTCTTCAACTGATGAAGTAATCTTTCCTTCACTGAGTGTGCTGGATTGAATTCCTTCGAAGTTAGACTTGAGGATTTCTTTGAAAAGTTTGAGAGAAATTTGCAGGTTGTTACTTGATTACTTGTATGCTTGTAATAAACTCGGTAACCTTCTCTCATTTGCTTCCTCAGCTTTTTATAGTGCACATTTGAAATTATGTCTGTTGAAGAGATAAACATAAATTTCAAATCACACTCGTAAGTTGTTGGATTGTCTTGTCTTGCAGCATTGATGTAGGTCGTACCATGAATTAAATGCTCTGCAGCCTTTCCTTAATCTCTGCAAGTTTTCAGGTACATCTCATAGAAAATAACTTTATTGCTGGCAGCCTGACACATGTCTATTTCCAACAAAATCTTGACTTGTCTTAAAAACGTATCTCTTTCAGCTTTCTTCAAGTCTAGTCTACTGCATACCCCTTTGACATTTGATTCCAATCATTTTGGAATGACTTAGTATCCTTTGTCGTCGGTCGGTGACCGAGATAGCTTTTCTCACACTGACCGTCTTCACTTTACTTCACACAACTGACACACAATGGGGTCTTCTCTCCGATCTTCAGTCGAGTCTTGTAATCTTCAACTCAGCTTATACAACCCTATCTATTTCAAGTTGAATTACAATAAAAATGGCGTGCCAACTTCCTAATCTAAGTTTTACATGGTATCATCAAAATCTAAACATAAATTTTCCCAACAAAAGCATATCCCAGCTGCGCAAGATTAATTGGGTTGCAGAGTCTTTTGGGCCAAAATAGGTAGATCTGCCTAAATAATCGAGCTGATGTTGGTTCTATCTTTGATTCAATGTTCAATCAAAAGAATGACTAAGCTTTAATATAGCTCGAGTCGGCTCCTTAAACCTTCTATAGGGCGAGCGCTGTAAAGCAGTTCTTCTTACTCTTCTTTTAGCTATCTTGAAAGGGAGCTCTTGAAGTCAATTTTCCTTCGACTCATTGATGCATATTTTTTATGGTTAAGCTCGGGAGCTTATGAGTGACTAGAGTATATGATCAAGCTATTAATGGATAAAATGGGTAATGCTGACTAATATAATTTTGTTATCATCAAGAACCCCTATATTCATATAACATAATCCGAAATTTAATGAAATTGTATCACTGACTTACTTAAAGATACCTTGTTTGAGGTATATTTAGGGGTTACATGCACTTAGAGCCAACAGTTTCCATCCGGTTCGTGGGTTGGCTCGAACAACGGATGATAAAATCGGGTTGGGCTACATTTATATAGGCTCGAAATGGTTCACACCTACTTTGGCTCAAAGCCTGAGGGCCGACCTGACCCAACTAGATTTAGACATAAACATGGGTTTTGGGTTAGGCCGGGCCATGAAAAATGGTGGCCCGAATATTTTTGGACCGGTCCGACCAGATTTGATTTTCTCACTTGGACTGATGGGCTATGACCGAGTTGCCCTGGCCCGACCCATTGCCAATTCTATGTGCAGTAATACAAAGACATATTTTCTCATATTATTCGGTTGTCCTCTTTCTAATTGCTAATTGTCTGACTTAAACATTGGAGATGGTTCACCGAAAAATCTGTAAACCCTTTTCTAACAGTTGTCTTGCTAGCACAACGCAAAGGAAAATATTAAAGGTCGGAATTCTTAATGGTGCAACTCTTTGAACCCATCACTATTATTCATTAGGAAAATTGTCAATCATTTAAAACTAAAAAAATTACGATAATTTTTATTTTGTAACTCTTTGATGTTATTCAACAAACTCCAAAATTTAATCTCGTTCTAACTTTATGTACAATAAATTGTACCCTTAGACTTCAGAAATGCCTTTTTTTATTATTATATATATTTAAAATGGATAGATATATTTCAAATGTTAAAATTACATGAAAATTTTAATAATTTACAAAAAATGAATTATTGAAAAAAGAGATATTCATCAATAATTCAAAATTTAGGGTTGTGATGCAAATAGTCTTAAAATAAGGAAGCTCAACAGAGTTGTAATTTTGTACGCCAGCGCAAAATAAGAACAGAAAACCTCCACCGTTGATCTAATAATGCAATCCGAGCCGTAGGATTTAGGTCATTCCATTTCATTCTAATATATATACGCCCAGCCCATTTTCACTCTCAAACTAGGGTTTTCTCATTTCTGTACTCTGCTCCCTTACCTCCCCATTTAATCCCAATTTTGAGTTGAAGAGGTTAAAGTGACGACTCTGCTTCTGTCCGCCTTGACCTAGTCCGTCTTGGCCCTCATTTTTACATATCATTTCTAGGATTTTGTTTTTACGTTACATCATTTGTTGTATCAATGGCTCCTAAAATTTCCAAGGCCGACAAGAAGATCGCTTACGATCAGAAACTCTGTCAATTGCTCGATGAGTACACTCAGGTTTTGGTGGCGATGGCCGACAACGTAGGGTCGACTCAGCTTCAGAACATCAGGAGAGGTCTGAGGGGTGATTCCGTTGTTCTCATGGGTAAGAATACCATGATGAAGAGAAGTATCAGAATTCATGCTGAGAAGACTGGAAACAATGCTATTCTCAATCTCATTCCTCTCCTTGTTGTAAGTATGAAGATTCTTCTCTTGTTTCTCTCTCCGTTTTTTTCGTAATTCTAGTTAGTACCATTGGCAAATAATTTTTTTTGGTAGGTGATAATTAATGAGTTTTTTTTAGACACAGTTAAATTGTTGTGTGTTATATTCTGATGTCACTGTTTGTAAACTAATTGAGGTCGGTTGTTTTTGTTGTTCAAAAAATGTTTTGGGATGTAATGTTTAAACTAGTAAGTTTGTAAGCTGACTCTGGAAGAGTGAACATTATAGTGCCTGAGTTAATTTTGCAACTAGTTTTATTTAAATTACCAAAATCAGGAAGACAGAATATCTGATATTAAAATTGTATATGTTTTCATGATGAGGTTTTATTACATTTTTATCACTGTATTAATAATTAGTTGCGTTGTTCTATTGTTCTTACTGTATAACAATAGTGCTAATAACTTATATATCAGATTTTTTTTTGGTGGATAAAATGACAAGCCAGAGTTGTTTTTTGTTCGGCGCCTTCTTTAAGTCTCTTTGATTTTGATTTTTCTGCTCTCTTGGAACAGGGAAATGTTGGATTGATCTTCACCAAGGGTGACTTGAAGGAAGTCAGTGAGGAGGTTGCAAAGTACAAGGTGAATGGACTGTATGCTTGATTAGTGTAGTTATTTTCTTATTCGACTTACTTGAAAGTTGATTGGCTCTCCTAGCTGTGCTAGTAAATTTTAGTTTATGTTATTTGTCATGCTGATTTTTTCCGTGTTTCGACTTTCGAGCGTGTTTTCTTTACTGTTTAATACCAATCTAATAAATAATACAAGGGTCACTCTGAGGTTTCTATTTATTGTTACAGATGCATCTTTAGTGTCTTATCTTTGCTATGGCCTTATTTAGGCTTCATGGAATTCTTTTTTCCAGTTTTTAGTTTTAAGAGCTGCAATGCGATGGTCCAACTTAATTCCCATAATTATCTACTGTATTTCGGTGGGCAGTTTCGTATTTATGAAGTGAAGAAATTTTGCACTTCTTTTTCCCAGAATCAATGACTATTGTTTGGACAATATGCTTCATATGACATGCTTAGTCTTCTTTCTTGAACGAAAGTTAAGTAACACAGTGATATTGCTTGCAAACATCATCTTTTGTAGTGAAAGTTGATATATGGTCACTTTCCCAGAATCAATGACTATTGTTTAGACAAAGTGATTCTTATGACCTGCTTAGTCTTCTTTCTTGAACGAAAGTTAAGTAACACAGTGATATTGCTTGCAAACATCATCTTTTACCGTGGAAGTTGATATATGGCCCCTTTCATGTAAGGTATGTTCTGAAAATTATGCTAGTGTTACAACATTGCTCACACTTAAAAGAACCTTTTGCAAACTTCTTGTAATTGCAATGGTTTTTTTTCCGTTTCAATTTAGAGTGCATAATTCCTTATAATACACGCAGAATCCAGTAAGTTAATTTTTTGGAAAATATGTGAATAAAAATGTCAACCAAACTGTGTTAAGACACTCTTATATATTCAGCTTCAGGTGTGAGTCATTCCATTATCTGTTTTTAATTTTCTTTGGGAAATTTTCTTTTGACTAAAATTGTTGTGCTTACATCTCGTCATTTTTAACAGGTTGGAGCACCTGCTCGTGTTGGTTTGGTTGCTCCGATTGATGTCATTGTCCCACCTGGAAACACTGGCCTCGATCCATCACAAACCTCTTTCTTCCAGGTACTTATAAAATTTTACTCGTTGCTCTATTGCAGTTCTCATTTTTTCATTGGGATAGTATCTAATGCTGTATCCTTACAGGTCCTGAACATTCCAACTAAAATTAACAAGGGTACTGTGGAAATTATCACCCCTGTGGAGCTCATCAAGAAGGGTGATAAAGTGGGTTCCTCCGAAGCTGCACTGCTTTCAAAACTTGGAATTAGGCCCTTCTCGTATGGTCTCGTTGTGATCTCTGTTTACGACAATGGATCTGTTTTCAGCCCTGAGGTTCTCGATTTGACTGAAGATGACCTTATTGAGAAGTTTGCCATGGGTGTTTCCATGGTTACTTCGCTTTCACTCGCCATCTCATACCCAACCCTCGCTGCTGCCCCACACATGTTCATTAATGCATACAAGAATGTGTTGGCTATTGCAGTTGAAACTGATTATTCCTTCCCACAAGCTGACAAAGTTAAGGAGTATCTTGCGGTATGTACTCGTATTCTTCTCTACTATTGATGTTTACATGTGCAAATTTGAGGGGTATAGTTGGTTCGGTTCAGTTATAATTGATTTTCCTTTTTTAGCTTTTCCAGTTTGATTTTTTTCGTGGATTTTTTTATTTTTATTTTTTTAAAGGTAGATACAAATCAATTAATAAATTATGAATGTACTTTTTAAATTTGGTGAGCGAATTAGGAAATAGTATAAGAATGAAGAATAAGTAAAATTATATTATGTAATTTTTTCATATATAATATATAAATATATAAAAAACTATAATTAGGTTTATGATCCGGTTCAGTTCAGTTAACAGAAACCGAAAACCATACCAAACTTTTCAGTTCGGCTACGGCGAAAATCTAAAATAAAGTTTCAGTTTTGTGGATTGGCTGGTCAACCGAATTATGTGCCTGTGCGCAATTGTAAAATTTTGGCTTTTGGTTTGCCTGATTGATGTTTATTCACGCAGGATCCGAGCAAGTTTGCTGTAGCAGCTGCACCTGTTGCAGCTGCTGCTCCTGGTGCTGCTCCTGCTGCTGCTGCCAAGGAGGAGGAGAAGAAAGATGAACCTGAAGAGGAGGACGATGATGACATGGGTTTCAGCCTTTTTGATTAAGTCGAATGCTGGTTGCAATTTTAGGAATTTTCATTATGAATTTTGTAATTTGACTGGTTGTCTTTTTTCTGGAGTTAGAACTAATTTTTTGTTTTAGTTTTGATGGCTTTTAAGATCTTTTTGAAGTTTCAAACCATATATGCCTGCAGTTATAACTTATATGTCAAGTACATCTGAATGGAAATTAGTCTAGGGCTAAAACACATTGCAAGGTGGGGATAGTTTGTTTTTTAATTTCTTGAGATTTGTTTAAATAATGTTTGGTTTTATTTTGGTTTCTCAAATTTGGAACCAGTGAAATAAGTGTTCAATGTTATACTCTAAATAGTACAATAGAATTTTGATTCCAAGTGAATCGAAGTATTTGATTATTTTATTAAAGAAATATGGTTGTTAGGTTTATCCGTAGTGCCTCGTTGGTTGATTAGAGTTCGAGGATAATATTGCAATTGACGTTTTAGGTGTAATTTCAAAATTTGTCTTTTTTTTTTTTTACCAAAAGCGAAAGATTTTATTGCATAAGCAAACTCACACAAACTTATAAATAATGCCCACTGGTACAAAGCAACCTTGCACTGACGAAGGCAAGGGAAACTCAATACAATCAATGTCAACACAAAAATCTAATCTATGTAAGACCGCCAAGACCCGAACAAGAAGCCTCTCTTGATTTGCCGTCGTCGCCACCACCACCGCAACCACCACCAAGCCATGGTCGACCACACGCCCGCCTCCTCGAGATTCTCCCAAAGCCCGGATCTGAACTTAAGCATCAATGACCAGCCGGATCTAGAAGAAAAAAAACACCGCGGGGTAAAAGAGGCTTGACCGGCGACGACGTCGCGGCCGTGCGGCCGTCGCCGGCAAGATGATGGTGGGGATGGGGGAGACTTTTCCGCAACCACCACCGAGCCATGGTCTGACCATCGCTGCCCGCCTCCTCGAGATTCTCCCAAAGCCCGGATCTGAACTTAAGCATCAATGACCAGCCGGATCTAGAAGAAAAAAAACACCGCGGGGCAAAAGAGGCTTGACCGGCGATAAGACGTCGCGGCCGTGCGGCGCCGACAAGATGATGGTGGGGATGGGGGAGACTCTAGAAGATGAAAGGGAGAGAGAAGATTAGTGGAGGTTTTGTACTCTTTTTTAGGGGGAGGCCAGAGAGAAAAGCGGTAGATAGAGAAAGAAACCCTAGCTGGGGGAGACTTTGCTAACTTAGGTTTTTAGTCCGATTTTTTTGCTTTTTATCCAAATTACATCCTTTAACTTTTTAAAATTGACGATTTTAGCCCTAGCCTGCTGGAATTGGTTTAGTTCTCCTGAAGACTGGTTACTTGTCACCGGATTTCGCATGTGCCAACTGAATTGAGGTCTTACTCAACCTAGCGCTAAAATGGCAATTACATGGGAAATAGCTGAACAAAATTCTTGAAATGCAATCCAGCTGTATTAAAAATGGAGGAAGTACATCTGTATTTGTAAAATTTTTAAACCATTTAAATGGAAAATGAGAATTTAGTGAGGAATAGCTCCGTTGGGCTTGGGGGAAGCATATTGTGGGCTAGAGTTCTCTCAATATTGATAACTGTACGTTGTGGTTTGAGTTTGTTTACTGTTGCATTTTTAACATTATGAATGTATTCAAGTTTAAATTTTAGAAAGGATTGTGTAATAATACCTAATGGGCTTAGGGCATCTCCAACTGTTATGGAGATACTAAGTGGTCTAACATGCCACGTCACAATTTTTATATCCATCTTTTCTAATATCATCTCTTGCCCATTCATATATGAATATATGATATATCCATCTAACTACTTTTGGTGGGACCCATAAACTATTTTTATATGCATCCACATTTGGCTTGTTTTTTCTTTTTTCTTTTCACAAAAACTTATATGAGACCGTCTCACGGATCTAGTTTTGTGAGACGGAGCCCCATACCCGTGACCCGCAACCAGTGACCCGCAACCAATGGGTTTGATATACCCAGCAAACCCGCGCCCCTTTTCATTTCATTCTTTTGATTTTCTCTCTCTACTCTCTCTCTCTCTCTTTCTCTCTCTCTCTCTCTCTCTCTCTCTTCGTATTCTCACTCCACAGACAAGGCTTGAATACGAGAAAGAAACGGAGCCCCCACTACTCCTTAACCCTGATCAACCTTCGACCCTCCTCAACCGTCGCCCACGTCTGTGAAACCGTCGAGTCGAAACCGAGTCGAAATCGTCCGTGGAAGTATCTATTTCTCTGCGTGTGTTTTCATACCGACATCTGGCATTCAACATATTTGAAAGCAAAACAAGGTATTCCTTTCGATTTCGTTTTCCTTTCAATATCTGTTCGATTCCCTTTCTACTGTAGCTTTTTAGGGTTTGTAAACCCTGTTAATTTCTGTATTTTACGGTTTAATTTTCAGTTCCTAGTTTGTTAGGGTTTTGTTTAGTATGTTTTTTTCAAGTGAAGTGTAGACTATAGGTGTTAATTCGCGCACGTGTTTTAGATGTATTTTTAGGTTTATGTATTTTCCAGGTTTATATATTTAGTATGTAAGTTTTAGTATCACTTTTGCCCTTACAAGTATTACTTTTTGTGTTAAAAGTATCAGTTGTTGTAAAGAAAGTATTACATGTATTTTT
This sequence comes from Rehmannia glutinosa, assembly GCA_016081115.2. Classification (NCBI taxonomy): domain Eukaryota; kingdom Viridiplantae; phylum Streptophyta; class Magnoliopsida; order Lamiales; family Orobanchaceae; genus Rehmannia; species Rehmannia glutinosa. Next base: position 87,055,881 of record CM071936.1, on the reverse strand, counting down.
TATTAGGCTCTTTACATAATTGTGTAATACTATCAAAATTATCACCTTTAAATAACAAGTATAACCGTTTATATTGTTGGAAATTATTCGGGCCCCGGATCTAATCCGGGCCAAATAAGATCCGGCTTTTCGATCTAATCGAGCGGAAGCGGAAGCGTGGGATTTCGAAAATCGAGTTTTAGATATAAGAACACAAGATCATGCTTATTAAATTTATTCAAACTAAAGGAAGAAAAGAAAATTTACCTTTTTCGACGATTTTCTTGTTCTTCGCCTTTTTTCCGTCAATCCTTTGAATCCTCGAAGCTCGTAGACACCGCGATCTTCCAATTCGAACCTCCCTATCAACGGCAGTGTGTGGGCACCCAAATAATAATTCTAAGTTCCTAACTTTTATTATCCTACAATGTCTCAACCTGAGATCGTAGGATTGAATTAACCTGGATAGGAGGAGAATTGAACTAGGCTTAAAATCGAAGCACAATTCCGCATGGATATCACACAAAAATTAACCCTTAATAAAACTGCGTAATACGAAAATATCCAATTGAATTGATTTGGCTAAAACAACATTTCTTTTGCAATTGAATTGACAAAACAATTGTTTTTCAAATTGATTAACCAAAACTCCTTTTCTTTTTGATAAAGATGGGCAAAATTCAAGCAACTAATGCTTGGTCAAAAAGTGGGGCCGCGAGCTGTTGTTTAATTTGAACAATGATGGGAACTTTTCAATTGCAAAAGAACTGTTCAAATTCGTAAATTATTTTTTGGCCAAAATCTCTTTGTAATTTACGAACATAAACACTATTCAATAGTTGAGATTCAGCGGCCGAAAAATCTCTTTTTTTCAATGGTGAGATGTAGTCCCTTTTTATAGGCCTAGTCCAATCAGTTTCCCACTCCAAATTAGTTTCCTATCTATTCTAGAATTAATAATTCTAGATAGATTCAAACTCTAATTGATAATTATCCAATATAATTATCAAATTAATAATTATATTAATATTATAAATATCTTATATTTATTTAATTCTCAAAACAGTCAAAACTGTAGAATATCAGATATTCCCGAATTAACTAATATTAATATATTAGCACAAATATTTTGGAAAACTATTTTCCATAAACCCTTAGGAACTGGAAATATTATTTCTAACCCGTTTACTCTAGGAAGGCGAACCGGGGACCATGGACCTATAATTATAAGCTCCAATAAATTGAATAAATAATTAACTCTTTAATTAATTTATTCGACTTATTAATTCGATATTACTCCACTATAAATTTGGAATTGCACTCTTATAATCATAGAATATCTTACTTTCTACGAATTGAGCGATCATTTGATATAATCATTACATATAGATTAATCCTCCATAGACAATTCGTAATTGAAGCTAGGTAGTATCCGTTAAACCTCTTCAATTACCTCTTATCCTCATTTACCATTAATTTACTAGTGAATGGTTAATTTATAATCGATTATAAATTAGAGATCTCAAACCATTCGGTTCGAGAATTAACAAATGAGGGAATCGTCTTTCTACTTCTTCCCGAAGGAATGGATTCCATATCTCGTGAATTTATATTCCCGGCTATTTAATTCAAATGTGAATCTAAAATGCAAGTGTTGGGAATGTCGTAGGGCAAACTTAAACGAGCAAATTAAGAATCACACCGAAATAAACAGGAGTCTATAATCACCCAGGATTAAGATTTATCCATATATGATCATCTAGTGATTTAATTTGATTTTCCATTTCTACAACGGAATTTGTATGGAAAATTCAAATTAAATCGGTCCAAGTCCTATATGATCAAATCATATATAAATGCCCCCACTAAGATGTCTCCACATCGACGGTCCTGGATAAGACAAATACATTCAAAATGTTCGGGCGCATTAATGATGTTTTAATTAAAGATCCCATACTTTAATTAATTTCATCACGGACTTATTTTTTTTAGTTTATTATCCATAATCTTAATCCTCTTGTATATAACTCTTATATACTAAGATTATGGTTACAATAAATAAACTAGGGATTTTCATGATGTTCAAGAAAATACATACAATATGCAAAAGAGTTCGAAAATAAATGTCGCTTTTATTAATAATAAAAAATAATTCACAATTGCTTTAAGGGCACACAATCCGTAACAATCTCCCACTTGCCCTAAAGCATATGGGACATGTCTCTCAATTAGTAGAATGTTATCTACGTAAATCACTAAAATTGCCACTTTACATCATTGATCTGCTTGTATACACAAGGCTCATCAACACTTTGGTCAAAACCAAGACTTGATCATCTCATCAAATCTATGGTTCCATGACCTTGAGGCTTGCTTTAACCCATAAATGGATCTAAGCAATTTGCGGCACTTTACTCTCTTGACCTTCGGCTACAAAACCCTATGGTACAAATCCATTTCTTGGTTCATAGCTTCAAGCCACCTCGCTATATCAGAATCCTCCATCACTGGTCGAAAAGACAATGGATCATCGTCTACCCTATCAAAGACTGCAACATTTGCCTCTTCAATTTGACGATAGCGGATTGGTGATCTTATCACCCTCCCACTGCGTCGAGGTATCTTGACATTCTGATTAGGTATAGTGGTAATTTTTTAGCGATTTCCCCAACAACTCTTGTTGGTTGTGGTCTGATCTCATCAGAAAGTAACTCCTCGAGTACAACTTTACTTCGAGGTTGGAAGTTTTCTTTATAATCGTTCTCAAGAAAAATAGCATTAGTCGAAACTATTACTTTCTTTTCTTGCGGATCATAAAACAAACCTCCTCTCGTTCCTTTGGGATATCCAACGAACAGATACACTTCTGAACGTGGATGCAACTTTCCAGTCTTTCCTTTCAGTACATGTGCTGGGCACCCCCATATGCGAAAGTGGCGTAAACTAACTTTACTCCCATTCCACAACTCTAGTGGTGTCTTTTGGATTGACTTAGACGGAACTACATTCAAAATGTAAACCGCCGTTTGCAATGCATACCCCCAAAACGAATCAGGCAGTGTCGCGTAGCTCATCATCGACCTAACCATATCAAGCAACGTTCGGTTTCTCCTTTCAGCAACACCATTTTGCTGAGGGGTGCCAGGTGCTGTGAGTTGGTACAAAATACCATGCTCTAGCAAATAATCTTTGAACTCAGTATCGACATACTCGCCCCCTCGATCAGATCGAAGGCACTTCAAAGATTTTCCTAGTCGCTACCTTCCGCATGAAATTCCTTGAACTTTTCAAAAGTCTCGGATTTTCTATGCATTAGATAAACATATCCAAACCTCGAGTAATCATCAATAAAAGTGACGAAGTACTCAAAGCCACCTCTAGCTTGTGTGGTCATGGGACCACAAACATCACTATGCACAAGCTCTAGTGGTTCTTTGGCTCTATTGCCCTTTGCAGAGAAAGGTCTCTTAGTCATTTTTCCTTCTAGACAGATTCACAAACAGAAGAGTGCCAACTTTTAGCTCTCTCAAAGGACCTTCCTTTGCAAGCCTATTTATCCTTTCTAGTGAAATATGCCCTAACCTTAGATGCCAAAGATATGTTTCATCATCTTGAGAAACCTTTTGCCTTTTTGGTTTAGGATGTTCTACTTTAAACATTTCGGCATTTAGCGTGGTTGTTCATTAGGCTTAATGAAATAGAGTCCATTTTCCAATATTGCGGTACAAATATCACGCCCATTTTTAGAAATAATAATCGAATTATCATTAAAAGATAGTGAAAATAAATGTTCATGCAATTTTGAAATGTAAATCAAATTTCTACGAAAACCAGAATATAATAAACATCGTTTAAAATCAATATTTTATCTCTAATATTAAGCTTAATTACTCCCATCGCTTTTGCCGAAACCACCGCACCATTGCCAACTCGCATTGTGAAAGACCCATCGGCAAGCTCTTCATAAGAACTAAGCATTTGTAAGGAAGAACAAACATGATTAGTAGCTCCGAGTCAACTACCCAAGTAGAAGAATCTTTAGCTACCAAACAACTTTCAAGAACAAGTAAATCATATTTACGTTTCTTGTTTTCCTTTACTTTGGAGAGAAACTTGGGCGCTCTCCTTCCAATGTCCCTCTTCACCGCAATGAAACAATTTCCCTTTGCTTTAGAGGAACCTTGCTTCTTGCCTTTGAGATTTTCACATACGAGTGCAATATTCATGTTACTATTCCACTTGTTACAATTTTCTCCATTAATGAATCATTCAACAGTTCAAGCATAGACAAGACATCATTCTTTGAAAATTAAATAAAGCGACATAAATAAGCGAACGAACATCATAGAGCATTCAATTTAGGAATCATAAACATGATGCATGAAAGCAATAAAGTTTATCCTACCAATTCCAAGGTAATTTAATCTCACATTTGAGAAGCCGCGTAGGGTAGGTCAAATCAAATGACGATTAAATCGAGACCATCTCAGTTAATAAAATAAATAATCAAGACATCTCATATCTTCATTTATTAATTAATCACCTTTTAATTTAGCTAGATACATCCAAACTATTTGATTGTATCCTTATGAGTGTTACCCATTATTTCGATTTTAAAAAATAACTCAAAATCGCCGCCGTAGGTAGGAAAATTAAGAGTTAAATTTTAAATTCCTATCCTTTCGGAGATTAAGCCTTGATTATTGATTTAAGTGAAGGCCATCCGTAGGGGACGAATACGGGCGTCGCGAGGCGTCACTTAAATCTCACGGTGCTTTGATCAATAATGGAGGCCATATGATTTATTGTCATGAATCCTTCTCCCACTCATTATTTTATAATAAATGTTTCCTAAACATTTAAGTTATAAAAACATCTTATGTTTTAATAAGTCAAGTCCAATCCTATTGGTCTTTTGATTAAAATTCTCTAATTTAAAAATCCAACTATTAGAAATTAAATCATAATTTTAATCAACTTTAAAAACCCCTAAATTATCAAAATAATTAAGGGAATAGGGATAAGACGAAAAATTTCATGAAAGAACAAAGGAAACAACGCGTCAACTGAAAACGGGACCTGCCCGAGCCCTGCCCGGGACCTGCCCAAACTGCCCGAAATTGCCCAGGACCTGCCCAAGCTGCCCGGGACCTGCCCGGGGCTGCCCAGGCCCTGCCCGAACTGCCCAGGGCTGCCCGGGCTGCCCAAATGCGAATCCGAATAATTTTTGTTTCTAAAACATGTAATTCGGAGATTTTTCATAAAAATCGGATCCAATTTTCACAAAATTAATTCCAAACAATTATCCCAATCTTTAAAATCATATAAACACTTTTATACAAAATTTAAAAAATTATATAAAACACTTTTATATCAATTTTAAAAACCATATAAAACACTTTTATATCAATTTCAATCCATCTCATAGATCTATCATAACAATTAAACAATTCAATTATCATGATGCATGACATGCTTGGGAGTGAGTTCCATGAATGACATATCAATATGCATGGCATATATATCACATATACATCACATAAATATTAATCCGCGAAATAATAAATATGACGATTTGAATCGATGCCTTAAATTCAAAAAACGCCCATGCATCCATATACCAAAATATGCAAGATCAAATCCTAAAACCACTCCAAAATAAATTTAATAAAGTAGATCTAGTTCTTATATCAAAAACCAAATGGCTCTGATACCATTTGTTGGAAATTATTCGGGCCGGATCTAATCCTGCCAAATAAGATCCGCTTTTCGATCTAATCGAGCGGAAGCGGAAGCGTGGGATTTCGAAAATCGAGTTTTAGATATAAGAACACAAGATCATGCTTATTAAATTTATTCAAACTAAAGGAAGACAAGAAAATTTACCTTTTTCGACGATTTTCTTGTTCTTCGCCTTTTTTCCGTCAATCCTTTGAATCCTCGAAGCTCGTAGACACCGCGATCTTCCAATCCGAATCTCCCTATCAACGGCAGTGTGTGGGCACCCAAATAATAATTCTAAGTTCCTAACTTTTATTGTCCTACAATGTACTCAACTCATGAGATCATAGGATTGGGCTAACTGGATAGGAGGGGAATTGAACTAGGCTTAAAATCGAAGCACAATTCCGCATGGATATCACACAAAAATTAACCCTTAATAAAACTGCGTAATACGAAAATATCCAATTGAATTGATTTGGCTAAAACAACATTTCTTTTGCAATTGAATTGACAAAACAATTGTTTTTCAAATTGATTAACCAAAACTCCTTTTCTTTTTGATAAAGATGGGCAAAATTCAAGCAACTAATGCTTGGTCAAAAGTGGGGCCGAGCTGTTGTTTAATTTGAACAATGATGGGAACTTTTCAATTGCAAAAGAACTGTTCAAATTCGTAAATTATTTTTTGGCCAAAATCTCTTTGTAATTTACGAACATAAACACTATTCAATAGTTGAGATTCAGCGGCCGAAAAATCTCTTTTTTTCAATGGTGAGATGTAGTCCCTTTTTATAGGCCTAGTCCAATCAGTTTACCACTCCAAATTAGTTTCCTATCTATTCTAGAATTAATAATTCTAGATAGATTCAAACTCTAATTGATAATTATCCAATATAATTATCAAATTAATAATTATATTAATATTATAAATATCTTATATTTATTTAATTCCCAAAACAAATCAAAAACTGTAGAATATCGATATTCCTAATTAACTAATATTAATATATTAGCACAAATATTTTGGAAAACTATTTTCCATAAACCCTTAGGAACTGGAAATATTATTTCAACCCCTTTACTTTTGGAAAGGCGAACCGGGGACCATGGACCTATAATTATAAGCTCCAATAAATTGAATAAATAATTAACTCTTTAATTAATTTATTCGACTTATTAATTCCGATATTACTCCACTATAAATTGAGTTGCACTCTTATAATCATAGAATATCTTACTCTACGAATTGAAAACACCCACTGATATAATCATTACATATAGATTAATCCTCCATAGACAATTCGTAATTGAAGCTAGGTAGTATCCGTTAAACCTCTTCAATTACCTCTTATCCTCATTTACCATTAATTCACTAGTGAATGGTTAATTTATAATCAGATTATAAATTAGAGATCTCAAACCATTCGGTTCGACTAACAAATGAGGGAATCGTCTTTCTACTTCCCGCAAGAAGGAATGGATTCCATATCTGTGAATTTATATTCCCAGCTATTTAATTCAAATGTGAATCTAAAATGCAAGTGTTGGGAATGTCGTAGGACAAACTTAAACGAGCAAATTAAGAATCACACCGAAATAAACAGGAGTCTATAATCACTCAGGATTAAGATTTATCCATATATGATCATCTAGTGATTTAATTTGATTTTCCATTTCTACAACGGAATTTGTATGGAAAATTCAAATTAAATCGGTCCAAGTCCTATATGATCAAATCATATATAAATGCCCCCACTAAGATGTCTCCACATCGACGGTCCGGATAAGACAGTCACATTCAAAATGTTCTGGGCCGCATTAATGATGTTTTAATTAAAGATCCCATACTTTAATTAATTTCATCACGAACTTATTTTTTTTTAGTTTATTATCCATAATCTTAATCCTCTTGTATATAACTCTTATATACTAAGATTATGGTTACAATAAATAAACTAGGGATTTTCATGATGTTCAAGAAAATACATACAATATGCAAAAGAGTTCGAAAATAAATGTCGCTTTTATTAATAATCAAAACAATTCATAATTGCTTTAAGGGCACAATCCCTAACATATATAACAAGTATAATTTTTTATATAAGAAGTATCACCTTGTATACAAAAAGTATCATGAGTTTTTTGTAATGATAGTGTTGCATATATTTTGAGCATGTGTTTATTTTGAGCATGTGTTTTAAGTTATATTTATAGTTTTCTGTATTTCTCATACGAAGTACCTTTGTGTTTATGTTCACTTACAAGTATTACTTTTTATATAACAAGTATAACTTTTTATTTAAAAAGTATCACAATGTATGTGAAGTGTATAATGTGTTTTTGTAATGATGATATTGCTCCACATGTTTTTTGTAGGTAATTACAATGGCTGATGAGTCAGCAATAGTTCATGTTACGGGTGAGGGAGATAAAAACAGAATGTACAAAGAAAAAAAGGATATTTCAAAGCTAAAGCTCGGAGGTCTGTTGATAAAAAAGAGAAGGAAAAAGAAAAGTAGACAAGGATGTAACACCAAAGAAAGAAGAAATTGATGAGGAGGAGCAGAAGGTTGTAAAGAAGATGAAGATTTCAGGGAAAGTAAAGAAAGATACGACTGAAGAAAGGTATTATATAGTATTGTTAGTAATAATCTTTTTTGTCGTGTTTTCTGTTAACGTTGTTTTTTGTTTGTTTTGCAAAATGAGACAAAAAAATTGTGGCGACGGTCAAGGTGGGAAGAAGACGAAGAAAGCTAGGTATAAATGTATTTTTTTGTTAATTATTAGTTGTTTTCTATATGAACAATGATTTGGTTTGTTAATTATTAGTTGTACATTGTTTTTTGTTTGTTTTTGCGTGAAAATACAGAAAAGATTGCGGACGGTCAAGGTGGGAAGAAGAAGAAGATAGCTAGGTATTGTTTGATACATGTTTTTATCTTAATTTTGATGATTTTATTTTTACACCAAAAAATGTTTTTAATTGTTGTCCAAATACTCCTAAATGATTTAAAATGGTTTTAATATTTTCCTGAGTATTTCTTCAAGTTTTATTGGACAACACTTTTAATGATTTTATGTTTATAAGTTTTTACTTCAAAACAAGGTTCCTAAATGTTGTCTAATACTCCCGATTGGTTTAAAATGTTTTTACTAAATTTTCGAGTATTTATTGAGTTTTATTTTCGACAAAAATTGGACAACATTTCTGTCTCGAGGTCAACCTAGTAGAGGGCAACCCGTGCACGAAGATGAATTTTGGAACAAAAAATGAGACGGAAGGGAAATTGGCCAGGTCGACCAGGGCGTCGACCGGTGCGTCGGCCGACCGACCCCGACTCGGCCGACCGCACGGGAGCAAAAATTGAAACAACATTGCTCTTTGAAAAATCATTGAGGGGACCGTCGGGGTCTAGGTCGACTGTCGTCAAGTCCCCCCTGACCGGTCGCCCTGTGCTATTTTGCTGTGTATTTTTCAAACGTCTATTTCTGTGCGACCGGTCGCCCTATCTTTTGACAGCAAAATTCTGACCGTTTGACAGCAGACAAACTTTCCTTAAAATATGTGATTGATTTCTAACAGCTATATTCTTGATTTTAATTGTATTTTTCTGTAGATTTTCAATCCCCAAGAGGAGCCTATGCTTGATCAATCATCTCCTATAAATAGATGAAGTTTTGGAGCAACCAAAACAACAAGAGAGAACAACACAACGCAACAAGATATTCTCAAGCAAACACTTGGTCTTTCATTGTTATTATTCTTGTTGTAATTTGCCTAGCTTATCACTTTCACATTCTTGAGGTCTAGGCTATTCTTGATTACACTTGCACTCAATTGTATAATTCATTATCGAGTTGTAATCTTGAATTTTTGGGTTATCATTCAACACAAGATATACTTGTGAGTGTTCTTGTGGTAAGAACACACTTGGGTGATCTAGGTGTTAGGTGTAAGAAGATTGTGGTAATCTTCTTCTTGAGGTGTTGAAGAATTTGGTATTCTTCAAGGTTGAAGATTGTGGTAATCTTCACAAGGTGCCGTTGGAGATTGTGGTAATCTTCAAGAGAGATTGTGGTAATCTCAAAGGTGGTGTTGAAGAAGAGTGTGGTGCTCTTCAAGGTGTTGTTGTAAGGTGTTGTATTAATTTTGGTAATTAATAAATTTTTTTTTTTTTTTGAAATCCATCCCGGATATACTAGGGTGGTAGAGGATTAGGCCCTAGGTGGGTTGAACCTCTATAAATCGACGTGTGTTGTTTACATTCCGCACCTTAATTATTGTCTTTGAGCTTTCGGTTTGAAAAAGAGGGTAAAATCGAAAAGATGGAGATAATCTATTCACCCCCCTCTAGATTATCGTAGCCGCTTGGACTTACAAGTGGTATCAAAGCCAAACTCTTTGGCAAGCTCCTTTCACATTGCGAGTGAAGAGGAACGATCGTCGGCTACGAATTACCTTTCCGGCGCCTCCACCACCAAGCCACCACTATTTGATTCCAAAAATTTTACATTTTGGAAAGAAAGAATGGAATGTTATTTACAAGGTTGCGAGTTCGATATTTGGAACATCGTCATCAATGGAGAATCCATTCCGATGAAAGACACACCAAACACCTCCAAAGCTCTCAAGGAGCTCAATGATGAAGAAAAGAAAATCATCTCCTTAAATGGTAAAGCTCTCCATATTTTATATTGTTCACTTACCAAGTTGTAGTTTGATCATATTGTAGGAATTCAATCGGCACATGAAGTATGGCAAAAATTAGAAGCCATCTATGAAGCATATGCAAATGAAAGGAGCAACTCAAAAGCATCTACTTCTCAAATGGATACAAGGTCAAATCTTAGGAACAAACCTTTTACAACTTCCAACTATGAAGTAGTCGAACAATGTCTTATGGGCATCGAAGAAGAAAACGAGGTATGTCTTAAACCCTCTACTTCCTATGATATTGTTATACAAAATGATTATAGTGATTTACAAGATGATTTTGATGACCTTCAAAATGAATTCCAAAGTTTACTTGTTAAGTACAAAAATTTGAAAAAGGAATTCAATGTTTTGAAAAATGAAAAGGATAGTTTATCTACTTCCTATGAATCACTATCATGTGCTCACACCACCACACTTAACAAGGTTAGAAACCTTGAAAAAGAAAATAGTACTCTTGTTGAGGAGATTAATTGTATGAAAAAGGATTTATCAAAATCCAACTTGAGTACCGATAAAATGACCAAGATTATTGATACTCATAATTGTGATAAAGGACTTGATCATAAGCCTAGTGTTGTTAATTATGTGAAAAGAAATCAAGTCCCTATGCATGTTGGTCATTATGCTCCAAAAATTATTACTTGTTTCTATTGCGGTAAGAAGGGTCATACGGTAAATACTTGTCGGGCTAGAAATAGCTCTAATTATTGTTGGAGACCTAAAAGTCTCAAGACTAATCCCAAAGGACCCAAGCACTTGAGGGTACCACAAAACGATGTTATATTAGGTACCGACGGATTAATAATCGAAGAAAATTCATGCCGCTAAGAGACATCAAATGAACATCTCATTTGATCAAAGAAGGAGACAACATTTTCAACAAAGTAAATTTCCAAGAAGAGGATATAATCAAAAATGGGAAGAACACAATCCTTGAAAATGGCAAAGACATCATCAACAAGATGATTTTCCAAGAGAGAGACATTATCAATGGGGAGGACATAATCCTTGGAAATGGAGCAATAGGAAGAGTTATCATCAACAAAATGATTTTCAAAAGAGAAGATACCATCAACAATGGGAACGACACAACCCATGGAAATGGCAAAATTGGTAAACCGTATCTCCCTATTTAAATATGCATTTTTTTTGCATGTTTTTATTTGTGTCTTTATTGCAATATGAGTTTTCATATTTTTAAAATTTAGGTCTTCAATATATTTGTGAGTTTCAAAATATTTTTGAAAAGAAGACCTTGCATGATGTTTCTAAAACTCTTGTGCATTTAATTAGACTTATGTGGTTTATTATCTCCTATGTAGTTATATAGCACAAGCATGCTTAAGATATCTCTTATTGCTTAGCCTACACATGTATTATTGTATTTGTGCAAAATTTGGTTTAAGAATTGTGTAGGATTTACATATCTCTCTACATATGGTTATCTACTCGAGAAACATGAACTATCGAGATACGCTCATTATTGTTATTCATCTCATAGACTCGATACATGTTGTGCCATATGCCTATATGCTTATACAAGTGCCATTAAGAGGATGTTTTGATTTTTGAAAAGGCATTATTCGACATAGCTTGTTTTATCCAAGATTTGTAAAGGATTATATTTTGTTTTGATAAAACAAATTGATCTACTAAGTTATGCATTTTATTGCACATATAAATGCCACTATTCTTGGATACTTATGTCAAACCTCTTGTTCATATGATTCTTGTAAATGAGGTCTCAACTATGTGCTCTCTTATTGTCAAATTTCAAAAGAGACCTTATGTAGCTTTTTTAAGCTTATTTGAACTTGAATGATTTATTAGACTCTTGATGATGCATAGTATGTGGTGCTTAAAATAGTGTATCTATTATTCGATATTACTATGCTCGTGTGCAAAATATATTGTTAAGATTTTGCAGAAATTTGTGATATTTTGCAACAAGTTTGATGAACAAGACAAGGTTAGTAGCTCAATGATATTGTCAAGAAGAAGATAATGATTTTGATGTAATATTTGCACTCATAGCATATTTAGAAGTTATTTGCACTTTACTTGCCCATTCTTGTTTTGAGAAAATTTCAAGCTTTACCAAATGGATGTTAAATCCAATTTTCTAAATTGTTTTATTCAAATAGAAGTCTATCGGAGTTTAAAATTTTTAGGCCAAATGATTTTTATAAAAAGGCCTTGTACGGTTGATACAAGTACCCCGTATATGGTTTGATAGACTTAGCTATTTGTGCAAAATAATTTTACAAAAGGTAAAGTTGATACTACACTTCTTGTTTTGAAAAAGGGCAAGGTTGTTTACTTGTGCAAATTTATGTTGATAATATTATTGGTGCTACTAATAAATATTTGTGCAAGATATTTTTCCAAGTCAATGCAAGGTGAACCTAAGATGATCATGATGAGGGAAGCTCAAATTTGATCATTGGAATTCAAGTTCAACAATGCCAAGAAGGTGATTATATTCCACACTCAAAAGAAGAAGTGAGGCATTGAAGAAGAAAGAACCATTTCAACCTATATGGCCACAAATGTGAAAATTGACAAAGGTTGAGGTAGACATGTTGATTGACAAACGAATTCGAGGTATGTTTATTCGTATATTACTCCTTAGACTCGACATTCTATATGCCTTATGTCTATATGCTCGACTTAAAACAATCCCAACGGATCTCTTTAAAGTGCCGTTAAAAGAAATTCTCAAATACTTGTAAGGCACTTCTTCTTATGACTTGTTCATCCAAAGTTTTAAAACGTTATTATTTTTTGGGATAACAAGTCCGGTGTAAATTCTATTTTTCAAAATATGGTTCGTCATAATCGAACTAAACATATTAAGATTCAATATTTTTTAAGGGATTGCAAGATTTAACAAAAACTTGAGATGTGTTTAATTCTATCTCAAGGATAACTCGCGGACTTTTTAATTGCTCACCGCCGAGTATTTTACCTCATTTCGAGCTTGATTATGACATAATGTATATTGAATGAGGTATACGTTTGCATTTTGCACTTTTTCAAAACTTAGGGGCGAAAAATTGGATTTTTGGATCAAATTTCGGAATTTCAAAAATAGAACAAACGCTGGTCGTTGCCAGGCGAGGGGCCGACCGCCCACTAGCTCGACCGGTCGCCCTATGCCCCGACCGGTCGCCCACTCGTAAAAATTGGTTAAAACCGTCTCTGTTCTTGTATTTTGGCAGTTTAAGGTTTTTCCTCTCATTTTTCGTCCCCTTTGCCAAATTCACACAAATTTCACTCAAAATTTGTTTTTATGCATTCAATTCATATCTTGGACCTTATATAGCATGTTTATCATCATCATCGCTCATCTTTACCGATCGAATGGTAAGAATTCTACTTTTTATCTCAATTGGGTTGAACCCTTGAGAACTTGGCCTATATGTATTTTCTTGATGAAATTTGTATATGTTTGTGATGAGATTGTTATTTATGATATATTGTATTGTATTTAAACTGATTTGGTGATGAAAAACTTGGCTTGATTGCATTTACAAGGGCTCTTCTTCAATTTTTGACGCCCGCCAAGTGTTCGATAAAATGTTTCAATGAAAAATTCATCACCTACATGATTCTCTCGATTTAAAAAGTCTCATATATTTATAGAGATCATGTTTTGCAAATCAAATGAGTTTTCATAAGCTTCTACAAGTCGTATGATCGACTTTTTCCTCCTATTTGGTCTATAAGCTTCAATGTTCAAATAGCTCGATACATCGGTTTAGTTGCGCACTTTGATATGATTATATGATGTTTTTATCGTGCTAACATTCCTTTTGATGATTCCAAAGGGGGAGAAACAGGTTATAAGCTTATTAGCTCATAAAAGCTAATAAAAGCTTGTTATAAAAGCTATAAGCTATGGCTCTTAAAAGCCATAAGTTGTGAATTATTTTTAGTCCAATTGTTGCTTGATGGACTTATATACTTGACTAATGATGATTTACTTGTCTAATGATGTTTTGTTGACAGGGGGAGCTTATAAGCTCTTAAACATTATGTAAAAGCTAAGATTTTAGCTTATGATTAATTGCTTTTACATTATTCTTGATGTGCTTGTTGATAGGGGGAGCTTGTGCTTATTATTGAATATATTTACTTCCTTACTTGGTTGCTTACGTATTCTGGAAATTTTGGTTGCTTCTAAACGGTTAGATGTTTTTACCGGAAAATTGTTTTTAAAATTGTCCTCCTAATATTTCTAAAAATTGTTTTGGTTTGTAATCATCAAAAAGGGGGAGATTATTTGATACATGTTTTTATCTTAATTTTGATGATTTTATTTTTACACAAAACAATGTTTTATGTAATGATGATATTGCTCCACATGTTTTTTGTAGGTAATTACAATGGCTGATGAGTCAGCAATAGTTCATGTTACGGGTGAGGAGATAAAAACAGAATGTACAAAGAAAAAAAGGGTATTTCAAAGCTAAAGCTCGGAGGTCTGTTGATAAAAAAGAGCAGGAAAAAGGAAAGTAGACAAGGATGTAACACCAAAGAAAGAAGAAATTGATGAGGAGGAGCAGAAGGTTGTAAATAAGATGAAGATTTCAGGGAAAGTAAAGAAAGATACGACTGAAGAAAGGTAATATATAATATTGTTAGTAATAATCTTTTTTGTCGTGTTTTCTGTTAACGTGGTTTTTTGTTTGTTTTGCAGCGGAGACAAAAAAATTGTGGCGGGTGGCGGACGAAGCCGAAGGTGGGAAGAAGATGAAGAAAGCTAGGTATAAATGTATTTTTTTGTTAATTATTAGTTGTTTTCTATATGAACAATGATTTGGTTTGTTAATTATTAGTTGTACATTGTTTTTTGTTTGTTTTGCGCAAACAAGACAGAAAGATTGCGGCGACGAGGTCAAGGTGGGAAGAAGAAGAAGATAGCTAGGTATTGTTTGATACATGTTTTTATCTTAATTTTGATGATTTTATTTTTACACCAAAAAATGTTTTTAATTGTTGTCCAAATACTCCTAAATGATTTAAAATGGTTTTAATATTTTCCGGAGTATTTCTTCAAGTTTTATTGGACAACACTTTTAATGATTTTATGTTTATAAGTTTTTACTTCAAAACAAGGTTCCTAAATGTTGTCTAAATACTCCCGATTGGTTTAAAATGTTTTTACTAAATTTTCAGAGTATTTATTGAGTTTTATTTTCGACAAAAATTGGACAACATTTCTGTCTCGAGGTCAACCTAGACGTGAGGGCAACCCGACTGAAGATGAATTTTGGAACAAAAATGAGATGGAAGGAAATTGGCGGTCGACCGGTCGACCGATGGCGTCGGCACCGACTCGACCGTCGCCCCGTCGCACTCAGGGAGCAAAAATTGAAACAAAACATTGCTCTTTGAAAAATCATTGAGGGGGACCAATCAGGGTCTAGGTCGACCTGTCGAAGTCCCCCCTGACCGGTCGCCCTGTGTTATTTTGCTGTGTATTTTTCAAACGTCTATTTCTGTGCGACCGGTCACCTTATCTTTTGACAGCAAAATTCTGACCGTTTGACAGCAGACAAACTTTCCTTAAAATATGGGATTGATTTCTAACATCTATATTCTTGATTTTAATTGTATTTTTCTATAGATTTTCAATCCCCAAGAGGAGCCTATGCTTGATCAATCATCTCCTATAAATAGAGGAAGTTTTGGAGCAACCAAAACAACAAGAGAGAACAACATAACACAACAAGATATTCTCAAGCAAACACTTGGTCATTCATTATTATTATTCTTGTTGTAATTTGCCTAGCTTATCACTTTCACATTCTTGAGGTCTAGGCTATTCTTGATTACACTTGCACTCAATTGTATAATTCATTATCGAGTTGCAATCTTGAATTTTTGGGTTATCATTCAACACAAGATATCCTTGTGAGTGTTCTTGTGGTAAAAACACACTTGGGTGATCTAGGTGTTAGGTGTAAGAAGATTGTGGTAATCTTCTTCTTGAGGTGTTGAAGAATTTGGTATTCTTCAAGGTTGAAGATTGTGGTAATCTTCACAAGGTGCCGTTGGAGATTGTGGTAATCTTCAAGAGAGATTGTGGTAATCTCAAAGGTGGTGTTGAAGAAGAGTGTGGTGCTCTTCAAGGTGTTGTTGTAAGGTGTTGTATTAATTTTGGTAATTAATAAAATCTTTTTTTCTTTTTGAAATCCATTCCGGATATACTGGGGTGGTAGAGGATTAGGCCCTAGGTGGGTTGAATCTCTATAAATCGACGTGTGTTGTTTACATTCTGCACCTTATTTATTGTCTTTGAGCTTTCGGTTTGAAAAAGAGGGTAAAATCGAAAAGATGGAGATAATCTATTCACCCCCCTCTAGATTATCGTAGCCGCTTGGGCTTACAATTATAAATGTATTTTTGTTAATTATTAGTTGTTTTCTATGTGAACAATGATTTGATTTTGTTAATTATTAGTTGTACATTGTTTTTTGTTTGTTTTGCAGCGACGACAAAAAATTGTGGCGGACGAGGCTGAAGGTGGGAAGAAGAAGAAGAAAGCTAGGTATAAATGTATTTTTTGTTAATTATTAGTTGTTTTCTATGTGAACAATGATTTGGTTTGTTAATTATTAGTTGTTTTATGAAAAAT
Source organism: Rehmannia glutinosa (assembly GCA_016081115.2). NCBI lineage: Eukaryota > Viridiplantae > Streptophyta > Magnoliopsida > Lamiales > Orobanchaceae > Rehmannia > Rehmannia glutinosa. The sequence continues at coordinate 87,038,818 of CM071936.1, read as the reverse complement.
ATCTTATTTAATTTCAGGGATTTCATTTCTCAATGTAAACCTTAGGAGTTGTTTGAGGTTATAAGTAGTTTAATTGATAGACAAAGGGAAGATGTAGTAAATATAGGCTTTGGGGGTTTGCTGACGTTTTCAATTGGGTCATCATTCCTCATGGATATGGTTAGAAGACTGGTAAAAAGTTTTAATGGTACCAGTCGAATGTTGAGATTCGACAATTTTGCTTTTGCTGTAACCGCTAACGATATTCAGGAGGTTTTTTTAGTACCTAGGGGTAATGGTCAGGCTGTTGAAGATCTTAAGCGGGGCGAGTCAGTTGTTTTTATGGACGAGTTGAAGGAGGACTAGGACATTGATTTTGACAGTTTAATGCCTAGTTTAAGGACTGTTTTTAGTACGTTATCGGATGGCGGTGATGATTTCAAGAGAGTTTTTGTTATTTACTGTTTGTCTGTATTTTTAACATTTAGGAGCAATAGGAAGGTTGATTTGAACTGTATAAAATATTTGGCTGACGTGAACAGGATAGGAGAGTACGACTGGTGTTTGTACATTTTAAAAAAGTTGTGTGTTGGGGTGAATAAGTACAATGAGACTCCAAGCGCAAAATATGTCAGTGGCTGTGTTATTGTGTTGCTTATTCTATACTTTCATAGAATGAAATGGCAAGGCAACGCTGAACCGAGCAGCCTACCCTTGATTTCTCATTGGGATGCCAAAAAGTTGAAAAAAAGGATAAAGGAAGAAATTTTGGTGGGTGGGTCAGCAAAGGTGGTGAGTGGTCACCGACACATACCCCGTTAGCTCACGACGACAAGAGACGCCGAGAAAAAGCGTGGTGAGAAAGAGTCTGACAAAGAGACTCGATGAATCAAATGAGGATGATGAAGAAGAGATTGAGAAAGAGTCGGATGAAAAAAAGAATGAAGGAACCGAGAAGGAGCAGCCGATGATGACGTATGGAGAATCCGATTTTATAATTCAAGCTACCGAGAGGCGATGAGCTTTTGGATGACGAGGTGCACAAGATGGCCGAGATGTAAGTTGTATATGCTTTAGTGATTTTGTCAATTATGGAGTATCACTTTTAACTCGTAATAGTATGTTTTTTATTACTAAAAGTATCGCTTTATTAATATAAGTATACTATATATGAGTATGCTTTTTTGGTGATATTTCTCAAGTATAGAGTATCAATGTTACCCATAAAGTATTATTTTTGGCTTATAAAGTATCACTTTTAGGGATAAAAGTATTACATGTATGATTTTATATTCTTTAGTGATTGTCAATTATGGAGTATTACTTTTAATCGTAGTAGTATGATTTTTATGAGTAAAAGTATCGCTTTATTAATATAAGTATACCATATATGAGTATGCTTTTGGGTGATATTTTTGCCAAGTATTGTAGTATCACTTCCACCCCTAAAAATATCACTTTTAACCTTAAAAGTACAACTTTTTCACTTACTATTTTATTTTTTATAATTGTAGAATGTCCATGAAGCATTCCTGCTATTTTGAGGAACTTCAATGTTCTCGACCGGATATCACATGGAGATGTTTAACAACCTCAAGAACGAAGGTAAGCAAGAGAAAAAATCGCAGGTTCTTCACACGCTTCCAAAGATCGTGAGCCGAAGTTCTTTTCGGATGTGAGACTTCATGAATACATTGACAAAGTCGTGGAGAACTTTGAAAGAATGAAAACCTGGTAGATGAGATGCTACTTTGAGTCACGACTCAAGATGCCCCCGAGGCCGACATTGAAAAATATGGTGATGAAATTCACAGAGAATTTTTTTCTCAAGACGAAGGAGCTTCTGGAGAGAGTGATGAAAGAGTGTCTGGGGAGGCAGAGGAAAAAGTTGAGCCCTGGCCTGTTGCAGAGGGAGCAATTTTCCATTGCCAATTCATGAAGAAAAACAAAGATGTTCTTGAGCATATGAGCAGGAAGGAGAAAGACATCGTGGATTATTGCTTTTTCACGCACAAACGAATGATGGAGTAAGTATGCTGAAAGTATTTTGATTTGAGTATCACTTTTGAATTTAGAAGTATAACTCTATGTGCATAAAGTATCAATTTTTCCCACCAAAGTATCACTATGAATTTCTGACCAGCTTGGTATTTTGTTTTCAAACTGTAGGTCAAATGTCTTTGCTCATGATGGGGCTCACTATATTGCCTTTGATGGGATTTCCACAATGAACCCATCGAAGTTGATCCATGTTAGCATCATAGACATATGGGCTGTATTGCTTAACAAAGACCCCAGAGCCTCAAATTGTTTCTATTTCAATGTCCAACACTCTATAAGTACTACTTTTATCTATAATAGCACGACATTGAAGCTAAAAAACCATTTTATTCTTTTAATCAATTTATTTTTTTTACAACAGTTGTATCTTCAGAACTTGTTTAATAAAGTTGGAGACCAGGATAATTCAAAAAATGTCAGAGATTGCTGGAATAACATGATATTGTCTGAGAATTACAAGGATTTGAGAAATGTGGATTTGGTAAGATTGATTTTTGTTTGCCTTTTTGTATTTACATTTTAATATGAAGTGTTAAGTATCTATTTGTTATGTGTAGATTTTTGTACCAGTTTGTTATGTGCATCACTACTTCTGCACTGTCATTAATTTTGCGGATCGAAAGGTGCATTATCTTGACAATATGGTGCACCACGAAGATGTGGCTGCTGATTATGTGGATCTGGCAAAATTGGTGGTAAATAACTATATCTCATTGCATCATTTTGTTATATTTTTGAAAATGTAAGTAGTGTTTTAAATTTAATATATCGTTTTTTTTAGCAAAGAGAAATGTCAATTTTCCTGAAGGAGCAGCAACACCCCAATGGTGAAGAAGTTGAGGGATATGTGTTTGAAAATGTCCCTTTTCCATGGCAGAGCAATTTGAAAAACATCTATTGTGGTGTTTTTCTAATGCATCACATGGAAAACTCCAGGGGGAGTGTTTACACTGAGCCTAATTTGTGTCTGGTAAGAATTTTTTTGTTCGTTTTTGAAGTTTTAATGTCATAAAAATCCTTTGTATACTAATTTTTTTCCTTTGTGATTGTAGCCACAAGAACGACGTATGTTGAGGGCGTCGTATTGTTCAAGGATTGTGCTGCACCGTTTAAATGAGATGAGAGTTCAAATGGAGAAAGATGTTTTGCTGTTCAGAGCCATGAAGGAGAAAAAGAACAAAAGAATGTTTTGATTTACAATGTAGAACTGATGATACTTTTTAGATGTTATTAGTGTTGATGTTTTAAGTTAGTTTGCTGGGTCTTGGATGTTATTAGTAATAATGATTGATAGGGTAACTGGATTTGTTATTAGTATTTTTAAGTCAGTTTGCTGTTTTCTTGGATGTTTTTGAGTTTTCTGTTATATGTATTGAAAAGTATCACTTTTTGATTTAAAAGTATTATTTTATGTGCATAAAAGTATCAATATTTGGCAACAAAGTATAACTCGAATGGTTATATTTTGTCACAATTAAAATTGTATCTTTCTTGCTTTACTAAGTGTAATTTCATCGTTGCAACTATCGATATGTTTCCAATACTCCAATGCTTGCATCGCACAATTGATATGTTTGATTACTTTAAGCTCATTACAAATAAACCAAATGTATGATTCATTGACTCATATTTTTCCTTGCACAACAAAAATATAATATCCAAAGTATCACTTTTTATGAATAAAGTATCGATTAACAAAGTATCACCTTTTACAAACAAAGTATCAACTTTTATCAGAAAAGTATATCTTTAAATTTTCACTGTTATATATGCATAAAGTATTACTTTTCACCAACCAAGTATCACTTTTCATCAACAAAGTATCAATTTTTGTGCATAAAGTATTACCTTTCTTACTAACAAAACATCAAATAAATATGGTCAAAGTATTAATTCAAACAAACTACAAAACAATAGTATCAGTTTGATACAAAAGTATTCAATCGATTACTAAAACAATCTAGGATTAGGAGTTTTTGAACCAAACTCCTGTGATGGATGTGTGTCTGACATTTCACCGCTTCTCTTCTTCTTGTTTTTTTGGAATTGCCCTTTTATCCTTTGTTTTCGCCCCTTTGTAACAGATCGTGCTGGATCCAAAATGCTTGTAGAAGAACTTGAAAGATCATTGCGCTATGTTGAATCGGGTATATCTATCAACGCATCAACAACCATAAAATCCCTGTTGTAGCCATCTTCTAAAATGGCTCTTGCATCCTCATTGTATTGGCATTTCAAAACAAGATTATAATATTTGTGTGTCATTTCATGTCTCCAAGGAACGCAATCATTAGGCTGATCTTTAACTTTCAATCCTCGAACCAAACTTTTCCCATAATTCAGTTTTTGCAAACTTTGTCCATCTTTTGGCGATGTAACAGTCCGGAATTTTGGATATAGAATACATATGTAGCACTCTTAAGTTGTGAGAACAAAGTAAACCACACTCTTCGTACTTTTTACAAGAACAATTAATCGTGAGTATGTAAACAATCATACACCACATGATGACAACAATTATCATCATTTGATGAAATGTCATAAACCATTAAGTTCTGTTCAACCTCAACAGTACTTTTAATAAACTCAGCCTCAAAATCCTTAAAAATTGTTAGTGTATATACCTCTCCAGCATGCTTCAACAATCCGGTTAATGGTAACACAAATTTTGGAAATGATCTTGAGCATTGGAATTCATTTTCTTTCTCAAATGTTTCTCCAACGCTTTATTGCCCCTTGAAAATGTCATAGAATTGATTAAAGTCGCCGTTTTCTTGGCATTGAATCCTATTGCATTGTTCGTACTCTCACTCCTTTGTGAAGATAATATTCCCGCAGAAAAGAAATCTTTGCTTAGTGCGGTACACCATTTCTGCTTCAAATCATACATACGTTTAAACCAAGAGTCATCTTGCAACTCGTACTGCAATATCATAGATTTCCAACAACTTTCAAAGTCATTTTCATCAATGCAACTAGTCAAACATTTGTTGAACATTTCCTTGAAAGAATTGTTGTTTTTCAGCCATCCAAATCGACTTATAGCATTTTGGTGAAGGTGCCACAAGCATAGTCTATGCCTTGTTTGAGGGAAAACCTACATAAAAGTAAAGGGAAAAAAATTAGAATTTAAAAACAAACCCTCTGTTTTCTGAGGTAAAGTATGTGTTTTATGAAGTAAAGTATCATATTTGTTACTAAAATTATATATTTTCTGATGTCTGTATATCACACCTTTTCAATAGCATTGCTAATTGCTTGGTATTGATCAGTGAACAAAGTTATAGGATATTTCCCACCCATTGATTTCATAAAAACTTGGAACAACCATTCAAATGAGTTAGCCTATTCATCGGATAAGAAAGCACAACCGAACATCACATTTTTCCAATGATTGTTGACCCCAACAAAAGGAGCACAAATCAAGTTGTACTTATTCGTGCGATATGTTGTGTCAAATACCATAACGTCACCGTATATCTTGTAGTCTTCCTTCATCATGGAATCCATGCAAAATACATTACTTAATCTTCCCATATCATCCAACTTCACTCTAAAAAAGAAGTCTTGTTCTTCTGTATCTTGCTGATATAATATGTCAATCAAAGTTTGTGCATCGTCACCTTCTATTGCTTCCATTTTCAAATGATTAACAAAATTCAAGCGATCTTTCAAAGTATGGCCAATGGATTATTCTCCTCCTGCATCATGAACCATATATCTGTAAGACTGAGTAACTCTCTTCCCGCAAGTTATCATATCTTCACTAGCTTTGCCTTTTTCACTCGTAATGACTCTTTCTGAACGATGTAGATGACTCCATTCCTTTCTAGTTAGTGGATGATTGTGGTCTGTCACATGTTGTAGAACTTCATAAAGTCCGTCCCCATTTAATTTTACACGCAAGGAAGCTTTGCATCCCGTGCGTGTAACATTAGTCTTGTTTTTTGTTGTGCTAGCAGTGTCCTTAAATCCAGAAGCAGAACATACAAAATATTTCTCAATGACAACACCCACTTGATATGAAATGCAAACAAAACACATGTAACTGATACTTTGTACAGGAAACATAATACTTCTATTGATAAAAGTGGTACTTGTTATGTGCAAAGAAATACTCTTACTGAATAATAAAAAAACTTGCGGAAGATTTTACTTTTACGGTTAAAAGTGATACTTATTATGCACAAAGTGATACTTTTATCTTGTAAATCAATACCTGTAGATTTTCTAGTAGTTGATTTTCGTACACTGAACCCAACAACACGAGCATGATCACAATACAATTTATGCATTTCTTTGATTATTCGTCATGTTAAATGGAGAAGAGAACCACTCACATCAAATCCACCACTATTGTTTTCTGCATAATTTTTTATAAAATCATTTTTGTACTTAATATTCAAAATAACAAACAATAAGTAACCATTACCTTCATCTTCAGTGGGAAATATGTCACTTGCATCTTTAAAATTAGTAGTTTCATCAGTTTCATCACTAGAATCAATAACAATTGCTCCACCTGAAATGTGATACATTATGTCAGAAATATGATACTTTTCATACAAAAAGCAATACGTTTTACAGTAAAAATAATACTTTTAAAACTTAAGTTTCAAATATGCTACATATTACCTTCCTTTGATTTATCAGTTTGTGGTGCAGTACTGGTAGGTAAAATAAGAAGTTCATCTACAAAAACCAAAGAGATACACATAAGAGAATGTAAAACTATATGTTTTGGAATTGATACTTTTCACGTAAAACTTAATACTTTTTAAGAGAAAGTAATACTTTGTGTTGGAAAAGTAATACTTTTCAATGTAAAATTAATACCTTTAAACTATATTATGAAATATGCACCACATTACCTTCGTTTGATTTATCAACATTTGGTACACCACTTAGTATCTAAAACAAAAACTTCATCTACAAAACACAAAAATTACATTTTAAAATGCAAAGAAGATTGTGTTTAACATTCAAAATCGCGAAATAGTATTGTTGTATGAATAGATTATATTACCTTAATCGTCATGAGCATCGCTATTTTGCATTTTTCAAATACGGAGATGGTGTGCCTTCGTGGTTCAAATGCCGAGGAGATGGGAGAGTTGTTTGAGCGGCTTCGTGTATCACCGTGTGTTTTTCCGTGTTATCGGGAGTAGCAATGAAAGCGGGGAGTCGTGAGTTGTGTTATTGGGTCGGGAGAGTCAACATGCTGTTAGTTGGGCTAGGGAGAGTCAACATGGGTTTTTTGTCCGGGCCTGGAGCGGCGGTCGGGTCGCGGCGTATGGAGCTCCGTCTCACGGATCTAGATCCGTGAGACGATTTCATAAGAGACCAAATGCTTTTTTTAGTTAATGCCAATATTTAGATACTATTTTGTATTTGGGTCTTTCTCTTCCCTAAAAGATCTCCCTTCCAACGGTGGGGGATACAAGTTTCGGATATTGGAGGTTATATCCCCAATATTGATGCTCTTAGATCTCTAGACTCTAGTCCAATAATTATCAAGTTACTTTTCGAGCTAGGAAATAATCATGGGTCGAATTCCTTAATCTCAAACATTAGACCCTGTAAAGATAAATTATTATTCCACTACAATCATGAAACTCAAACATAGCCTGAAATTTAGATGGTGAGATTTTACATTTTTTTTGTGGAAATTCTGCCACATACTCTCATTTTCGCAAAAATTTATGTGAGACGGTAAAAGTCCGTGAGACCGTGAAAGGTGATACTTTTAGTGTAAAAAGTGATACTTGTCTAAATACACTAATTTCAGTTTATTTTGAGAAGTATGACTTTTGATGCTAAAAGTATCATTTTTTACATAAAAAATATCACCGTCTCACGGCCTCATGCCGTCTCACAAGAGACCTGCTGCTTCCTTTTTGGGAAAATCCCATTGTTTATGCTTCATTCCCTTATTTACTCTCCTTTTTGACTTTTTTTTACGCTCTTGTATATTTTTTTTTGTTCATGTATTGTTTTATATGTTATTTATGTGTTTAAATGTTGTTTATTTTTGTTTCTTGGTTGTTTCTATGTTGTTCCATTGTTGTTTCGATGTCTCAATACAACTTTTAATTTTTTTTTACCATTTTTTTGTTCATGTGTTGTTTTCTATAGCGTTTTTAATGTTGTTATGATGTTTTTTTGATTTTTCCATGTAGTTTTCAATGTTTTAATGCAATTTTTTTTTTACTTATGTTGTTTCTGGGTTGTTTCTATACTGTTTTTAATGTTGTTATGATGTTTCTTTATTGTTTTCATGTTGCATTCAACGTTTCAATGTATTTTTTTAACTTATTTTTAAGTTCTTTTTATTTCTGTGTTGTTTTTTATATTATTTCAGGATTGTTTCTATACATTTTTAATGTTGTTCTGTTGTTTTGATGTGTTTTTGATGTTTTTAATGCATTTGATCAAAATTTAAATTGTGTTTTTCTATACATGTGTTGTTTCTATATTATTTTCAATGTGTTTTGTTTAAATATGTGTTATTTTATTTGTATATTTCTTGATTGTTTATAATATTTGATTATAAAACTGATTATTTAATGGGGGCAAAAATTACTTTTTCACTGAAATTTCACTAGATGAAACATGTTTTGAAATATTTTCGTAACAACCTGGAAACAACAACGTAAAAAATCCGAGAAAATTGGCGGAGGTGTAAAAATGTGGTGTATAAAAGAAGTCTTTCAAAATTTGAAGTTTTTTAATATAGTGCTTTAGTTTCAATAATTTGTTTGAAATCTATTTTACATTTTTATAGTTTATTAATATTAATATTTTAACATCCACCCAATGGTTAGACACAACAAACTCTATATTGTTCAACACAATCCAATTGCAAAGGTCCAATACAACATTTACCGTGCATTGCACGGGTGTAACACTAGTAATATTACAAAATAAAACACTCGTATCATATTTCATGAGCTTTAAACTTTTGACATTTATTTGTAATTGATTATTTTTTGTTATAGTGTGAAGTGTGAACATAATCGAAGGCTAATTATTTGTAATTTTAAATGTATGATAACTAATTTTGTTATGGTCTATTGAGTATTTTGCGTGTGTATGTGGATCAATGTTGAGTTTTTTTTTTTTTTTTCGAAACGATAGAACGTAATATTAAACTCGAAAGAAAATTTACAATGGGTGGTCAACTGACCAAGAATTCTCTTGGAAACAAGAACAAAAACCTCCAAGTAGAACCCGAGAGATCCATCAGAAAAGATGGTCTAAAACAGTGAAGGACTTGGCAATATGACATAATATCAAAGCCTAACATCAATCCTACACAATCCCAACAAAAACAAAAAGTTGAAACAAGAGGCCAAAATCCTCAACTTGAAAGCCCTTTCACCAACCACACGGCACTGATGTAAACATCCTACCAAATCCGCTAGAACAGGACATTAACATTAACTTCGGATCATCATTCCATCAAACACCCGACTAAAACTCCAAAATCGGCTAAAGATAAGATTTTCAATGTAACACTTCATCTCAGTGCACATTAACTCATATCCACATTTCTATTGCAGCTTCCAAATGTAGCTTTGCTTCAATCATGCGCCTCAAAAAGAAATCGATACTAACAATCAACAAAAACAGAAAGACAAAGAAATAAAAATAAAATTAAAAATAAAAATAAAATAAAAAAAAAAAAAAAAACAACATTCGGGGACCTTTTGCGAATAAAAACGCGAGCTCTTGAACTGCTCGAGGTTCCCCAAGCCTCGATGGTTCGAAACTAATATATTTATGGTGATTGGCGGAGTTGGTCCGCGCCAAACTCCGCCGAATATCCATTATCGTGGTAGAATCCGAGTCGACAGGGGTGTTTGTCGAAAATTCCTTTGCCATTTTTTGTCTTTTTCCAATAATTTCCACCTCACTCCGCAAAAAAGCAACATCCTCCTCTTCCAACACTTCTAATAACCCAAAACGTAAACTCAATGTCGACTCATTTCTCGATTCAGAACTCCATGTATTTTTTGACTCGGATCCATTATCAATGTTGAGTTATTTGGCTAATTTAACACATAATTGCAAACACTCGCAGAAGTTACACTTTTGGGGGTGTTGCCAAACACATAGGGAATTTGGATTGAAGGATTTCAAATTCAAACACTTGTTTAGAAGATGTAAATTTGTGTAGAAATTTCAAATCCATCATAAAATTTTAATAACAAAGGAATGGATTGTATGTGTTTGTGTGTGTGTATGCGTCTGTCTATCATACAATTGTATTTGTGCATAAAAAAATGAATGACATTTATTTTTTGACTTTGATCCATTATCAATGTTGAGTTATTTGGCTAATTTAACACATAATTGCAAACACTCAGTGGTTACACTTTTGGGGGTGTTGCCAAACACATAGAGAATTTGGATTGAAGGATTTCAAATTCAAACACTTGTTTAGAAGATGTAAATTTGTGTAGAAATTTCAAATCAATCATAAAATTTTAATAACAAAGGAATGGATTGTATGTGTTTGTGTGTGTGTATGCGTCTCTATCATACAATTGTATTTGTGCATAAAAAAATGAATGAATTTCAAATGATTAGGTTTTAAGAGGGATTTCAAATCCTTTGAAAATGAACTAATTAAAACTTAAAAGGGATTTAAAATCCATTAAGTTGGACTTATAAGCCAAACAAGGGTGTAGATTTAGCTAAGAATTTCAAACCCTCATCCCAAATCCCCTTCCAAGTGCACCAATAGAGATTTGGTCCTCACTTTTTTTACTTTTTGAAATTGGTTATTTAATGAGTATTTTTCAGATATTTAGTCCTATGACCAATTTCATTTTTTTTGAGTAATTATATTTTTTATTTTATTTATGCAATATAGGTGTTTGCAAGACAATTAATTTGATATAGTATGCATAAAAAATGGATCAAAAATAAAAAGATAAATATATTTCCATTTAAAATTAAAAAAAAAAGGTGTTTGCAATGATCTATTAAACTAGCCGGAATGGGGTGGAAAAGGAGCGCATAGTAAAAGGATACAAAAAATCTCTGGTATGTAAATGCTGGATCCGAGTTAGTGCATACACTTGGTTTTTTTAATAGCCCTCCCAAATACACCACGTATGTAAGCTTGTCTGGCATGTGACATGTTCAGTTAAATTAGCCGTATTTTGACAACTTCAAACTGTTTTAAATAACCAAATGAATTTGTATTTTCGATATGAAATTCTTCAACCTCAAGCTTGAGAAACTTTTGGGATGAAATTAGAGAGTGTTTGGAAAATATTTCATTTTCGAAGAAGTGATTAACTTTAGAAATTGTTGAGAATATTTTAGGGTAAAAATATCAAAACAATTTTTTATGTACTTGTCGAAATATTAGAAGCAATTTTAGTGAAACAAATTACAAAAGCACCACAATAATCCATTTTTGAATTCTAGATAAAATAAGTTAAGTAAAATCGAGTTGATATTTAAAAGAGACAGTCTCCTGTTAACTTGGTCCAAATTTAATGGATCTACCCAACCAATGACCCAACGATCCATTGACCAAACAAATATTAACACTTTTATAGGATGCACTAATATTTTTCAAATGGGGACTACTAATACATTTTATTAGAAAAACTAATACTTTTAAGGGGAATTATTGAAAACCTTTCTAGGAAAACTAATTTTTCATGGGAACTACGTACAAATACTTTTTACGGACTTTTTAGAGGACTACTAATACTTTTCGGATGAAAAACTAACACTTTCCAAAACTCTCATGATATTATATCACCAAATATTACAAAAACTAATATTTTCAAGTGAACTACGTGCTAATACTTTTCCGTAGGGATCGCTAATACTTTTTTAGAGAGACGCTAATCCCGATCCCTACTAATAAATAATAACGCTACCAGTCGGTTTTGGGATCCGCTTATTGAATTTTGGCTCGTTAGACCATTTGTTCGAGTTTTTGTCTGCTTGAAAATATTATAATTATTATTATCATTATTATTGTTATTTAAACGAGTAGAATGTGTATGTAGTTACTTGTTTATAAATTTCACTCGCTACTTTCCAAGTTGCCGAAAAAAGTAGAGTTGGGCACATGACTTGGAGATCTCAAAATTTGGACCAAATCCAACCGAATAAGTCCCGAACCAAAAATATCCACCGATTTTTTTACTTTATCCAAAAAGAACCATCCCGAAAAATTTATGGTACTAAGTTCTCGATATTTTTAGATATCTCAGATCGAGGAACCGAAATTAAAACCGATTTTAAAGAGTTTTTTTAAATATTTATATTATTCCTATATATTATTTTTTCTTCATATTGAATTACATACACGTTGGATGAATTTTTTATAATTTATAAAAAATAAAACATAATATTACAATAATCGTAACTATTTAAAAAAGCAAACAATTCCTCCCAAAAAAAATGCAAACAATTAAAATAGATTCAAGTATTATAGATTAATAATTTTAGACCCATGTAAAAATGATAATTAAATAAAGAAGGTATTAATTAATTTACATGGTTAAAAATGAAATTTGTATTTTATAAAACTTAAAATATAATACTATAATGATTTTATTTATTTAAAAAAAATTGGTAATTAATAATAGATTAAAATATTTATAGATTAATAATTAGACAAAAACTCTGGTCAGACCGTCTAACGGGTCTGGCCCGTTAGACGGATCTGACCCGCCACCCGGAGTCATTTTGGTAATTTCCGCCGCCAATGGCATTTTTGTAATTTTCGAGTGGAAGTTTTATTATTTGTTACGTAGCCTTTCAATTTCAGCGGGTATTTTTTTATGTGGTGTTAAGTTGTTAGCCCTGTTTTTATATTGGTAGTTTTTTGTATTTTGTATTACTTGTTACTCTCAATTGTATTAGTTGTTACACTGAAAAATATTAGTCAAAAACATCTTTTACCACGAAATTGACCCTTTTAATTATAAAACAGAGAATTACTACGAAGTTATAAAGTCTAATACATGTTTTTAATACATCTAATACATTAGAACGCAACGTGTAATACTTTTCTACAAATTTGTCTCTTTTAATTATAAAATGTATTAACAGTCATTCTGAAAAGTATTAGCCATTCTTCTAAAAAATATTAGCAGTTCTTATGAAATGTATTAGTAGTTCCCTGAAGAGTTTTTTGATATTTCTCATGAATATACTCCCAAAATACATTAGCAAATCCTCAAAAAGTATTAGTAGTTCCTCGAAAAGTATTAGTAGTTCCTAATATAATTAAATTTTTCTCCCAAAATGTATTAACAAATTCTTCGAAAAGTATTAGTCATTTTCTAAAAAGTATTAGCAGCTTCTTTTCCAAATGTATTAGCGCTTCCCATGAATATAATTAAATTTTTTCTCCTAAATGTGTCAATAGTCATTTTGAAAAGTAGTAGTCGTCCTTCAAAAAAGTATTAGCAGCTTCTTCTAAAATGTATTAGTAGTTCCAAGAGTTTTAGTATTTCTCATGAATATACTCCCAAATGTATTACTTGTCCATCGGAAAAGTATTACTACTTTCTCGAAAAGTTTTAATAATTTCCTAGAGAGTATTTTAGTAATGCTCCCGCAACGTATTAGTTTTTCTTATGAAATGTATTAGTATTTCTCAATAAAAGTATTAGTTGATACTAAGACTTGTATCATTTAGTGCAATTTTTATTCTTCATATCACCCAAGAAAAAACAGAGCATCATCACCACGAGTCATCACCAACCATCGCCATTTTTCCTTTCATATTGATGTTGTCCATTGATTAAACGCTTGAAAAAAAGAAAATCTCGCTCAACAAATCTCGCTTCTTCCCTCGCCTAATTCATGGACATTTAGCAAATCTCGCTCTTCTCCACCATTTTCACGCTCCGATTCAATCGAAAATCCTTTCGATTGAAAATCCTGTAACCACCCGGATTTGGCTTTGAATCGGTGGAGGAGACAAGAACGGAGGTGTCGTAGCTTATCCATCGGCTAAATGTAAAGAAGAGGCGGAGGGGGCGACGGTAGTGGTGGGGAATGTGGGCTCGTGCGCACTAGTTGTGGTTGGAGGAGGAAGAAGAAGAAGCTGAGAAGCTGAGAAATTAGGGCTCCAATCCGAATGGGCTTTTTTCTCGTATTTTTTTTTGCGCGGATCCGGTCGTGAAATGGGTAGATATATTGACTCATCTAACGGATCTAGATCCGTTAGACGGCCCGACAGAAGACTAACTCTAATAATTATAGGCCCATTATTTACTAATTGACACGTAATTTAGGATTTAATATAATAATTTAATATGTAATATCCTTTTTTTCTTCTTCATTTTAAAGTATGAATAATCTTCGATTTTTTGATTCTCTTTTCTAGAATAAATCAATCCATTAGAACCAAATATCCGTACTAAATCATCCTGAAATTTGGGACGGTACGGTATGAATATATTTTTTTTATCTACAGTACAAATATGGATATTGTTGAATATCCGAAGTATACCGTACCATGCACACCCCAAAAAAAAGTACAAGAATGTATGACGATCATAATTAGTATTATTTTTTAATTGTGGCCAAAAAAATGCTTTTACCAATAAGTTTTTTGTATATATAAATGTTAGGAAATTTATTTGTTAGATTTTGATGATACCATGTAAAACTTAAATTAGGAAGTTGGCACCCCATTTTCCTTGTAATTTGTATTGTAATAGATATGACTGAAAAAGTTGAGTCAAGTCAACTATGTCAAGGATTACAAGAAGTCAATCGTGAAGACTCTGATGTATGTCAGCCGAGTAAGGCCATGAAGAAAGTCAAGGACTCGACTGAAGGAGAGTCAGCTGGGGAACAACTGTGAGAAGTGTTAGTCAAGTCAACTCAAGAAGCCAAGTCTACAAGTTGAAGTGACAGTTGAGTCTATCCAATGATTGGAGCACTCAAGTCACCTGGGTAAAGGCAATAAAAGTCAAGACAACCGACTTAGATCCATTGATTAAAGTCAAGAATATTACTTCATTTAGTAATATGACAAGTCGCCAGTGTCTAAAAGTGTTTGGCCCCGAATTGTGCAAAAGGAATGAGCCAATGGGAAACACTACACCTTGTGTCAGACACCTGCAAATGCTGGAATGCCATTAATACGAGGAAAGGTCAACATCACCAAGGCTGCAGATCAAGAAAAGATAAGCCAACGAACACAAAGTGACATTTGAAATCAACCAATCTCTTCAACGGGCAAAATTTCAAATGAGCACTATAAAAGGCTGAGGAAGCTATTGAGAAAAGGTCATCTGAACCTAGCAAGAGCAAGCATTATTCAAGCAATCAATCTGCAAATATTCTCATAGCTATTCAAGCAATTCCTCAAGCCTCAAACTCGAAGAAACGCGATCCAACACAAGTCGTGAAGGAAAGATAACTTCAAACCAAGTTGAAGAGGAAAACTTTTGAAAGAAGCAAAGGGGTCTACTTTCCAAGTCAGGATTGTAGAAATGTTCAAGGTCGACCATTGTCAAGTTTGTTGGAAGGCTTCGTGATCAAATCCAAGAACTTGAGAAGTGAGTTGAAGTAGCAAGACAAAATGGCCCTCATAGAAGCCGAGTCGGAAGAGAAGCCACTTTGTGTGATCAAGGCAGTCTCGATCGAGCAATCGCTTGTAAAACCGATCCGTTACATAGTGGATTCCTCCGGGAGTTGGAGAGAGAGGATTAGAAGAATTACCCGATTAAGGTGAGTTTTGCATGTATTTTGGGGCATATTTGTAGATATAATTGATAGATAAACATGCTTTAACTCGCTTAAATGGGCTATTTTCTCTTTGTGGAAAAGATGTTACGCTTTGCTCATTTTGCAGAATTTGATGATATTTTGAGTATTTCTCGTGGCAAATATGAGCATTGCGATATAGAACCACCAAGAATTGATAGCATACACCGAATTAGAAGCTAAATCAAGAAGAAGTCGATGTTCATTGGTTTTATACAATTGATTTGGGCTTTCTAGACTAGAGTTTTGTGTTGTTTTTGAGTTCTTTGAGTCGTTTTTATTTTATCTCATAGGTTATGTGTTAATTTTCGTTGTTTCGAGTCATTTGAGTGGTCAAAGCCATATTGTGGGCCAACTATATTGAGTCTAGAGTCATAGTAATGAGTCGCTTGTCAAAAGAAGCATGGATGATCAAACAACGAGGGATTGATCTCAAGAAATGTCCAAACGCTGCTAGAATTTCCAAAGACCGGCAGGTTTAGTATTTTGGCCATAACTCACTCTACGTAATTGATATTGAGCTGATTCAAGTGGATACAAAGCTGAAAGCTAAGAGATAGGGATACAACTCTTATGAAGACAACATTAGCAAATTTGGAAGTTTGGGTGACACAACGAAAGCGCTTCTTTATTTAAGATGACGCACGACCTGTCGTCGGCGTGAAGCACGGCCTGCAAGGCCCTGTGTGGGAAAGTCAGGTTTTGACGATTTTTAACTTAGGTTTTGACCCAATGATAGTATAAATAGAGACGAGGCGGCCCCAAACAAAGGACACCGATTTTTGCCCTAGAAAGCGAGAAAAGAACAACCTTCTACCCGAGGATTGAGAGATTGATCGAGGTCGCAACCACACGCTTGAGGATTGAAGATAGATCGAGAGATCATCGACATCCCTAAGTTTTCTCATTCCATAAGTATCATTTACTTTCGATTAGTTAGATATGAACATGAATAATTTGTCTATGAATTGTTTATTTCCCATGTCCGGCTAAACATCTTGTGATTCCCTGCTTTGGGATTAGGTTAATGAATACTTTTGTTTGATGTTTAATTGCAATTGAAGTTATTATTTTCAAAACCTATTCGAGTACTTTGTTTTATTTATGGTTTTATCAAAAGGCCATTGGTTTAACTTGTTTTGATGTATTGATTCATAATTCGAGAGATGAGTTTTAATACTAGATCTCATGAGTACTTGAAATGAATATTTGCAAGATTGAGAAGTCTCGTGAATATTTGTGAGGATATTTGATCTTTTGTGCTTTTGGGAGTTGGATATCTTTTGTCGAGTAGAGATGCTAACATAGATAATCCAATCAATGTTTTTACATACATCTCGAGAGATAGGGTAAAATATTTTTCGTGATTGTCTTATAGGAAGAATAATAATAACTTGGCTTGTGATTAACTGATGACAAAAAGGGATATTAATCAAACCATAACCCAGAATCCATTCATCTCCTTGATCTTTCAATCAACTCTTATTCTCGTTTTTTATGATAAATTCTTGTCTTGCTTTTACAAAAACCAATCACCCAATTTCGATCGTCCGTATAAAAATAAGACTATTACAATCTCAATACTTAGTACAATAATTTATTAGTCTCTCGTGGATTCGATCTTGCTAACCCTATTCTATAAACTACACCGTACACTTGCGGTGAAACTAAAAATAAGTTGGAGAGGAGAGGATTAGAAGAATTACTCCATCTTCGAACCTCTATAAAATATTTCGTCATTTACTTTCAAAATTTATTTTCCCGCATACTTACTTTATATCTCGCTATTAGTATTATATTTGCTATCCAACTAATTATTAACCAAGTGCTAAAAATGAAGTATTAAAAACAAGCTTAAAACTAATCAAAGGGTGTTAAGTCTTCCGCTTTAAAAAACCAATCAACCAAGTTAAGTATTTGCTTAAGCGGTGAGTTATACTATCAACAACTCTATCGAGTTTGTTGAGTGGATAATTTAGCCGAAAAGCCAACTTAGTCAGTCCCTCAAGGACACAATCGCTTAAGTCAACTCGTTGAATATTTTAAAAAGACTAAAATCGAAAAGTTGGTAAGGTTTATTCAACACCCCTTCTAAACCTTACACCATACCCCTTGGGACCTACAAGTGGTATCGTAGCCGTTGGTTCATTGAGCCTTCCGTGACCGGTTAATTGAACTAGATCTCTATCTTTTCAAAAGGTTTTAACACTTGTGCTTTTCAAAGTCTTTCATTTTTTCAAGCAAAGATATTATCATGGAAGCAAATCTAACACGCATTCCTATGTTTACTGTTGAGGAATTTGATGATTGGAAAATACGTATGTAGGCTCATCTATTTGCATTACATGATGAAATGTGGCTTGTGATACGATGGGCCACTTTGCAAGTACTCAAAGTCAACATGATCAGATTTCAAGAGCAAAAGTACCAAGGAGAAGAAGTCATTGAAGAAAGACCACCCATGGTTGAAAATCCAAGGACGAGTGGACAAATGAAGATAGGAAGAGATATAACCGACAATGTGGCCAATGATATACTTATAAGACATTGGACAAAACCATGTTCAACAAAGTCAAGTCTTGCAAATCAAAAAAAGAAATTTGGAATAAGCTTACCTTAATTTGTGAAGGATCGAACAAATTAAGGAAAATAAATTAATCAATTCGCTCAAAAATTTGAAAATTTTAAAATGCTTGTAGGTGAAACTGATCACCGGATGCCGATTTATGAGATTACAAATGAGCTTTCGGCTCTTCTAAAGAATATACACAAGAAAATGTGTATGAAGATCTTAAGAAGCCTCACCGGTGAATGGGAAATGAAGGTCATGGCCCCGAGACATTAAATGGACCTCTCAAGAACATCTAATCATGATCTATTCTCGACATCAAATCCTATGAGTTTGAGCCGAGAAGAAAGAGCAAGAGGAAACAACTATACCCAAGACAAATTTGCATTGTTGGCGAAAGAAGGGAAAAGAGCCGAGCCAAAAGAAGCCATAGACCAAAGAGGGAGATTGCTTTGATGGTTAAAAGATTCAACAAGTTCTTCAATAATAACTACAAAAGGAACAAGGGTGAAACCTCTAGAAGACATTCAACACCTTCCAAAGCAAGAGAAGATAGGCCACCCAAGAGAGTTGAGCATCAAAGAGCCGATTATCGAGATCCGATAATCAAAGGACGTATTGGTTGATCGAGAGCCGAGAACCCGTGTTGGAATTGCATAACCAGGACATTTTGCTATCACCGCTCCTATCCACCACCAACAAGTATAAAAATGAAGAAGAAAGAAAAGTCTTCAGGGAAAGAAGACAAGAAAAGAAGAAATCAATGTTGGTCAGCCGAGATCGATGAGCCAAAAAGAACAAAGAGGCAAAGACTCGATAGTAGTGAAGCAGCACTACTCAAGTGATTTTAAGGAAGAGGCAATGATCTCGCCTCATGGCCAAAGAACAAGATCAAGAAGATGAGGTACATTCTAACTCATCTCATTCTCGATTCAAGTGATAGTGACGTGATACACACACTTCATCACACACTCGATCTTTATGATTCATTAGCAAATGATGAAAGATTTTGAACATATAAAATCCTCACACACCAAACTAAATGAGGAGAACAACCAGCTTAAAAGCCAAAACTCACAAATGACAAAAGAGCCGAGTACTGAGTCACATAGCCGATGAGAACACTAAGTTGAAGGCCGAAAATGCCAAGATCATAGCAGATTTAGTCACATTGCAAAAGAGAGAAAAAGATCTTAAAAATGTGATTGCCTTTATTTACAAAATCATCCAAATCATTGGATGAACTTATTATATGTCAAAAGGAATGTGGAGACAAGACAGACATAGATTCAATTCCTTTGGCATAGTAAACTCCAAGAGTGATTTTGGAGAAAGGATCTTCAAGTAATGAAGCATCCCAAAACCCAAAACACCAAATGTTGCACACACATCGCTTCCAAAGCACAATCACAATCATACTGGCTTGGATATAAAGGGAAAGGAAAGCGACAAATGAGTATCTTTGAAAGGGCAAATGAGAAGAAATCCACCAGTCTCTCAAAGAACTCCAAACATAAAATACTCTGTGAAAAGCAAACAGAGCTACCAAAACCCTTAAATTTATCGTAGAAGTACATATGATGGGAATGGTAGAAACTACCCAAACTATGTTGATTGGAACAATGTGAAATATCAACAAAGACTTATGGAATACAAGAAAACATGTCAAAATTCAAGGAGATTAGAGGTGCAAAAGTTATATTTGGAGGAAATGAAGCTCTGGGGAGATCAAAAGCACAAGATCCATCAAGAAAATGGATTGGAAATCACAAATGTTGCTTATGTTGAATCTCAACTTCAACCTCGTTAAGTATCAACCAACTCTATGACAAAGGCTTCAATGTGGGATTCAACATGGGAGTGTGCCGATCAAAGATGCCGAATCAAATGAAACAAATACTTGGTCAAGGGTCAAGGAAAAAGAATATGTATATGGTAGATTGGTCTCATCACTAAACCAAGCACATGTCCTTCAGCAAAGAGCACAACCGAATCAAGTCAAGGCTATGGCACGTTAAGTCGAGTCATCCAATTTCAAGACAATCAACAAGCTTGCAATGAGTCATCTTGTCGAAGGATTGCCGTGACTCATGATACAAGAAATAAAGTGTATGTGATGCATGCCGATGGGAAAGCAAATCAAATCTTCATTTAAGATAAACCAAATCCTTCTTCAACAAGGATATTACATCTCATTGCATATGGATTTATTTGGTCCATTGAGCCCAAAGCATCGTGAAAGAAATACACCCTAGTGGTGGTGGAGGATTATTCAAGATATATATGGACAATTTTCATGTGTAAAAAGAAAAACTTTGTAGAAGTTACCTCAACCGATGAAAAGAGTTCAAAATGAGAAGAGCTAAACCATTATAAAAGTAAGATCTCGACAGGGAACCGAGTTGGTCAATGGGATTATAACTCAAGATTGTGTTGAAAATGGTATTGCTTCTGAAAGTTATCACCGTAAAGGACTTCACGCAGAACGAGTAGCTGGAAAGAAGGAACATAACTCTCGGCGAAGTTCGCAAGACCATGTTAGTTAAGTCGGATTGCCTAAAAGATTTTAAGCTTATAAATACATCATGCTATACTCAAAATAGATGCATGATTAATGAAATCGATCAAGACTCCCTATGGAATTTCGGGACAAGAGAGAGCCAAATGTTGATACTTCAAGATATTTGATGCAAATGCTTCATCCATAATAATGGCAAAGATAATTTGGAGGCTTTTGATGCTAAAGTCGATGAAGGTATCTTTTTGGGATACTCAACAGAGTAAAGCCTATAGAGTCAACAAGAGGACTATGGTCACGTAAGAGTTCATCCACGTGGTTTTTGATGAACCCAATGTGAATGGAGAAGACATTGAAGAGTTAGTCGATAAGTTCGAATCATCCAACTATGCGAGAAGAGTCCTTATGTTGAAGTCAAGTTGAGAGCACTCAACCCATATGAAGATGAGATAGTTGAATCTCGTAGACAACGGGAAGGTCTACAAATCAATGAAGATGAAAGAGCTGTTCAAGACAACTTAATCATGCAGATAGTCAATCCATCAAACTTATTCCAACCTCGATGTGAGACGGTCAGAGACCATCCACCGTGAGCTAGTCATTGGAGATGTTAGAGATGGCATAAGAACTCCGCATCCGAGCACAACATGAAGCTATGTTCACTTGTTTCATTTCCCAGGATAGAGTCCAAAGATGTGTCTCAAGCATCGATGACACACATCGGGATTCAAGCCATGCAAGAAGAGTCAATCAGTTTGAAAGGAACAAAGTATGGGAATTAGTTCAAAGGCTAACCCACCAAAATGTCATTGGTACAAAATGGGTTTTCGTAAATGTATGAATGAGAAGGATCTGCAGAGAAACAAAGCAAGATTGGTAGCCAAATGGTATTGCCAAGAAGAGGGTATAGATTTTGATGAAACCTTTGCTCGTTGCGATTAGAAGCAATAAGAATGTTTCTGCTTATGTCGACACAAGAACTTCACCGTATATCAAATAGATGTGAGTGCATTTCTAAATGGACTGAGGAAAAGAAGTCTATGTTGAACAAACTCCGTGGTTTGAGCAAAAACTATTGGAGATAAGGTCTACAAGCTCAAGAAAGCATTGTATAGATTGAAACAAGCACCAAGAGCATGGTATGATACATTGTCTCAATCTCTAACTTACAATGGATTCACCAAAGGCAAAATTGATGAACACTCTTCTAATCAAGATGGAGAGAGTATAACGTTTGTTCAAATATATGTGGATGTCATCATTTTTGGTTCCACAAATAAAGAGTCGTGGGACAAGTTCTCAAACCTCAAGAAAGGAAAATTTGAGATGAGCATGATGGGAGAGTCGACTTTCTTCCTATGACTTCAAGTCAAGCAATTGAAGGATGTAACCTTCATAAGCCAAACCAAGTATACTAGAGATTTGATGAAAAATTTGGTATGGAAGAGAAGTCTTCTATGAAAATTCCAATGAATACTTCAAAGTTAAGATGGGCATGGATGCAAATGGCAAAGTCGTGATCAAACCGGATATAGAGCCCTCATCGATCATCGCTTCATCTAACAAAGCCAGCGACTTACATCACCTTTGGCAAAGAGGGGTGTATGTGCTAGATTTCAATCGCACCAAATGAGAGCCACATGACTACAAACCGAGAGAATCCTAAGATATTTGATGGGATGCCGTGAAGTCTGGCTTTTTATGGTATCCAAAGGAAGGTGGATTCAAGCTGGTTGGATACTCGACTCGATATGCTGGATGTAGAGTTGACATGAAGAGTACTTCAGGTACATGTCAAATGCTTGGAAATAGATTGGTTTCTTGCTTCAGCAAGAAAAAAAATTCAATAGCTACATCCACACCAATCGAGTATATAGTCAAGGGCAGCTGTTGTGCCCAAGTCCTATGGATGAGATAAGAAATGAGAGATTATGATATTGAAGAGAAAGAGATTCCAATTATGTGTGATAACACTATTATTACAATCACTCAAAATCCAGACAGCATTCAAGAACAAAGCACATTGATGTCATATATCATTTTATAAGAGATCATGTTGAAAAAGAAAGACATCACCTTGGAATACATCTCAACCGATAAACAAGCAATTATATATTCACAAAGCCTTTATGTGAATCAAGGTTTGAAGAACTCAGAATGAGTTAGGTTAATTGAGCCGAGTTAGAAAACTCAAGACTCAATCAAAGCAAAGAAAGAGATGAGAAAAATTGAAAAAACAAGTTTCACATTTCAACAAGTGAAACAACCTGCTGAAGTCACCAGACGAGTTAGTGACAAAAAGTTACTTCATGAGAAGAGAGAAGCAGAGTTGAGTCTCTTTGATATAAGCTGAATCATTTATAAGCTGTTGACAAAAACACAACCATTTTAATTAAGCGAATGTTTTAAGAATGACGTCAAGATAATAATGACGGCCGAGTAAAAGTCGACAAGAAACCATATGATTTTGATATAAATGTCAGCCGCATTTAATGTGGTTTTGAAGCTCTAATCTCAACCGCGATCTCAATCAAAAATTTCAAATTCAAAGTCAGCCCTTTCCATTCCTTATATATAAAACTTCAATTTTGTCTCTCTTCACACTAAACGCATTCATCTTCAAAGAAGGAAAGCTATTCTCTCTCAAACTAAGTCCGAACCCTAGTTTTCTCAAAGCTCGCTTTTTCGTGATTTCTAAGCTGTGAAAAGCTTCAAAACGGCTCCAACTCATGATCACAGAAAGCTTCCGGTGAAAATCCATACTAGTTCTTCCCGGATTTTAAAGGGATGACAAAACAGAAGTGTCGCATTTCACTAACACGTGATCTGGCGAGGTCTCCATGTTTTACGTTAATGCAGAGTGCATGACGATGAAATTGGCCATCACCCACAACAGCGTCATCAAACTCACCGCAAAAGACCTTTGCCGAGCACTCGCCGCCTCCGCCAAGACCAAGGACATCGCCGAGAAGATGTCGACTTAGCTACGCTGGAAACAAGTCGCTAAGCTTCCGAGTACGCCTGCAGATATGTATACAAATGTGCAAGGACTTTCTCGGGAAGACTATCATAAATTACTGGATATAGTTTCAAGTGCGTGACATGAAGTTCGGAGTTTCAATCATCTATCCAAGAATAAGTTGATTGTGATGGCTGCTATTATGCAAGTGAAGAAGGTGAACCTCAACAGTTCATCTTTAAGATAGCTGTTAGAATGTGATGAATATGTCCTTCAGCGAGGATGGGACATTCAAAGGCCATCAAGCGCTTTACCTTTTCATTGGCCATCTAACGGAGGTGAAGGGTGTTGCATTATGCCATGACAAGCCCTTCCATGTCAACAAGCGCGATGTTCAAGGCAACCTCTCCCGAGCCCGTAAGCTCATGCAAGAAAGATCGATACTAGTGAGGGGGAATCACCGATCCTCAAGACACAATCGAGACTCTTCTCCAGCCTCCCTCCCAAAGCCGATATCCAGAGAGAGTCAAGTATCCAAGCCCCGCTTTTACCCCCACATCGTACCAAACAAAGAAAGCACCCCCCGCAACAAGTCCAAAGCTCCCGCCCATGCAATCGAGTCACCCGCCCATGCACCCAAGACTCCCGTCCCAAAGAGTCGAGATGTAGGAGGAACCCCAAATTCCTCCCTATCATGAAGAAGAGGACTCGCCAAACCAGAAGCACTTACCTCTAAGAAAGGAGCATGTGCCCTCACGATTGAAGAGCCTACGAGGTGGAACTCGAGATCCAAATTTTGTTCGCACTCCAAAAGAAGACGCTTGTACAAGCATTCTCGAGCCGAGAAGACAGAACTGAGTCCCGCACCCAACTCGGAAGAAGGAAATTGAGACCACGATGCTCGGAGGAGCGCTTCTAGAAGTTGTTGATGAACTCCGAGAAGATCCGATAAGCCGACTGACAGAGAACCGTCAAGACACTAAACTAAGGCCAACCAACCGAGGAATGGGAAGAACCAGACAATGTAACCTATGAAAGAAAAGGGGTTGTCTCACCTCCCCTCGCATGTAAGAAGTTGAGTTTGAGGAGGAGCAAGGCCCATTAGCCCCCATTCGAGAGATCAAGATGAGGATGATGATGATTTGATTATGTACTTCCAGCCTACCCCCGCATTCAAATAAGATTAAGAGAATGGAGGCGTGGAAGTTGGATAACCCAAGCGCGCTTGCTCGCCAAAATTCATAGCAGAGGAGGAGGAAACTCCCTTAGGGTTCCTTGACATGACCGCTTCAAGATGCCCTTGATGAAAAGAGCTATATGAAACCCTCCGACTTTACACAAAGATGTAAGAGAAAGAAAAGAGAAAGTCAAGAATAAGCAAGAGCCTTGGAGAAATCCAAGATGTGTGTATTTATGGGGACTCATGAGCATATACATGAGCACCTTCATGAGTTTAATGACAAGCTGACAAAGATATGGATCTAGCCAGAAAGGCAGAAGTCAAAAATACAAAGAGGGTTTACTGAATCCGCAGCCACGCACGCAGCTGCCTACTGTAGGTCCATGAGAGTCCTCAAAATCTCCCCCAGATCGATCCATTGGGAGTGGTGCATTGATTGCGACGGAATTGGCAATGAAGGCCGGGACTTGGGGCCCCTGCTGCTTTCAACCCCCTCAAGAAAGTTAACACACCCGCCCCCCGCGGCTCTCTGACACTCGCAGGAACTAAAGTTGGCCTCGTATGAGCAGTAACCCCACCTCGTCATTCACTCTTAGCTAGTGCGCTAGCCGAGGGGGAAACTTCTCTCCACCACAGGCCGGGCTGGAGGTTGCTGACAAATCACCCAGCTTTGGAGGTGAAGGAAATAACTCACGTAGAAGAACAGTGACATTAACGACGCCGCATAGCGGACTGCCCTCACCAAATGTCACCGCGATTGGCGTTACGACGCCGCTACCGCAAATTCTCGAGGCAATGTGATGGTAAAGACCGAGTTAACACTGTTTATGAAAGTACAATCCAAGAGTTGAGACTCCGACGATGCCACAAATTAAAACCCAAGACAAAACAAGCTGTCTTCTGGCTCGGATAGTAGAAGACCCTAAGACAGCTGAGACCCGAAGAGAATGTGAGTGCCCCAGCCAGCTTGAGACCGGCCAGTATCAAGGCCCAAGGGAGGTTGAGACTTCCCCGGGTAAAGATGAAGGTGATAAGAACATCCTCGAATTGAAGGTGCTACCACTGTTTAAGAGGACATTGGTGCCTTCATGACTCCCAAGAGAACATTGACACATCATTTTTGTGGTCGGGAGCGATGACGGTTAGTCCACCCAGATTTAAGATCCAATAATGGACACAATCGAAAATGTTCTCAAATCTCGCAGCTGTCAGTGACAAGACGGCTCGCATGAGATTTAACTTCGATGATGAGCCAACACCTCGTGCCTCATCATCTTCCGAGATCGCCGATAATACAATCGAGTGACAAGGTTATTCATTTAGCACAACACACCGAGACCGATTTAAGCTGTAAGACAAACAGTTCACCACCAAACATCTCAATCGCCAAATAAATCGAAGCCAATCGTGGTAAGCTCACAATCGGCAACAAAGAATTTACTATAGCTCGTACGCAGCTATCACAAATAAGATCATTAGTTGCCGATGAAGCTTCGCATCACCGAGGCACAAAGAGCTAAATCATCGCAGCACCTCAAAAATCAAGAGATACCATTTGTGCGCTGATGACGTGTTTGAAGATATGCTCCCATTTCAAAGAATCGGGCCCGACATGAAGAGAAATCGATGGGACTTGAAGAAATACATACAAGAACAAATGTACCATTCCTACGTATTACGACAGCAGCAAACTTTTAATCTTAATGCAGTGGCCGAATTAATCCAACCCGACAACCGAAGTTCCGTGAAGCCCGGTAAGATATAATAGATCGGCAGCATGGAACGCTATCGCCTCTTTGACTTTCAAGGTTGACAACCAACGCCACCCTGCCACCGATTTGGAGAGGGACGGAGCTGGTCATGGAGTCAACACAACAGACAATACCAGAGCGAGCAGTCCGTTACTTAAAGCATAGCAACACGCACCGAAACTGGCACAATGTT